>CM068375.1:330143377-330829795 GCA_034769895.1 Magicicada septendecula
AAAGTTATAGCGTCAGCTTGTCTGGGAATACTTGCCAACAAGACTAGGACCCGTTAGCTAAGTAATTTGCCGTTTATCACCCCCGTATGATGCCCCGGTCTGGGGATATTTTGCCGCTGTTTTTTAAACGATCTCAGCAAATACAGTACTAGCGCAACCTAGTATGAGCATGCCGTTGTAACGGCTTCAACAAAATGACATTCCGTTCTGGAGTGGACCACATGCAGCAACTTCTACGGGTAGCTCGATATATGTATCTCTTAAGGACGCCTCAAAGGCGCACATCTTCACAGCCCCGCTCGATTTTCGTGGTTCATTGCAATCAAGACATATACCTGGATTTGAACAAACTATAAGAAGGCGAGCGAAGTAACTCGCCACCGAGAACAAGAGCTTGGTCTCCTCTAAGAGAGCGCGATGGTCTGCGTTGGCAAAATCATACTCGGCGACTGCAGACTTCTCCGCCTGGCCTAAACCACAGCAATGACTGTGTTTACTGATGTGTCTGCGGATCCTATGCTTATACCCCGAATGACTACAGCGGTTCTCCTACCTGAACCATTTATCGCTGTCTCAGGAACTCTTATATTTTTCTGATCAGCTTGAAAATAATTTAACCCACTTACAATCATCTAAATTTAACCATCGTCCATGTGCACAACTGGCTCATCATTGAGTAGTTTATGATTATTGTTCTGTGATAATAACAATTTGTTCACAATACGAGATCACTTGTTTAAAATTATTACACTTGGTTCAATGGCTTCGGCTTCTTGCTTTCCAATAAAATGTAATAGAATTTTTTATAATGTGCTAATACTGCCCAGTACGTAACACATTGTTTCTCGTTTTTCCCTAACAAAACAAATATTGATGAATCGTTTCAAATTTTAAACATAAATTAAAAGTAACTTAGCTAAGTAACAAACTAAAATTAGTACTAGAAATGTAACATTTAAAATACCTAAATTTACGTAAGTGACGATAATAAATATAAAATGTAAATAACAAACATGAAAAATAAATGATAATAATTTTTGTAGATGTACTCTTGTGTATAAAAGATCAATTTGAAAGTAATATAAACTGGACTAAATTTGTCATATAATAAATAATGTATACAAAAATGTATAAAATATTGTAAATAATATATGCAGTTGTTTAGGCAGTTTTATTGATTCATTATATAAGTTAGTATAGTAGATAACTTTGTCATACAAATCAGTGACAAACAGCGGTTGCTAACTCAGTCGTATTGTTGCCGTCACCATTATACTTTGTGTATTGTTGCGTAACCTCACATTGTTGACTTCGCAGATAAGATTCTGCTGTGGACAGAACTCGTTGGTGTAATTAAATTCTGGTACAGAGAAACTAACTTTAGCAACTCGGTTCTATTAAACTAATTAAGGGTTAGACACTCTTCGCTACGCCCACGTAGTTTAACGACCCGCTAACTAAAGCCAACTCTCACGTTTTTAAAAAATTACCTCCATGTTAACACAAACTCTTCTCTAGACCAAATATTTTATATACAACTAAAGATGGAAAATACTAGATTATTTTGTTGCTTTATCGATGGTTCAACGATATATGAGAAAACAGATAGGTAAATAAAAAAATTACCACTTTCTTTTGTTTCTTTATCATCCTCTTTCCTACTCAATAATCGGGGTATTTCAACATTTCTCAAGTATCTTTGCTTCGACTCTCAGTAAATAATTTATACTTAGGTTATTTATTACCTTGCCCAGATTAGTTAGATAAATGAGCGTTCTAGAGTTAGTTAACAGGCATCAAATTATTGGTTCTTTAGTGTATAAAAAATTATTAATTCGTAAGTAATGGTTTATTTAAGTTTACTGATTAGGACGTGAAGGTGATGGAGACAGATAAAGGGTTTGTCTGCTAGTATAAAGTGTGTATAAAGTTGGAATTACGGTAACTGCAAACAAAAAAAACCGACTGTGAAAAACTAGTACGACTATAGACCAACTTCTACTAGCATAAGACTTGTATTCGAGTTGTTTTCATTTATGATCATATGATAGATGTCAGATTTTGCCAGAGGTACGAAGAATGTCCACGTATGCAGCCAAACAAAGTTATTTCATTTTTAGTTCCTTTCCTAATAGTTTTGTAATTCTATGCACCTAAGCTGTAGTCGTGTGTTTATTTCTAAATCCGAATTGATCTAATGGAACTAATTCAACTGTAGCTACTATTTCTATTATTTATAACTATATTAAGTGTACTTCATCGACATTCCTCATGCAGTTTGAACATTACAGTAGGTCCGAAAACGGACTGTATGAAAGAGGCTGCAATTCACTTGCATGCCAGACTCAAGTGTCACGGTAACCTTTGCCACATCTAAAACGAAAGTAAAAAAACTCACTTCAAAAAGACCCGTTTATCAATTCGTTAATTTAACTCTTTGTGCATACTGTTTACAGGATTGTTACAAATATAAAATAATGTGCACATGATTTTTCTGCAGTTTTATTGCATATAAGAAATAACAATTAGTTTTTTCACATTCCCATTATTTTGTTACTTACTTTCTTTAGAATATACATTTCTCTGTATTGGTTATTGGTCTATTATTAATATTATTATTAAATTTTCGTATGAGCTACTGTGGACTACGTGGTTTAACTGGTTCCTCTCTTCTTCTCCTTTCTCTTGTTACTCTTTCATGTCTCCATCATTCTTGATAGATGTCTTTCCCTCCTTTCGTCAGTCCAGATGTCACCTGCCTCTTCTTGTTTTTCCTAAAAATCTTGGCAATATTTTTATTTATTTTTAATCGGTAAGCTTTGTTCAATTTTCTATTGTGGTGTATTTATTTTTCATAAACTATAGGTACCACACATATTGTTACGACGATCTACTTATCGTTGTATGTACAGTCGAAAAACAAAATGTAAGACACCAATTAAGTCACTAATCACCAGCTTTAATTATCACAATTAATTAAACAGTTTGTAATCTGCAAGATAGTCTGTTACAACAAATCAAATAAAAATTGTTCACACTCAATATTATAAGGACAAATGTATTACAATTACAATTATAAAAATACATAACACTTCGCCACAATATGAGGAATCGCACTCTAATCAATCGCAACTCAAACTGACTGCTAAGCGCAGCTGTTGTCGTTTAAATAGATAGCGGAATTGTTCCAGAATAGTCGAAACTATGCATCAGCCATAAAGGAAAACATTAGAGGGTTATCCACTGCGGCCTTGAAACAGTTCGCGCAGCCGCGCGAATTCCGGACAGTCTAGCTAATGGGTTGAGAATCACGTACCCAAAATTACATCCGGATTTTACTGGCACATTCGATAAACACGTAGATTGTTCTGTAGTGTCGTACCAATATGATTTACAATAACGTTTTACTTATTCACATTCTTAATTTTGATCGATTTCGGTCATAGACCATCGTCAGGACATATACACTCTGCACTCGCGGTCACAATATTGTATAACAGTTACTACTTACAAAAACGAATTTCTAAACACTGATTAATGATCGGTGAAACGTACGTTTGTGTCCAAAGTTTCCCAAAAACTGATATTGTCGCGGAGTGTTTAAGTTTAAATTTAAGTCTATATATTATATCAGCTGATTACTGTATACTGATTTTCATTTTGGCGCAATATCTTGAATATAGAATAATTTTTTAAGTCCGTCATGATGTTCAATAGATTTTTGTGGCCCTCCTCTTTTACATGTTTGTATATTTGTATATGTTTGAATACTATATTGTATATACATATTTGCAAATGTGTCTTTTAAATTTAAAATTTGTAAAATAGGTATATTAAAGCACGTTTTCATAGACACTAATTACAATAATACACACTTTGTTACTAGCACCTTAGTATTCTGCGAGTCGTGTCAATAATTACAACAAAGTTAGTTAGTTTGTACGAAAGAACTTTGTTGTTTACTGGAAGAAGGTCGCCTTATAAAGGACGTGACACTTTCGGCAGAAGACTTTGTTGGCGTCAATTAGCGAGTTACTAAGGAACGTGGGCGCTAGATAGGCACAAAGCTATACGTTTAATTAATTTACTGAGGACCAGTTTGCGAACTTAAATTTTATTTATTTAGGTTTCCCAGTTAAAGAGTAAACGTTTACTCACTACCTCGTATGATTTGGTATGTAGTGTAATGAGCATAAAAAAGCTTTTTTGTATTATCAAAATAATTAATAACCGGGCTATTAGGCTGAGGTTGGTTGCTATGTAAGAGCGGCATTGTCGGCAACGTTTCGAGTACCACCCCCGAGGATCTTCTCCAGGTCGCAAAAAAACGACAGTCTTATAGAAAAGGTTAAGGCTGATCTTTTTGCCGAACGATACCCGACACCTTTTTCTTGTAAGAGCAACCCGAAAAGTTGTTGCTCTTATTCAAAAAGTCGCCGAGTTACATTCGGCCAAGATCAGCTTACACTGTTTTTTAATTTTTTTTCGTAAAGATATTGATAATATTGTGACCGGTCGTGTGAGCTTACGACAAAAACTTGCTTATAAATTTAAATTATACCTTTAGAGATCAGTAAACAGGAAGCCTATTTCGACCATTGTATTTATCTTTTCCTTTCTTCTTCCTAAGGGAAACATACACTTCATTCTTTAAAACTCTTAAGTGATGGATAATTTCTTACTGGTAAATCCGCTAGTCGAACTGCTTCCATCCTAACATTTTTCTTGCTTAACTTTCAACCTTAGAAATTAAAAAAGCAATTTAAAAATAACAAAGGTTTAACAAACAAATATACTGAATTCTTTGTATTTGCATTATTGAAAGCTGTTACTTCGTTAACTAATTTTTAGATTTTGCATTCCTATTATACTTAGCTTTTACAGTCACTTGACCTTCACTATACTAGCTCGCCCACCCACTCCTATCATACACACCCAACACACATGTCCATATACACACCTTAACACATGGTCACCACCCAACAATTTCTTTATATTTAGTTGATCTTATCAGTTCTTTGAAAATATTTCAATAGGCTAAACAATTGTCAGAGGGTTAGAATAAATTGTGTTACTTATCAAATGTTTGTGTTTTTTTTTTTTAAATCTTTGTAGTAACGTGTTTTACCAACTGCCCAACGAGTCTTCAATCGATATAGTTATAATAAAAAGTTTATAAAACAAAATATTCGTAAAATATACATCATTACATTTAAAAACTTTTCCATAACAATACAGATCTTATAACAATAGGATAAGAAAAGCAATATAAAAAAGCAAACTACAGAAAAATGTAAAATGAAATAAACCTTTGTTACCTGTGAGTGGCGGTTGATAGGTCTTGTTCAAAGATATAACAAAGGCTAAACTGCTGTCTTCCTTCGACCCCCACCTACCTGCTAAAGATCACGCCCCTCCTCAAACTTCTCAGTATTTTATAAAACGAAAATTCCCAACTCACACGGAAATTTCTATGCACTAACGGAAATTTCCCAGCTATTAACACCTGTGCCAGTTGTCTCGGCGTTTTATCACATTTTTAAACATATTATGGCAAATTTAAAAAATTTCCTTGCTTGTTTTGGTCAATAGTATTCATTACCTATGATAAAAGATGTCTCTTTAATTTTACGATGTCCCGTTTTAGCCTTGTTACCTACTATGCAAACGGCTTCCCAAGCTGTTTTGTCTCAAGCATGTTCCGGCAAATCTGGGAATATTCGTCTTACCTAACTGGACTTTGTTCGAGTTTTCAGACACTCAAACGGCCAGATGTCTGCCCATTTGTCCTAACTAGTGTATACCACACTATACTCCACTATTGTCGGTAGACTATATCACATTCCTTGTATATAATATAGATACATGTGGTGTTGAAATTCTCGTATAGGCATAACGCTAACTAACAACTTGCGTACTTTGCGCTTATCTCCAATTTATAGGCAGACGTATGCGCGCATACGCAAAACTATGCGACCCATTCTATCCTACTGGATGGAAAAGTGAAATAACAGCACGAAACCAATAAAACGTTCAAACGTTTGAGAAAGACTCAGTAAATACGTAAAAACATAAGAGCAGCATTCTAAATCAACATAAAAACTATCCCAACAATTATTACAAACATGTTACATATGATAAACAACTATGTTACATAATATAAGTTGCACTGAAACAAGCATCTACTAGCCAGTCTATCGGCATTGACAACTCTCCTCACGGCCGGCACTGATGTAGCCTGCTATCAGCGAAACCTCGCCTACGTAAAGCTAAACATTTAGAAAGAATGGTCACGCAAGAAATTAGTGTGCAGTGTAAGAAAACTGTGTACGTCTTACTTAAATTGAGGAGTGGTGGATTCCGTATAACCATGAGATATAATAGAATTCCTAAGCCTTTTACACCTGGCGTTCACAATGTTGGAAACTTTATTGACCGGACTGTTAGGATGTGGTCTAAAACTTTTTTGACAGACGTTTCGGCATCACTACCGGAGGCAACCTTTAGTGTTGGTAACAATTAGCATGGTGTCCGCCAATTACAACTTACAATAATTCATCACTGGAGTAAATTTGATTATAACGATAATGGCCTCCGATGGTGACGCCGAATCGTCTGTCAACGTAGACTCTAGACCACGGCCTAATAGCCCTTTCAAGAATGTTCCCATCTATGAGATACAATGTTATTTGAAGAGACTAACGATGGAAACTCATATAAAACTAAAAATGTAGAACTGTGGCTGCCTGTTCGTGAGAATGAAAACAAAAGGTATGATATTTATAAAACTTTTTCATAATAAAACATCACTCAGTACGACATCTAGCGTGGCATCTAGCATAGTTTGTCTCCTACTGTCAAAAATGAAAGCTAAAGTTGTGATGGGGCAACCCCCAGTGGTTGCACTGTCCGATCGAACCAGATACTGTATGTACCATGAATGTTTCCATAAATATCGATCTCGCGCTTGCAAGGACTGAGCCACTGTGTTAAACATTTTAAATTACAGCGATGGGAAAGCTGAAAGCATTCTTAAAATTAGATCATGGAGGTTGTGCAATTTGGGGAGTCTTTAGATTCCCGTCGATTTTAGCACAGAGGTTGCCCGCCCACAACAGTTTGATCCCCTCACACCAGTCCAAGGAAAGTCTCTATAGGCTGGCGTAAGGCAATGCCGGGTCATGGGAAATAGCAAGCGCTCGCAGGAGACAGCACTAAGGCACGCCTTAAGCAAACTCGTCCTCGTCTTCGTCTGTCGCCATACACCGGCACGGTCAAAAGTATAAGTACGACTCATCGGCTCATCCCCTAAAGAAGCGATCGCAATGATGAGGCCGCAGAAGATGTTCGTATGGGACAGGAGGTGGTGGGGAAAGAAATGTTTCTGAGAACGCTTTCGTTTAATGTTTAAAAAAGAGTGGTTTAAAGTTGTATTCCGCTATTCATAATAGGCATTAATGTTTAACAGCATTCTTATCGTTTCTATTAAAGTTAGAACTCAATTCGCTGCTTCAAATATAGACATTTTTGCATTTATTTAATGGTAACAAATATGAACGTTAATACTGACCAACGTATGAACGTACGAACTAATAAGCTCCAATCAAACACTGTTCTTCGTTAGCCAGCACACTGATAGAAATAAAGAAAGAAAGGAAGGGAAATGTTTCAATCTGTCGTTGTTCTCCAGTAGGGGTAATTCAAGCCGAATCCTATGCGAAGTAGGTTATTCGATTCGGTTCCCAAAAATGTTGCTAACAAGATTCAAACGATGTGAGCCGACTGTCATAAATGAACAATTGTTCCCACCATTTCTGAGCAGTCGATTAAAGAAAAACTTAAAAAAAAATATTTGAAGGAATTCGTAGGTTCACTACGTTATACAATATGGGCGTTCACTATAGTATTGTAGTTAATACCGATACCATTAATGTTGTTACGTCCTTATCAAGATACAGTGCATGCGTTCACAAAATTAAATGCAGCATTAAGTTAGATGGTATGTTTTAGCAGCTTACTATTCACTGTGTCAGCGATACTATTGTGTACGGTCATTAATACTTGTTAAAATTTCTTGAATTTACTTTTCCAGATTGTAGAGTAACATTTATGTGAGGAAAGATAACGTTTCAAGGAAAACTTTATATTTCAAGGGTAAATGAAGTTGCTTCATTAAGGCCTAAAAAAAGTAGACGTTTTCGCCGTATATTTAGTTTGTTAGAATATATTTTGGTAAAATAAGAAAATCTCTTCTCTCGTAAATGTCAAAAATAATAATTGTCTTAACATAAGTACTCGAGACATATCTCTTATGGAGGCCGTCCATGGAACTCAATATGTATAACGTAATATAGATTTGGTTAAGTTACTGAATATATTTTTTCCTTCTGGTGAGAGTATATGCATTCTGAGAATAGAAATAAGTTAATTTTATGTTAACACGCAGCACGATTCACAAAGTTTATTATCCCTTGTAACCTGCAATACACGTTGCAACCGTGCGCGACGATTGCATACCCATGGCTTACCAGGCTCTTTTGTATTGACAGTTCTTAAAATGACAACCACATTCTGCCTTGCCGTTCAGCACAAATTTCTTCACATCCACCTTCAATCCACCCAAGCATTCCCAATCTTCTATGCTGCAGCTACCCAATTTCCTATTTATGAGACCATTTATAACCCTCGCATTTGGGACCTGGTGTTAATAGCCTCTGAGCAAAGAGAAGGGCTAGACACTCCACCTGTGGTGACACCGACGTCTGCTATCTAAACCTAAAACATACCACCTCACCGCGACGCGACAAAGAACCGCTATTTGGCTGGATTGGGACTGATGTTAACCAAGCTAGGGTGTGCGAATCTTGCGAACGAAAGCCAGGGTTGCCTCATCCCAGGCAATAGAAGCGCTATGTCAAACTCGCTAACATTTCAGCGCAGTGAAGCCTAGTAGCAAAGCCCGTTTACACCAGTTAAGGTCTAGGAGGTACGTTCAGGGTATATCGCTGTGCTTTGTCTAGCTGAACCCTGCCAGACGGACTAAGGGTTATTTCTCTGGAAGGTGGCGGCTGGTGCACTACCAGACCTGATCACCGATTGAGATTTCTACCTCCATAACACACATCCTAGCAAGCTGCCTTCACAGGGTAGCCGATTTTTGATGGTATCAGAGCTGATAATCGGCAGAAAGCGTCCAGCGTCCAGCGTTCGGTAGCGTGATCTGAGTGTCAGTGTTACTTAGCGCTGTTGGAGCCTCTATGTGACTCGAGAACGGGGCACACAAGGTTATTTGCCTCAATGTTCACTGTAAGAATATTACTTGTAAATATTTCTATATAAATTCTAAATAAAGACAAAATTATTTATTTTCTAAATTAAAAAAAAACATTATTAGCAATTTATTTAAAATTTATAAACCTAGACTTATAAATACGCATTTATATAATAAATTCAAAATTACTTCTAAAAACCGGGGTGATAGTCAGTGGTCTGTTGCTATTAAAAGCCATCACGTCGGCAGTGTTTCGATTGCCCGTCGGGAATCGTCTTCAGGCCGCTAAGAAGCGACACAGAGTAAAAACACAATAGCGTCAGATGTACGCCCAACACTTCCCGTTACCCGTGTCAGGTAAAAACAACCTGATATCAAGTGATTGCTTTTACCATCAACTTCGAAACGTTGCCGACGTGATCGTGTTTAATAACAACCGACCACGGCCTAAGAGGGGTAATTTTAAATTTATTGACACCAGTCTTGAAGCTTCAGACTATATTTATATAGTGTTTGTTTAGTGATTTTTTGTTTTATTCTACTTAACAATTTATTGATATTTATGACTTTGTATCTATTATCTATTGCTTTTTTTTGACAATATTTCTTTCTCTGTTTACTTTATTTTTCATTTAATGGAATTCTACACATATGGTATATTATGTATAAACAAAAGACAGACACTCTATAAACCTATATATAAAATTCCACCTATTATTAATAAAATAAAATATACAACCTTTATTTATTAGGGAAAAATACCTCATAAATTAAGTAAACTATCTAAAGACACAAATTTTTAAATATCTTGAAACACACATAATATTATTTTTAATTAAATAAAACCTAAAACTAAACCAAATATTTACAATAAAAATATAATATATAAAATAGAATCTTCATATTGCAATCTATTTTACCTAGGTCAGACAAAGAAAATATTACTCGGTAGATTCGTTCAACACCTTAGTGTTTTTTTAAAACCAAGTATTTACAAATCAAATTCACAAACCCATTTTTACGCAAAATGGCCGGAGAAAAAACTCTGGATAAAATACTATCCGAGAGTTGTTGATGGGCGCTAGCAGCAGACACTTACAGGAGACATCGAGCCATCGAAGCAGCCAGCCTCGGATGCTCGTATTAAGAAGTAAGAAGTAAGTACAAACCCATTTTGTAAATAATAATATTGATTTTCGATATTCAAAATACGAAATTAATTAAAGTCGTACAAAAGGCTAAGGAAAGAATATTTGGGGATATATTTATATTTACAAACACAAAAAAAAATTTACTAATTAAAGAACACACTCATGTAAAATTAAAACAAAGTGGTATATTTAAAATTTACAAACTTATTAAAATAAATTAAATTTGAACATAATATGTTTCCAACATAACCGACAAGCGGTAGATTAAATAAATAAACGTTAAAACAATCGATAAATAAATCAAATTATCTCGAACATTTCTTCAATTTTAAATTCGATTATTCATTACTTTTTATATTGAAATCGAATCATCTAATTTTATTCATTTATAAATCTCTGATGATGCTGATTTGATCAATGAAACGTGGGTAAGTTGATAATATAATGTAATTTTACTTGCAGTAATATTTTACTATAGTTAATATTTGAAGAACTATTCATAATATAAAAACCTGCAAAATACTTTAAAGTTACTTACAAAATAAATACACAAATATTGAAACATATTTTTAGTATAAATATAAATCAATTTATTAAGTATTTAGAAATATATTTAAAATATTGAGAATAAATAGTCTACATATCGATCCTATTGATCTACATATTAGAAGTTACATTATACATCAAATACGATGTTCGTTTCGGTAGAACAGTGTTAAACTCTATTTTTCCAATGGTAGAAAGATTCCCAGAATAAATAATAATATTTCCTATTCATTGTTGAACCTCGTTAACAATGCAATGGTATTCATTGTTTTATAGCCGAACGTAGCAAAAATTATCAACAAAAACAAATGTTTTCATCCCAGTTACTTAATTATATTTTTTGCGTAGACTGCTGTTTATTGTTAAGGGAAATTGCAATGCGTGTATTGCGAAAGCATACGCCTTTTGTTTAGTTTTTATTTGTTGTTTCTACTACGGACACGTTTCATTAATTTCTCTGGCGATCTCTCTCATGGCGTGCTTAGAGTTATCATTTACAGGCTTTAAAATTTAGGGATTCCCAAATTATTCATAATAATCTTCCTCAGCGTTAGCAGCTTACAGAATGGTTGGTAGCAGCTCTCCGTTCCTCCCGACTCTCTCCTTTTCTTTTGAAATATTAGTATGATATGTAGTTCACATTGTGCGTACGTTCATAGAAATATAGACTTTGGATTATGTATACAAAAACACGTGTGAATTGAAGTGAGCCATAACTGTACCCTGTAAGGTTGACTTCACTACGTGTGCTGGATGCATATACTGATACACTGTCAACATTAATAAAAGCACATTACTCCGAAAGATACTGAAAAAATTAATAGATATGTGCAGCGAATGACAACAAAAATATTTTTAAAGAATACGTTAGTTCACAAACACGTGGTCACAGTAACAATCATCTCACAGCCAGACAAACCGCTCAGCCTTATAAAACTCTCACTATCCCCCCCCCTCCACACAAACAAGTTTCAATTAACGTAATTCGGAATATATCTTGAAAATCATTAAAAGCGTTAAAATATTCTTTGCTGTTTCTTGACAAATTACGTTATGTTTTTAATTAATGTCAATAAATTACGATTTGTACTATATTAGAATTTAATAAAAGCTCTGTAAAAAATTTCAGTAAACGTTACAAATTCAAAATTGAAATAAATGAAAACTCCTTAGCCACTTTGTTGCCTCTATTGATAGAAAATTTTATTTCATTTTATGTTACACTAGATAATATTTCACTAATAAAAACTTGAAATTTTATATCTATATCGTGTACTTACCAATTGACTTAAAAATAGAAACATTATTGCATAAATCGATCGGATAACAAGAACCAGCAAGAGTATGACAGACAGCCTCGTGAGTTTGGCTTCAAAGAAAGAAATATATTCTTACAAAAAATGTAAGAGACTTTCAATGCAGTTGGATGATCTATACTTCTGTGCAAACCTGAGAACCCGTATAAAATTGGAAGACAATTGATGTAACTGTTTGATGTAACTGTTTCTAACAGATTGTTTGTTGAGAAAACCCTGCCGATGAGTCGTTACTCATATCACACAAAAAACTAATTTTGTGTGGTAAAAATTACTCTATCGTACAGAGATAAAAATTTAGTTCTGTGGAAAAGTTGATACTTGTTCATAAAAGTTATTTAATCCTTTCTTTATTAAATTTATAATTTTTATCAGTAAATTAATAATTTTTTATAGGACAGTATACATTTGTTGAATATTAAATTAACTTAAAAAGTAATAATTGGTTTCCGTAATTTTATTTGTACAATATAGAAGCTTATTATTTATATAAATTCAGTAAATATATCAATTACTCTAAAGGTATCAGTCGTAAATGATTCTCTGAGAACAGCCGTCAAACTGTAGCACTTCGTTATAAATAAAATAACTTAATAAATATGTTAGCCAGTTGACAATTTCAGTGTAATGAATTCCATATCACCTTACGGTGTGACAGAAACGTTACCAAAGATTAGAATATCAACAGAATGGTAACAAATCACATTTCAACAAAATGTGATTCGCTTTGAAATTTTAGCACTGTACGTTGCGTTATATACATATGGTACTTCTTATTGAATTAGCAGACAAAACGTAATTTTGATACACAACTAAGTAGTGTAGTACTATTAACACATAAATAAAGATTAGTATTATTTTAGTGCATAGGATTAAAAGAGTGGTCTGTGACATAATTTATACATAGTCGTTATTAATGCATACAGACACATTCACCTCAATTAACGTTTTTAATCCTTTTTGCTTAACGTGTAGTGGCTAAATGTTCACTTACAGACACATTTATCCTTATAGCAACTTCGACAAATTTTTATAATTAAAAAGTTGAAATTGTAGAGTGCAATGTTATTTTGTCAAATGTACATGCAAAATTACTATTCCATTCTACCGCCTTAGTGTTCTTTTTTCATTTCCCGGCTAACTGTTTTTACGCTGAACGGAAAAGAGCCAATACTTCTCATACAACTAACAACAGATGGTGCAATTTACTTCTTACACTAAGCGAGCTAAATAAATAAAAGCTAACTTTGCAACCTTGTCGGCTGTAAATTAATTAAATGTTTAACTTTGTGCCTAAGTACTACTGTCCACGAGTCTCGGTAACTCCCTAATTGGCGCCAGCATCGTCTTCTGACTAAAGTGTCACGTTTTTGTAGGGCAATCTTTTCAAATGAACATAAAAGTTTTCTTAGGTTCAAACAGCTTGCTTTAATTAATTACACAATCGAATAAATTTAAATAGTATATTTTGTATAATGGCTGAAGAGTAAATACTAAAATGACTAGATTTGTACCACGTTTAATAACGTTTATACGTTTTAATAATATAATATAGTGTTTTGTATCACCTTATTTACATATATTTATTTGTATTGTAATACAACAGTACAGAATGGGCCAGTGAGCAGTCGCTTGCAAGAGATACATAACACAGCCACGTATCCAACTACTATGGCTAACTACATTGATGTTCGGCTTCGTAAATAGTAGCTCATCAACCATGGACCATTTACAAACACTTGTGTTGAGATTTCAGAATTTTGTTATTGAAGATGGAAATGGTCACGGACCTTTATACAGAAAATATAGACATAAATATTGCATATGGAATGAATATGTACTTTTGAAGTATCATGTTTATTATTTACTCTATTTAGATAAGCTATTGATTTATGTATAATAGATATTTATAATTTCTATGCAACGTGACCCATTTAGGTGTCAGCTTTTAATAAATGACAGAATAATATAATAAGTAATGGAAATAGACTGCTTACAAGTAACAATAAGGCAGATCAGTGGGGAAGCGTCCATATATGCGGCGCATACAATTTAAAATTGTATGTAAAAAAGAAATAAGTTTTGTAATTAATTTTAAATTATTTGAGACGTAAAAGTTTGTCATCTCAAAAGCCAAAACTTAATTTTCAATTTAGCGATATAACGACAATTAATAAAGCATACTGTTTACAACCAGGCGCACTGTATGCGTTGTAGGTAACGAATACATTCCCTCGATAGCGGTCATTAGCCCATACAGCAGATATTCATGGTGAACAGGCAGGCGTTCTGACTTTCGCTCCCACTCCCACTGTCTGTGAATAGCTGTAACGCTATGCGTTACTGTTTCTGCATATACAGTGCTTAGTGCGTACGCAGATCGTGTTGTTTTAAAGTTTTTTAATTATGAGTTCGTTTGTAGTTGATCCTGTGGCGGAAACATCATCGTCGTGTATAGTTGAGTGCAATTATGTAATTGAAAGTTAATTTATAGAGCCATTCAGTAGTAGAAGTTTTACAGATAAACTAAACATTATTCCTAGCGGTAGACCTACCCCATTAATTCCCACGTTAACGTCAAAAATAAAAAATTATACACGACATTTAAAGGAACAACATTATGAAGAAAAAACGTGGTTTTGCGGCTGCAGAAAACTTCAAAATTATACTGTTGGCCATGCATTCTTTTTTCAACTGAAAAAAATATCTGGAAAAGTTCAGGAGTTTCTGATTTGAACAACTTTTTTAGTTTAAAAAAACGCCATGAGATTTCACAGAGTCATATTGTTTCCCTTCTTGCTTTAAAAGAGTTCGGTAAAACCAGAATTGAATATGCCCTTAGTGAAAAATTTAAAATTAACATCAAACAGCACAACGACATGGTAAAACAAAACCGGTACATTCTTCACTGTCTAATTGACGTAGTGTGTTTTTTGGATGAAAACGAACTCCCATTTCGTTGACAAGAAGAATCTGTGGCATCGTGAAATCGAGGAAATTATGTAGGGCTGTTAAATTTGTTACGAAATTACGACGGAATGTTAGAAAACCACCTTAGAAACTCTACAGTCTTTTCTGGTTTATCTAGCGATATTCAAAATGACTTCATTAACTCCATTTCTCAAGTCTTATTAACAGAAATAAAAAATGAAATAAAACAAAGTCCCTTTGTAGCAATATTAATGGACGAAAAAACAGATATCACAAATACGTGCCAGGTGTCAACTGTGTTTCGTTACGTCGATAAGTCCGGAGCCGTTCAGGAAAGATTTATCGGTTTTAGCGATTTTAGTGACGATCGTACAGCTAACGTGTTGGCAGACTGCGTATTTAATGTCCTGACTGAATACGACTGTGAAGAAAAATTAGTTGCAGAAACGTACGATGCTGCTGTTATGCCTGGTGAACATGGAGGGTTACAGGCCCTGGTCAAAAGTAAGTGCAGCCAAGCAATATTCATCCATTGTTATACTCATAAAATGAACTTGGCCTTGAAAAATTCAGTAGATCACATTAAAGAATGTAACATATTTTTTAGCACATTATCTGGTTTAGCTTCATTTTTTTCAAAATCATCCAGACGAACTCACGCACTTGATCAAGAAGTGAAGAAGCGATTTCCATCATTTGCACCTACTAGATGGAACTACAACAGCGACTAGTGGCCACTGTAGTAGAACACAAGTCTGACATCATAAGTCTCTTCGAGTCTATGATTGGGAACGGAGATAAGTGGGACAACGAAAGTTATACTGGAGCAATAGGTTTTCTTGCTACTCTTCAAGATATTGACTTCACATTTTTACTTCATCTGTTCAGTTCGAGTCGCGGTTTAGCCGTGGAACCGTGTAGACGGTTGTTGTGCGCTGTTATCGAGTATTGTTATGTTATGTTATGTTTAAATATAGTTTATCTCTTGTTAGTGACTTGTGCTAAGTAATCAGTGCAGATATAATATTATTTTGTGTTCAAAGTTCTAAAAGGGCTTTCAGTGAGTACTTAAAACTTTAATAATTATTGTTGGTTACAATTTACCTCGGTCGTGCTTGGCGGCTCAGGTTATCGGCCAAGTGCATTTGACTGTTATCTGGCTTGTGACCCGGTTCGGACTGGTTCTACATCGCATCCACTCAGCTACAAGATAAGGTAAATATGCAAACAAATAGCGATGGACTTTATCAGCAACATATTCAGACTCCGTACAATCCAAACTTCTATGTAAGTAGCCAGCACTATAACCCTAGTTATGAGCATCAACAACAAAATACTCATCTTAGAGGTAATTCGCAACCTCACTTTCAGTCACAAATGCAGCAGCTATATCAACAACAAACTAGTTGTCCTTTCTCAAATATGCCGGCACCTACTGTCTGCAATCAACTCCCGAACCAAATGTCATCGCAAATATTAACGAACACTAATACCAATATGGCCCAAGCAATACCTCCATTCAGCTGTCCTACCAACATCACACAGAACTCCCAAGAGGACATAGATTATGATTCATTAAGTGAAGACTTATCCTACTCTGAACCTAATGAAACTGAAACTGCAAATGAATCTTGCGTACCTTGGCAGCAAGTTAAACGCCCCTCTAAAAAAAGGAAACAATCTGCTACTTCAACTAAAAGCATTTACTTACCTCAAACAGCAAATAGATTCGATCCCTTGTCCAACATAGATACGTCTCTTAATCATGACGATTCTGGCAACTCAAATAACGTTAATAAAAACAATCAACCGAAAACACCAAAGCCTCCGCCAATCTATATATACGGTGTTACGAACTATAAAGCAATGACAGACTTTCTGGCATCGGCTGCAGAAGACGAAACATACCACAGCAAAGCTCTCTCAAACAACACAGTTAAAATTCACCCCCACACCGTTGACACTTACAGAAAATTAATTAGACTACTCTGTGAAAAAAATATAGTCCATCACACCTACCAGCTGAAACATGAGAGAGCCTACCGTGTTGTCATAAGAGATCTTCACTATTCAGTGCCACTAGAAGAAATTAAAGACGAGCTAGCTAAATATGGCCACAAAATTCGGAATATCATAAACGCGAGACACAGGAAATCCAAGGATCCACTGCCTCTATTTTTTTTAGACCTCGAGCCCCAAGGTAACAATAAGGAAATATATAAATTGGAATATCTACAAAATACAAAAATTAAAGTTGAACCGCCAAGAGTAAAAAAGGCAATAATCCAATGCACACGATGTCAGGAATATGGCCACTCCAAAACTTACTGCAGAAAATCATTTATCTGCGTAAAGTGTGGAAAATCGCATGACACTAAAACGTGCAAGAAACCTAGGGATACCCCTGCTACCTGTGCACTATGCGATGGGAGTGACCCAGCCAATTATAAAGGGTGTTCTGTCTACCAAGACCTGATAAGATCTAAACTTAGGGGCAATCCACAACTGCTAAGTAGTGCTACTCCACAGACACAATCTAATGTGATTCATAATTCTCCATCCCCTCTACCACCACCGTGAAATACAACTTCTACATATGCTCAAATCACGGGCGGAAGTAGAAAGACACAAATTACTAGCAACAGCCACGCAAACCCCACTAACAGGGAAGTAATGGACCAACTGGCAATTTTCCTAAGTGAGTTCAAAACTATGTTCGCTCAACTCATTAATCAAAACAGCATTATCCTCAACATGTTATCTACAGTCATAAATAGAATACCTCAGCAATGACCCCGGCACTCAGAATAGCTGTCTGGAATTCGAATGGGCTTTCCGGCCGCATACAAGAAATTATCCTCTTCCTGAATATCAATAAAATTGACATCCTCCTAATTTCAGAAACCCACTCAACGGATCGAACAGTCTTCAAAATACCTTATTATAACATATTCTATGCTAACCACCCTGACGGTTCAGCTCACGCAGGTTCAGCTGTCATCATACGAAACACTCTTCATCATTATGTAATGGAGCCACATGTCACTGCAAAAATCCAAAGTGCTATCATTAAAGTTCTCGCCCTTCCATGGCCCTTGACCTTAGCAGCTACATACAGCCCACCACGCCATTCCATATCAACAGACGAATATCTAGAGTTTTTCGCCACTCTGGGACCACACTTTCTTGTAGCGGGGGACTGGAATGCGAAGCATACTGCCTGGGGCTCAAGGCTTATCACACCAAAGGGTCGAAATCTACTGGCAGCTATACACCATCTTCATCTCAGCTACTTATCAACAGGAGAACCTACGTACTGGCCCACAGACTTAAATAAAATTCCACATCTTCTTGATTTTGCGATAACAAAAGGAATCTCGCAGTTATATACCAAAATCGAACCAAATCTCGACTTAAGTTCTGATCATAGCACCATTATAATTACATTAGGCACTAATGTAATCTGGAGGGAAACTCCACCTGTTTTATGCACTAAGCAGACTAACTGGGATTTATTTGAACACATTATCAATGAGAATATCAACTCTAACTTTCGCATTGCGGATTCCAGAGACATTGAAGAAGCCGTTCAATACTTTACTAAACTACTACAGGATGCTGCATGGCAAGCTACACCGGAAAGAAGAAACATTTTACCTGATTATCATAATATACCTCTGCACATCAAACAACTTATTCAAGAAAAACGACAAGCTCGCGGTAAGTGGCAACGAACGAGAAACCCCCAGTATAAAACAATTCTCAATAGGCTCACCCATAGAATTCGCGCAGCTATGCAAGAGGCCCGAAACGCATCGTTTGAACACTACGTAACACGTTTAACACCCCATGATCATTCAATATGGAAGGCGACAAAAAAAATCAAACGCCCGGTAATCCCAGTATCCCCCATTCGTAAACCTGACGGTAGTTGGGCTCGAACAAATGAAGATAAGGTGAATGTGTTCGCAGATCACCTTTCCCAGGTTTTCACCCCAACCTCATCAGCAATTGATGACTCAGAAATTCTAACTTACCTTGATGCTCCCTGCCAATTATATCCTCCAATCAAAGCGTTTGCCTTCTCTGAAGTTCTCAGGGAGATAAAACATTCCAAGACACAAAAAGCCCCCGGGTACGACTTAATAGTTGCAGAAGTTCTGAAACATCTTCCCAAAAAAGCGTTAGTACTACTTACAACTATTTACAACAGTATGCTCAGACTGTGCTACTTTCCAATCCAATGGAAATTTGCCCAAATTATCATGGTCGCAAAATCTGGCAAACCCCCTACTGACCCTACATCTTACAGGCCAATAAGCCTTCTTCCACACTTGTCAAAAATATTTGAACGACTTCTCCTGACCAGACTAAAACAAATAGTGCCCTTTAGGTACCTGATCCCTGAACACCAATTTGGGTTCAGAGAAAAACATTCTACAGTGCAGCAATGCCACAGAATAGTGAACAAAATTAGGGATAGCCTGGAAAAGAAGACGATGTGCGCAGCTGTCTTCCTGGATATTCAGCAGGCTTTTGATAAAGTCTGGCATGAGGGCCTTCTGTACAAGCTGAAGAAACAACTTCCTGATCAACTATATTTACTGTTGAAATCATATGTGCAAGATAGACACTTCCAAATCAAAATCGAAGACACTGTGTCAGTAATCTCTCCTATAAAGTCGGGAGTGCCTCAGGGCAGCGTTCTGGGGCCATACTTATATCTTATATTTACTGCCGACCTACCTGTGACAGACTACACTACCACCGCCACCTTCGCTGATGATACCGCTATCCTCGCAGTAGATCCCAACCCGGAACGAGCCTCTGAGAAACTGCAAAGCCATCTTTACCTCCTGCAAGATTGGTTCCAGCGGTGGAGGATCCGAGTTAATTCTGCAAAATCCACTCAAATAACCTTCACCATGAAACGTAGCTCTTGTCCACAAGTCACCATAAACGATGCCCCCATACCTATAAAATCAGAAGTTAAATACCTGGGGCTGCATTTGGACGACAAATTAACATGGAAAGCCCACATTCAGGCTAAGAAACAACAACTCAACTTAAAAGCTAGGCAAATGTACTGGCTCATAGGTAGAAAATCTCAGCTATCTCTCGCAAACAAAGTCATCATATATAAAGCTGTGCTCAGACCAATCTGGACTTACGGTATAGAATTGTGGGGCTGCTCTAAACCTTCCAACACAAAGATTCTGCAGACAGTTCAGTCAAAAATCTTGCGTTGCATAACGAATGCTCCCTGGTTCATCTCTAATTATACTCTTCACAAAGACCTCAACATTCCATACATTTCTGATGTCATCAAGATGCACGCCGCTAAGTACAGGAACCGCAACATAGGACACAGCAATAACCTGATCAACGAGCTCCTCAATCCATCACTGGATGTAAGAAGGCTGAAGAGACAGTGGCCAGATGACCTGACCCGGTGAACGTGGTAATCATCGCTGGATGGTTCCCACCTCAAGTGACGACGTATACACCACTTTTACTTATTACTCTGTAAAATGAGTAGATTGTAAAACTGCATTATAATAAATAAAAAAAAAAAAAATCTGTTCAGTTCAATACTACCACAGGCGAATTCCATATTCGAAATTTTGCAGAAAAAAGTTCTGAAATCAGTTTTTGTATGAACGTATTGAAGACTTTGATAAATATGTTAATTATTTAAGCAATAACTACAACAAATTCTGGAGTGACCGGAATGAATTTCAGAATATTCCAACAGGGAGGTGGGACAAGCCTACAAGCGCAAACAGAAGTAAAAGATTACGTATTGATAACATGTCGGATTTGAAAAGCTCTTATCGTAGGCTGTATTATGAAATTATTGATTCAGTAAAATGTAGACTTAATCAGAAGTTTGCAGATATAGATAAACTTGATTTTATCGCTCTACTAGAATCAGGACGTTTTCCAGAATTTTCTAAAAAGTTTCCACAAGAGCATTTAGAATCTCTGAAACGCTCGTATGGCCAGTACTCCGTTACTAAGGAGTGAGCTTTCTGTAGTTTATTCAAATGAGCAGTTTTGTAAAAATAGTGTTAGCGACTTGTCAAAGTACTTAACATCAGCAGATCTGAGTGACACCATTCCTCAAGTGTGGAGGCTTGTAAACCTTATAATGACAATTACAGTTACAAGCTCTTCAATCGTTTTCATCCTTGAAGAGAATAAAAACGTATTTGCGTAACTCGCAAATTGAACACAGACTCTCGGCTCTATTAGTGTTATCTATTGAAAAACCGCTTCTTTTGAAACTAAAAACTAATTCTGATTTTTACGATAAATATTATGCGAGTTTTCGCTTAAACAACCATGCGCATAGAACTAACGTTTAAAAAATAACTCCTATATCTAACGCATAATAATTAACGATAAAGTGAATAATAAATTATTGTGTGCCGTTACACTGAATGAATTAGTGTCGTTGTGGACGATTTAAATTACCATAGTGATCTGTATTATTTACGTATGACATATTAAACAGCAGATACAAGATATTATAAATTAGTTTAAATAAATATTGTGCAGTGTGTTTGTTTATGGATTCTGTGGCTGTATGTGATTAAAACAAGTGCAAATAACAGATGAATCGGTACCACCAGACACCATTCATCGTACTGGTAATTTCCTAATAGAGTTTGCTTGATTTAATAAAACAATTTATATAATTAAGATTATTATGTTGGTCTCTATTAGAAAAAGGAAAAATTGTAACATTTACTCTTTTCTTATCTGTTGTTAATACTGTTGACCGGGTTTGATTATCACACTGAGAGAGAGAAGGAGTTTTTATTTTTTGATGGCTGAGATAGGTATAACCGCATATACATTATAAAAACTCACGCTTCGCCACTGGGGCAGATGTAAAAATAGAACATCAATTGATGAAATCAAGAAGAATTGCTGAAAGCATGAATAGCCTTATATAGAATAAAAAAACCTCATAGGAAAAGCCAAAAACTAGGTTTTCCAGAACAGCAAGTCTAGTAATATCCTATGCATCAGAGATACAGAAACATCTCAATAAAAACGACAAACTATATAAATTAATATATTACGGAGGGTACTAGGAAAGAAAAGGTAAGATAAATTGCCAAACAAAAGTGTAGGAGAAACGTGTAATGTAACTGATATTATTTCTTAAATTACGGAAAGAGGAAGATTATGGAATAAACACATATCAAGCAGGGATGACTAAAGGCTAGTGAAAAGCAAGAGATAGCCAACCAACAAACACCAGAGGAGCAGTGGTCGGCCAAGGAGGAGGTGGAGTGACAGCATGTAGGACCGTTGTTACAGAACAGGACAGAGTCCCAACAAGGACTTTAAAGAAGAAGAATATAATTTAGTTTAAATTTCCTTTTTAAAAGTGTGTGTTATTTTTTATGTTATAATACTCTACCATCGTTTTCCTTTAGCAGTGTAGATGATCTTACTCGCATAGCAATAGTAGTTGTGTCTCAACATCTGTTTTGTTAGTATCTTTAGAAACGTTGTAATATACATTTTAAAAAACAAAGTTCTATAAAAATTACAAAGTTTATGCTAAAGCTTACACTTCATGTAGGCACAATAACTAGTTTTTGGTGGTTTTACGCTGTCTATTGATTTCAACAAACTGACGTTCAACAGTAGCTGACGGTTAAAATACGTCCTCGGTTGTCCCGGATAGTCCTCGATTTTAAGTTAAGTCCGAATGTCAGGGCGCAGGTTAGCCAAAACGAAATTTTGTCCTCGTTTTTCCACAATTAACGTCAATTCCTAATTAAACGAGTTTTCAAAACTGTGTATTTCATCTGTCAAAGGAAAGACCGGAATAAACCTACGTAGGCCTACATATGACAAAATCATAATCGTGTATGATCGACACAAGAATATCGATAGTATATACGTACGGTATGTTAATCGTAGTTGTGCTGATTTGGTTATGTCAACACACTGAATATTGGCTTATGATATTTGTGTTATTTCATCTGTGTTAGTGAAAATTATGTGAATTTAATTTCTGTTAATTATTTAATTTTTAATAACATGTTAATACTACAGAAACAAAAATATGCATTCAGTCAGCGTTTAAAAGAAGATTATTCGTTAATTGTACAGATTAGTGGTTCTGATAATAAAAGTCAAGTATAATGTAATGTAGCTTATAGCGGAAATATACAATTAATTTTACAAAATTATTTAAAATATGTTAATAGTCTATTATTAACATAGCTGCACAGAATAAGAAATATAAAGTTTGTAGTGCAGAGGCTTCTACTAAAGTAAATTAAGTAAGTCTAAATTAAATAATGAAATAATATGAAAACTGTAATTAAATTTATAATTTAATGTTTTATAATTATACTGTTACGATGGTCTCACTAATCATCGATTAGTTGTGGAAAATAAAATAAAGGCTTAATTATTAAGTCACTGATCACCAGTTTTAGTTAACCACAAGTAACAGTATGAAATCAACAAGTTATTGAACAAGATTATACTCGTACATTAATTTAGTTAAAATTTTCAACTCGCAATAACAATGTCAACTAATAGAATTCCGCACAATAATCACTTTTCACTAAGAACCACTTGAACTCACTGAATCATCGCCCGACGTAAACTGACTTCCAAGAGGGAAGTGTTGGTTATTTATAGTCTGCATTGTTCCATAATATGCGTCCTTCACAAGCACTCGAAAATTCTAGAGGATGCTCTAGCGCGGCCTTGACAGAAACACTCACTTGCTGGGGTAAGCGAGAAACACGTAGAACAACGTTCCCCAAAGTATCGGAACGTTCCGTATTGCGTAACAATATGTATTATTGTAATAATGTTTTATAATTACAGATAAACCGTGAAATGAGGAAAATATTTGGTTTTATTTGGAATGTAAAACATAATTCCCCCTTCTGACAACACCAAGGATTTTAACAATGTGTCCTCGAAGGTCCACATTCAACACAACAAATTTTACCAAGGTGTCCTTGTATTGGATTTGAAAAATATGCTACCTTTACTCAAAAGAATTGGGAGTAATTGATTTTTCAGTGAATTTATATTTACTTGTAAATAACCATGCGCGTATGAACATACGTGTCTAAGCTTACGCTTTTACACTCGCTTGTCGGGATTCTACATCATACTCAAAGCAATACCAATAAGCAGTTACGAATAATAATACCATCAAGTATAAGCAATTACCAATAATTCCGGATGCTGTATCTCAATGCTGATAATACTAATACCCGTAAACTAAAGTATAAAGACTAACACGATGTTAAGTTAGAACTTTCAGACTTGATGGTTTTATAAGCGAACACTAAATGTAACATCCACGATGTGAC
Source organism: Magicicada septendecula (assembly GCA_034769895.1). Taxonomy (NCBI): domain Eukaryota; kingdom Metazoa; phylum Arthropoda; class Insecta; order Hemiptera; family Cicadidae; genus Magicicada; species Magicicada septendecula. The sequence continues at coordinate 330,167,958 of CM068375.1, forward strand.
AATTCATTATTAAAGAAACGGTATGTTATGTGTCATTACAAGAAACATTATGTTAAATAACACCTCTTTTGTGTCGGTGTAAATGTGTCGTTGCACTCACTTTGTGACTTCCGTTTTCACAAAAAATTTTGATTTTCACACCTGTTATCATATCACTATCTCAAGTGAATGATAGTAGTATTCGAATTTTCACCTCTTATCAAATGCTATCTCTTATAAAATTACTCAAATCTACATTGTAAGCCCAGGTTATACTAGATTTCAAAAACCAATAACTGTATTGGCTGTTGTAAGGAATTTGAAAGTTTTTTTTTCAAATTGGTAACGTCACTGCGAATAATAAAAAATTATGTACTGAAAGGCTACGTTTTGTTAAATACGAGTAGTTAGTTATACAAAATATCTCCTATTTTTCTTCTTTACTTTACCGCAGGTGTTGGTGGGCTTGCGATTTGTTCCCTTCCAAAAATGAGATATAAAAAAAAACATCTCGCTTATGTTGGGCTTTTAGTTGATACCCAGTATTCGCTACCATTCACAGCACAAACACGATTATAGAAAATTCACTACTTTCAATCAGAAATAAGCTGTTACACAACACTGCCTTCTAGCCATTCCAAAAATAATATTCCATCATGGAAAGACCTCTAATCATGGTCTGCGTGCCATAAATATATACGCCTGTAGAATTATTTTAACTGGACAGTTTGTATTATATTACTTGTTACACATTTGATAACGCTGTCTGAAATTTAGTGGATACTGACAGAACGAAAATTCAAGAAATTAGTGATTACAAACATTTCAAAAAAATTGAAATCTTGGTGCAAGTGTTTGGATCACACACGCTACCGGTTTCTATTTCAAACTTAATCTTTTGAAAGCGCTTATAGGATTTTATCAACAACTTTCATAATAATTAAATGGTACTAAATCATCATAAGGCGTTACGATACAATTCCAACTGTGAGATTAAATCCTATCCCGGTAGCCAACTCTGAAAAATACTTGTTCATTCACCTAGATAAACAGCTTATACGGCACAACCACACTTGTTTGAAGAGAAAACGACTCGCACCGGGTTTTGCAAATATTGTCGCCCTTTGGCTAGAAAAACACTTGTATCAATGAAATATAAGTTACGGGTATTCATCACCGTTTTCTAGCCTTTGTAAGCTTGTGTGTAAACGGTTTCCCAATCCAATACTACTATATCATCAAAAGATATTAGAATAAAATCTGCGTGCCATAATCGTTGTTCCCCGGCTTGCCTTTAAGAAAGATATCTGTAGCGACTTAGACCTCCTTACGGTTAATGAAACCATTTCCCAGTTAAGTGAAAGATATTTAAAACGGAACGGTTTGATTCGCACACATCTTGTTTTTATAAATCTGGTGGATATCAACCAGCTTACAAGAAGATAAAATTAATATTTTCGCTAAACTCAGTTAGACTTTAAAATTTAACTGAATTGTAGGTCTATATAACACTTCACTTTTAAACAGAACAAGTTATTGGCCTAATTTTCCCATTGCTGCGTTCAGTCAATAATAATGTTCATACTTTATAATATAATATTGAATAAACGAATGTCGTGTATAATCCCTGATTACTTTCCTCTGCAAGCTTGTGAATGAATATAATGAAACAACCAGATAATGGAAGATCCCCTGGGCCAGGTAGAATCAATGCTGAGCTACTAAAAAATGGAACTGAAAAACTCTTCATGTCTCTGTCATATATATTTACAAAATACATCAGTGGTAAAATGTGCCCGAAGACTGGAAAACAGCTTACATTACGTCAATACACAAAAAGGGAAACAAATTAAAATGCAACATTTATCGTGGAATATCGGTAACGAATACAATAAGCAGAGTAAGTACAAGAATAATAAGAGACATGATAGAACAGGAATATAGAAATTACGAAGAGGAAGAGCAGAGTGGGTTTAGGGCTGGTAGGGCTTGTACAGACATCGTGTTTTTACTAAAACAAGTCATAGAGAAGAAAATAGAAAGAAATATACCAATATACTTAATGTTTATAGACTTACAAGAAGCCTATGATGACATACCAATATCAAAACTATGGGAAGTGCTTCAAAATACCAACATCAATCATACCCGCGTAAAGGTTGTCCTAAACTTATACAATAATATGAAATCTGCAGTGAAATTAGGAAATAATATTTCAGAACCCTTAACAACTAACAAAGGTCTGCGAAAAGAATGCTGCATTTCCCCAACACTTATTAAGTATATGTCGCTAAAACTCTAACAACCTGGAAAAAGAAATGCAGTAGAATGGGCATCCAAATCAACGATGACACCTGTCTATACACACTTCAGTTTGCAGGTGATCAAGTAATATGCGCAAATGACAACGATGACTTGGAATACATGGCACGCAAACTGAAGGAAGAGTACGGAAAATGGGGACTGCAGATAAATGTGGAAAAAATACAATATTTGTGTATAGGAGAGAACACGGCCACCATAGTATTGGAAGGCGGTAAAATTGTAGCAAAATGTGAGAATTACAAATACCTGGGAATAAATTTAACAAGGAAAGGACAGGCGATACAGAAATAAAGTGTAGAGTAAACAAAGCAAGAACAATAATTAAGACCCTAAATGGACTACTGTGGAGCACCGAAATAGGAAAACAAAGCAAAATGAGATTATACAACACAATGATTAAGAGCACGTTAGAATATGGGTCTGAGACATGGAGAATTAAAGAACATCTGAAAAGAAAGATAGAAGCCACAGAAATGGACGCCTTAAGAAGAATATGTAGAACATGAACATTAGACCGGGTCAGAAACGAAACAATTAAGCAACAAATGAATATAAATGAAACTGTTTCAGAACACATCGAGAAAAAACAATTAATTTGTTAAGGGCACGTGCAGTGAATGGGGGAGGAGAGGTTGCCAAAGAAAGTGATGAAATGGATACCACAGGAAAACAGGAAAACGAGAAGGCCAAAAGTAACATGGATACAGAGTAAGGGGATCAATGAGTGTACGAGGTCTAACCGAAGAAAACTGCAACGGCAGGAGATATTGGCAATTAGGTATCGAACAAAGTCGCAGGACGTTATAACCAAAAAAAATATATATATATATATATATTATATTTATTATATATATACTTATATATATGTATATATTTAAAAATATAAAAATATATAAAATTATTTTTATTTCAACGCCTACATATATATATATATATATATATATATATATATATAATCACGTTTATCCATCATTAGCTAAACATGCAAGTTCTGACCAGAGAAGTTCATCTTTTTGAGACCCCATATATAAAAGTTACGAGTAAGCTTAGACATTTTATTCTTACATATTCGTAATCAGCATAAAAAACCGTAAAAATATATATCCGTTTCAAGATAGTTTGTTGAAAAAAGTTGAATAATAATTACCCTGTTAACTTTATCGTTACAGACCACTCACACGTTTAAAAAAATGCATTACTATTTTATCACGGATATCGGTTTAGCTTTTAGTGATGAAAAATATGCACAGTGTTGCCACAAAATGTATATAAAGTCACGAAGGTCACAACGTTGCCAAGTCTACTGAACGTAAGCAATTCCTGCAGCTGCTGTGTCTCGGCTGTGTATTCCAGTCGCCTACGTTTAATTCCTGTATACGATCTTAGTTATTTTTAATTTCAGTACCGTAGTAAAAATAATCTTTGAAAGACGTAATCAACTATTTTTCAACGCTGTTATTAAAAATTGGGTTAATCATTCAATGACAGAAAACATATAAGGTATAAAATGTTGTGATCACTTTATTCACACGTTCTTTTCTTGACACGTAAATAACTATATACTAAATAAAGATATAATAAGTATATCTTCATTGTACATTAGTAGTAAACCAATAGAAACGTCTAAAAAAACACGTTCTTCTTCTGTGTATCTTCTGTAATTGTTAATTATATTAATTGAGAGTTTGGCTACTTATAGAGATTTAATTACTGAACACAATGCAGTTTTCAGAACTTCTGTATATTTATTGGTTTTGAAGTTATCGCAGGTTGAACTGCAAAAATGGATCGACTAAAATTTACTCATCCGCCGCGTGTTTCACTGACGAAAGTAGAGCGAGATAGTTGCTATTATACCCTTTCTGTCTAGCGTACGGCGCAGCGCACAGTGTCCCTTTCAATACAGTATATTTAATGTATCTTTTAAATGTCAATAAATTTCAATGTAGATAATGTAGGATGTAGAAAATGTAGATAAAGTAAATGATTATGATATTGATTATAATTATAATAATTGGAAGCTTGTTTCAAATATATTATACTACATAGAAATGTTTATACACGCACTCATGCGCGCACGCGTGTGCACGTACGCGCACCCACCCACGCAGGCATATTATATATATATATAAAATTTGTGATGTTTTCAATTTGTTTCTTCTGCAAGTAGTATAATTTCGTATATTCTTTTTAACACCTGACGCACGTTTCACTGAAAAATATCAGTATCATCTGAGGTTTCTAAGTAAATTAATAACAATCGAAATAATTCTATTAATATAAAATTAACGAATAATAAAACATTCCGACTTAATTTTACATCTTGTGCCATTTTGTCAATGTTATATGTGGACAGACTTGCTTACTTTTCTATTAAATGTAGAAATAGATATTACCATTATTTTTTGCCGCAAACCATTTAATCTTGTTGTTTAATCCTTTTTCTATATGAATAGCTCATTACAATTATTGTTAACATTTCGTGTAAACAGCAGAGAGATGCTAAGTAGGACATTGTCTCAGGTAAGATTGCATGGTAAATCAAGACTCGCGCGTATTTCTTCCACCAGTCGGACGTCACGCGGCAAAAACAGCTGATCGCTAGGTTAGCGCGGGAAGCCGGAATGGCCCCCCCCCCCTGTGTTGTGTCTATTCAGCGCTAACACCACAAGATTTCTCATTCCCGTCAACATGAGTACCTACTCAAGGTCAAATAACATTCTTAATGTTGTAATGACAGACGTGTACGTTTACAAAACACTGTTTTGGCTGACACATATATACACATCTACGTCTGCACTCGCAACCTCTTATTTATCAGCTGGCCGGTTTTACGTTTCCACCAAACGTGTTCCAGAAAATCATATTAAAATAATATGAATATTTTATAGTAAAAACATAATAAAAATAATAATAATATACAATTTAAAAAGTTAATACACTACCTCTTGCTTATCCTAAGTTTTGTGCCGTATCACTTTTCCAAGGATTCATAAAATTGTTATCTCGAATGATACATGGATCTTGTAGAGCTCGTAATCCTAATGTTCCTTGCATGATTGATGGAATATGTACACATAATAACCGAGCAACATTTTACGTTAAACTATTGAAAATAACAATGGTTTTCCAAAGTACCGGAGACGAGATGACGGAATTGTTGAACTAAAAGGAATACCGTATATCATTTGATAATCGTGATTCGTTCAATACAATCGCTTCCTAATTCTACAGTACAATGCTCACATCAATATTGAAAACCGATAAATACATGTATAAATAGGCTTACCATACGTCCCGGTTTGACCGGGATTGTCCCGGTTTGACGACCTGATCCCGGGGTCCCGGCCAGTTTGTCAATTGTCCCTGTTTGAAAATTGACGAGAGTAGTTTCCGTCCGGGCGAAGACGTTGTGCAAGCTAAGCTCCCGATTTTTAGTTAAATCAATAGAAAAGAGAGTTTGAAAGATTAAAAGTAATTTTTCATGAATGGAAAATTCAAAAGCTGCAGTAGTCACTTTGCACGAGTATACACATTCAAATGACTTAGGGAGCACAAAAATCCTAATGTGTGCTACACTTGCTTACCTTTGAAAACATGTAGAATGTGGCTGGTAGTATATCCATGGTCAAGTTCCAGAGGAAGAGAAACTCGATTAATTCTTTAATTGTTTCTTAGAACAATAGCTAGACAATGATTAGTGCCACAGGAGTTACGGAACTGCTACTTCCGACGTCATACAATGAATAATACCGTACAAGCACGCATCAGAAACTAAACAGCCACGTTGGAAGACCACATCCAAGAATAGAAAACATTATCAAATGTTTATAATCTGAGGCAGGGAAATGTATTCAGAACACGATGTAACAATGGAGTGAAATTTTTAAGCTATGAAAAGGACGAAAAAGTATACTGAATTGGATAAACTAAAAGATATGAAAAAGATTCTGAAGTTGGGATGTTTCTCAAGATAACGTCGTCCGTTCTACAAGTTGACTAATAAAAATAAATAAAAAATAACCTTCCTTTTTAATTTAGAGAGAGAGAGAGAGAGAGAGAGAGAGAGAGAGTGAGGGAGCGGCTATGCAAGTGTGTGTGTGTGTGAGTTTTATAAAAATTGTAACTTGGTAAACGTAGTTGGTAACAGAAAATACATTTAACGAATTATAAAAACATAAACACAATACAGGGTGGATGTACATACATCGTTGTTTGTGTGTTCGCAAGTGGGAGGTACTCTCACGTATCAAAAATTAATTACGTGTCTTATCTACTTGAGTGTTCGCAAGTGAAACGAGTTGCAAGTGCCACTGTTCGTAAGTGGGAGCACACCATCGTCGGCCGGATACGAAAAGCAGATTAATTTACCTGGTTTCTTCGAGACAAAAGCATCAACATGAATCAAAAAATTTAACTTGCAACCATTATTTTAGTAAAACGTAGATGATTGTGGGTATCATAGCTTAGGCTTTTAGAGCATAGGCTTGTACATTTATCTAGGATTTACATTATGTAGCTGATGATAGAAGTTCAAATGCGAGTTCCTGGTCCCTAAAAACATGGGTATCTCAGCTGGGAGAGTGAACTCCAAGACAAAATACTGATCCTTCAAATTTGTGCGTGTCGGGTAGGTATAGGCCTACTCTGGGCTCCTTAAAAAAGCTACTGCTAAAATAACAGTGATTTGTTCTACTTTTGTTTGCTACATAATAAGGTGACGCCGTATAACATTAAAATTTGGGTTTGGCAAAGATTATCAGAATTGGCACATTCAACAATTAAAAGTTTTGTACGAATGAGCAGAAAATAATGGTATTTAAAAGGAACTATAAAGACATATCTTATGGTCATAAACAAACCGTAGAAGAAATTACTATTGTAATCAGTATAGTCATATTTGGACAGGTGTAGAAAAATATGGAGAAGCCTGTACAGGTGTGTCGGTGCTGATGGGAACACACATAAAAACGTTTGTATGAGATTAAACGTATGTATCCAAGATAAATACCGTTTTATCTACAACAGGTGGCTTCGAAATATGAATTTGGGGATTTCCCTTTTATTTAGGGGGAATTGTTATAAGGTAAATACAGTACAACCTGTCACATCCGGACCTGTGATATCCGGAACCTCCCATATCCGGACGTATCTCCAAACTAATTTTTGCAATTCTGTAATTGTTAATTATATTAATTGAGATTTTGGCTACTTATAGAGATTTAATTACTGAACACAATGCAGTTTTCAGAATTGCTGTATATTTATTGGTTTTGAAGTTATCGCAGGTTGAACTGCAAAAATGAATCGACTAAAATTTACTCATCCGCCGCGTGTTTCACTGACGAAAGTAGAGCGAGATAGTTGCTATTATACCCTCTCTGTCTATCGTACGGCGCAGCGCACAGTCTCCCTTTATGTACATAAATATGTAGGAAAAATAAGGAAAATATGTAGCTAAATATGTAATATTTAAGAAATATGTAGTATTAAAATACTTTCACATCAACAATATAATTTACATTTTACGAGAACATAACAGTGCCCTCTTTGAAAGGTTTTGAAAATAATAGGTGCTTCATTTTAAACTTTTTAAAATCACTTTCAAAACATGCAAATATATTTTGAGCAAAGTCAATGTAATCCATAAAATACTAATCAAGTTCGGGGCTGACACTAATCACCAGTTAGATTACCACTTCTGTTACAGAAAATAAGTTAACCCTCAGAATACACAGTATCTGAAAGTTCAACTCTTTGTTGAAGAGTTTACAATAAGGCAGCATGCATAAGAAATGAATTACTTTTCAATTGTTTATTGTACTTTAGAAAATTTATGAAAACATATTTTAGAAAACAGTATTAAAAAAGAAACCTTGATATTATAAAATTAACAACAACAAAGTATTTTACCTATGGATTTCTGTAGTATAGGACACGAGTATAAAGTAAAAAATTGAGAATTATTAACTATTTAACAAAGTATTTTACTAGGAGATTTAAAATTACTATAAAATTAAAGGTAGATTTTGACTTGAAAATCTATATTGTATATATATATATATATATATATAAAACTCTACTATAACTCTGCATAAGAATAAAGTGTCCATGTATGTTTTTTTTCCACTGTTTAGTTGCACAATTAATTATTAAATACTTTTCTATATTGTCTGTTGACATGGACTGTCTTCGGTCTAAGAGTATGTTTTTATATATAGAAAAGGATCTCTCGACATCACATGTCGTCACCGGCGCATGTTTATATAGAGGAATCGTACTTGGAAGAATATTCTCAATCGATTCTACAGTTTCGCCGTTACATATGCGATAAATGGTATGTAAAGTTGAGTAACCAGGGTTTCTATTCAGCACAGCATTTAATTTAGTAGAAACTTTGTCACCGACTTCACCCTGCACAGCATTTAACTTGTTAACTGCTTCTTCAACTATTCCTATGGCCTCTTGGAGAGTCAGACCTGCAGTCTCCAGTTTCTTGATACAACTGAAATGCGTTTTGATGTACGAAACTGAACATATCACCTTAGAGTTGTTGAATGCAGACAAGGATTCGCTCGCTGACACTGCAGAATCGGGAGATAATGTTTCCACCACATACTTCACAGCTTCAAAGTTGTCACTGTAGAAATTTACGGCTTCGATCCAGGTTCCCCATCTTGTAATTACGGGTTCTGGAGGCAGAGGTGTGTCAGGTAGCCTTTGTTTGTAGCACTGGATACGGTAAGGAACTTTCAAGAACACCTTTTTTGTTGCTGATATTAATGTATTTACTTCGGGGAAAAGGTCTCTGACAGTTTCAGCTACTCGATGCAATCCATGAGCCAGGCATGTAACATGTAGTAGGTTGGGGTAAAACACATTTAGAGAATTACCTGCTTTTAACATGTATGCTGCTGCATCTGTATACAACAGCAGTACCTTCTCTTCTTTAACACCATTTGGCCATAACAAACTTGGCAAAATACAGCTTTATCGTCAGTTGTAAAAGTACTGTCAATCTGTACCCATGATTTTAACTTAGATGACAAAGATGATGCGGTCGGTGCCATGATAAAACAAGGATATTTGTATTTAAAACTCTTAAGAACTTGCGTTGAACAATACCGCACAATATATTATTTAAGACGTCTTTTGTCCAACAACGAGAATCCGCCAAGCCAAGAAACAAGCAAGCGCAGAAGTGTAGGCGAAAGACAAAACACTGACTTGACAATAACTTCAACACACCACACTGCACGCCAGATTGTTATTTACGTGTAGGCTTACACTCCGAGAGCGTCGATAATACTGGCGTCAAAAATCACATTGTGCCCTACAATAGCATAGAGTTATATAGATATTTGTTAGTTTAGGTAGATGGAATCCGTTGCGAGAATTGCAAGATCTGCGAAGAGTATTTATTTACCGCGGACAGCACGTTCTTTCCTCACCGAGCCCGCTGAACGTGCGAACAAAACGTAAATGAGTGGGGCCGCGCATACCATTCTCATCTAACATCCCGTGCAAAATGCCTTACTTGTCGCTTGAGCTCGTAAAAAATTTTACTTCTTGAAAGTAGAATCTATGTGTGCAATTGCAACAGATGCAATATTTTGCCTTTTCTTGTAATAAATTTAATTGAACCTGATTCTGATTAATTGCACATTTGCGCATCTGAGTAATGTTGTTATAGGCCTAACTATTTTTTGCCATTTCAATTTTCAAATTGAAGTAAAGTATAGTAAAATATGTAGAAATATGTAAGATGGAGTGAAATATGTAATATGAACAAAATATGTAAAAATATGTAAAATTAAACTCGCGGATAAGACACCTATTGGTATGATTCGCCGATATCTGGCTTTTCCGTGTAAATGTGCACTCAGCATTCAAATATGTAATTACATAAAAATCCGGGCCTTAATCATCACCTACACCTGCATAAATATGAATGTAGGGGCTACTCATTACAGTATTCACTTCCCCTTCCTTTGTATTTTGATTTGACAGCATTACAGGATGTTTACACTGCCTTGTAAGCACGTATGTTTCCCCTTCTGTTTTGTCCAATATACAGTAGATTTGATAGAAATTTTAAATGAAGAAGGAAACTGCTACTTGGTAAATTAATATGTATTGTGCTTTTAAAAGGAAAAGAGAGATAGCTACCGTTTTTCTAATTCTATCAGTAGGATAGAAAACAGATATAATATAAAATGTATGAGACCCCATTAATATTAAGTATTTATCTCTAAATCACCAGTCGATTGTCTCAAAATAATGAGAAAAATTGCGAAAGAAACTACCGTGTAGTTATTTTTATCTCGCAAGGGTGTGTACGATGAACTATAGAAAAGAAACTTGTAGATAAATGTTTTTAAACAATGCCGTTTGGTTGCTAATCCCCGACCTTATAACTTTTTTATATACTTGCTTTTGTATAGAAAAGTCTTATGAAGTGAAAAGAAATTAGTAAAAGAGAATGGAAAATTCCAGGGTGAGGAAGAATATTTAACGTTACGAATTATAAAACGAAGGAGATATTACAGCTGCAATAAAGAGCAGGCAACGAATTATATCAAGGGCTCAAGAGAGAAGTAACGCAACGGAAGGCTGATTGGAATTCCTCAACTTAAATGTGAAGGAGGTATTGTATAATATTAATACTACCTGTAACTACCGCAGACCTTCCTTTGTCATAAACCGTATCCTCACCATTCCCGATGGACCTCCTCCCAGAAACCCCCGCCAACGGAGAAATAGAAATAATTAAGTCTCTTCGTCATACTTACTACACCTGGCTTCCTTATTGATAACTTAACATCTTAAATTTTCCTATCTACCTATCCGGTCTTTATCCCTCTCCTTTGTGCCTCCCCGCCTTACCTTGACGCCTCTCTGACACCTCCTTCCAGCTTTGGCGTCCTGCGTTACTCGACTTCGTCTTGGCTGTCGTTTGACTTATACTTTTATTATGGCTCTACCATCACCCATTTGGCTCTGCACACTACGTAAACACACAAATACACATCCATACACTACACTCTATCCTGAATGCCTCCACCTACTTCGCCACCGGTCCGCGCTGCGCTGGCGTGCGACTCCTCTAAATCTCCAATCGGCGGAAGGGTGCTTGCCCCAGAGCAGCCTGAGTCTTATCCTCTGAGACAAGTCTCAGACAACGCAAAAAAAGGTATAATATTATAGCCTACTGTCTACTATGACTGTGAGACGCGAATATGACAGCAGATACGCAAGAATGTAGGAGGCTACAGAAGAATAAAGGAACGGTCCAACTTCGGATATTATGGCTTAAGTAATCATATTAGAAAGGATTATTACAATTTATTTTATACACCACACAATATATGTGATAATTTTAATTTTTTATTTATCTATAAATTTTGAAACGAATTAAGACCTGTATTAACATCAACCGTTGTGTATATAATTCTTTTCACTCAGACTTTTCACAAAGTTTAGTGATATATTAAAACCATGTGTAAGATAATCAATTTTTGTGAAACCTATAATATACCCATTAAATAGTGTAGACTAGACAAGTATGATAGTAGCTTAATACAGTCTTTTTTCCGGGATGAAAGGGAAATTATAATATTGTGCGCTTAAGAATGAAACTTTTTTTGTTACTAGACCAACGTTTATGAAAATCTATTTGGCTTCATTTCTCAGATTGTAATAAAATTGGAATCAATTATAGCCTATATCAAATTAAAAATTTTTGCCAAAATTATTTGTTACTAACCAAGTTTACTTTATTTTCTTAACCGATGGATTTTTGCATATCAAATTCCGTTTATTAGACATCGATTTTTCAATATAAATTTGGTCTCTAGATTACTGATTTGCGTTAATGCGTCCAAGAAAAATAGTAGTTTGATAAACCTTATTACTAAGTTTTAATGTTTGTTTACATACGGCGTTTTCAAGAAACTGTAACAGTGTTAGAATAAATAGGCCTACTAAAAAATTTGATTACATACCTGCACCTAGTTTCGTATACAGAAGCAGTGTAAAAAGTATTTTGTAAAGCTTTCTTACAAAATTATAACATAACTGAAGCCCAAATGATGTTTAAGATTTTGCACGTTAAGTCATATGAAGTTTACTTAAGAACCTGTTACTTTCAGACTTCATGAGATACAGTTATTGAGAAGAACAAGAGTAACAGAAAGAAAGAGAGAGAGAGTGAGAGAGAGGTCAAAGTACATGATGTTTACTACAGTTGGCTACTTATAAGGAACTTGAAAATAATTAAACTTATTGTAATGTAGAAAGTTAACGAAACATGAACCAAAAGCGAGGATTATGTGCAGCAGACTCAAGAGTTTTATTAACAGGATCCAAACAGCCTTCGGTGAAACGATTATTACGTTAAATAATTTATTCGCAATTAAGAAGTGGTACATTTTGAAGAAAGGAAAAAACCGAGGATGAGGAACTTATAAGTTGCTATTAAAATATGTAACTTACCTTTTGGATACCTAATTATTTTACAAGCAAGTTACGGAAACTATAAAAAAAAATTAATTCTTAATATATAAGCCTTCACGTATTATTTCAAAAAAATTAGATTACTGCTCACTGTGATATACGAAAAGCAAAAATATAATTAATGTAACATTACAACTCTTCAACTCTGTAAGATATAAACTCTTCTGCTTCTGCAGGTTGTTATTTATATTATTGGTACTTGTAGAAATTTTTATTAATCAGAATGGTGAATAAATTTCCAACGGATGGGAGTCAACTTGAAACATGTTGCTTCGGTACTACTGTATACCAATAACTGCATAACTATATTCTTACAAATGATATTCGGTATGAATGAGAATAATTAAAAATTCGTAATTCTCTCTCCCCCGTCTCTCTTCTCCCCCTCACTCTTTCTCTGTCAATTTTCCCCATCTACCTAACTAATAGGGGCAAACCTCACTACTACCTTTAATTAAACATGACTACCTCACTATTAATTTCCTTTTATTTTCATTAAGTTAGCACGGCAGGTCCTTCTGCGACTGCACCCAAAGCGCGCCTCTTTAAGTGTTTGTTGAAATGTTACACTGCTACAAACAGATTACTCAAGTTTGAATGTGTAGTCTGTACAAACACAATGAATGATTAAACAAACAGGCACAAACAAACAGTGAAGGATTGTGTGTAACACTGAAATTGTTGACAAGAAAAAGAAGAAACTGTACGAGTTGGCGCGCGTGCGTGTGCGCGCGCGCGAGAGAGAGAGTGAGTGAGTGAGTGAGTGAGAGGACTGAAAGAGAGAACATGGGCAGAGATAAAAAAAATCTGTCGCATTAAATTCACGCCAACAACATTCTTAACGTCGTAATGACACAACAGTCTTTGTTTACGAAAATTACTACCGTCGTCACGACACAAATATACAGATCTAATGTGTGTTGGCAGGCTGACGCGTTCGTACTACTAATTCATTCGAAGGCTGTATTCACTCCTGTCTGTATTAAAATAATACAAATGTTGTTTTATAGTAATAATCTAATAATAATAATAATAACAACTATCACGATTTGTAGGCTTAAGCATTCATAACATAAACAGTTTTCTAACGTTCCCTCCACTCAAAAGACTTCTACGAACTTTTTTTAACCTATTGATTTTGAAACCCCTACTTCATTTTGAGTAGTTAAAACAAAAAGAATATTTCTTTTTGTAAAGAGGGGTTACAAGTTAATTAAAACTAGGCTAAGGCCTAGAGAAGCTAAAAATTGCGCTGGATCCAGTGAGACGGGACTTGCAATGAAAACTCAAGAATTAAATAATTAACAATCCCATTTTATTATTCTATCTCATAATAAAAATATAATGAACAAATAACTACAACAGTGATTTATAAATCCCCTTTAAATGGTTAAATAAAGAAGTATACCCTCTCAACAAGGCCACCTGAAAAATACTAACTGAATCCACGAAAATATTGCTATGTCACCATCAATGAATTGAAAATTTAAAATAATCATTAACCTCAAAATAAAACTCCCATTAAACTATTTATTAAAATATAAAATTTATATCATGTGTTCCTTTTTATATTACCCTTCCGGTGTATATAAATTCTAAACTTCTTCTTTATAGGAATCCCAATTAGGATTAAAGATTTATTTCTATAAATGTACCCCCATGGTGTGGGTTAATTGCACGTCATGTGTATCATAAAGTATTGCATACAAATGTCCCCAGGACATTAAAAATTTAAAACCAAGTGCCTCAGTGGCTAAGTGTTTAATTACTTAATTAAGGTGAGAAATAAAAATTGTTTAAAATAATTAACGCCCCCCAGTTACCATGATTAATATAAAGAATTTATATAGACTAAATTAGGGCCAATTAATGAAAAGAGAAAAATTGCACAATATTAGCACCTTATATAAAAAAAATACATTTATGTGTCAGAGACGGACATGTTCCTTCAACTTATGACCAGTCTCAACAAATTTGTCTCAACAACCTTGTTTCGACAAAGAAGTTGAAAAGTGTTTCGACATGCATAGCTTGGTTGAAACTAATAAAAAAATTCACCTACCTCCCCAGTAATCTTTCTATACAAATGACATAACCTGATTTTAAAAATAAGAGAAAATATATGTTTTTATGCCTAGTACATTAAACTTGAGAAAATTACTAATAACAAAACTGACTTTAAATCTGTAGCGAAAGCCCTATAAAGAAATGAGTGGAAATCTAAGTTGGATGCTGTGTTGTAGACATGTCAGTCTCTGAACTGACAATTTACTATACATATATTGAAATTTTACAATTAATTCTTAGTGTTCACACTAAACTGTCCCATCAATTGGGGATCCAAATGAATGTTTATCTTGAAAGGTAAAAACTGATGATTATGATGATGATGATTATGTATAACTGGTGCCATGTTGATTCTACTTGTTAATTATAACTGGTTGTTTTTCACCTGCTTATGTGCCCAGAAGGATGATCTCTTGTTTGTAACGTGGCGATCTTATGACTGGCATGTTGTTGTGGTTGTTGTGGTCTTATTCTCTTCGGTGTCGAGTGTGGAGCTTTTAAGATGTCATTCTTTCAGTCATGTAGCAGGACTTGTCTCTGTTCGGTGAACCCTGCTCACACATTATATTTTTAGTGAGAGACCACACACAAATGCCCCCACTGTTTGGACACCCTCCAAAATCATATATAAAAACAACACCTAGTTATGTGCTACTTAATAAAACTTGGTAACATTATTTTGCCCAACATGCCTTACTTAAAAAACTCTCTAACAATGATTCTTTATAACCCTTTATAACCTGAACCTCACTGAATGTGAGTTGCTTTTGCAATATAATAATTTATCTTGGCTCTGTAACATCTTATGAACTTATTACTTTTAGTGAAATTGAGGTTACCACGTGGTGCAGAATTTATTTAAAACACATAGTTTTTTACTCCATAGAATCTGAGAATACTATTACTTTGAATGAGACATGATTTACGTTTAAAACGTGCCTGAGTAAGTTCCCAATTATATATGTATAAAGTTTTACAGATATTGTATCAAAACCTTATACCACTTAATAACGACACATTGTGTAATAGGTTAAGTGCTCAACAGAATCTCGTTACATCAGTGTTAATGAAAGTTCAAACTTAATTATTTTGTGGTTATTGTACTTTAGGTATTAAGGCCGAGATTCTGACACTCCAATAATCAAGTTTTATTGGTTTATAAAAACTTTACGAACAATTACGTATCTCACAATGCATGCTTCGACAAGTGGGGGCTTACTCAAGCTTACTAAAAAAACGTTTTCTCCCGTGAAATTTAGTATATAATTAATATAATGAAATCAACTCACCGTAGTCGTTTAAGAACTATCTTTCCATAGTAGTTAGAAGATGTTGGAAATTAATACCTCTCCACCGAAGAGAAAAGCGTCCGTCAACCCTGAAGTATTTTGTTAGACGAACATTACGATGGAGTCTGCCACCGTGCTGGTTTACCTACCAAACGTCTCGGCAGAAAGCGGCACTAGGAACGTTCATGCTGTTGAGAGTCGGCAAGTGCCGCCCCCCAACCGCCGTTGTCTAAACTATTAATTTTTCCTATCCACGGGTAGAGCGCAGCGCTAATTACTGCCTTAAATTTCGTAATGCCAATAACGTCAAAACTGCCAATAAAATGACAGAACTGGCGCTGAATCTTTTGACTCAGCACACCCTCACCCCAAAAGGGCAACATAGTTGCCCCAACGTTAAAGGCCAGGAGGGTACCCTGCAGTGTACCTCTCCCCAAAAGATACCAGTGGACGTCGTGGTTGGGTTGGCTCAGCTGAGCTTGCTCTCAGGAGAACAGAAATCAAAAAGGGAAAATGAAAGAGACGAAAGAAGATATGTATTATGTAAGTGTGCGGGTGTTGCATGCTGACCTGATCAGAGTCCGCATACAGCACAAGAGAGAGAGACAGCAAAAGACAAAAGAAAGATTCCTACCATGGTAGATCTTCCGATCTCCTGAGGCTCGCCCCATTCGCCTGAACACGACTTCCACATTTAACATGGACCTCCGTCCTATCTTTACGGGGACTATCCCCCTTCGAACGTTTTGGATAGCCCCCGACAACGTTTAAGTTTGGAAATGTGGCTTGTCATCAACTTTTGTTTGTCTCCCGGTACGCCCAGCCGGGCCGTCACCGGTGACGTAAATCCTATGATTCGGTATGGCCCCGACCAACGGTAGCATAGCTTCGCAGCACGTTTGTCGGCGGCAGAGCTGAGTGGGTGGCTTTGGCAATAGACCCAGTCACCAATCCGGAAGGGGTTTGGAATACGCCCCTGATTATAACGCCGACGGACCCGCTCGTGCGCTCGCAGCAAATTCTTCCGAGCCATTTTCCATCTCTCCGCAGTTTTATTATTGGGCTCCCGCGGCAGAAGATCTTCAGTATCCCATAGGTTGGTCAACGGGAGTGCGGGCGAGAATCCAAACAAAATTTCAAAGGGCACGGCCTGATGACTGTCGTGTCTGGCCGTGTTGAATGCTAATTGTAACCACTTCAGATTCTGATCCCAGGTTGTTTGTTGCTCAGCGTGATAAGCAATCAAGGCGGACCGGAGATTCCGATTGAATCTCTCCGCATGGGACGGTTGTGGGTAATAAGGGGAAGTGGTTACGTGTTTGATGCCACTGGCGAAACACATACGCCTGAATTCGTTTGAAATAAATTGCGGGCCATTGTCCGAGACAATGCTGGTCGGAAGACCGAAATGCTGAAAAACGTGGTTCTGTAAAGCGTTGATGGTCAAACGAGCGGTTGCCTGCCGTAAGGGCAGTAGCCAGGCAAACTTTGAAAAAGCATCTACACAAACAAGCAGGTAAGCATTGCCTGACTTGCTACGGGGGAACGGCCCCACGTAGTCAATAAATAACTTTTCCATTGGTCTGCTCGCCACCTCAGAAGATAACAACCCTAGTTTGGTGTTCTGGGCAGGCTTGCTCAAGCCACACAGATGACAGTTTTTTACTCTCGTCGCGATGTCTCTATCCATGCCCTTCCAGATAAAATGTTTCCTAATACTGGAAATGGTCTTCGAAATTCCCTTGTGGCCTCCGATTGGGGAATCATGGTAATAACTGAAGACCATGGGCACTAATTTGCTAGGCAGCACGATTTTAGGTGCTCGTCCTTTTCTTTCTCGACAACAAAGGACTCCCTTGGACAAGAAATAAGGGGCCTGTACGTTACCCTGCTTAATATTTTGGATGACTTGACCCAGCACTTCGTCGTTTAACTGATGGGGTAACACATCAGTGAAGGCTAATGGAAAATCGAGAAGAACGCAACAGGGTTGCTCAGCTTGGGCATCACTGGGTTGGGAAAACATACGGGATAAGGCATCTGCAACCACATTCTGGGATCCCCTGATGTGTTGCACGGTGAACTTAAAGGATGAGATTTTCACCACCCATCTACCAATTTTACCCAGTTGCCGGGGATGAGCTAGAAGCCATGAGGGAGCCTGATTGTCGGTCTCGAGCAGGAACTCAGGATGTTCCAGGAAACGCCTGAACTTATCTAGAGCGTATACAATAGCTAAACACTCTAGCTCATAAACGGATGATTTACGTTCTTGCTGGGTCAACGTGCGTGAGATAAAAGCCACAGGCTGCCTAGCGTCGTCAATAACCTGGGAAAGGACCGCCCCGAGCGCAACCGAACTCGCGTCCGTCTGCAAAATGAACGGCTTTGAAAAGTCGGGCATCCGCAACACCGGTGGGGAAATGATGGCTTCCTTTAAGGTATCAAAAGCCTTCTGTTGGTTTTCTCCCCATGCAAACTTTGCCCCCTTCTTCCTCAGTTCATTCAAGGGAGCGGCAATTTCATCGATATTCGGTATGAAACGCCGATAAAAATTTATCATACCGACGAATCTCGCTATGCCTTTCGCATCCCTTGGCGGAGGAAAGTCACGGATGCCTTGTGTCCTCTCTGGGTCTACCGTCACGCCCTTGTATGAAATTAAATGGCCCAAGAAAGAAATACTCTCTTGGGCGAAACGAACCATTTCGGGATTGACAGTGAGGCCAGCCTCTCTTAAACGACCCAACACCTCTCTTAAATGCCTCAGATGATCTTCGAAAGTCTCACTATACACCAACAGATCGTCAAGATAATTATAGACGAAACGGAATTTGACGTCGTGAAAGACAGTGTCAAGAAGGCGAGTAAGTGTCTGGGCCCCCACAGCCAAACCCATGGGAACCCTTGTGTACTGGTACAAATTCCAGGGTACACAAAAAGCTGTGTATGGTTTACTTTCTTTGGCAAGAGGTATCTGATGATAGGCCGCATTCAGATCGATAATGGTATAAAATCTGGCCCCACTGAACCAATCAAAGGCCGAATGTAAATCCGGGAGGGGAACAGAATCCACCTCGATATTGGCGTTCAACTTCCGGTAATCAACAACCATTCTTTGTTTGCCACCAGGCTTTGGCACTAAAAATGCTGGACTGGCATAGCTGGAATGAGAAGGTTCAATCACCCCTTGGTCCAATAATTCTTGAACCTTCTCTCGCAGAATGGTCATCTTAGGAGGGGCAAACTTGTAAGGGTGTGACCTCACTATTTTCGTATCTGTAAGACTGATTTTATATTCCAGCAGGTGTGTGAGTCCCAAAGTAGGAGTTAACACCTCGGGAAATTCCTCACACAAATGATCTAAGGCCGTCTGCTGGGATGGAGTGAGATGGTCTCGTGCAGAATCGGGACAAGCTACTTCTTGGATACCCGGCTTAGCGCCCTGGTACCCAAGGAACGGAATTAAAACCTCCCGATTAAATTTAAAAAAACATTGGTGCGCTTGGATGTCCAGCACGAGACCACTTTTTGCGATAAAATCGGCACCAATGATACAATCCACTCCCAGAGCAGGAGAAACCAGAAAAGACCACACCCAAGAAAACCCATCATTGCAAGTCCCGTCTCACTGGATCCAGCGCAATTTTTAACTTCTCTAGGCCTTAGCCTAGTTTTAATTAACTTGTAACCCCTCTTTACAAAAAGAAATATTCTTTTTGTTTTAACTACTCAAAATGAAGTAGGGGTTTCATTTGGTAGCAGAGCGTGGTTGAAACTAATAAAAAAATTCACCTACCTCCCCAGTAATCTTTTTATACAAATGACATAACCTGATTTTAAAAATAAGAGAAAATATATGTTTTTATGCCTAGTACATTAAACTTGAGAAAATTACTAATAACAAAACTGACTTTAAATCTGTAGCGAAAGCCCTATAAAGAAATGAGTGGAAATCTAAGTTGGATGCTGTGTTGTAGACATGTCAGTCTCTGAACTGACAATTTACTATACATATATTGAAATTTTACAATTAATTCTTAGTGTTCACACTAAACTGTCCCATCAATTGGGGATCCAAATGAATGTTTATCTTGAAAGGTAAAAACTGATGATTATGTATAACTGGTGCCATGTTGATTCTACGTGTTAATTATAAATGGTTGTTTTTCACCTGCTTATGTGCCCAGAAGGATGATCTCTTATTTGTAACGTGGCGATCTTATGACTGGCATGTTGTTGTGGTTGTTGTGGTCTTATTCTCTTCGGTGTCGAGTGTGGAGCTTTTAAGATGTCATTCTTTCAGTCATGTAGCAGGACTTGTCTCTGTTCGGTGAACCCTGCTCACACATTATATTTTTATTGAGAGACCACACACAAATGCCCCCACTGTTTGGACACCCTCCAAAATCATATATAAAAACAACACCTAGTTATGTGCTACTTAATAAAACTTGGTAACATTATTTTGGCCAACATGCCTTACTTAAAAAACTCTCTAACAATGATTCTTTATAACCCTTTATAACCTGAACCTCACTGAATGTGAGTTGCTTTTGCAATATAATAATTTATCTTGGCTCTGTAACATCTTATGAACTTATTACTTTTAGTGAAATTGAGGTTACCACGTGGTGCAGAATTTATTTAAAACACATAGTTTTTTACTCCATAGAATCTGAGAATACTATTACTTTGAATGAGACATGATTTACGTTTAAAACGTGCCTGAGTAAGTTCCCAATTATATATGTATAAAGTTTTACAGATATTGTATCAAAACCTTATACCACTTAATAACGACACATTGTGTAATAGGTTAAGTGCTCAACAGAATCTCGTTACATCAGTGTTAATGAAAGTTCAAACTTAATTATTTTGTGGTTATTGTACTTTAGGTATTAAGGCCGAGATTCTGACACTCCAATAATCAAGATTTAATGGATTATAAAAACTACGAACAATTACGTATCTCACAATGCATGCTTCGACAAGTGGGGGCTTACTCAAGCTTACTAAAAAAACGTTTTCTCCCGTAAAATTTAGTATATAATTAATATAATGAAATCAACTCACCGTAGTCGTTTAAGAACTATCTTTCCATAGTAGTTAGAAGATGTTGTAAATTAATACCTCTCCACCGAAGAGAAAAGCGTCCGTCAACCCTGAAGTATTTTGTTAGACGAACATTACGATGGAGTCTGCCACCGTGCTGGTTTACCTACCAAACTTCTCGGCAGAAAGCGGCACTAGGAACGTTCATGCTGTTGAGAGTCGGCAAGTGCCGCCCCCCAACCGCCGTTGTCTAAACTATTAATTTTTCCTATCCACGGGTAGAGCGCAGCGCTAATTACTGCCTTAAATTTCGTACTGCCAATAACGTCAAAACTGCCAATAAAATGACAGAACTGGCGCTGAATCTTTTGACTCAGCACAATTTTACTCCATTTTTAATAATTCACCAATCCCTTCAGTTTATAACTTACTGCTTACATGTCGGAGTCATGTGATAGTATGAAACTTTTATTGAGCAGAATTCAGTATGACGGATATTCGTGGCATACCTACGGAGATGTGAAAGTAACGTAGTTATACTTCGATTGCAGCTTGGATTCACTAAATTCTGTTGCCTTCTGTACGAGCGGGTAAATTCTATGCAGGAATGGGAAAATTATTATATAAAAAAAAGCAGTGATCATTAAAGACAGAGGCACTGAGTGTAGGAGATCAGACCGTTGTAGGTCAAGTACTAGTAAAACCTGGAAAAGCTTATCGTTCACTACTACATATTAAGTAGGTTTAATGAAAATTATGTAAATGGAACGGATGTAATTTCGAAACTGTTAATTTCCTTCAAGTGTGTACTAAAGTAAAAAATGTTACAATTTATAAGTTGGTAATTACACCAGGTAATGCTAACAACCAGTAGCCTACTGATTCGAATGTGTGTGTGAAGAGGGCTTTTGAGTCGATAATAACGCTATTACCTACTTGACACAGAAATTCCCGTGTCACCTGCATTTTGTATTATGCAAACGTTCGGAGGATGTAAATTTTTCAACAACATTGTTGGAGTGCCAACCTTTAGAATGAACCGTTGTGGCGGAATGCAAGATTGATTTAAAGAATTCAAAAATTCTTGGAGATAGTACACTATATTTTCAATATTAAATACGGTGTTAATAGATTCTTCGGACATTTTATTATCCCCAAAAAATTTTTCCAAACTTGTATCATTATTTTCCTTCACAGATTCGATTCTTTGGGAATAACCACTTGTAATTTTTATCAAGTAAACACTTGACGTTTTGCACAGAATTTAGCAATTAATACAGTGTTGTACTATTTACTATGTCCCAGTTTTTCGTCAATTTCTGTGAAGCTATCGTCATTAGGAACACTACCGTCACCGAGGTGCAGTAAGTTTGTAGAAAAATCACCATCTCCTCCTCCTCCTAAATGGGCTCTCATATTGCTTTGCAAATTTAGTCTGAATAGCATTCCACATCGCCGAGGACTTTAAACACACTGAGACAATATCAGCGCGGGTTCCTCTTGCAGTTACCGGTAATCTCTAGCGAGAATCCTCTGAAATAACAAATGTTACGCTACCCACTAATTTGTTACAATTTCTTAAGTCTTGGAGAGTTTGATTGACCGTTTCTATACAGTCCACAAATCGCCTTCTTTTTACCGTTCATGATTAGTTTCCGTTTTGATCGCTCTTTCTTTTGTCATGCCTCCTCTTCAATACGAATTGCTTTTTTAATAGGAGTCAGTGAGAATACTTGACTTTTTCTTCTTGGCGCATTTCTATTTTATTTTTGCAGTCGCTTTCGGATAAGGGCGAATTTATTCTGGTGTCAATTGTGATAAGGTATTAGCAGATGTCTCGTTTATTTCCGACGTGGGAGGTCCGGCTACTGTGGTCTCTTGACAATCTTTTGTTGGTGTTAATCTTCCTTCATAATTACTTTTGTCTCCTATCTCTCTGTCAATTACAGGTGAACACAGAAACTCTTCGATACTGAATATATTTTCATTTAATGGCCAAATTCCAGTTGAACTAAAACCTGCTGTCAGTTAGATGGTGTAGCTGCCTTTGAAAGAGCATCTTTTGCTAGCCCAGGTATGTCATGGTTTTACCTGGGTTTATTGTCATCCAGCTCTCAGCGGCTGCACCGAAACAGGCCATATAAACACTTGTCTAATGGCTGAAGTCAGATTGTAACGGGTATGAGGTATAAACTGTTTCATAAATAGTAAAAAAAGAGAGGCTGTAATTTATCTTGATGGATGTGCTACTCCAATACAACCTGCTGGTCCATAAATAATCAAAGTGATATCTACATAACACTCTGTGGATATAACGATATGTGGTGGTTTCCAGCTGCCATCTATGAAAATACCACTGGTTTCACCCTTTTCCAAAGGGGTAACCCTGCTGACTTGTTTATTTCCCTTCAAACTGACAACTTTGTTAGGACAGTGCACTGTCGTTATGCTGCCTGGTTCCCTTCACATTCCAAATATTGTGACAGTAAAAATGAAGGCGACTTATCACAGAATTCCAATATTGAAGAAAGTTTTATGTTATATTTATTAAAACTAAACGCTATTGCAAAACTTGTTGCTTCAGCCTCTCTAAAAGACAACCTTGAATGTCGCTGCATGAAGCCAGTAAAACAATCTTTTACCGGCCCAGTTCACCAGAAAATCGACATTATTTGCAAACACGTATTCGGAGGCTAACATACGAATATTCTTAGGGTACAAACCATAATAACTAACAAAATAGTGCAGATCATAACACAGAAATCTGATTTTTCTTTTTGTTCTTTCCTAAATACAAGTTGTGGAAAACGCCGAGTCTTTGTAGGGTTTGTGAGCTACATCGCCCCAGAAAGTTTTTCACTTGTACGTTTGAATCAAATATGAAAAAAAGAAAACGGAACAAAATGTTTTACTTACATTGTACCAACATACCACTTTCCTTCTGGTGAAATTGAAGGTACACCTTTAATTTTAAAATTAGTGGCTGAAGTGTAGTGCTGCTGGCCACTCTACCTTTAGTGCGTGTGTCGAACACTCACTTTAGGCAACCTATTCTACCTCCTAAATTTCCTAGGCGGCATAAAAAGGAGCCATTATTACTATTATCATTTTAAAAATTTTAGTTTTTTAGGATTTATTAAACACGTAATCTTCATTATAGGATCACAAGTAACTGACACATAATTAATTCTGAGATCTGTTAGGTTATGAATTAATTTTCTTTTAAAAGTTATAGAGAAACATAACTTGCCCTCATGTTGCCACATTGCTTTTGTATTAGTATGAATCAATTGTACACTTACCATGGATCTAACAAAGTACGTAGGTGTAAACACCCATAGCAAATTAGTGACAAAAAGGTTGCTTTACACGTTCTAAAATACAAAAGGGAACAAAGACTCATTTTACTGTACACTGCTATAATCAGACTGGAGGAGCATGTACTACAAGCTATAACAAAAACGTTATACAGTTGCAGAGGTGCTGCGATTAAGGGACACTTGAAGAAGTACAAAGTATCAACTTATGTCTCTCTGCTCTCCCCTATATGGTAATACTGTCTTATAACGACTGTTAAACAAATCACATGTATTGTATACCTTTATATGTGTATTTATACACAATATATCATAAACGTTTTTTGTGGCAAAAATACCTTTATATGTGTATTTATACACAATATATCATAAAAGTTTTTTGTGACAAAAATATCTGTCAAATTTTTGTATGTTGTAATGGTACATATAACACTACCAACATCAGCGTACCACAAATAAGTTGAAAGCCACTACAATTAAGAATACCTACAAGGTCAAGCATACGATCATGGATAAAAAAGGAAGTATCATAAGCCAAAACCAAGTGAATTAAAATGAAGAAGGAATTACCAGTAAATGTGCAACTAAAGAAGATAAAGCAAGACTAACGACGAGACGACGTACATAATTACCCAATAGATCAAACAGTGAGAAGGAAACCCATTAAAGACAAAATCAAGAAGAAACCTATTAACCGTGAGAAGGAAACCAGTGAAAACAACGCCATGAAGAAACTTATTAAGAGGGAGGAAGGAATCGGTGAAGAGAAGAAGAAAATATCCAGATCAAACACAAAAAAGGGAGATAACATGAATTATAATGAACTAATATATGGCAATAAAAGAATTATTATAAAAGAAGAAAGAATAAATGGAATAAACAACATGATTTAAACCCCTAAGCTGCAAAACAAATTCACACTGACCAAAACTTATTAAGTGAATACCTTCCTTGACAATGTAATACAAACAATAATCAATAAGAATGAATTATTGAACATAAAAAGTAAGAAAGAGAATGAATAATAATAAGTTCTTAGCTAAATTATGTGTAGACATGAAAAGAGGGCTATGTCCAAAACACCAATGACCAATTGTAAAGTGGAATTGATATTAGAAATAACCACTAATTACCAATAGTAAAGACTGTAAAAGATAAACAAAATGTAATCTAATAATAACCAATAGATATACCAGTACTACATAAAGTCAAATAAATCAAATGTAATACAGAAACACAAAACCGACAATAATCCATTGTTGTATATTATAACTATATGCTTGCCATAGAATGGATGCATGATGAACAAAATTATCTTGTAAACTTATCATAAAAGAGTAGGAACTAAACCAACAACATTGAATGAGGCAGAATACTATTCGAATAAGTAAATTCAAGGATTATAGCCACCCAAATACTAATAATAACAATAATAATAAATAAACCATGTTGACAGCTAGATGCAAGTAATCTTGGTTACTTTAAACCAAAGCAATTTTCAGCATAAATGCAGAATGAACTACTGCACAATAATAACAGTGCTATCAAAACAATGATAAGAGATATTCAAGCAATAACGAGAATAATTTGATAGGATTACAACCCATATAAAAAGGTAACTTCCTAAAGTATAGTAAACTCACTTAACAAACTATAGTTAAGGTAATAAAACCACAAGATGAAGAAAAAGGACACTATCAGAAGTGACAATGACCAATGCAGTATGCATAGGCCATAATAAAATGTTATTAACTATTAATGTTATAATAATATTAAGTATCATGTACATGTTGTGTTTATGTTAGTGTCTATACAGGAAAGTACAGAGCAACTCACCGCAGCTAATAATAGAAGAGTCAACGCAACTTCTTCAGAATCGAACTCATGAAATGGAACAAAAAACATTCTAAACTATTTAAACAAAATTAATAAACGATGTCAAAGAGTAAGTAAACCGATTTATTCATATCGGATTCAATAATAGATTGAATTGGGTAGAATAAATCAATTTACCAAAAATTAATAATAAAAACCAAAACGTTAAGAATAATAATAAAACAGACAATCTCGTCGTGCTAAAATGTTCATACACACTTTTTAAGAGAAAATTACTTAAAACTTCGAATCTAACAAGAAAAATATTGTGTCGAGTATTCATAATGCAAACCCTTAGATATCAAATATGAAATGAAAATATAAGTACCAAGTAAAATGTATATTCTATAGCCGGCAGAATAAGGGAAGGACAAATAAAATAGAGGCAGGATATCAAGAGAATGGAAAACATGGGACTACCTAAACAAGTAATAAGATACAGACCTCAGGGAAGACGAGATATAGGTAGGGCAAGGAAAAGAGATGCCTTCAGTGAAGGCAAAACAGGCTGTAATCCTATACCTTGACATGGAGAAGATTCCTAATACTTAATAGCACACTTAAGAACAAAATATTGGTATGGAGAATCATACACGACTTCCATGTTCTAAGATTTATATTTAAAATCATTTTCTAAATGAAATATTTCCATTGAAACTACTTCTTTCTACTTACTGCTTCAGCCACATACTGTGGGCACTAACGTATACCACCTCACGTTATCGCACTTGATTTTCACTGATGATGGAAGTCGATGGCACTGGCGAAACGTCTGGTTTTGCAGAAAACATTGGTCTACGGCCAAACAGGCCGGGAAGGAATTTTAAAAACAAACTGCTTCTTTGTTGTCAATAACGTAGTACATATATACAAAAAATTATCAGGTAAACTATTACGTTACAACAAAAAAATGTTTCTGGTAAACTACCCTTTCCCCGTAACCGATCTTCACCAAAATCAATAGGCCTTGAGTCCTCTATAACTCGGGCACATATGTAAAAAAATATCTGATTCTGTTTGAATTTACGGCAGTTATCGTTCGTCATGAAAAAATTTCTCTTGTTACAACATAAAATATTGCAGGTAAACTACCCCTTTATCTTAACCGATCTTCACAAAAAACAATAGGTCTTGAATACTCTACAATTCAGGGCTGTATGCAAAAAATTATTTGATTCTGTTTGAATTTGCGGCTCTTATCGTTTGCCATAAAAAATCTAGACAGACACACAGACACTTTTCGATAAATTACTTTTTTTCATGTTTTGAGGGTAGTATAATCAGAATCTGCAAAAATCTCTAACACGATTTTTTTTGCCATCACCATACTTCCATTTCCTTATGGAACATGAAAGTAAAATCAAAGTAAAATTCTGATGGCAACAAAAATCAAATATTCTATCAAAAATTGGGGATATACATTTTTGGTAGGTATTTGGTAGGCCTACTTGCATTGCACAAGGAATGTGTTATTTTCAATAGGTTATTGATAAAAAAAGACTTACAAGTACATTGATTTTTATTACAAAATTTATACAAAACAGTTTCAATTCTAAGGTATCAATAATTAATAATTATTAAGGATAATGAACAAATTATTTCTTCATAGAAGATACATAAAAACATTGCAAAAATAATACATATCAGACAAATATTATTACAACAAAAATACCACACAGACATTTGGGCTTTGTTACTTTATCAGTAACTATAAGATTACATTAATAAAGTACATAGAATATTTATTTACAAGAACATAATTACAAAAAGTGAAAACACCTTTGATGAAATAAACATTTTATTTATTACATCAAACATAACTAAACTCAGATGACAATATAAATGAACTAAATATAGGTTTTTCTGCGAGGGAGTGTAGGATTGATTAGGGGTTCAATTAGTTGAAATTATTAAAAAAAAAAAAGCATAAACTATAAATAGAAAAACTAGACTGGTATGTTTACAACAAAATGAAAACTTCAAGTTACATTTAAGAGATATTCCGTGTCAAATCAACAAGTGCTACAACCTGACCCTCTTAGATTTATTTGAAATTAAGTATGCATGTAGTATTCATAAATAGTAACACAAATCAATTTTTTCACATTTTTCTGACGAAAGGTTACTGAGTAATGGGTGCTCAAAAATGAAAAAAATAAATAAAATTTTTGACTTGCGCAACAATATTGATTTGTTCACAACTTGTGTTCTAATTAAGCTAGAACAATGACAACGAGTTCATTTGAAAGCTCTTTTAAAGGGCTTTCATATGATATAAAACATAATTAGTTGAAAATATATATATTTTTTATAAACACATCATTATTACATTTACTGAATTTTGAAAAACTGTATTTTTAAAATTCTCAAAAAAATATATGTGAAAGATATTGTTTTCCTCTACATATTCTGAAAGTTTCAACTTGGGATGAGCATGGGATCACTATCAAAAGTAATTTTATGTTTATCACGATTCTGTAAAACGTCATTCAGATCGGTGAATTATTATTATTTTTATTTTCCTACCCGTGACAATTTTTCAGAATCATAGTTGGATTTATTACTTGGCCTACAAAATTGTACTTTTCTTTCATACAAGTAACTGTGTTTTAAAGCTTAGCACTAGCTAAATTAATAGCTCAAAATTAATAAATTGACCTACATATCTAAAATATATATCTTAATACAGTGATCCAGGTTTTCCGTGTACAAGCAAAAAAATCTCATTTTAAAGACTATATACAAAATGGTTGGTTGGTGTGACTATCTCCCATCTGTTTAGTATTTTGTCATCGGATAATATTCAGTCAGCTGTTGTCAACTGTTGTTGAAAGTGACCTGTACATTTTCTTTTGGTGTGACATAGCCTATAAAGTGAAAAAAATGTGAATAATTCTGAAATGTTGTGTTTTGAAATTAGCTTAAAGGTACTTTTGTAAAATTCTCACAACAGTGTATAAGTTTATATGCCTACAACCAGTTAATATTGTAACGAGACATATGAGCCCAAATATTTCAGTAACCCAAAATATTAACACATGTCAATAATTGAGTGAAAGAGACAAACCAAGTGTTTCTTCTAAAAGGCCAAGCATGAAACTACATGAGCTACTCATCACCAAGGATAAACTCACAACAATAAGAGTTAATAAAACTAATGGTAACTAACAAGTGAAATAACATTATAAGAAAAAGAAGATGCACCGAACAATGGTTGTACCACAGGAACCAAAAACCCATAGTTTTCGGTCAGTAAGGAACCAATGAAGACAAGGAAGAAACATACTACGAGAAAGACACCTAACAACCATGGCATAAAATATAGATTCCAAAAGCCAGTCAACTATAGAACATCTTACCCGTATATGCAATGACTGAACAACTTACAGATTGAAGATATGGACAAGAACTGACTAACTGAGATGACCAATATTGTAACGCAACAGAAATGCTAGCACTCAAGTTACATAAAAACAAGGTTCACAGAATAATAAACAAGTCAATATTTAACCCCATGATAGAACAAAGATCTAATAATTATATTTATAATCATAGATAAAGGTAAATAAGTATGCAAGGTAATATTAACAAGAATAACTGAACCTGTAAGTTAGACAATAGTTGATGATATATGTTTAATGAAAAACAAACAAAAAATGAAACAATAATTTACTAATAGCAAATAAGAATTTTGAGTTAAGAGGTATTATTTTGTGACAACAAATGTTATGATAAAGTTTATGTTATGTTATACCAAATATGTGTTGAGTTAATGAAAGATAATGAAACAAGATGTATTATTCAATGACTGTTGTAGAATGAAGTGTGAAGCAGCTAATTAACGTTAATAGATTTGAATTTTCTTATATGTGATCCATAGGTCAAGATAAAATTGTTATTAGATATGGAAAAAATAATTGTTTATGTAAATGTTAATAGTTAAGATTTAATTATATGTATGAATTTATGTAAAAGGGGCTATAGATGTGTACCAGTTATAAACACAGGTAGATCTGTTTACAATAAAAGGCCTAACAGCCAAAACCACTATATAACCACTCATAACTTAAAGGTTAGGTACATCAATTAATAATAATTAATGAATACTATTTGAAGAGCTAGAAAAAACATTAAATTAATAATGATATATAATAAAATTTATACAAATTATGATAATACCATAATGCCATGATATCGATTAATAACATTTAATATCGAAAGTGGATTAAATATAAAAAAAGGAAAAAAACCGGCTTATATCAAAAAACCAGCAGAATATGTGTAGAAAATAATAAACCAACTATCGGTAAAGTTACATTCCGATAGGATAGCAAATTGATAAGGAATAGACAAAAAATATATGAAATAAACACTATATTCAAAACATGTGGAAGGAAGAAGTCGTGTGTTGCTAGGGACGACAGAAGAAGAGGAAGTTGTTAATTTGACAATAATTGCTTTGATGATCTGAATGTGATGAGATTAAAAAACCCAAGAATTAACTATTTAATCGGAATATTTTAAATCATCAGACACGATTATAAAACACAAAATCCTAATGACAATGTTTATGACTATCACCAGTACAGTTTAATCCAAATAACACTACAGTATGAAATCACAATAGAGAATAAATAACTGGATTATACAAGGAAGAACTTGAACTGTCCCATATCCGAAGGGAATTGATGATATATTAAACCAAATAGAAAGAATTAACAGTATCACAATTAATAATATTCACTACACCAGAATTTATAACCTTTCAAAAACACGGAACAACACTAATTGCTTCAACCAAGAGAAGAACGTATTTGGATCCTGGCGTTGCAGAAGAAGCATCAATCGGGCTGTAAACCAATCCAGGAAGCTGTAATTCCGAAGTGGACAGGAGAAGAATTCCATTCTATTAAATCGAAGAAAGAAAATCGTACGGCATAATTGTCCAGAACAGTAAATTTATCAATCAACCGCCTACACGATTGGCTTCGTTCTAGTCTGGTAAATTATTATTATATTAATCATACTAACTACACAACACTTTAAATTTGTAAATCTTGCATTCTTATCTATGTATTTTTAATCTTCCCCACAGTTACAAGAACCTTCACACCCTGAATTAAATTAATTACAAATTAAAACACACTATATAACTAAATTTAAATAAAGTATCAGAATAATCAACAATCGATTCATACAATCTATAGCTCAAGCATATGTTAATTAGAACATATATTATTCAATGTTAAAGAAGTAAACAAATAAAGAACCTTTATATATTGGCAAAACCTTGTTATTTGGAGTATGGTTTAATGAGCTAGGAATAAAAAAGTAACTGAATAAGTATAGAATAATTGGTTAACATAAACATTGAAATAACCTATAAGTTTCGTTGAGCCGATACTACAGCGCTTATAGCGGAATTATCTGACACCAAAGAGAGAGAGTAAAAATACAAAATTAGACAGAATTCTCTTCAAGGTATAATAGGGTTGAACGGAATTATAAAATAACTCATTAATTATTTAAGTTACAGGTACACAAACACTGATAGTTTTTAGAGAGCTAAGTTAATAATTAATTACTTACATCAATACATCCCACAACTCCAAATATCTCCGAGATTTACATAATTAAAATAATTCAAAACACATTGGCATAGGTGTATGTACAAATTGACAAACACAACAGTGGGGTTTTAAGGAGAGGAAACCCATTCCTGTACAATATACAACAGATAATATTATAAATGTATAGGACAAGATATGTTATAAAAGAATGAAAGTAACTATACTGTTAACTGAATAGAAGCTGTGAATAAAAGCATAGTAACATGTTATGCATAGCACCCATGTAACATAAAGAAGTATTAAAATTGTCTCATAATAATAACAAATATTACTCAAATAGTCAAACAATCATGTAAGATAAGAAAAGGCAATAACTAAAGTGTTATTAGTTATCATTAATAAAACCAAACTTGAGAAAATAAGGTTAAAAGAATGTAAATTTGTATCAACCTAACATACACATTGTTGGTACAAATTTCACCTAAATTCACATCTATCAGTACGAAAAGCCTACCTAAACCAAAATGTTTTGTGCCTTAAACCAAGAAGAACTGATAAGCTTTCTACAGGTACCAATATAAGATACCCAAAATGGATTTTAAATAAGAATTTAAGTAAATAAAGTGAACCAAAACCGACCAAAAGGGGATTCACTAAGTAAAACGTGAACAAAACCACTTTATAATACCAAATAGAAGTAAAAGGTTAATGTCTATACCACAAGTAAGGTGTAATGCCACTATTGTAATAGTATAAGAATATTATAAGAAAGGACATAATGTATTATAATCGTAATTAAGAACACCTGTCATGTGACACTAGGTGTAAGTAATGTTAGTCAATGATATACACTAAGGGACAGACCAGTGTACAAAAAACACTAAACCAATTATAAAGAGACTACTATGATTAAACTATTGTAACTAAATAATAGTAGAAAGAGATAAAAGAATAACAAATAAGAATGGAAATAAGTGTACACCTCATAGTGCAAAATAGAGGTCAGAGAGAGATAACTATATAAGAATACAGCAGTTCTGTAAGGAGAAATTTACCTCCAAACTTATAAATTTTGCACAATCATCTGGCGATATAAGAGCTTCTACAACAATGGACTCTGTAACAAAGAAAGAATTTTAGCTAACAGAGAAAAATAATTATCATTGCCAGTATCAACAAAACTGCAAATTACTAAATGAAATAATTGCAATTTTATGGGAAATAATGTTATTAAACTAATTATGTACTTTATTAAGAACTTTTGTTTTCCAGCAGCTTCCAAAACTCTTTATATAAAAAATAATATAAACAAACTTATTTAGAGCTTCTAACAATACTTATCTTAAAATTATCATATGATTATACTTTCCAAAGGAAGCCCCTGATTTGAAAGCATTGACACATAATACTACTAATTAAAAATGATTCCAACTACTATGTTACTAAATTTTCTCATTTAAAATGTAAATGGGACTGTTAATAACTTTATATTGTTGTCATTGACAAGACAAAACAATCATTAATGGCTATTTTATCACAAACTTCAAAATCTCCTATAAAGCTTGCTCAATGAAATAGGACATTCCTGATGCAGAAAATTAACTTTGCCATAACACAAATTAAATAGGCTAACACCCAAACAAAAAAATGCTTTGAAAACAAAACATTAATGAAATATGGTATGAATTAATTGTGCTACATTCAAAGCTGATTTTCTTAATTGATTTAAAGTACCTATACAAGTCTAGTTTGTCAAGTAAAGATAATTTAGGTAAACCTAACACTACATATGAAACAAACATTAAATCAAATATGCTAATGTTACAAAATTCACAAACAGAAAAAAAAAATTTTAAATTATCTATAGGCTAAATTGCTTTGATTATATTACCTTCTCCACTTCATATGTTTTCCACATCAATATCATCTGATGTCGATACTACTGATGGTGCAATAATAGTCATTTTTTCCCAGTCAATTCTGGAAAGTTCAGGAGGAACCTGAAAGATCATTACAAAACTCATACATAATTTTTCACTAAGTTAATAATTATAATAATCTTAAGCTAATAATTAAGAGAATAATTTATTTTCTTAACCTAGCACAATATTTGTAGGTTAGCACTATGAATTTACAAAAAGTTAATGGATTTTGTGTAAATTTCTAAAAAACATTAAATTTACAGCATAATCTAGTAGTTATTTTATAGTAATCTATTTTAATTTAAATGAACTCAAGTCACTATTGCTTGGTTACATCCCTGCACTGAAGATTCCTGAAAAAGATTTCTAATATAATCACACAAACTCGAAAAACAAAAACTGTTCAAATGATTAACATTGAATAATATAATCCTGATTATAACGGTATTATAACTAGCAAATACATTACGGATAATTCATCCATACTCCGTATCATTTAAATCTACTATTAAGTATAACACACCCCATAAAATTTAGAATATTAAGATACTAATTTTTTAAAATTTCATGTGATATTAGTTGAGTATCATTTAGGAGGTTAAACAATATAAATACAATTCTACACATTAAGTTACAGATTATAAACACAGATAATAAGAAATTAAATAAAAATAACACTATAGGCCTACATCAATTATCGGGTTTAAGAACCTGCTGCTGTAAGCAGTGATAATTTTAGTTTAGTGAGCTTTAATCAGACTTGCATGCAATAATAAATTTTACATAAGATAAAAGAACGATGCTTTCTTTAGTCACCAGCAAACCTTTTCTGTCTGCAAGTTAATATTATAAAATTTAATCGAAATAAAAAACTTTTTAACTCAAAAATTAAAGAAGTCACAGTTCAAATTCTCTTTTCACTTTTTCTTTTACCTGACAAATGTTAGTCCTTAATTTTTAAAGCAGAGCTGTGTTAAAATAAAATTTTTATGTCAAATAAATTACAATTTAATGGACTCGATGTTATGAAAGTAACTGTGTACAAAATATTACAACAGTTTGCTTCCGTATTACAGTAGCCATAGGCCTATATTATAAATTTTGTTATATTAGGTGTTAAAATTAACCTTAACTTATTAAGTCATATCTTATTTAATTAATTACGTTTCTCTGAAAAATCCTGAATTTGAAAATATATTTAGAGTAATATAGTGGGACTGAAGAATAAAATAAAATATGTTAACTAGTTAAATACGAGCAGAGTACAAATTAAATATATTATGGTAAGGCCTACCATCTTGTGTTAGGTAGGACCTCATTTTACGAATAAAATGACTTACAAATTGGATACATTACACAAATATAGGTAGGCCTATTTCATTTTTACAATTGAAAACATACGCAGTCTAGCTAATATTTCTATAGGCTAATGGGTGTACTCAGTAGGAACTCAAGGCTTAGTACTTGTCTTCAGACATTTTATACTTCATATCAAAGCCATAGATTAAATTACTGGCAAAAAATTTAGGCAGAATTTACGAACAAAATTTAGCATAAATTTCAGGCCTAATCTACCACTCAAACTTACTTGATCAGACACTTGTGTGTGTCCTAAATCTTGTGAAATTCGATCGCATACATTTTCCGGAAACAGTCTTACATCTGTAAGAAAATTAAAATTATGTAATGTTCATACATGAATCACCATAAAAGTAATAAATGGAATTTTTTTAGAGTAGACAAGATAATTGTCAGACTTACAGGAGTATCTATAATAAAAAAAAAATATTTAATTATATTGCAGTCAGTGCCCTCACATGGACTTTTTTAAAAAATCAGTTAATTAATCTTAGTTTTAAGTTAACTAGAGTTTAAGGGGTGATTTTATACACCAAATATAAGGTAACATGAATAAATTAACACTGAACTTACTACGTTCCCAGTCAAATATGAAAGTAAAGTATGAAAATATATGTAGACATGCACTATTGGTGTAAGTTCTGGAGCTAAAGATAATTCAACTGTGATACAGAACTTAGTCTATTATACTTAACACCCAGGCCTATAAACTTTTGATCTTTTTCTAAAAGTAATTAATTTTATTTCAGAGTTAGGTTAGGCTTACAGGCTAATCCGCAGTAAGTTTAGCTAAATCAGTTATATTATCATAGGCCAGACTTAATCTAAATAAAATTATTCTGTGTAAAGGTATCAGTACTTGATATTTATACAGAATAAGCATTTAAT
Source organism: Magicicada septendecula (assembly GCA_034769895.1). NCBI lineage: Eukaryota > Metazoa > Arthropoda > Insecta > Hemiptera > Cicadidae > Magicicada > Magicicada septendecula. The sequence goes on from CM068375.1 coordinate 330,204,119, forward strand.
ACAGAATACATATTTCATTTAACTGGAGTCAGTTCCCTCACAGGGTCTTTTTCAAAAATGGGTTAATTAATTTTATATTTTTAGTTGATTAGAGTTAAGGGGTGCTTTTATACACTGAATATAAATAACAATTAAAACTATATGTACCTTTTATAGCTGTACGTCTCCTAGTCCTACTTTCACAGTCATCTGAAAAGTAAAATATGACAATTGATGTAGACATGCAAGTATCTGGAGCTAGAGACAATTTACTGTGATAAAGAACTTAGCCTATTATACTTAACACCCAAGCCTAAGTAAGTGAACTGAATTAAAACATCAAACAAATGATTTTTGTTTCACAATCAAAACAATACGCCTACTGTATTAAATTTATTATGGCAATTCTATTTACCCTAAAACACTACAATACAAAACTCCAGAATTTTTGTTTTTGTATAAATTGGCCCGCTAATAATGAAAAAATAAAATTGTATTAATTAAATTAGAATGCTAACTTGCTCAATTATTAAATTTTGGGCAGAACACAGTGCTATTAGGCATAGTTGGTTCTATAATAGATACGTGTTCGACAAAGTAATCTAGACATGAAACATAACCTAACGTATTTCTTTTATGAATTTTATGAAAAATGCTGAATTTGAAAGTATATTTAGAGTAATATAGCTGGACTGAAGAATTAAATAAAATTTGTAACTATTTAAATACGAGCAGAGTTCAAATTAAATATATTATAGTAAGGCGTACCATCTTGTGTTAGGTAGGACCACATTTTACGAATAAAATGATTTACAAATTGGATACATTAAACATATATAGGTAGGCTAGAGTAGACAAAATAATTGTCAGACTTACAGGAGTATCTATAATAAAGAAACTTTATTTAATTAAATTGCTTCAGTGCCTTACAGGGACTTTTTTTAAAAATTAGTTAATTACCCCTTGGGTAATTATGAAGATTCTCATCAATGCTGATATTGCGCTGATATATTTTTATTATATTCTTCTATGTTATATAAACACGAGAAAAATAATTTTAAACGGCGGTCGAACCTATTTACGGAGACAAAAAATTAAATTTTTACTCCCATAAGAACGCATGGCGTTAGCCTAGGTATATTGTATTAATTAAATTAGAATGCTAATTTGTTCCATTATTAAATTTTGGACAGAACACAGTGATATTATGTATAGTTGGGTCTATAACAACCGGTAGGCCTAGTGTACAACCCAAAGTAATCGAGACATGCATACATAACCTAACAGCTAATTTCCTACAAACAACGGACAACATACACTAAATAAATGATCATCTTACCTTTCATTATTATTCCTAGCGCCTCCAACATATTTTTACTTCGACTTGCAATCACAAACACTTCATACGAATTACAAAATTCTGTCCCACACACGTTAGCAAATTCAACGAATTACCGCACAACGCGACGACTAAACAGAATAAATTATGGCAGGTCGTGATATTTCGTTATACCAACTAAACAGAATAAAAACACACTTTCCTCTGTAGTGTCTGTCTTTTTTACACATGTTACAAATTTTATAGAATAATTATTACGAATGCCAATATGGCCGACTAACTACCCATATTTCATTATATACATTTGTATATATCGAACAGGTTGTCTGGCTTCAGCGTACAGCAAAAATACGATGTATAAAAATTTGTATAAGTTTTTCGTACGCTGACACACCATAACTTGGGCAAAATAACTTCTTCACCTAAAGATGTACTTATACAAGTTCCTCAAATTTGTTTTAGATACCCTGGGTAAAAATTGGCGTGTGATGAAGAAATTATGCGGCGCTAAGTCTATATATATATATATATATAAATGAATGTAAACAAAATAATATTATTTATTTTTGACTCCAAAGTTCAATAAATAAAAATTCTTAGTTAGATAATTAAGAATATTCTATACATAATTCAGTTGTTTTGGCAGAACAAGATATTTATTTAAACATACTGCTACGACAATTATGTAACGCTCTGGAAAAGTCGAAGGTGTCGTTCCACACGTTTCTCGGCTAGCCGAGCAGGTGCAGTGTCTCGGTCAAAGCTGTGTACTCAAGTAGCTTCCAGACTGTGCTAGCTCTTGTAACTACTTAAATTATGTTGGCACGCGGCCAGGAATATGGAAAACTATTCTGGAACATCTGCGGGACCTATATAAGCGGCTACGGCCTGCCTACTTGGCGATATAGTAGAGTGCGTATCAAGTGATTGTTGCCGATTAGTGGGAAGTTATTATTGTGTTATAATTAGTGCGGAACTCCAATAGTAAAGGTTATTATTTCGTATGTAGAAATTTAACTAGAATTTCTGTATGAGGGTATCTTGTTGATTTCAACTTGTTATTTGTGAATAACTAAAGCTGTTAATTAGTGATTTCATTAGTGCTTGTATTTTGTTTACACTGTACAAAAGTCCGTGATACCGTCGTAACAATACAGCAATAAAACGTTTATTATCTGCATTTAGATAACTGTATTATTTATGGTTTTTAATTACTGTTTACATAAGATATGAGAATATTATGTAAATTAAAATTAAATGTTGCACTGCATTTCAGAAGACTTTTATGTGAATAATGATAACGTTACTTTGTATTCTCGTATGGCAGAAACTGCGTATCACAAGATTTGTTGAATGATAAATGTAAATACATGTGTAATAAATAAAAAAAATGTAGACTTTTTTTGTTTATTCGGCCGTTTTTTCATTTTGCATTTTCCTCAAAAAATTCAAGACAGACACAGATTTATAAATTCACAGTCTCCAAAATAATGTAATTAAAACACATAAAAAGTCCTTTAAGTTGAATGATTGTAGTAAAGCATTTACATAAACTAAATTGATAAGATCGTGTTGTTTGTTTCTGTTGCAGAGTACATACACGTAGCCAACGGAACGTGCGGGTTGCTACTCCTGAACTGAGACTGATACAAACACAGTCATTAATTTAGCAAAGTAATTGAACTAACAGTGAATGTTGTGTTACAAGTTATACATGGCTTAATGATATGTTGTCTTTTGTAGAATTATATGCGGTCTAAAAACTTGTTTTGTATTATGTTGAATGAAACACATAACAAAAAATTTGGTTAACGCAAGCGTATTAATGTGGAAAAGAAAGATGTTAGATGAGGATCTCGATAATTTACAACAATTTGTATTTGTTCCTGTTTGAGGGTAATCAGATTGTGTTCGCTTTAAAATATCAAAATTTCACCTACATTAATAAAAACCCAATGACCAGCACTTGGTGTATAGACATAAATTTTGAACAACAACCTAATGGCAGGTTATTGGAAGTACAAGAGCGGACGTAACAAAAGTGTAGCCTGTTACACAAATTAGCACATTTTCTGAGTTAAGCTCTGACGACAGATTCTAGTAGTGAAGAAGATACAAACAAGACATTACGTCAATAGGTGATAACATGTAAATTAAGTCAGGCTTTAAAGTAATACAACAGCTAAAAAAAAGTACGACGATGTTTTAGAAGTCTTCCGGTATGGACACTGTCAAAGGCACCGTGCTCAGAAATCGTGCTCTGAGCGCCGATACTGATAAGCCCGTGTTCTATGCGCCGAGCTTATCTGTCCTTAATTAGACGCGGTAACACGTGGTTGCATATCTGTCAATCCGTTCTTCTTCAACTCCGTAGTCAAAATTAGCGGTCCTATGAGAATTTCTACAATTCATTGCTAAAACGAATTATTATTCCACTAGTAAGCTCCCGGAGCTGCAGAAATATCTAACTGTTTTGAGAGAAATACATTTATTATTAAGCTAGTTACATTTCAATATTAGAAAGGTTTTATATTATCAGAAAAATTATGAAAACCCAACTAAGCTACTATTTTATTAGTAACATAACAATTTAAAGCAGACAATTATAAAACACATAATAAATTTTCCGAACTTCTGTATTAGATTTTTAGTTAAATTTGTAACCACAATACCTAAATGATAAAAATTTAGTCATATATTTTCAGTTTATATATGTTTCCAGAGATATCTGTAGGTCTATATCTAACGTTATTCACAGATACTTGTAACTGATAACAAATTGTGAGGTTTTTGAGCCATAGTTCACAAATCGTTTAAAAGCGATTCAAAATGAGTGGTGAGACATGCTAATTCTGTCAAATTACTACAGATAGAATATACAGAGATTACAGTCACAGATTTTGTATTTTAACTAAAATTCCTCATAACTTTACCCCCAAATAAACTTTTATAATTTTTTAAAAATTTATTCCTATTTTCGGCTATTGGTGCTTCTGAAATTTCTCTCCCAAAAATGAGATATAAAAAAAAAATCTCTCTTATGTTGGGCTTTCAGTTGATACGCAGTATTCGCTACCATTCACAGCACAAACACGATTATAGAAAATTCACTACTTTCAATGAGAAATACGCTGTTACACAACACTGCCGTCTAGCCTTTCCAAAAATAATATTCCATCATGGAAAGACCTCTAATCAAGGTCTGCGTGCCATAAGAACATACGCCTGTTGAATTATTTTAACTGGACAGTTTGTATTATATTACTTGATACACATTCGATAACGCTGCCTGAAAATTAGTGAATACTGACAAAACGAAAATTCAAGAAATAAGTGAATACAAACATTTCAAAAAAATTGAAATCTTGGTGCAAGTGCTTGGATCACACACGCTACCGGTTTCTATTTCAAACTTAATCTTTTGAAAGCGCTTATAGGATTTTATCAACAACTATCATAATAATTAAATGGTACTAAATCATCACACATCAATCATCATAAGGCGTTACGATACAATTCCAACTGTGAGATTAAATCCTATCCCGGTAGCCAACTCTGAAAAATACTTGTTCATTCACCTAGATAAACAGCTTATACGGCACAACCACACTTGTTTGAAGAGAAAACGACTCGCACCGGGTTTTGCAAATATTGTCGCCCTTTGGCTAGAAAAACCCTTGTGTCAATGAAATATAAGTTACGGGTATTCATCACCGTTTTCTAGCCTTTGTAAGCTTGTGTGTAAACGGTTTCCCCATCCAATACTACTATATCATCAAAAGATATTAGAATAAAATCTGCGTGCCATAATCGTTGTTCCCTGGCTTGCCTTTAAGAAAGATATCTATAGCGACTTAGACCTCCTTACGGTTAATGAAACCATTTCCCAGTTCAGTGAAAGATATTTAAAACGGAACGGTTCGATGCGCACACATCTTGTTGTTATAAATCTGGTAGATATCAACCAGCTTACAAGAAGATAAAATTAATATTTTCGCTAAACTCAGTTAGACTTTAAGAATTTAACTGAATTGTAGGCCTATATAACACTTCACTTTTAAACAGAACAAGTTATTGGCCTAATTTTCCCTATGCTACGTTCAGTCAAAAATAATGTTCATACTTTTTAATATAATAATGAATAAACGAATGTCATGTATAATCCCTGATTTCTTTCCTCTGCAAACCTGTGAATGAATATAATCAAACAACCAGATAATGGAAGATCGCCTGGGCCAAGTAGAATCAATGCTGAGCTACTAAAAAATGGAACTGAAAAACTCTTCACGTCTCTGTCATATATATTTACAAAATACATCAGTGGTAAAAATGTACCCGAAAACTGGAAAACAGCTTACATTACGTCAATACACAAAAAGGGAAACAAATTAAAATGCAACATTTGTCGTGGAATATCCGTAAGGAATACAATAAGCAGAGTAAATACAAGAATAATAAGACACATGATAGAACAGGAATATGGAAATTACGAAGAGGAAGAGCAGAGTGGGTTTAGGGATGGCAGTGCTTGTACAGACATCGTGTTTTCACTAAAACAAGTCATAGAGAAGAAAATAGAAAGAAATATACCAATATACTCAATGATTATAGACTTACAAAAAGCCTGGAAAAAAGTATGGACACTGTCAAAGGCTCCGTGCTCAGAGCGCTCGTGTTCTGAGCGCAACACTGAAATCGTGCTCTGAGCGCCGATACTGATAAGCCCGTGTTATGTGCGCCGAGCTTATCTGTCCTTAATTAACGCGGTAACACGTGGTTGCATATCTGTCAATCCGTTCTTCTTCAACTCCGTAGTCAACATTAGCGGTCCTATGAAAATTTCTACAATTCATTGTTAAACGAACTATTATTCCAGTAGTAAGCTCTCGGAGCTGCAGAAATATCTAACTGTTTTGAGCGAAATTCATTTATTATAAGGTTAGTTAAATTTCAATATTAGAAAGGTTTTTATATTATCAGAAAAATTATGAAAACCAATCTACGCTACTATTTTATTAGTAACATAACAATTTAAAGCAGACAATTATAAAACACATAATAAAATTTCCGAACTTCTGTATTAGATTTTTAGTTAGATTTGTAACCACAATACCTAAATGATGAAAATTTAGTCATATATTTTAAGTTTATATATGTTTCCATAGATATCTGTAGGTCTATATCTAACGTTATTCACAGATACTTGTAACTGATAACAAATTGTGAGGTTTTTGAGCCATAGTTCACAAATCGTTTAAAAGCGATCCAAAATGATTGGTGAGACATGCTACTTCTGTCAAATTACTACACATAGAAAATACAGAGATTACAGTCACAGATTTTGTATTTTAACTAAAATTCCTCATAACTGTAACCCCAAATACCCTTTTAAAATTTTTTAAAAATTTAGTTCTATTTTCGGCACTTGGTGCTTCTGAAATTAGCTTTTTGTTTTCATGTAACAGTGATACGCTCAGAATGTAACATACTCAATTGAACGTTTCACCCGGTACTGATATTCCTCGTGTAAAAGTAGATACTCCAACTAGATCCAAATTCACGACTTTCATACTACTGTGTCACAACGATTGTCAAATCACAACTAAGGACAGGTGCGACTAACAAGCTCATCTACGAATTTAGGTCAGCGCATTTAAGGGATGCAGCTAGATAACCATACAAGTGAGTTTTGCCTTCCTTATCAATCCGCTTACATTTTACATCCTGTGTTTACGCATATATACAGTTCAGCTCTCCGTCTCATAATTGTATTTTCATTTTCTTAATTACAATTTTATTTAATCATTTTCTTTTATTCTCTTCTCAGATTTATTCGTCCCAACCATATGAAAAGTCCTGACATAATAAATAGGATTATTCGCTAATGATCGATGTGCAAAGCCACCATTACATGCACAATACAAATTTTCAAAATGGAAGTTGCAGGCTTCTGAAAAATGTGTAAGGCAATATTCACCCGTTAACTTTAAACAGCAGTAGACGTGAAATACTTAACTTCGGCGGATGTAAGTTATTTTATTTCTCATTAGAAAGAACGAAATTGTGATTTCTGTAGTTAAGTGTGATTTATAATTATTAAATAATATTAAAAATACTAAACAAATATAATAATAATATTCTTAATTTTAGTTGTGACCGTCGATCAATAAATTTGAAAGGTGGAAGGTGAGGATCGGTCAATAAATATAACACAAATCTTACATTGTTTGTATCGACGTTTCGACAATATTTATTGTCATCATCAGAACCTGTGTACGGACAATAGAGAAAAGTCAAACACATAACTACCAACCAGAACACCCTTCTAAACATGAGTTCTTTTAATTACATTTACAGGTCAAAAGGACGCTGTACAAATGTCTTCTGGTTTCTGTTTATAGGTAGAATGTGTATTATAGGGACCTTACAGTTGCAGACAGTCATAATATTGTCTAGTATCAGTTAGTTTCGAAGTAGGTATGAGTAATTAATAATGACACATATTCGATTAGTTTTAAACTCGTTGCAGTTGTCAATCCGCGTCTTTCATAATTTACGCTTACGTAGAGACTTTATACGTGTGTGTGTGTGTGTGTGTGTGTGTGTGTGTGTGTGTGTGTGTGTGTGTGTGTGTGTGTGTGTGTGTGTGTGGAGGGGCTCAGACAGTTTTGTTTTAAATTGGCAAAATAGTAACATTTCTTACACATTATTTTACTTAAATAGATAGACACAATTACAATATTCCAAAAACCTAATTATTACAATATTACAGTATTTTAATACAGTATTAATTTATTGATAATATAATAATCTCTTAATTACGTTTGTAAACAATTTTAGATCCAGTAAGCCAGTAACGTTTGTTGGAATTGGTGCAAATAGCAACAGATTTCTAAAAATATGTTATACCTGAATGCAGATTGTAATATGTTCACTAATGTATATTATTACTACTAGCACTGAACACACTTATCCATAAATTAGAGAATGATGTACAAAATAACAGAACTACTGATATTACAATCACAAAATTATGGTAAACAAATCAATCATGTGAGAATGGTTATTACTTAATATTTATATTGTTGTTAAATAGTATTTGCCGAGTACACCGTCTATACAGAGTAATATAGTCTATTGTTAAATTATGCAGACGTCGACATTCACACTCTTCCTCCCTCTCATTCGCATACTCTCTCTCTCTCTCTCTCTCTCTCTCTCTCTCTCTCTCTCTCTCTCCCTCTCTCACTCGCTCTCTCTCTCTCTCTATCTATCTGTCTATCTCTCTTGCATTCCAGCACTCTCACACTCCCTCCATTACTCTTTCCCACATCCTCTCACTCTCACTCTCACAGTCTAAAACACATAAAACACACACACTCAGCAAGATACACAAGCCCGCGTGTACACACAAACACACGCACACACATAAAATTGTCTAATCTCCCCATCTTTCTCTCTCCCTCACTCTCTCTCTCTCTCTCTCTCTCTCCCTCTCTCTCTCTCTCTCTCTCTCCCTATCAAAAACACATAAAAATCCCTCCCCCCAACACACTCAAATCACAATTACACATATTCCACATATCGTAGGTACAGACAATATTAATGTAGGATTCTTTACGTTTTAGCAGCCAGGTAGGCCTATACGAATACGTCTGCTTCACCCATCTACACATACTAGAACCGACTCTATATACACATGAGTTTGTGTGTATGTGTGTGCCAGTCAAAGAGAAATAAAATAACTTATTTCCGCGGAAGTCTTAAAGGAAGTTGAATACTTCAGGTCTACTGCTGTTTAAAGGTAGTGGATAAATATTATTATCTTCTTCCTTTACCTTTTTCAAAAGTCTGCAAATTTCACTTTGAAATTTTTTATAATGCCTGCAATAGTGCCTCTGCACATGCATCTTTAGCGAATAATCCTCTTAATTTTCTCAGAATTTTTTAATTGTTTGGGACATTTGAGAATAAATAAAAGAATTTGGTTAAACAGAACTGTAAATAATAATGGAGAATACGATTATGAGATGGAGACCTGAGCTGTATATATGCGTAAACACGGGATGTACAATGTAAGCGGGTTGATAAGGGCACAAAACTAGCTAGTGTGGTCGTATATACTATATAGCCGCATACCTTAAATTTGCTGACCATATGACTTGTAAATGAGCTTGTTACTTGCACCTTTCGTTAGTTGTGGTTTGACAATCGTTGTGACACTGTAGTATGAGTAAATTATTTGTTATTTAGGTATAACGGTTGCAAATGTAACTAAAAAACTAAAGCAGTAGTCCAAAACTTTTAGTATTTATTTTATGATTGTCTGCGCTACAGTTATGTTACTAATAAAATAGAATAGTTGGGTTCGTGTAATTTTTCTGATAATATGAAAAATTGTCCAATATTGCAATTTAACTAACGTAATAATAAATGTATTTTGTTGTGGGACCTTACTAGTGCTGTGATAATGGTTTTAGTAATGACTTGTACAAATTTTCATTGGACCGTTAGTGTTGACTACGAAGTTGGCGAACAGTGGATATACAGATATGCAACCATCAGTTTGTGTCTAATGATGTATAGGTAAGGTCGGCGCACAGAACACGAGATTATCAGTATTGGCGCTCACATCACGATTTCATCATTGGCGCTCAGAGGACGGGCTCATATCGCGTCAAAAATGTCTTGTATGAGAACGTTTCACTCATATTACAACGAGTACCCTAAGATCTATGTGAGGGTATGGCTGGCAAATGAGCTCCGTTATACAGTGTAGAAGTGGTGTGGGTAGTCCAGTAAGTGAACCCTGCCCTGTAGGTGTTACGCAGCTTACATATTTGTGCAGGGCAGAGTCCACTTAGTGAACCACCCATCGCCACTTGTACACTGTATAACTGAGTTCATTTGCCAGCCTCATCGCGACATAGACCTGAGGATGCTCGTTGTACTATGAGTTGTATTTCCTTGTCATACAAGACTTCAAATAAGTTACATAATGGACACCGGCCGCGGAATCCTACGTTAGAATAAAGAACCTAATGTATTATCTTAAACACTTACTGTGACTCTGAAATTTGAAAAATAATTCAACAAAAGTTGCGAATTTTGCACTCGCTAGAAACTAATTTTGGTAAAAATTCTTGTTTGTGTTCAGGATCCAGTGCATTAGGAATGAAGATGTCAGGTATTAGATGAATGTGCATATTCATCTTAATGATGCTATACGTAATCTTCAGACGCTATACGTATGAAGCACGTCACATGGTATAGTCATGTGGAGAAATTATTGATCGTCGGCCAAAAATGTTGTTAACACTGTTTTAAAAAGTCAAGGCAAATAGGTAGAATCTTAAGATCACGGAATGTAAAAATTACGACGAGACTGGAAAAGCGTACAACGTACACACACTGGAAGGCAAACCCTCGCAGGTCGTGGCTGTGCGAGGCGAAGGGCTTGCCCGTCGCCCGCTCATGTACTGCGTTCCGAGCTTCAGGAAGAACTCCTGCCGCAGGGTCTATTGATATGGTCTGGATTTGGTCGTGGCCTGCTACCGGCCGTGGGAGTTCAATTAATTAATTAATTGAGGGTGAGTGTTCGCCGAGGCCGGGTCCAAGATTCTCCTGGCACAGATTGGTAGCGACCGAGGGCGCTAATGACATGGTTGCCCTGGAATCGGGCGGAGCGACGATAGTCAAACCCTGTAGCAAGAAGATTACTAGACAAAACAGTAGGTGTTTGTTTGAAAAAAAGCCATTTAAAAACATTGACCATATTCTAAAAATAGACAGTTCTGTAAATAATGACAGATTTTGATCGAAAAAAAGCGTCAACGTATTAAGAAACATTAAACACGTTTCACGCAATTCAACATATTTTAATGTGTTTAACGTGTTTTTTACCATATCTGTCGAAGTCAAACCTTGAAATTGGTCATCTACCAAAGCGGGTCAGTAATGTCTAGCTTTCCCAGCAGCATCAACCCGTTCTTGAAGGTGCATCAAATAAAATGTTTTTTGCTATAATGAAAGTTGTGAATACAGAACTAGGTTACATACAGTATGAGTAAGGTATAGGTTCTTCGCAATTCGAAAGAATAGACGCATCTTTACTCGTCTACTACTATGAGCATCCCAGAAGTTACAATTTTTACGTAGTACACTATTCAAATGATGAGGGTGAAGACTGAAAAATCTACCTACTGTATGTATTACTGTCAGCCTACAAACGTTTTGAGAGAGCAATAATACTGGCACTTTCTTTGCAGTATTTTACAATATATTCTAACTTGTGGAACAATACGATTATCTTCTAAAACTTCCGGGCTGAAAGGCCGTGGTCGATTGCTTAAAATACTGCTAAACGTTTCGGCCGCACCACCGGTGGCCATTTTCAGTAGCGAAAAATTGTGTTCGAATAGATGACACGCCGAACACGTCTCCCAATGGACTGGGAACAAGCAACAGTGAGTTACTTTTTTTTTCCTCTGGGCTTTGCGGTTGTGCGTCGCAGAGACGAACCGCACGGGAACTGAGTTCCGAGCTACCATCTGGAGCTCCTGCCTCGTGGCCCTGCCCAAGTAGGGCGTGTGCTCTATAGCAGGCCGATTCTCGGCTGTTGTGCTAGCCTACACTAGCGCAATATACACCGAGGGCGTTTCCACGAATCACCTGGGCGTATACGGTACCTTCCCAGCCCAGTCACTAGAGGATTGTCTGGGAATCTCGCCGCACGTGCATAAAATCTGCGTGCAAGCCGCCTGAAAGTGTCGTCCAAGGAGCGGACGCCAAGTCCTCTCCTTAGAAGGCGAGATGAGAAGCGACGGGGGACTTTGGCCGCTAGCCGAAGCCCCCTGTCGAGGACGCTCTGCAACTTCTTTTTATGCATTGCGGCGAGGTAACCCCAGACCGGGCAGGCGTAGGTAATGACGGGCAGCAGATACGCGCCGACGATCATCCTACCCAATTTCCTGGTCATGGCTGGGCTGATCAGGAGTGGAAACAGTGCGCACAGGCGAGTGGATGCTCGCTTAAGAACTGTCTGTGCGTGGGTACGCCAGGTGAGCCGACGGTCGAGGTGTAATCCGAGGTACTTGACCTCGTTGGACCAGCGCAAGTACGTTCTGCCGATACGTAGTTGCCTAACGGGGTACTTCCGTCGCTTAGAGAATTCGACGGCTACACTCTTGGTGGGGTTGAGGAGCACTCTCCAATTCTCAGTCCAGTCCACGAGCGTGTCGAGCTGGCGCTGCAGTCGTAGGACGGCCCTTTCCTCATGACGATCGGCCGTAAATACGGCCGTGTCGTCAGCGAAGAGGGCCATCTGAACTCCAGGCTGTCTCGGCACGTCGTTGACGTAGATCGAGAACAGAAGGGGGCCTAGAACACTACCTTGAGGGACGCCGGCTGTGATTCGTCTCTCGGAAGAGACAGAATCGCCAACTCTCACGCAGAAGGTCCTCTCCGTCAGAAAGCTAGCAACCAGATGGAGGTAGCAGTCCGGGAGCTGGACTTCCCTAAGTTTGAATAACAGGCCATCATGCCATACGCTGCCGAAGGCTTTCTCAACATTTAAGAAACAGCCAACGGTCCGTTCTCTCCGACACCCGGCTTCCGTGATGCCTTCCACCAGTCTCATCAGTTGATGAGTGGTCGAATGCCCCACACGAAAGCCAAACTGTTCGGGGACCAGCACGTCAAAGTTGGTTAGATGTTCTCGTACACGACGCTTACGAGGCGCTCAAAAACCTTGGACGTAGCGGAGAGTAGGCTGATAGGCCGGAGGTTTTCCGAGCGGGTGGTATCCTTTCCCGGCTTCGGGATCACGATAACCGTCGCCTTTCTCCATTTCTTGGGAAAGTAGGCCAGTCTGAGACACGCGTTGAACAAATCAGTCAAGAATTGAACTCCAGGCTCGGGAAGAAGTCGTAGAGCGGTGTTGATAACACCGTCCGGGCCTGGAGCTTTTCTTGGCTGAAGTTCAGCTCGCCGATCTGAGACCTCTTCCAAAGAGATGGGTTCAGGCTCCGCCGTGATCGGAAGTGACAGAAAGTCTTCCACAGCCATCTCGACTTGTTCGTCGAAATCCCAGTCCATGGGCGGGTTGGGAGCGAAGTGTCGCTCGAAACACAAGCCCAAGTACTCGGCCTTCTCCTCCGGGCGACCCAGGGGTCGACCGAACGGTCCAACAATGGCGGGAAGTGGAGGTCGGCCCCTCCGTCCCGTCAATGCGGTAGGTATTCTGTACGGGTGACTTAGCGGGTCCGCATCCCCCGTTCGGGCCACGTCGAGTTCCCAACAGCTACGTCGGAACGCCTTCAGACTGCCACGCAGTCGTCCGGTGAGCCGATTGTATGCTGCCTTATCGGCCGGATCACGGGTCCTCTGCCAACGTTTCCGGAAGTAATTCCTCTCGCGAGCGAAAAGAGAGACTTCCTCAGGGATGCGTTGGTAGCCAGGCGTGAAACCAGCTCGCGTACGTGAAGACACGCCTATAGCCGAGATGATTGCCTCTTCGATTCCCGCAACTGCTTCGTCTAGGAGGCGAACGGAATCGAGTGGGGCCGCTGGCGGCAATCTACGGCACAAGGCCGGGCCGTAGCGATCCTAATCGATAACCTTCTTCTGGTCAGAACGTGCATAGGCGTGCTGGGTAGCGACGTGGACCAAGATAGGGTTGTGGTCGGATGTCAGCTCCGTAAGTGAGAATACCTCGACCGGACAGACAACTCCTTGGGTCACCGCGATATCCAGAACATCGGGAGCCGCGTTAGGCTGTGACGGAAAGAACGTGGGTTGCGCTGGATTAAACACCATCGCCCGGCGCGATTCAACAAAACTGAGCAAGCGCCTCCCGTTCGGAGTAGTCAGACGACTATTCCAAACGCGATGCTTGCAATTCAGATCGCCGGCCAAAATTACCCTTCGATGGGAATCGAAGGTGACTTCCAGGTCGCCAAAAAGAAGTTCAGCTCGTAGGGGCTTGTATGCTGAAACCACGAGGACGCCGCCAAGAGCTCCGTGGACCTCAATGGCGGTGGCCTCTATGTTGGTAAGCTGCGGCAAAGCGACACGATGAGGACCTATGGAGGTCCTCACCGCGATCACCGTGCCGCCTCCTCGTTGGCCGACTCGGTCGTCCCGATATACCACGTAATTTGGTAATCGAAACCGGTTCGCCGGGGTCAGGTGGGTTTCAGAAAGGAGAAGTACGTCGGGTTTGAACCGAGCCAGGAATTCAAGAAGGTCGGAATGCTTGGAACCGATGTTGTTAGCATTCCAGGCTACGAGCGGGAGATCTCGTCTAAGGGCTCGGTTCATAGAAGACCTATTACTTCGCAGGCTTCTACCAAGAGCATAAATCTCTCAGTTGGGTCGGCAGTTTCCAGGCGGCCTCGGATGGACCTGAAGGTAGATGCGACTTTCTTGAGGTGGTAGCCAGACAGAAAGTCGCGGACGAACTGTGCGTCATCGGAAATGACGGACTGGGCGGTTTGCCTGGAAACTGAGGCCGCGTAAGAGCGACCAGGTTTAACGGCAGATCGGGTTGTGGTGGAAGCCACAGGACCAGGGGCAGACGGTTTTGAATCAGCGGCAGGAAAAGTACGCTGTTGCGCTTCGTCGGACTTGTACCGGGAAGCAGGACTTTTCTTGGGCTGTGGGCCCGCAGGAGCTCGGGGCCGAGCATCCGGTGTGGTTATCCCTTTGTTCCTGGGTTTTGTGATGCCTGCTCGCGGAAATCGCGGAGGTGCCAAGGGTGGCGAGGCTGCCTCTGGTACAGAGGCGGGAGTAGGAGGTTCCGCGGAGGTGGAGGGTTTATTCTCCGGCTCCAAAACCGAGATGACGGCTACTGGGCGTGTCTCTGCTTCGGAAGGAGACGCGGTACGCTTGTTTGCCTTTGCAGGGGCTGCAGGTGGAGCCGGAGAGGGCGCGCCGTGCCGGTTGTGCCTGAGGTTGAGGCCTTGCCAGAGTTTTAGGCTGGCTCTGGGGTTGGGGCTGCATTGCTGGCTGCCTTGGCTTCGGGAGGGGCCCCTGCGGCCTTTGCTTCCACAGGAGCTCTGAATATGACCTCGATGTCATCCTCCTCTCCGAAACTTTCCTTACCCCTGCTGCTTCCTTTCAGCTTCCGGCGTACACTACATATCGCACGGATAGGCCCCGGCTACAACCCCCCGCTCGTCCCAGAATTTTGAATTTTGGGCTTTACTGTCAGCTCTGTTACTCCTCTCTTCTCCCCCGGCAGACGCATTCCCAGAAATGCCTTCCTTGTGAAAATCCTCAAGGTAGGGAATTTCCAAGCCATTTACCAGGTAGACTCTCTCTTTTACCTCCGGGTAAAAGTTTCAGTTTTCGAGTCCCGACACGGACCCAAGCAGTGCTACAACTGCCAGCGGTACGGGCACAGCAGTATCTATTGTCACTACCCGACACGCTGCATTCGTTGTGGTGAAGGTCATCACAAGGGCGATTGTCCTCGTGAACGTACCGCCACTGCCACGTGTGCAAACTGTCGTGAACCTCACCCGGCAAGCTCTCGCCAGTGCAAACACTATCATGACGCCCTAAAGCGTATCACCAAGGCCCAAAAGCCTATCCCACCTGCCCCCAAGAAACCCTCAAGCCCTGCATCTGCCGCTCCGGCGGCCCCAGTTCCCGCTACCTCGTCTGCGCCTGCAGCCGCCGTAGTCCCCCCGACCTGTCCAGCGCCTGCCGGAGCGCTCAGTTACGCGGCAGCCGCTGCCTCCGATGCATCTTTCCCTCCTTTGGCCTCGTCGCGAAAGCAACCCGCGCCAAAGAAGAAAAAGTCATCGACCACCATCCTCACGCAGCACAAGCCCGCTGCAACTAGGTCAGCATCTGCCCCAACTCCCAAAGGGCCTCGGCAGCCTACAACTACACCTCGGCCCGATAATGGTATCATGTATCGAGTGCCCCCGCCCACGCCGCAGGCGCCTTCGACGGAGGAAGGGTCCTCGGACCCGACCTTTGCCGATCGTTTGCGTGTCTGGGTTGAGACCCTCATCCCTCAAATCTTGGCTGCCAAGGACGTCCAGTCTCTGCTAGTCACCATTCTTACCTCCCTCATGACTCTCCTGCCTCTCAATGTCTAGGCCTCTTCGGCTGGTGGCATGGAACGCGTGTGGTGTTCCGTCTCGCCGAGCCGAATTGGCTAACTTTGCCACTGAATATGACCTAGATGTCATCCTACTCTCCGAAACTTTCCTTACCCCTGCTGCTTCCTTTAAGCTTCCGGCGTACATTACATATCGCACGGATAGGCCCCGGCTACAACCCCCCGCTCGTCCCAGCGGGGGTACGGCTATTCTCGTCCACAGGCGCATTGCCCATCGTCTCTTACCCCCTCCAGATACTAGGTATTTGGAGACGACGGCGGTGGCCCTCTGGATCGGGGATCGGGAGGTTCGCCTAATTTCGGCGTACCTTCCTCCCGGGCCCGGAGGGCCTCCGCCGCTTGAGGAGTGGGACGCCCTCCTCGACCACGAACTACCTACTATAGCTGCCGGAGACTTCAACTCCAAGCATCCCTCTTGGAACAGCCGTGTCACGAACCCGCGTGGCCGCTCGCTCTACAGCTACGTTCAGCGTCATCTGCAGGTCTCAGTTATTGGTCCTGACTCACCGACCCACGTGCCCACTAGGGGCCTTCGGGATGTCCTTGACATTGTCATTGTCAAGGACCTGGCCATTCCTATCACTGTCAGTGCTGTATCGGACCTCTCGTCCGACCACGACCCGGTACTTATCACTGTTCGTCCCCTGTTGGACACACCTCTCCAACCCCCCTCTCGTCCACGGAGAGACAACTGGCGCTCCTATCATGACGAACTCCAACGAACAGTGCCATCTGACCCCCCGGCCCCCATCGCCTCTACGGCTGATGCGGACCGTATGGCCGACTATCTTCAAGAAGTCGTTACGTCCGCTATGGACACACACACCTATCTTGTCCCAGAGACAAATCGCCGGTCTCAATTACCTGAAGAGGTGCTCCTCGCCATCCAAACTCGGCGCCAACTCCGCCGGAGATGGCAACAAACCCGGGATCCTGCTATCAAACGCAGGCTCAACGCCCAATCTGACCTAGTCAAGCAGCTTCTGCTTGATGCCACTGCACATCGTTGGGACTCGTATCTCGAGTCTCTTGAAGTCCGGCCCGAGTCTGTCTGGCAGGCTGCGAGTCGACTTAATGGCGACAAAAGGACCCGCCATCCCCTCAGATCACCGGACGACATTGTGTACTCCGTGGCCGGCAAAGCTGAAGTCTTTGCCGCAACCATGGAGGAGCAATTCACCGTCCACGGAGGCGTCTGCGACCCCGTCCACTCGGCCGAGGTCGCAGACTTCCTATCTGGATATTTTTCCCGCCCTCCAGCTGACATCCCTGACCCGTTCGACCGGGCCGATGTTGTCTCGGCTATTGGTCGACTTCGCCCTAAGAGGGCGCCCGGCGATGATCGTATCGGAGCGGCGGCGCTACAACACGCTCCCCCTAGCCTCATCAACTTGGTCCACGAGCTGTTCAATGGATGTCTCCGGCTTCATTACTTCCCCAGCCTGTGGAAGCGTGCGAAAATCATCATGATCCCCAAGCCTCGCAAGCTGCGTATTGACCCCTCCAACCATCGACCCATCTCACTGTTGCCAGTCATATCGAAGGTACTCGAGCGCCTCCTGCACGGTCGGTACGCGCCTCTGCTGGATGGTTTCATTCGGCGGGAGCAGTTCGGCTTTCGCAGAGAGCACTCGACGACCCTTCAACTCGTCCGGGTTGTTACCCATTTGACGGACGCCTACAACAAGCATCTGTCCTCCGTCGCTGTATTGCTCGACGTGAGTAAGGCCTTCGATCGCGTCTGGCACGAAGGCCTTCTCTACAAACTGGCCCACTCCCCACTCCCTGCCTCATTCGTTCATTTTCTCCGATCGTACTTGTGCGATCGTATCTTTAGGGTATGCGTCGAAGGGTCGTACTCATCCGTCCGACCAGTCGCCGCAGGCGTACCTCAGGGATCTGTCCTTGGCCCCGTTCTGTACCTCGTGTACACGAACGACCTGCCTGTTCAGCCTGGAGTCACTCTTTCGCTCTATGCGGATGACGCTATGTACCACGCCAGCTCAGCGAGTCTTGATTTCGCAGCTGGCCTGGTGCAACGTCAGCTCGCCGTACTTCCGGACTGGCTAAGGAAGTGGAGGATGGCGGTCAATGCGGAGAAATCCGAGGCGATCGCCTTTTCTCGTAAATTAACTTCCCGCTGCCAGTCCCTCTCCCTTGAAGGGAGCCCAATCGAGTGGAAACGGACTGTAAAGTACTTGGGCGTCACTCTTGACCGACGCCTAAGCTTTGCACCTCATGTCTCTCTGAGTCTCCAGCGCGCCAGAGGCGTCAGAGCCAAACTATTTCCCTTTCTCTCTCATCGGGGTTCAGTGCCTGTGCGCACTAAACTCACCATCTACTTGCTCTTTCTTAGGGCAATCCTGACTTACGCAGCCCCCGCCTTTTGGGTACTACTCAGCCCATCCGTTGTCGCCCGTTTGGAAGCCTTCCAATCCCGAACCCTCCGCTACATCTCCAACTCTCCCTGGTTTGTCAGAAATGATGCCATCAGGCGAGGGTTGAAGGTTCCTTCACTTACCGAATTCGTTCGGTCCCTAGCCCTCAAACTATTCTCCCGAGCCTATGTCTCGACCCATCCTCACATCCGTCGACTAAGCACAGATGTCGGCCCACCACCTAGACGACACAAACGCCCCCGAGCGTTGCTCGACGACCCCCCATAAGCACTTACAGAACATCTGCCCCATCCCCCCGACCTTGAGTATTTTCACGCTCCTCCTCCTTCCTTCTTTCTCATGTCCGTGCTGGCGCTCGGCGACAGACTAGAGGGTGTCTGCGCTCGCCCTAGGTGTGCCTAGTGCCACCTCTGGTGGACGCTGCCTCCTCCTACGCTCTCTCCCGTGCGCCGACATTGCCGCCTGGCAGCCCTCGGCGACTTTTCCTGAGCGGCTAGGGGCGCCCTACCCGTTGTGGGAGGGTCATTCCTGCTTCTCACGCGAAAGGTCTTCGAGGTCTCCCCCATTCTGCCGTCACGGGTCTCTTCGAGGTCCCAGGGTCCAAGTAAAATCATAACATCCTGTCCCTCCAAAATAAAATTGATGGAGGTCCCATTCCTTTCAAAGCGCGAGATCGCTAGCCAAGGTAACAGCAAGGCAACATGCAGTCATCGGGTATCACCCGGACACTGCGACCACCGGAGCACGACTAGCTGCTGCTCCGTTCAACTCTGGACTCTGGACTCGGCGGTTCAAGTCTACCTAGAGCATTTGCCCGGGTAGGCTGTGACGGTTTTTGCTCTGCAAAATTTTGTGTAATTTAGCGGAAATATTGAGTTTTTATCATTTATTTCATCATCATCATATTCTGCATCATCAACACTACAAGTTTCACCAACAGTTCAGTGCTAAACAGTTATATTTAATCTGTGCGGGAGTGTTTTTGTTTCCGAGTGCTGTGCGGTCTGTGTCGTGTTCAATTGTGCCTGTGGATAGTTTTCAGTGTCTGGTGATCCCTCAATCCTAGACCTGCGTAGACGTTCATTTCGGCTTGTCCGAAATGGCGTCGAATACGCCCCCGAATCCTCTGCCGGCGCCGCTTGCTTCCTTAATGGAAACATGCTCAACCGGCTTCCGTTCTACTCCACTTCCTCACGAAAGTGATAGCGATAGTGAAAGTGATAATAGTGCGGTAGATATGTGCAGTGTTGGGTCGGGGGACGGACAGTTCTCGCTTGTGGAGGGCAAATCTGCCAAACGCAAGCGAAAACTGGCTCAAACTCCGCCGCCCGCCGCAGCTGCAGATCTGCCGTCTAATCATGGTAACAGCGGCACTCAGCGCGTGCAACGTGAGTATCCAGCTACTACCCAAACTGTGTCTTCCCCACGAATTCCTCCCATTGTAATTCCTGATAATGGGAATTATTCTGAACTTTTACGTTCCTTATCCCGAGCTCTCCCTTCGGTCAAGGTCGAGGCGAGGTGCCAAGGCGCCTCGCTAAAGCTGGCGACCGCTACGATCCCAGACTTCCGCTCTGTTCAGTCATTCCTGACAGAGCGTAAGATTTCTTTTCATACTTTTGCCCTCCCGTCAGAGCGAGAAATCAAGATCGTTCTGTCGGGAATTCCTTCCTTCACAGATACTGATGCCATCAGGCAGGAACTTGTTGCGCTCGGCTATGCGCCGACCGCGGTAAGCGCCCTGCATGTTGGCAAAGGTGATGACCGCCGACCTGTTAACGGCTTTCTTGTAAAATTACTGAAAGTAGGCCCTTTCGAGGAGATTTACACTCTCCAGAATCTTCTTCATCTACGGGTGCAAGTCCGAACATTTGACCCGCGGCCCGGCCCCTCGCAGTGTTTCAACTGCCAGAGGTTCGGCCACAGCAGTATCTTTTGCCATCAGCCCCCGCGTTGCGTGCGTTGTGCTGAGCCTCATCGTGGCTGTGATAAGCCAAAGGTGGGGTACACAGCTAAATGCTGCAACTGCGACGGAGCCCACCCGGCTAATTACCGAGGCTGCCCTAACTTTATCGCCGCCATGAAACCGCAGCGACCTCCTGTGCGCCCTGGCGGGCAGGCTGGCCGTGTAGCTGCTCCTGGCCCTAACCGGCGAGAGGCATTCCCACCTCTCTCTGGTTCATCTGCCAAGGTCACGGCAGCAACTTCGATTGCTTCCGGTGCCGCTGTCTCGCCTGCAGTCGTCGCTTCGGCGCCGCCTGCAGCGGCCTCAACACCGGCGCCTGCCGGAGCGCCCGCACCTTCCTACGCGGCTATGGCCGCTAAATCAGCCCCGCCTCCAGCCCGCTCGGGCAAGTCCAAGCGCTCTCGTCGTCGCCGGAACTCCGCCGGCCGACCTACATCATCACAGGTTCCACCTGTACCCTATCCGCGGGCTCGACCCGCCCCCAGTCATCGTCCTCAACCTTCCAGCGAGCAGTCTACTACTCAATCCACCAGCCCAGCGCCATCTGCTACCCCTGTCGAGGCCAGTCAGGCTTGTCCTCCTGAATCCCGGGAATCTTCCCGGGCTTCGGCGGATCCCCTGACTGCCTGGGCAGATAATCTTGTTGCGTCTATCAGGACTGCTCGCGACACTACAACAGTGCTTGCCCTGGTGTTCCAATCATTAGCTACCCTGTTTCCTCTACTTCCCCTAAATGGCTAATAGCCTGAGGATCGTTGCGTGGAACGCCTTCGGGCTACTCCCCAGGCGATCTGAACTGATGACTTTCGTGACGGAGTATGATGTTGATATCATCCTTCTTTCCGAGACTCATCTGGCTCATTACCACTCGTTTTCCCTTCCTGCCTAACTTATGCCTGTTATCGTCAGAATCGTCCCCTACGGCCTCGCTGTCCCCCCTCGGGGGGCACAGCTGTTTTAGTCCACAGGCGGATATCCCACAGGCTTTTGCCTCCTCTAGATACATCTATTATTGAAGGCTGCGCGGTGGCGGTGGACGCCGGCGGATCGGAGCTGCGCGTTGTTTCTGCGTACCTCCGGCCTGGCCGGCGAACTTCGCCACCGCCCGAGGAGTGGGACGCCCTCCTCGACCACCCCCTCTCAACCATTGTAGCCGGCGACTTAAACGCCAAACACCCTTCATGGAACGGCCGCGTTGTCAACGCCTATGGAAATTCTCTATTCCGGTTCGTCTCTGGCGACCCGGCACTTAATGTCATCGGCCCTGAAGACTCTACCTACTTCCCCTTTCACGGCCATCGGCCGGACGTTCTTGACATAGTAGTTGTCAAGAACGTTGCCCGCAACATCGAGGTCTCGTCTGTGTCGGACCTTTCGTCCGATCACAATCCCCTTGTTATAACTGTTCGAGAGCTGTCGGCGTCACCCCGACTTCCCGCTCAGATTGCTAGGAGAGTCAACTGGCGATCCTATCATGATGAGCTCTCTCGAAGGTTGCCATCTCTCCCGGCGGACCCAATCGTCACTCGTGACGATCTGGATCTCCGCGCCACAAATATTCAGGAATTGGTCCAAGGTGTCATGGATCGACACACCTACGCACTCGAGGTGAATCATCGTAAATCGGCCTTACCTGCGGAAGTACTCCACGCCATCTGGCTACGGCGCCAGCTCCGCCATAGATGGCAAAGAACACGTGACCCAGTCGTTAAGCGACGATTTCAACAACAGTCCATTTACGTTCAGCAGCTACTGCGGGACGTAAACTCTGATCGATGAGACTCATACCTAGAGTCTCTTGAAGTCGACCACGCCTCCGTCTGGAGAGCGGTGAGTTGACTGACCCGCGAGAAGAGAACTCGCAACCCGCTGGAAACCCCGAACGGGGTTGTGTCTTCATCAGAAGCCAAGGCCGAGGTCTTCGCCGACTGCATGGAGTCGCAATTTACCGTTCATCGAGGCGTTTCGGACCCTGCCCACTCGGCAGAAGCCCGGGACTTCCTATCTGGTTATTTTTCTCGCCCTCCCGCTGGCCCAGACCCCCCGTTCGACAGAGACGAACTCGTTTCGTCTGTTTGTCGACTAAACCGCCGTCGCGCCCCCGGTCCTGACCGGATCGGGGCCGCTGCATTACAATATCTCCCGGCCTCAGGCGTTGACCTCGTTCTCGAGCTGTTCAGCTCTTGTCTCCGGCTACAGTACTTTCCCCGCCTGTGGAAAAATGCCAACATCGTTATGGTTCCTAAACCCCGTAAGCCGCGCATGCTTTCTGAAAGCTATCGGCCAATATCTCTCTTGCCAGTTATCTCGAAGGTGTTCGAGCGGCTCCTGCTGGCCCGCATCTCGCAGTTGTTGGATAATTTTATCCGCAACGAACAGTTTGGGTTTCGCAGAGAGCACTCGACCACGCTTCAACTAGTCCGCGTGGTAACGCAACTCTCTGACGCCACCAACAGGCGAGCGGCTACGGCCGCCGCACTGCTGGACGTGAGCAAGGCCTTCGACAAAGTCTGGCACGAAGGTCTTCTCTTCAAACTAGCAAACTCCCCCTTACCATCGTCCATAGTGTTTTTCCTCCGGTCGTATCTCAGCGACCGAACCTTCAGGGTGAGCGTCGACGGAACCTGCTCTGCAGTTCGTCCTGTCGCCGCCGGCGTACCTCAGGGATCTGTCCTCGGCCCCGTTCTGTACCTCGTGTACACGAACGACCTGCCTGTTTTGCCCGGAGTCACGTTGTCTTTGTTCGCTGACGATGCAATGTATCATTACAGCTCTGTGTCCCCGCGTTTTGCGAGTACACAGTTGCAGCGTCAGTTGGACCAGCTTCCGGACTGGCTACGGAAATGGCGGGTGACGATCAATACGGAGAAATCCGAGGCGATCTCTTTCACTCGTAAGTCCATCTCCCGATGCCAGTCCCTCTCCCAGGAAGGGAGGCCTATTGCCTATAAAGAGTCGGTGAAGTATCTAGGCGTTCGGCTAGATCGTCGCCTTTGCTTCAACTCCCACGTGACGGAAACCCTTGCGAAGGCTCGCGGCGTTCGAGCCAAACTTTACCCATACCTCGCGTACCGCAGCCCCCTGGCGCTGCGCACAAAAGTTACCCTCTATCTGTTGTTTCTCCGGTCTGTATTGACCTATGCGGCACCTGTTTGGTGGTCACTTGTCTCCGCCACCAACAGGCGTAGGCTGGAAAGTTTCCAATCCAGAACCCTCCGTTCCTTGTCGGGATCTCCTTGGTTTGTTAGAAATAGTGTAATTCGAGGAGGTCTACGAGTTCCTGCTCTCTCAGCCTTTGTCTGGTCATTAGCTGCGACTCTCTTTGCCGCAGCTGAGACCTCTTCCTTCCCTTACCTCAGGACCATCAGAACCACGCAACCACCTCCCCCTGTCCGGATCAAACGCCCACGGGGGATTCTCGATGACCCGCCATAAGTTTAAGTAAACTTAAACTTCAATTACTTTGCATATTTACTATCTGCCCATGCCCCAGAATTTACATGCAAAGCTGTTTCCTTCCTCCCTTCCTAGTATGCCAACCGCGCTGAATGCCGCTGCTACGCGCTATCACTGGCACGGAGGCTCTCTGCCTCGCGGGAAGCGACCGACGCCTCACGGCGTCTGCACGCGGGACTGGGAACGGGCGACATCTGTCACATGAACCCGTCCTTGCGGCAGTGCCCACTGATTGCTGAAATTTTTAAAATAAATAAAACATTGTAAACCTTTCTCCCCCGCCTTCTCAGTTAACTGGTTGGCGGGTGTCCATACCTATTTTATTCTAGGTTACCTGTCGAATGAACCAGAACTACGTCTATCCACAGGCAGCCATTGGGCTCGTCCCAGATGCTGCAGTCATGCACCGGGTGCAAAGACGCCCCGCTACCACAGTGTTACATGCTACATCGGCGGTTCGTAGCGACGGACGCATTCTTATGAATATGGATGGACTCCAGATGCAGGCGAGTGAAGTAACCCCGGACAGAAGACAACACGCGGGCTTCATCAAACATCACCCGGTGATCGTCGTGGGACAGAGCGTGTTCAGCAACTGCGGACTTTTCCGGCTGGCCCAGGCGGCAGTATCTCCGGTGTTCAGAGAGGCGCGTCCGGACACTACGCTTCGTGGTGCCTATGTAGACCTGGCCACACGTACAAGGAATAATGTACACCCCGCACGACGAGAGTGGATCCCTGGCGTCGTTCACCGGTCGCAGGAACTGTTGGATCTTTTTGGTTGGCTTAAAGATCGTCCTGACGCCCCGCTTACTCAGCAACCTGCCGATGCGGTCAGTCACGCCACGGATGTAGGGCAAGACAGCAGAGCCAACAACCTCAGGCAACACCGACTCGTCCGGCCTACCAGATCTTCTCGGCCGGGCAGCTCTCCTAACCTCCGCAGCAGAATAGCCGTTGGACTGCAGTGCTTCCTCGAGATGCCGAAACTCATCTTCGAGATACTGGGGCTCACAGATTCTTTTTGCCCGGTCTACCAGAGTCTTCAGCACCGCCCTCTTCTGCCTAGGATGATGATTGGAGGTCCTGTGCAGGTATCTGTCGGTGTGCGTTGGCTTCCTATAAACGTTATGTCCCAAGCTGCCATCGGTCCTTTTCAGGACCAACACATACAGAAAAGCCAATTGATCACCACTCTCGCGCTCCATCGTAAACTGTATGCGCGGGTGCACAGCGTTCAGATGTCCAAGGAAGCGTTCCAACTCTTCATCCCCATGGCTCCAGACCACGAAAGTGTCGTCCACATACCGCAACCAACACTTCGGCTTCAGAGGCGCAGATGAAATTGCCAACTCTTCAAATTTCTCCATATAGAAGTTTGCAAACCACAGGGCTGAGAGGACTTCCCATGGCGACGCCATCCAACTGTTCATAGAAGCCGCCATTCCACTGGAAGTAGGTCGTTGTTAGGACCTGCCAGAACAAAGCAGTGATGTCCGCCGAGAACAGGTCACCCAAATACCCCAAGACCTCCTGAACAGGGACCATAGTGAAAAGAGAGACCACATCAAAAGTCACGAGAACATCGCCAGGCTCCAGCACCAACTCCCGGATCCTCCGAAGGAAATCAGAAGAGTCCCGGACGAAAGAATCCGTCTGCCCGATGTACGGCTTGAGCAATCCAGTGAGGTGCTTTGCCAAGGTGTAAGTAGGCGAGCCAATAGCACTGACGATGGGCCTCAGCGGAACGTCTTCCTTGTGGATCTTCGGTAAACCATAGAGACGAGGGGGAAGGGCCTCCGAACACCGGACGGCCGTCTTCACATCAGGCGCCAGAGAAGATTGCTTAACCAAAGAATCCGTTTTTCTTAGAACAGTAGTAGTCGGATCTTTGTTCAGCCTCCGATAAGTGGCCGGATCTAATAAACCTTCCATCTTCCGCTGGTAGTCTTCGGTGTTCAAGACCACAGTGGCGCTCCCCTTATCCGCCGGCACAATGACAATGGATTCATCCCTTTTCAATTCCCTCAAGGCTCGCAACTCCGCCGACAGAAGATTGCATTTTGGCGGAGCGGCCCTTCTAAGGGCCCTAGAAGCTTCCATACGTATTTCATCTGCCTGGTCTCGGGGTAGTCCTCGGATGCCTGCCTCCACGCTTGCAACTATTTCCTCCACCGGTACTGTCTTCGGGGTAACCGCAAACTTCTCACCTTTGGCTAACACCGAGGTCACATGTGGTGTTAATTGACGGTTCGATAGGTTCACAACCATCCTGTCCATCCTGTCACTATCCAGTATTCCTCCCCTGATGTTCTGGGAAGCGAACCGCTCGAATTTGTCACGCTGTCTCTGACTAGTACTGGCATAACACGACTGAAAAGCATTATAAGTGAGCCCATCCAACATCTCCCAATCATGTCGTTGGAGGGTACTGCTGAGATGTAAATGCAGTTTAAACAGGTCTTGATCATTTAGTGCCAACTCTTTTCTCGTGTAGTGTATGCGCTCACGCAGCAATGCATTTTCCGTTCTCCTGTATATCCTGTTGGCCTGTGGCGTATTAAATAAGTGTCTATGTCGTAGGAAACTAGGAACGGTTCCCGAGTCTCTACAGCGAAGTAAAAAGGCCAAGGAACACAGCAGACTGGGTTTCTTCTTACGTAGCGTCTCCAGCTTTTTAATTTTCTTGAAAACCTCCTCCCCGTAGAGGTTCTTAATTTTAGTACGTAGGCTTTCACGGCCGGTGTCATTACGATTATCTTCTAAAACTTCCGGGCTGAAAGGCCGTGGTCGATTGCTTAAAATACTGCTAAACGTTTCGGCCGCACCACCGGTGGCCATTTTCAGTAGCGAAAAATTGTGTTCGAATAGATGATAGGCCGAACACGTCTCCCAATGGACTGGGAACAAGCAACAGTGAGTTATGGCTACGATGCCTCTATTTATAACTTTTTGGCCGCTTCAGGTGTATCGCGCGGACCAATGAGAAGCCAGCTCGTCATACTCGATTCTGATTGGCCATGGAAAATAAACCATGCCAGACACTATTTAAGGAGATGCTTTCACCTCGGCGGTTCAGAGAAGTCTACCTAGAGCTGTTGCCCGGGTAGGCTATGTTACTCTTTTTCGCATTTGCGATTGTGGTTTTTAACCGTTAGTAATGTCTTTTTCAATCTGTTTTCTTCATCATCATCATCATCGTTCTTCAACATAATCAGTGTGCTACAATTTCAGAGGTGTATTGTGTCGTGCGCGAGTGTTTTTGTGATTCGTGTGCAGTGCGCGTCTGGTGTTCGTGTTCTTTGTCTGTCAGTGTAGTGATTCAGTGCTGGTGAAAGTCACTCTTTCCTAACCCTTTTTTGCGTCTTCGACGTTCATTTCGGCTCATCCCGAGATGGCGTCGAACGCAACTCCCGTTCCTTTGCCGGCACCGCTGGTAACCTTAATGGAAACCTGCGGTACTGGTCCTCATTCTACCCCGCTGCCGTCCCATAATAATTAGTGATAGTGAAAGTGAAAGTGATTGTGCGTCGATGTGTAGTGTGGGGACGGGGGACGGTAAATTTTCGCTTGTGGAGGGCAAGTCTGCCAAACGCAAGCGAAAATTAGTCGCCAGCCCGCCACCGGCCGCTGCTACGCATCGGGTATCTAGTCCCGGTAACAGCGCCAGCCATCCGACTCAGTCTCCCTCTCAATCTGTGCCTAAGCCTAAAATTCCTCCGATTGTCATTCCCGACAATCGCAATTATAGGGAAATTCTCCGTTCCCTGCAGAATCTGCTTCCTTCGGCCAAACTCGAGGCCAGGTGCCAAGGCTCCTTGCTTCGAATTGCGGCCACAACAGTCCCGGACTTCTGATCGGTCCAACAGTTTCTTACCGATCGGAAGATCTCCTTCCATACTTTCGCGCTTCCTTCAGAGCGCGAAATTAAAGTTGTACTTTCCGGACTTCCTTCCTGGACCGCCCCCGATACCATCAGGCAGGAGCTTGTCGCTTTAGGCTATTCGCCGACGGCGGTAAGTCTACTGCATGCTGGCAAGGGGGAAGATCGCCGTCCTGTGAATAGTTTTCTTGTGAAACTACTCAAAGTAAGCCAGTTCGAGGAGGTCTATGGCCTCCAAAACTTCCTGCACCTTCGGGTGCAAGTTCGTACTTTTGACCCGCGGCCAGGCCCCTCGCAGTGTTTTAACTGTCAGAGGTTAGGCCACTCCAGCTTGTTCTGTAATCACCCTCCGCGTTGCGTGCGGTGTACTGAGCCTCATCGTGGGTGTGATAAGCCCAAGACGGGGTTCACGGCCATTTGCTGCAACTGCGGCGGGGACCATCCGGCTAGCTATAGAGGATGTAGAGACTTTATATCTGCCATGAAGCTGCAGCGGACTCCTGCTCGCCCTGGCGCGCAGGCAGGCCGTGTTGCAGGTTTCCTCCCTAACAGCAGAGAGGCCTTCCCACCTCTCTCCGGAGCATCATCTCAGGCCCCGGCAGCAGTTTCGGCTGCTCCCAGGGCCCCAGTTCCGCCTGCAGTCGACGGGTCGGCGCCGCCTGCAGTCCCCTCTGTCCCGGCGCCTGCCGGAGCGCCCGGCCCTTCATACGCGGCTGTGGCCGCTACATCAGTCCCGCCTTCCGCTCCTCGGAGCTCCAAACCGAAGCGCACTCGTCGCCGTCAGCGACAAGTTCCACAGGCCTTGCCTGTAAAACCTCAGCGGGCCCCGCCCGCCCCAGCCATCAACCTAAGCTCCCAACTGAGCAGACCTCACGTCCGTCCCCGAGCCCTGCGCCATCTGCAACACCGGCCGAGGCCAGCCAGGTCCGTCTTCCGGAATCTCGGGAATCTTCCCGGGCCCCGGTGGACCCCCTGACTGCCTGGGCTGAAACTTTGGTAAACAACATCAGGTCTGCTCCAGATACAACCACGGTTCTCGCCCTGGTGTTTCATTCACTGTCTACCCTCTTTCCTCTTCTTCCTTTGAAAGTCTAGGAGTCTTAGGATCGTTGCGTGGAATGCCCATGGAGTAGTCCCTCGACGATTTGAACTGATGACTTTCGTAACAGAGTACGACGCTGATGTCGTCCTCCTTTGCGAGACTCATCTGGCTCGCTACCATACCTTCAACCTGCCATCTTACATCTGTTTTCGTCAGGATCGTCCCCAACGGCCTGGCTGTCGCCCCTCGGGGGGGGGACAGCCGTCTTAGTCCACAGGCGGATATCCCACAGGCCACTACCCCCTTTAGATACATCTCTAGTTGAAAGTTGTGCGGTGGCGATAGACGCTGGCGGATCGGAGTTGCGCGTTGTTGCGGCGTATCTCCGGCCCGGCCTGCGGCTACCTCCACCGCCCGAGGAGTGGGACGCTCTCCTCGATCATCCCCTACCAACCATTGTAGCCGGCGACTTAAATGCCAAGCATCCCTCCTGGAACAGCAGAGTAGCCAACGCCTACGGAAAATCTCTGTATCGGTTCGTCTCCGACGACCCGGTACTTCAAGTCATCGGCCCAGAAGACCCTACTCACTTCCCCTTTTCCGGTCATCGACCGGACGTCCTTGACATTGTAATAGCCAAGGACGTGACCCAGCACATCCAGGTCTCGTCAATGTCGGATCTCTCATCCGATCACAATCCCCTTTTTATAACTGCCCGTGAGCTGTCGGCCTCACCCCGACCTCCCGCTCAGATTGTTAGGAGAGTCAACTGGCGCTCCTACCATGACGAGCTCTCACGGCGGTTACCATCACTCCCCACGGACCCGATCGTCACTTGTGACGATTTGGATCTCCGAGCCACTCATCTTCAGGAGTTGGTCCAAGGTGTCATGGATCGACACGCATATACTCTCGAGGTGAATCATCGTAAGTCGGCCTTACCTGCGGAAGAACTCCACGCCATCTGGCTACGGCGCAATCTTCGCCGCAGATGGCAAAGAATCCGTGATCCCGGCGTCAAAAGGCGCTTTCAGGCCCAGTCTCTTTACGTCCAGCAGCTACTGCGGGACGTAAACTCTGATCGATGGGACTCATACCTTGAGTCTCTTGAAGTCGACCACGCCTCCGTCTGGAGAGCGGCGAATAGACTGACCCGCGAGAAGAGAACTCGCAACCCACTTGAAACTCCGAACGGGGTTGTATCTTCATCAGAAGGCAAGGCCGAGGTCTTCGCCGACTGCATGGAGGTGCAATTTACTGTTCACCAAGGCGTCTCGGACCCTGCCCACTCGGCAGAAGTCCGTGACTTCCTATCTGGACATTTTGCACGCCCTCCCGAAATCCCAGCCCTCCCGTTCGACAGGGATGAACTAGTTTCATCTATCTGTCAACTAAATCGCCGTCGCGCCCCCGGTCCTGACCGGATCGGGGCCGCTGCTCTACAAAATCTCCCGGCCTCAGGCGTTGACCTCGTTCTTGAGCTGTTTAACTCCTGTCTCCGGCTACAGTACTTTCCCCGCCTGTGGAAATCAGCCAACATCGTAATGATTCCGAAGCCTCGCAAGCCGCGCATGCTTCCTGAAAGCTATCGTCCAATCTCTCTCTTGCCAATCATCTCGAAGGTGTTCGAGCGTCTCCTGCTGGCTCGCATCTCGCCGCTGCTAGATGGTTTCATCCGCAGCGAACAGTTCGGGTTTCGCAGAGAGCACTCGACCACGCTTCAATTGGTCCGCGTTGTTACGCACTTGTCTGACGCCACCAACAGGCGAGCGGCTACGGCCGCCGTACTGTTGGACGTGAGCAAGGCCTTCGATAAAGTCTGGCACGAAGGTCTTCTCTTCAAACTTGCCAAATCCCCTCTACCATCGACCATAGTGTTTTTCCTCCGGTCGTATCTCAGCGACCGAACTTTCAGGGTGAGCGTCGACGGGTCCTGTTCTACAGTTCGACCCGTCGCCGCCGGCGTACCTCAGGGATCTGTCCTCGGCCCCGTTCTGTAACTTGTGTACACGAACGACCTGCCTGTCTTGCCCGGAGTTACGTTGTCTTTGTTCGCTGACGATGCTATGTATCACTGCAGCTCCCTGTCCCCGCGATTTGCGAGTAAAAAGCTGCAGCGTCAGTTGAACCAGCTTCCGGAATGGCTACGGAAATGGCGGGTGACGATCAACACGGAGAAATCCGAGGCGATCTGCTTCACCCGTAAGTCCATCTCCCGATGCCAGTCTCTCTCCCTAGCAGGGAGACCCATCGCCTACAAAGAATCGGTGAAGTATTTAGGCGTTCGGCTAGATCGTCGCCTTTGCTTCAACGCCCACGTGACGGAAACCCTTGCCAAGGCTCGCGGCGTCCGAGCCAAATTATCTCCTTTCCTCTCGTCTTGCAGCAGCCTGGCCATGCGCACGAAACTTACCATCTATCTACTATTCCTCAGGTCTGTATTGACCTATGCGGCACCCGCCTGGTGGTCTCTTTTATCCACCACCAACAGATGTAGGCTGGAAGCTTTCCAGTCCCGAACACTCCGATCCTTGACGGGGTCCCCTTGGTTTGTAAGGAACGACGTGATTCGAAAGGGTCTCCGTGTTCCTACCTTGACTTCCTTTGTCCGGTCGCTGGCTCTAACTCTCTTCGCTAAAGCCTCGACCTCCACCTTCCCGTACCTACGAACCATCAGTGCAACAGAACCACCACCGCCCATTCGGGTTAAGCGCCCTCGGGCGCTTCTTGATGACCCGCCATAACGCCATCCACTTTAAATTAAACAAAAACAAGTAATCATCAGTCCTAGACCAGAGTATTTCACCAAACTGTCCTTCTCTCCTTCCTGTCCACCTCCTAGCACGCTGAGCCGGCTGCTTGTCGCTGTCATCAATCACTGGCACGGAGGCTCTCCGCCTCGCGGGGAGCGACCGACGCCCTCAGGGCGTCTGCTGACTGGACTTGAAACGGGCAACATCTTTTGCTCGAATCGGCACCAGCGGCAGTGCATTAAACAAATAAAAGTTATACTCCCCCGCCTTCTCAGTTAACTGGTTGGCGGTTTCCTTTTCCAGTTTTAGGTAACCAGTCGACATGTACCAGCACTATGTTTACTTCTGGCAGCCATTGGACACGATCCAGGTGCTGCAATCAAGCCACGGGTGCAAAGACACCCCGCATCCATAATGCAATGCAATCGGCGGTTCATAGCGACGGACGCATTCTTATGAATATGGATGGACTCCAGATGCAGGCGAGTGAAGTAACCCCGGACAGAAGACAACACGCGGGCTTCATCAAACATCACCCGGTGATCGTCGTGGGACAGAGCGTGTTCAGGAACTGCGGACTTTTCCGGCTGGCCAGGCGGCAGTATCTCCGGTGTTCAGAGAGGCGCGTTCGGACACTACGCTTCGTGGTGCCTATGTAGACCTGGCCACACGTACAAGGAATACTGTACACCCCGCACGACGAGAGTGGATCCCTGGCGTCTTTCACCGGTCGCAGGAACTGTTGGATCTTTTTGGTTGGCTTAAAGATCGTCCTGACGCCCCGCTTACTCAGCAACCTGCCGATGCGGTCAGTCACGCCACGGATATAGGGCAAGACAGCAGAGCCAACAACCTCAGGCAACACCGACTCGTCCGGCCTACCAGATCTTCTCGGCCGGGCAGCTCTCCTAACCTCTGCAGCAGAATAGCCGTTGGACTGCAGTGCTTCCTCGAGATGCCGAAACTCATCTTCGAGATACTGGGGCTCACAGATTCTTTTTGCCCGGTCTACCAGAGTCTTCAGCACCGCCCTCTTCTGCCTAGGATGATGATTGGAGGTCCTGTGCAGGTATCTGTCGGTGTGCGTTGGCTTCCTATAAACGTTATGTCCCAAGCTGCCATCGGTCCTTTTCAGGACCAAAACATCCAGAAAAGCCAAATGATCACCACTCTCGCGCTCCATCGTAAACTATATGCGCGGGTGCACAGCGTTCAGATGTCCAAGGAAGCGTTCCAACTCTTCATCCCCATGGCTCCAGACCACGAAAGTGTCGTCCACATACCGCAACCAACACTTCGGCTTCAGAGGCGCAGATGAAATTGCCAACTCTTCAAATTTCTCCATATAGAAGTTTGCAACCACAGGGCTGAGAGGACTTCCCATGGCGACGCCATCCAACTGTTCATAGAAGCCGCCATTCCACTGGAAGTAGGTCGTTGTTAGGACCTGCCAGAACAAAGCAGTGATGTCCGCCGAGAACAGGTCACCCAAATACCCCAAGACCTCCTGAACAGGGACCATGGTGAAAAGAGAGACCACATCAAAAGTCACGAGAACATCGCCAGGCTCCAGCACCAACTCCCGGATCCTCCGAAGGAAATCAGAAGAGTCCCGGACGAAAGAATCCGTCTGCCCGATGTACGGCTTGAGCAATCCAGTGAGGTGCTTTGCCAAGGTGTAAGTAGGCGAGCCAATAGCACTGACGATGGGCCTCAGCGGAACGTCTTCCTTGTGGATCTTCGGTAAACCATAGAGACGAGGGGGAAGGGCCTCCGAACACCGGACGGCCGTCTTCACATCAGGCGCCAGAGAAGATTGCTTAACCAAAGAATCCGTTTTTCTTAGAACAGTAGTAGTCGGATCTTTGTTCAGCCTCCGATAAGTGGCCGGATCTAATAAACCTTCAATCTTCCGCTGGTAGTCTTCGGTGTTCAAGACCACAGTGGCGCTCCCCTTATCCGCCGGCACAATGACAATGGATTCATCCCTTTTCAATTCCCTCAAGGCTCGCAACTCCGCCGACAGAAGATTGCATTTTGGCGGAGCGGCCCTTCTAAGGGCCCTAGAAGCTTCCATACGTATTTCATCTGCCTGCTCTCGGGGTAGTCCTCGGATGCCTGCCTCCACGCTCGCAACTATTTCCTCCACCGGTACTGTCTTCGGGGTAACCGCAAACTTCTCACCTTTGGCTAACACCGAGGTCTCATGTGGTGTTAGTTGACGGTTCGATAGGTTCACAACCATCCTGTACATCCTGTCACTATCCAGTATTCCTCCCCTGATGTTCTGGGAAGCGAACCGCTCGAATTTGTCACGCTGTCTCTGACTAGTACTGGCATAACACGACTGAAAAGCATTATAAGTGAGCCCATCCAACATCTCCCAATCATGTCGTTGGAGGGTACTGCTGAGATGTAAATGCAGTTTAAACAGGTCTTGATCATTTAGTGCCAACTCTTTTCTCGTGTAGTGTATGCGCTCACGCAGCATGGCATTTTCCGTTCTCCTGTATATCCTGTTGGCCAGTGGCGTATTAAATAAATGTCTATGTCGTAGGAAGCTAGGAACGGTTCCCGAGTCTCTACAGCGAAGTAAAAAGACCAAGGAACACAGCAGACTGGCTTTCTTCTTACGTAGCGTCTCCAGCTTTTTAATTTTCTTGAAAACCTCCTCCCCGTAGAGGTTCTTAGGCTTTCACGGCCGGTGTCATTACGATTATCTTCTAAAACTTCCGGGCTGAAAGGCCGTGGTCGATTGCTTAAAATACTGCTAACCGTTTCGGCCGCACCACCGGTGGCCATCTTCAGTAGCGAAAAATTGTGTTCGAATAGATGACACGCCGAACACGTCTCCCAATGGACTGAGAACAAACAACAGTGAGTTACGGCTACGATGCCTCTATTTATAACTTTTTGGCCGCTTCAGGTGTATCGCGCGGACCAATGAGAAGCCAGCTCGTCATACTCGATTCTGATTGGCCATGGAAAATAAACCATGCCAGACACTATTTAAGGAGATGCTTTCAACTCGGCGGCACAACTACCCGACACGCTGCATTCGTTGTGGTGAAGGTCATCACAAGGGCGATTGTCCTCGTGAACGCACCGCCACTGCCACGTGTGCAAACTGTCGTGATCCACACCCGGCAAGCTCTCGCCAGTGCAAGCACTATCATGACGCCCTAAAGCGCATCACCAAGGCCCAAAAGCCTATCCCACCTGCCCCCAAGAAACCCTCAGCCCCTGCATCTGCCGCCCCGGCGGCCCCAGTTCCGGCTACCTCGTCTGCGCCTGCAGCCGCTGTAGTCCCCCCGACCTGCCCAGCGCCTGCCGGAGCGCTCAGTTACGCGGCAGCCGCCGCCTCCGATGCATCTTTCCCTCCTTTGGCCTCGTCGCGAAAGCAACCCGCGCCAAAGAAGAAAAAGTCATCGACCACCATCCTCACGCAGCACAAGCCCGCTGCAACTAAGTCAGCATCTGCCCCAGCTCCCAAAGAGCCTCGGCAGCCTACAACTACACCTCGGCCCGATAATGGTATCATGTATCGAGTGCCCCCGCCCACGCCGCAGGCGCCATCGACGGAGGAAGGGTCCTCGGATCCGACCTTTGCCGATCGTTTGCGTGTCTGGGTTGAGACCCTCATCCCTCAAATCTTGGCTGCCAAGGACATCCAGTCTCTGCTAGTCACCATTCTTACCTCCCTCATGACTCTCCTGCCTCTCAATGTCTAGGCCTCTCCGGCTGGTGGCATGGAACGCGTGTGGTGTTCCGTCTCGCCGAGCCGAATTGGCTAACTTTGCCACTGAATATGACCTCGATGTCATCCTCCTCTCCGAAACTTTCCTTACCCCTGCTGCTTCCTTTCAGCTTCCGGTGTACACTACATATCGCACGGATAGGCCCCGGCTACAACCCCCCGCTCGTCCCAGCGGGGGTACTGCTATTCTCGTCCACAGGCGCATTGCCCATCGTCTCTTACCCCCTCCAGATACTAGGTATTTGGAGACGACGGCGGTGGCCCTCTGGATCGGGGACCGGGAGGTTCGCCTAATTTCGGCGTACCTTCCTCCCGGGCCCGGAGGGCCTCCGCCGCCTGAGGAGTGGGACGCCCTCCTCGACCACGAACTACCTACTATAGCTGCCGGAGACTTCAACTCCAAGCATCCCTCTTGGAACAGCCGTGTCACGAACCCGCGTGGCCGCTCGCTCTACAGCTACGTTCAGCGTCATCTGCAAATCTCAGTCATTGGTCCTGACTCACCGACCCACGTGCCCACTAGGGGCCTTCCGGATGTCCTTGACATTGTCATTGTCAAGGACCTGGCCATTCCTATCACTGTCAGTGCTGTATCGGACCTCTCGTCCGACCACGACCCGGTACTTATCACTGTTCGTCCCCTGTTGGACACACCTCTCCAACCCCCCTCTCGTCCACGGAGAGTCAACTGGCGCTCCTATCATGACGAACTCCAACGAACAGTGCCATCTGACCCCCCGGCCCCCATCGCCTCTACGGCTGATGCGGACCGTATGGCCGACTATCTTCAAGAAGTCGTTACGTCCGCTATGGACACACACACCTATCTTGTCCCGGAGACAAATCGCCGGTCTCAATTACCTGAAGAGGTGCTCCTCGCCATCCAAACACGGCGCCAACTCAGCCGGAGATGGCAACAACCCGGGATCCTGCTATCAAACGCAGGCTCAACGCCCAATCTGACCTTGTCAAGCAGCTTCTGCTTGATGCCACTGCACATCGTTGGGACTCTTACCTCGAGTCTCTTGAAGTCCGGCCCGAGTCTGTCTGGCAGGCTGCGAGTCGACTTAATGGCGACAAAAGGACCGGCCATCCCCTCAGATCACCGGACGGCATTGTGTACTCCGCGGCCGTCTGCGACCCCGTCCACTCGGCCGAGGTCGCAGACTTCCTATCTGGATATTTTTCCCGCCCTCCAGCTGACATCCCTGACCCGTTCGACCGGGCCGATGTTGTCTCGGCTATTGGTCGACTTCGCCCTAAGAGGGCGCCCGGCGATGATCGTATCGGAGCGGCGGCGCTACAACACGCTCCCCCTAGCCTCATCAACTTGGTCCACGAGCTGTTCAATGGATGTCTCCGGCTTCATTACTTCCTCAGCCTGTGGAAGCGTGCGAAAATCATCATGATCCCCAAGCCTCGCAAGCTGCGTATTGACCCCTCAAACCATCGACCCATCTCACTGTTGCCAGTCATATCGAAGGTACTCGAGCGCCTCCTGCACGGTCGGTACGCGCCTCTGCTGGATGGTTTCATTCGGCGGGAGCAGTTCGGCTTTCGCAGAGAGCACTCGACGACCCTTCAACTCGTCCGGGTTGTTACCCATTTGACGGACGCCTACAACAAGCATCTGTCCTCCGTCGCTGTATTGCTCGACGTGAGTAAGGCCTTCGATCGAGTCTGGCACGAAGGCCTTCTCTACAAACTGGCCCACTCCCCCCTCCCTGCCTCATTCGTTCATTTTCTCCGATCGTACTTGTGCGATCGTATCTTTAGGGTATGCGTCGAAGGGTCGTACTCATCCGTCCGACCAGTCGCCGCAGGCGTACCTCAGGGATCTGTCCTTGGCCCCGTTCTGTACCTCGTGTACACGAACGACCTGCCTGTTCAGCCTGGAGTCACTCTCTCGCTCTATGCGGATGACGCTATGTACCACGCCAGCTCAGCGAGTCTTGATTTCGCAGCTGGCCTGGTGCAACGTCAGCTCGCCGTACTTCCGGACTGGCTAAGGAAGTGGAGGATGGCGGTCAATGCGGAGAAATCCGAGGCGATCGCCTTTTCTCGTAAATTAACTTCCCGCTGCCAGTCCCTCTCCCTTGAAGGGAGCCCAATCGAGTGGAAACGGACTGTAAAGTACTTGGGCGTCACTCTTGACCGACGCCTAAGCTTTGCACCTCATGTCTCTCTGAGTCTCCAGCGCGCCCGAGGCGTCAGAGTAAAACTATTTCCCTTTCTCTCTCATCGGGGTTCAGTGCCTGTGCGCACTAAACTCACCATCTACTTGCTCTTTCTTAGGGCAATCCTGACTTACGCAGCCCCCGCCTTTTGGGTACTACTCAGCCCATCCGTTGTCGCCCGTTTGGAAGCTTTCCAATCCCGAACCCTCCGCTACATCTCCAACTCTCCCTGGTTTGTCAGAAATGATGCCATCAGGCGAGGGTTGAAGGTTCCTTCACTTACCGAATTCGTTCGGTCCCTAGCCCTCAAACTATTCTCCCGAGCCTATGTCTCGACCCATCCTCACATCCGTCGACTAAGCACAGATGTCGGCCCACCACCTAGACGACACAAACGCCCCCGAGCGTTGCTCGACGACCCCCCATAAGCACTTACAGAACATCTGCCCCATCCCCCCGACCTTGAGTATTTTCACGCTCCTCCTCCTTCCTTCTTTCTCATGTCCGTGCTGGCGCTCGGCGACGGACTAGAGGGGGGTCTGCGCTCGCCCTAGGTGTGCCTAGTGCCACCTCTGGTGGACGCTGCCTCCTCCTACGCTCTCTCCCGTGCGCCGACATTGCCGCCTGGCAGCCCTCGGCGACATTTCCTGAGCGGCTAGGGGCGCCCTACCCGTTGTGGGAGGGTCATTCCTGCTTCTCACGCGAAAGGTCTTCGAGGTCTCCCCCATTCTGCCGTCACGGGTCTCTTCGAGGTCCCAGGGTCCAAGTAAAATCATAACATCCTGTCCCTCCAAAATAAAATTGATGGAGGTCCCATTCCTTTCAAAGCGCGAGATCGCTAGCCAAGGTAACAGCAAGGCAACATGCAGTCATCGGGTACCACCCGGACACTGCGACCACCGGAGCACGACTAGCTGCTGCTCCGTTCAACTCTGGACTCTGGACTCTGGACTCGGCGGCACAAAGAGTGACAACTCGAAGAAGAAGGATCAGCTCAGCTCACATAGAACAACGCAGCAGAGGACAGCCTCGACCTCAAGACTGCAATGAAGAGGCTTTGGCAACAACCTACGGAAGCGGTTAAGAAGAAGCCGCCGGAGAAAGACAAACACTCGCCACATCGCCAGCGACAACACCAAGCTGCGATGGAAGTGGACCAGCCGTCTTGCCTGCAAGATGAAGTCAACCCACGCACAACTGGGACCTGCCGCACAGTGCCGGTAAATCTTGTAGGTAGCGCTGTCCAGCGAAACCCGGGGAGTCCGAGAGTAGGACTCACAAATAGAGATGCGGGTTGCGCCGCCACTGTGACGGTGTCACAATTCGGCCCCCGGGTACCCGCTGGACAAAGAGCCGAGTTAGTCGGCATTAGCCCAGCTGGTAGTGCCCCCAAAGCACTGTGCAGCAGCAACGAGCCCCCCGGCTGGCCACTTGGGCCAGTCGGGAACCCAACGACTCGCGCGGGAAGCCCTGCTGAACCCGCGCAAGCTCGTCCCAATAATCGGTCCTTATTAGGGCCGCCCAAGCCCGCAAAGGCCGGACCTTCCGGCTGCACGGCCGCCAGTAGGCCAAGCAGCCCTGTACCTCTGCCGGAGTCTGACTCCCCAGCCATGGAGACCTCGGCTTCCACCGACTGGGTGGTAGTAGGGCACGGTGGCAAGCCGAGAAAGTCTCCCTCCCTGACCTCCTTGAGTTCGGTTACGGACTCGGCGGCATTCCAAGCCTCCGCTGAGGTTGCGCCTAGTCGCACCTCCGAAGGAAGAATCCCGCCGGTGTTCGTGACGAACGTCAGGGACGTAATCGGCTTCGTTCGCCGACTCCGTAAGGTCGTTGCGCTGGCAGATAACGCATTGGTCAAGCTCCTTGCGAGCGAGACTGTGCGCGTTACCTGCCGCAGTGCATCCAAACACTTCGGAGTTGTCCATTGGCTGGAACGGGAATCGTTCCAGTTCCACACGTATACACTCAACCGCACCAAGCCTGTAGCCCTCGTCCTTCGGGGCCTGGACATACAGGCGGATCCGCAGGTTGCATGATTGACTACAGTTTCGGCAGGCGCAGGTAGTGATTGATGGTGATCGGTGCAGATTTCCAGATGGTTGGGGGATTCGTTTCTGGGGGGTTCATGTGATGAACTTAGGGGGGGTCGTCTAGCAGCGCCCTAGGGCGCCTGACGCGGCGAGGGGGCGGTACATTCTCCATGCTATTAAGCCTTCGGAGGTGCGGATAAGAGGACTCGCCCGCAAATTCGTTGCCAGGGACCAGACGAAGACCTCTAAGGTGGGAACACGGAGACCCCGATGTATGGCGGTATTTCGCACATACCACGGGGACCCCGTGAGGGAGCGTAGGGTCCAGTTCTGAAATGTAGTCAGCCTATGCCTGTTGGTGGCCGACAGGAGAGACCACCAGGCGGGTGCCGCATAAGTGAGTACTGTTCGGAGGAACAGTAGATACAATGTAAGTTTGGTACGGACAGCCAGGCAGCTGTTCCGCGAAAGCATAGGTGATAGTTTGGCTCTGACGCCACGAGCCAAGTTGATGGTTGAGGTCACGTGGGCGTTGAAGTTTAAGTGCCGATCAAGCCGAACACCTAGGTACTTCACCGTCTCGGTCCAGTTGATGGGTCTCCCCTCTAACTAGAGGGATTGGCATCGGGAAATGGACTTATGCGTAAAGCAGATCGCCTCGGATTTCTCCGTATTGATCGCTACCCGCCAGTTCCTTAGCCAGTCCGGAAGCATAGCCAACTGGCGTTGTAACATTACGCTCGTCCGCGAAGGCGAAAGCGAGCTAAAATGAAACATCGCGTCGTCGGCAAATAGAGATAACGTGACCCCGGGATAAACAGGCAGATCGTTCGTGTACAGTACATACAGAACGGGGCCGAGGACAGATCCTTGAGGGACGCCGGCGGAGACAGGGCGAACCCGAGAGAACGCCCCATCTACGCTGATCCTGAAGGTGTGATCCGTCAGATAGGATCGGAGCAAGTAGACGATAGATGTCGGGATTGGCGAATGCGCCAGTTTGTAGAGCAGGCCTTCGTGCCAGACTTTATCGAAGGCTTTGCTCACATCCAACAGGACAGCACCTGTTGCCTGATGATTGTTGGCGGCGTCGGCTAGATAGGTGACAACCCGTACTAGCTGAAGAGTAGTCGAGTGCCTCGGCCTGAACCCAAACTGCTCCTCGCGGATAAAACCATCCACCAGGGGCCGAATACGGGCCAGGAGAAGACGCTCGAATACCTTCGAGATTACTGGCAATAGTGATATTTGGCGGTAGCTTCCAGGGAGCGTGGGCGGCTTTTTAGATTTCTGGATCATGATGACGTTAGCAGTTTTCCACAGGCGAGGGAAGTAACTCAGCCGGAGACAGGAGTTGTACAGCTCAAGAAGAACGTCAACTGCCGAAGACGGGAGATTCTGCAACGCAGCGGCGCCGATGCGATCGGGGCCAGGGGCCTTTCTCTTCTTCAGTGGCTTAGGACAGACGCAAGGTCATCCTCGTCGACCGAAATAGGAGGATCAATGGGGGGAGCAGGAAAGTATCCAGATAGGAAATCCCTGACGACGGCCAAATGAGCCGGGTCAGAGATGCCTCTATGGACGGTGAACTGTTCCTCAATACAGTCGGCGAAGACTTCCGCCTTGCCTTCTGCAGAGTATACAGTGTCGTCCGGGGTATTCAAGGGATGGCGAGTCCTCTTTTCGCCTTTTAGTCTACCAGCGGCTCTCCATACGGAGGCGTGGTTGACTTCCAAGGACTCCAAATAGGAGTCCCATCGATTCGCGTTTACGTCAAGCAGAAGCTGCGAGACGTGTTCCGACTGGGCTCGAAAGCGCCGTCTAGCGGCAGGATCACGGGTATGGTGCCATCTGCGGCGGAGCTGGCGCCGTAATCGGATGGCTTGGAGAAATTCCGCAGGAAGGTCGGAGCGTTTTTTACTCACCGGAACCGTATAGGTGTTTTTGTCCATTGCAGACTGGACAAGGTCCTGGAGCTGATGTACCCGGAGATCCACGTCGTCACAAGAGACGAGTGGGTCCGGAGGGACAGATGGCAACTGCCTGGCCAGATCATCATGGTAGGATCGCCAATTGATTCTCCTAACAGGATGATCGGGAAGTCGGGGTGAGACCGACGGCAGCAAGACAGTTACAACTAGGGGGTCGTGATCGGACGATAGGACCGACACCGCGCTGACTTGTAGATGAAAGGGGTGGCCTTGACAATTACAATATCAAGGACA
Source organism: Magicicada septendecula (assembly GCA_034769895.1). Classification (NCBI taxonomy): domain Eukaryota; kingdom Metazoa; phylum Arthropoda; class Insecta; order Hemiptera; family Cicadidae; genus Magicicada; species Magicicada septendecula. The sequence continues at coordinate 330,246,258 of CM068375.1, forward strand.
TCCGGCGGATAACCGGCAGTGGGAAGTTGTGTCGGTTCAGACGGGCCGATGATGAGGACGCTGGGATCATCTTCGACAGCCCTACGGAGAGAATTGCCGTAGGGGTTTGACGTTCTGCTGTTCCAAGAGGGATGCTTGGCATTAAGGTCTCCGGCTACGATGGTTGGGAGATCGCTGTCTAGGAGGGCGTCCCACTCCTCATGCGGTGGAGCTCGATGGCCGGGCGGGTGGTACGCAGAAACAAAGCGCACCTCCAGGCCGGCTACATCCAGCGCCACAGCACATGCTTCGATGAGGGTAGTTTCAGGGGCAGGGAGTTCTCTAAGAGAGTGTAGCCTGTGGACTAAGATCGCCACTCCGCCAGATGCTCGGTGGCGATCGGGACCATTCCTGTCTTTCCTGTAGCAAGCATAGGCTGGCAGGGAAAATCGCCGGTTAGGGGCAATTAGCGTTTCAGAGAGGAGTACGACATCTGCGTCGTACTCGACAAGGAAAGTTGCCAGTTCGGCCCGACGCGCCGGAATGCCATCTGCATTCCAGGCGACGAACCGGAACTGTCTAGCCATGGTTAGATGAGGCGCCAGCGATGTTAGGATCGCCATCAGTATAGTCCTGACATCCCGAGCAGCAAGAATTTGCGGAACAATGCCGCTGACCCAGGCCATCAGCTGAGCCTCAGTGACCAGTGGTGAACCACCGGCCACAGGGGCCTGACTAGCCGGCGCTGGGGCCGCGGAAGGTGCAGATGCCGCCTCCAGGGGAGGTTGGACAATTGGAGCTGGCTGCTCGGGGGCTGGCGAGATTTCCATGGAAGTCGCAGGGGCCTGGGCAACAGGAGCAGGCTCCTGGCCGGGTAGTTGCTGGGCAGCCGGAGGGGCGTTGTTAGCCTCCGGGTAGAGATGTTTTGCCACAAGTGGCTGTCTATTCTTGCGCTTAGCGCGCCGTTTCTTAGGCGGCTGGGTCTGTGAGGGGGGTACTGCAGGTGTTGCCGCTTGAGGAGAAGGCACTCCGGCAGGTGCTGAGGTTCTGGGGGCCACAGAGGGCGCCGTAGCGACCGCTGCAGCGTATGTTATGGTTCCTCATGCGGCAGGAGCCGCAGGAAGAGCCATAGATGCTGAGGCGGGTGGTTGGACTGCCGCCCGTTTCGAGGGTCTAGGAGCTGGGCGAGGAGGTTCAACCTGACGGTTTTGCTCCCGCTGCTGTTTCTTTAGGGCCTTCTTAAAATGGTTACAACCCCTAAAGTTAGCCGGGTGGCTGCCTCCGCAGTTGCAGCACGTCGCGGGTTGAGGTTTCACAACGGGACAATTCTCGTTGTGGGCCTCGCCGCAGCGTACACAACGCGGCGGCATCTTACAAAAGGCCGATGAATGGCCGAATCGCTGGCATTTGAACCGCCGAGGTGAAAGCATCTCCTTAAATAGTGTCTGGCGTGGTTTATTTTCCATGGCCAAGCAGAATCGAGTATGACGATCTGTCTTCTCATTGGTCCGCGCGATACAACTGAAGCGGCCAAAAAGTTATAAATAGAGGCATCGTAGCCGTAGCTCACTGTTGCTTGTTCCCAGTCCATTGGGAGACGTGTTCGGCGTGTCATCTATTCGAACACAATTTTTCGCTACTGAAGATGGCCACCGGTGGTGCGGCCGAAACATTTAGCAGTATTTTAAGCAATCGACCACGGCCTTTCAGCCTGGAAGTTTTAGAAGATAATCGTAATGACACCGGCCGTGAAAGCCTAAGAACCTCTACGGGGAGGAGGTTTTCAAGAAAATTAAAAAGCTGGAGACGCTACGTAAGAAGAAAGCCAGTCTGCTGTGTTCCTTGGCCTTTTTACTTCGCTGTAGAGACTCGGGAACCGTTCCTAGTTTCCTACGAAATAGACACTTATTTAATACGCCACAGGCCAACAGGATATACAGGAGAACGGAAAATGCCATGCTGCGTGATCGCATACAATACACGAGAAAAGAGTTGGCACTAAATGATCAAGACCTGTTTAAACTGCATTTACATCACAGCAGTACCCTCCAACGACATGATTGGGAGATGTTGGATGGGCTCACTTATAATGCTTTTGAGTCGTGTTATCCCAGTACTAGTCAGAGACAGCGTGACAAATTCGAGCGGTTCGCTTCCCAGAACATCAGGGGAGGAATACTGGATAGTGACAGGATGGACAGGATGGTTGTGAACCTATCGAACCGTCAACTAACACCACATGAGGCCTCGGTGTTAGCCAAAGGTGAGAAGTTTGCGGTTACCAATGGCGCCTGGTTAAGCAATCTTCTCTGGCGCCTGATGTGAAGACGGCCGTCCGGTGTTCGGAGGCCCTTCCCCCTCGTCTCTATGGTTTACCGAAGATCCACAAGGAAGACGTTCCGCTGAGGCCCATCGTCAGTGATATTGGCTCGCCTACTTACGCCTTGGCAAATCACGTCATTGGATTGCTCAAGCCGTACATCGGGCAGACAGATTCTTTCGTCCGGGACTCTTCTGATTTCCTTCGGAGGATCCGGGAGTTGGTGCTGGAGCCTGGCGATGTTCTCGTGACTTTTGATGTGGTCCCTCTTTTCACCATGGTCCCTGTTCAGGAGGTCTTGGGGTATTTGGGTGACCTGTTCTCGGCGGACATCACTGCTTTGTTCCGGCAGGTCCTAACAACGACCTACTTCCAGTGGAATGGCGGCTTCTATGAACAGTTGGATGGCGTCGCCATGGGAAGTCCTCTCAGCCCTGTGGTTGCAAACTTCTATATGGAGAAATTTGAAGAGTTGGCAATTTCATCTGCGCCTCTGAAGCCGAAGTGTTGGTTGCGGTATGTGGACGACACTTTCGTGGTCTGGAGCCATGGGGATGAAGAGTTGGAACGCTTCCTTGGACATCTGAACGCTGTGCACCCGCGCATACAGTTTACGATGGAGCGCGAGAGTGGTGATCAATTGGCTTTTCTGGATGTGTTGGTCCTGAAAAGGACCGATGGCAGCTTGGGACATAACGTTTATAGGAAGCCAACGCACACCGACAGATACCTGCACAGGACCTCCAATCATCATCCTAGGCAGAAGAGGGCGGTGCTGAAGACTCTGGTAGACCGGGCAAAAAGAATCTGTGAGCCCCAGTATCTCGAAGATGGGTTTCGGCATCTCGAGGAAGCACTGCAGTCCAACGGCTATTCTGCTGCGGAGGTTAGGAGAGCTGCCCGGCCGAGAAGATCTGGTAGGCCGGACGAGTCGGTGTTGCCTGAGGTTGTTGGCTCTGCTGTCTTGCCCTACATCCGTGGCGTGACTGACCGCATCGGCAGGTTGCTGAGTAAGCGGGGCGTCAGGACGATCTTTAAGCCAACCAAAAAGATCCAACAGTTCCTGCGACCGGTGAAAGACGCCAGGGATCCAATCTCGTCGTGCGGGGTGTACAGTATTCCTTGTACGTGTGGCCAGGTCGCAGTTGCTGAACACGCTCTGTCCCACGACGATCACCGGGTGATGTTTGATGAAGCCCGCGTGTTGTCTTCTGTCCGGGGTTACTTCACTCGCCTGCATCTGTAGTCCATCCATATTCATAAGAATGCGTGCCTCGCCAGTGGTGTACGGAGAAGCAGCTAGTCGTGCTCCGGTGGTCGCAGTGTCCGGGTGATACCCAATGACTGCATGTTGCCTTGCTGTTACCTTGGCTAGTGATCTCGCGCTTTCAAAGGAATGGAACCTCCGGCAATTTTATTTTGGAGGGACAGGATGTTCGATTTTTCATGGTCCCTGGGACCTCGAAGAGACCCGTGACGACTGAATGGGGGAGACCTCGAAAACCTTTCGCTTGAGAAGCAGGAATTACCCTCCCACAAAAGGTAGGGCGCCCCTAACCGCTCAGGAAAATCTCCGAGGGCTGCCAAGCGGCAATGTCGGCGCACGGGAGAGAGCGTAGGAGGAGGCAGCGTCCACCAGAGGCGGCACTAAGCACACCTAGGGCGAGCGCAGACCCCCCTCTAGTCTGTCGCCGAGCGCCAGCACGGACAGGAGAAAGAAGGAAGGAGGAGGAGCGTGAAAATACTCAAGGTCGGGGGGATTGGGCGACGGGCGTGGGGATGGGTCGAGACATAGGCTCGGGAGAATAGGTTGAGGGCTAGGGACCGAACGAATTCGGTAAGTGAAGGAACCTTCAACCCTCGCCTGATGGCATCATTTCTGACAAACCAGGGAGAGTTGGAGATGTAGCGGAGGGTTCGGGATTGGTAAGCTTCCAAACGGGCGACAACGGATGGGCTGAGTAGTACCCAAAAGGCGGGGGCTGCGTAAGTCAGGATTGCCCTAAGAAAGAGCAAGTAGGTGGTGAGTTTAGTGCGCACAGGCACTGAACCCCAATGAGAGAGAAAGGGAAATAGTTTGGCTCTGACGCCTCTGGCGCGCTGGAGACTCAGAGAGACATGAGGTGCAAAGCTTAGGCGTCGGTCAAGAGTGACGCCCAAGTACTTTACAGTCCGTTTCCACTCGATTGGGCTCCCTTCAAGGGAGAGGGACTGGCAGCGGGAAGTTAATTTATGAGAAAAGGCGATCGCCTCTGATTTCTCCGCATTGACCGCCATCCTCCACTTCCGTAGCCAGTCCGGAATTACGGCGAGCTGACGCTGCACCAGGCCAGCTGCGAAATCAAGACTCGCTGAGCTGGCGTGGTACATAGCGTCATCCGCATAGAGCGAGAAAGTGACTCCAGGCTGAACAGGCAGGTCGTTCGTGTACACGAGGTACAGAACGGGGCCAAGGACAGATCCCTGAGGTACGCCTGCGGCGACTGGTCGGACGGATGAGTACGACCCTTCGACGCATACCCTAAAGATACGATCGCACAAGTACGATCGGAGAAAATGAACGAATGAGGCAGGGAGGGGGGAGTGGGCCAGTTTGTAGAGAAGGCCTTCGTGCCAGACTCGATCGAAGGCCTTACTCACGTCGAGCAATACAGCGACGGAGGACAGATGCTTGTTGTAGGCGTCCGTCAAATGGGTAACAACCCGGACGAGTTGAAGGGTCGTCGAGTGCTCCCTGCGAAAGCCGAACTGCTCCTGCCGAATGAAACCATTCAGCAGAGGCGCGTAGCGACCGTGCAGGAGGCGCTCGAGTACCTTCGATATGACTGGCGACAGTGAGATGGGTCGATGGTTGGAGGGGTCAATACGCAGCTTGCGAGGCTTGGGGATCATGATGATTTTCGCACGCTTCCACATGCTGGGGAAGTAATGAAGCCGGAGACATCCATTGAACAGCTCGTGGACCAAGTTGATGAGGCTAGGGGGAGCGTGTTGTAGCGCCGCCGCTCCGATACGATCATCGCCGGGCGCCCTCTTAGGGCGAAAGCGACCAATAGCCGAGACAACATCGGCCCGGTCGAACGGGTCAGGGATGTCAGCTGGAGGGCGGGAAAAATATCCAGATAGGAAGTCTGCGACCTCAGCCGAGTGGACGGGGTCGCAGACGCCTCCGTGGACGGTGAATTGCTCCTCCATGGTTGCGGCAAAGACTTCAGCTTTGCCGGCCGCGGAGTACACAATGCCGTCCGCTGATCTGAGGGGATGGCGGGTCCTTTTGTCGCCATTAAGTCGACTCGCAGCCTGCCAGACAGACTCGGGACGGACTTCAAGAGACTCGAGGTACGAGTCCCAACGATGTGCAGTGGCATCAAGCAGAAGCTGCTTGACAAGGTCAGATTGGGCGTTTAGCCTGCGTTTGATAGCAGGATCCCGGGTTTTTTGCCATCTCCGGCGAAGTTGGCGCCGAGTTTGGATGGCAAGGAGCACCTCTTCAGGTAGTTGAGACCGGCGATTTGTCTCTGGGACAAGATAGGTGTGTGTGTCCATAGCGGACGTAACGACTTCTTGAAGATAGTCGGCCATACGGTCCGCATCAGCCGTAGAGGCGATGGGGGCCGGGGGGTCAGATGGCACTGTTCGTTGGAGTTCGTCATGATAGGAGCGCCAGTTGACTCTCCGTGGACGAGAGGGGGGTTGGAGAGGTGTGTCCAACAGGGGACGAACAGTGATAAGTACCGGGTCGTGGTCGGACGAGAGGTCCGATACAGCACTGACAGTGATATGAATGGCCAGGTCCTTGACAATGACAATGTCAAGGATATCCGGAAGGCCCCTAGTGGGCACGTGGGTCGGTGAGTCAGGACCAATAACTGAGACCTGCAGATGACGCTGAACGTAGCTGTATAGCGAGCGGCCACGCGGGTTCGTGACACGGCTGTTCCAAGAGGGATGCTTGGAGTTGAAGTCTCCGGCAGCTATAGTAGGTAGTTCGTGGTCGAGGAGAGCGTCCCACTCCTCAGGCGGCGGAGGCCCTCCGGGCCCGGGAGGAAGGTACGCCGAAATTAGGCGAACCTCCCGATCCCCGATCCAGAGGGCCACCGCCGTCGTCTCCAAATACTTAGTATCTGGGTAAGAGACGATGGGCAATGCGCCTGTGGACGAGAATAGCAGTACCCCCGCTGGGACGAGCGGGGGGTTGTAGCCGGGGCCTATCCGTGCGATATGTAATGTACGCCGGAAGCTTAAAGGAAGCAGCAGGGGTAAGGAAAGTTTCGGAGAGTAGGATGACATCTAGGTCATATTCAGTGGCAAAGTTAGCCAATTCGGCTCGGCGAGACGGAACACCACACGCGTTCCATGCCACCAGCCGAAGAGGCCTAGACATTGAGAGGCAGGAGAGTCATGAGGGAGGTAAGAATGGTGACTAGCAGAGACTGGACGTCCTTGGCAGCCAAGATTTGAGGGATGAGGGTCTCAACCCAGACACGCAAACGATCGGCAAAGGTCGGGTCCGAGGACCCTTCCTCTGTCGAAGGCGCCTGCGGCGTGGGCGGGGGCACTCGATACATGATACCATTATCGGGCCGAGGTGTAGTTGTAGGCTGCCGAGGCCCTTTGGGAGTTGGGGCAGATGCTGACCTAGTTGCAGCGGGCTTGTGCTGCGTGAGGATGGTGGTCGATGACTTTTTCTTCTTTGGCGCGGGTTGCTTTCGCGACGAGGCCAAAGGAGGGAAAGATGCATCGGAGGCAGCGGCTGCCGCGTAACTGAGCGCTCCGGCAGGCGCTGGACAGGTCGGGGGGACTACGGCGGCTGCAGGCGCAGACGAGGTAGCGGGAACTGGGGCCGCCGGAGCGGCAGATGCAGGGCTTGAGGGTTTCTTGGGGGCAGGTGGGATAGGCTTTTGGGCCTTGGTGATACGCTTTAGGGCGTCATGATAGTGTTTGCACTGGCGAGAGCTTGCCGGGTGAGGTTCACGACAGTTTGCACACGTGGCAGTGGCGGTACGTTCACGATGACAATCGCCCTTGTGATGACCTTCACCACAACGAATGCAGCGTGTCGGGTAGTGACAATAGATACTGCTGTGCCCGTACCGCTGGCAGTTGTAGCACTGCTTGGGTCCGGGTCGGGACTCGAAGACTGAAACTTTTACCCGGAGGTAAAAGAGAGAGTCTACCTGGTAAATGGCTTGGAAATTCCCTACCTTGAGGATTTTCACAAGGAAGGCATTTCTGGGAATGCGTCTGCCGGGGGAGAAGAGAGGAGTAACAGAGCTGACAGTAAAGCCCAAAATTCAAGGGCGTGCGAGATTGAAGGCTCGGGAACATCGGCGGGGATGCCGATGATCTCGACCTTGAGTTCCCTCTCCTCCGGCAGGGCGTAGGTGTAGTAAGGGATACCAAGATGAGTCAGCAGTTTCTGGGCGAGCCGGAAACTGTCGATGGTCGTGGTCTCAATTCTGACGGAGCGGCCACCCTGACAAACTGCAGTCAGCGTATTCGCAGGAGCGGCCCGGTGAAGCCGCCGCATGACCTTATCCCAGTCAGTAGGCCGGTCAAAGATCAGAGGCGGCAACCTCCGGGGCGGGGTAGGTGGTGAGGTGGCCGTAGCGGGTCTATCCGTGGCAGGACTCAGCTGGGAAGACCGCCCGGACCCCGCGGAGTCGCCACTGTTTCGCCGTTTCCGGCTACTCACAGTTTGCCACTCCTCAGTGTCCATGGCACTCGTCCCAGCAGACACTGTCTCGGTTTCGGTAGGTAAAGGTTGCGCCAAAGCGCCAGGTGGGATTTCGTGGCCCTGAGAAGGACCGACGGGAAGGTTGGTTGCGGCCATGGGCGAGGTTAACCTACGCCGAGGCTGGTGAGACTTTACGGATCGCTAGCTGGGTAGTGAGGTATACTACTTAAAAGCTACAACACTTACCAGGCAACAGTCAGCAGCGGAGAACACCAAAACACCACTAACACCAGAAACTCGAGTTCACCACTGCCCGCACAATTGTAACACAGAGGACTAATTGAATTAAACACTTTGTGAAAGTTTCAGCTTGATAGAATAAGTAATTACTGAGTTATTGCACTCCAGACAACCTGGAGCCAGTGTTGTGCAATGGAAAATTCCACGCACAAGAACAAGAAAACAAACGACGCAGCCTACCTTGGCAACAGCTCAGGGTAGACTCACTGAACCGCCGATCCAGTGGTCCAGTGGTGTACGGAGCAGCAGCTAGTCGTGCTCCGGTGGTCGCAGTGTCCGGGTGATACCCGATGACTGCATGTTGCCTTGCTGTTACCTTGGCTAGCGATCTCGCGCTTTCAAAGGAATGGAACTTCCAGCAATTTTAATTTGGAGGGACAGGATGTTCGATTTTTCATGGACCCTGGGACCTCGAAGAGACCCGTGACGGCTGAATGGGGGAGACCTCGAAGACCTTTCACTTGAGAAGCAGGAATTACCCTCCCACAACGGGTAGGGCGCCCCTAACCGCTCAGGAAAGTCTCCGAGGGCTGCCAAGCGGCAATGTCGGCGCACGGGAGAGAGCGTAGGAGGAGGCAGCGTCCACCAGAGGCGGCACTAAGCACACCTAGGGCGAGCGCAGACCCCCCTCCAGTCTGTCACCGAGCGCCAGCACGGACAAGAGAAAGAAGGAAGGAGGAGGAGCGTGAAATACTCAAGGTCGGGGGGATTGGGCAGATGTTCTGTAACTGCTTATGGGGGGTCGTCGAGCAACGCTCGGGGGCGTTTGTGTCGTCTAGGTGGTGGGCCGACATCTGTGCTTAGTCGACGGATGTGGGGATGGGACGAGACATAGGCTCGGGAGAATAGGTTGAGGGCTAGGGACCGAACGATTTCGGTAAGTGAAGGAACCTTCAACCCTCGCCTGATGGCATCATTTCTGACAAACCAGGGAGAGTTGGAGATGTAGCGGAGGGTTCGGGATTGGAAAGCTTCCAAACGGGCAACAACGGATGGGCTGAGTAGTACCCAAAAGGCGGGGGCTGCGTAAGTCAGGATTGCCCTAAGAAAGAGCAAGTAGATGGTGAGTTTAGTGCGCACAGGCACTGAACCCCGATGAGAGAGAAAGGGAAATAGTTTGGCTCTGACGCCTCTGGCGCGCTGGAGACTCAGAGAGACATGAGGTGCAAAGCTTAGGCGTCGGTCAAGAGTGACGCCCAAGTACTTTACAGTCCGTTTCCACTCGATTGGGCTCCCTTCAAGGGAGAGGGACTGGCAGCGCGAAGTTAATTTATGAGAAAAGGCGATCGCCTCTGATTTCTCCGCATTGACCGCCATCCTCCACTTCCGTAGCCAGTCCGGAAGTACGGCGAGCTGACGTTGCACCAGGCCAGCTGCGAAATCAAGACTCGCTGAGCTGGCGCGGTACATAGCGTCATCCGCATAGAGCGAGAGAGTGACTCCAGGCTGAACAGGCAGGTCGTTCGTGTACACGAGGTACAGAACGGGGCCAAGGACAAATCCCTGAGGTACGCCTGATGCGACTGGTCGGACGGATGAGTACGACCCTTCGACGCATACCCTAAAGATACGATCGCACAAGTACGATCGGAGAAAATGAACGAATGAGGCAGGGAGGGGGAGTGAGCCAGTTTGTAGAGAAGGCCTTCGTGCCAGACTCGATCGAAGGCCTTATTCACGTCGAGCAATACAGCGACGGAGGACAGATGCTTGTTGTAGGCGTCCGTCAAATGGGTAACAACCCGGACGAGTTGAAGGGTCGTCGAGTGCTCCCTGCGAAAGCCGAACTGCTCCTGCCGAATGAAACCATCCAGCAGAGGCGCGTACCGACCGTGCAGGAGGCGCTCGAGTACCTTCGATATGACTGGCAACAGTGAGATGGGTCGATGGCGTCAAAAGTTCTTGAGCGTATTTAATTGAGACTAAGGCACATTAACTGTCAGACAATTAAAATATATAATTTTTCAAAATACTGCTCTTGCTTTATTCTGTATTACATGACTTTCACATGTCATTGCGGTCGGCTGGTGCACAAGTGGAATTGGGAGTACACTTGCTTACATGATCGCATAATCGTTGCTACTAACAGACAGCTGTTCTTCCCAAACACGACAGTAACTAGCTGCAACAGAGCGTGTACCCTTGAATTGCGTCCCGTGTGTGGATACAGCGTTTGCAGAGGGATGTAAACATTCGCCAACCCCTGTGGACTGAGCACCTACAACGAGTGCAACAGAATAAGTAAATATTAGTTTTAAAATGGTAAAATTTAATTAAAGTCAAAAGATGTAGGTAGTTCAGGAACATGAATATATTTTAAAGTATATGTGCCATAGTTTCAGCTCTTAAAGCACTCTTGATTAGTCGTCGTGGAAACTATTTTACAAATAAATTAAAAGTAAAAATAAATTTTTTATCAAACTTTAGGGAAGGAAGCACACTGCCGTCAGTGGTCCCAACAATGCCTTTTATATCTACTACACTTCTTTTTTCTAACGGATATGAATATACCTGACCTTGTAATTCTGTCTTCGTTTCTTAAATGTGGTTGTCATTTGGTTTTTCAGTAGAATGGCCTAACTAAAAGTTTTAAATGTATGCTCCATATTTTTTGGTCCTGTGCCTTCAATTTAACTGAATATAGTCGCTTCTGTTGCTGATACCATCAAGAAACCAAGGTTTCTTTTTCTCTCCTGTTACCTTTACTTCATCATCGTTTTTGATTTTTCAGTCCATTTTATATTAAAAGTTCTTTATCACAGCCACATTTCAAAATTCTCTTGTTACCTTTCTACTTTCTTTTCTTTAAAGAAAATTTCACAGCTATACAAAATACCACAATTTACATAAAACATTTAACAAATATCATTCACGTCCCAATCGGAATCCGTCTTGCTTTTTTTACGGTTTGAAACTTCTTACTTAAAATAACTAACGTTTAATTTACTTTGTAAGGTTCCATTTCACCTTAATTTCTTGAATATTTAAATGGACCTTCTTGCCGTAGAGAATTTGTTCTTAAAAAAGGTTGTTAACAAATAATTGATTTTTGGTATTCCTTGTCACCTTAGGTTTTTCGACATTTATTTTCATTCTTTATTCTTACAACACTCTCCGTCATAAATCGTAACTTTTGTTCCATTCCTCTAACACTGTTTCATCATCGGTGTATTTAATTGCCTTTATTCTTGCTCCTCCTTCTTGAATTCTTTTTACTTTTTCTATGGTACTCTCTGTTAATTTTTGAATTCATAATGATTTGCATAAAGTCCAAAATTTATATCTTATATTCAGTGTAGCTCGGGTTGGTTTTTCAGAATCCGACTGTGCATGGAAGAGTGGGCAACCTTACCTACAGGGTAATACACACTTACCCACGGATATAGGCTTAAGAGGGAATCCCGCATTTAAGAAGTTGCTTTTGGTAAAGCGTTTTGCCAAAATTAACCATACTCAAGAGTGTCAAAGTGACAACCCAATGGTCACATAACGGTAGAAAGCAAGCTGGACATAACAAACCTCTTAGAGCAAAACAGGCGTTATATGTACTTAGTCAGTGACGACGATTGTTGTAACACATTATTAGCTTTACTGTAATTTATAATAAACTAATAAGGTTTCGATCGTGTTACAGAATACACTCAGGTGGCTAATGTGGGATGTGTAGAAGCTTTCCCAGAATGCTTCTCTTATTACTGCATTAGGTGAATCCAGCATCTATATATAACTAAACAATGGCTCCCAACAGTACGGTACACTTCATTAATAAATACATACTTTTGTATAAGTTATAATAACATTATTTTCGTAAGTCAATAACATTTGTCTATGATGTATTAAATGTTTTGTTGTTTGTGAATACATAAGTTATATTATATGTTTGTAGTTAGTTTTATTATTCTAATCCAAATAAAACATATCTTACTATAGTTTCACAGTAAAAAGTTTCCACCTGAAAAGTATTACACACATTTCATTTGACCAAATATGTATTGCCTCAGATACCGAATCGTAGAGATTCGCCTGGTCGTCTGCATAAAGTAATGTAGCACTCACGATTTGACTAAAGTTTAGCTTTTTGAAATCTTTTCAATTTGCTTATCAAGTTAGCCACGTAGAGATTAAATGTTGTAGAAAAAGTATAAATATGTGTCTGCACCTTGATTTTCGGTAACTACTTTGTGATGGCTGAGATATTTTTGTAATCACAACTCGTCAGTTATAGGCTTTTGACAGCATTATAATGTCACAGAATGCTCTTGAAAATGTCAGAAATTAAAAAAAAATAATAACGGCACTAATTTATTTAGTGTTTGGAAGTTACAAAGTATTTCTTAAAACAGTTAAATTTTAACAGTATCATTAAAAAAAAATAAGTTTACCAAAACTTATATACAAAAGAAACTATCGCTAATTTCATGATTTGAAATTGATTATTTAAGGGAAAGTATTATTAGTATGTAGACTTGAAAAAAGTATAGACTTGGATACCACAAAGAGAAGAGATTATATCATTCTTCTCTTTGCGGATTCCAAATCTATTTTCAGCGGCTTTGTCTACTTTTTGTTTATGTGGTAGTAATGAAAATTAATAAAGAAATCTCGAAACCAAATACTGGGTATTGGTGATAAATGTTACTGAAATATACCAAACATAGTGAAGAATGCCACCTCAGCATACCAAGCCTGCACAATTTTTGTTTGCGTTTCTTTCTCTAGACTCTTCTGCCTCTCAAGCATTCACAATAACTTTCAGCTCCGCGGTCGACATTGTCCGGGTCTGAATTTTAGTGCATTGATTTCAAAGTTTATACGCCGAAACCTGCAATTTTTTCACGGCTGATGAGTCCTGTCTGTCGAATACTGATGTTTGGTCACCATAAAAATTTTATTTTAACGGCTCTAGACGATTTGAAGGTGGTGGGCGTTACTCCCAAGACTTTCTGGACCTATAAAGCGATTGGAAACAGTCAAATATACAGACGGGAAATAGAAATATTGGTTACTGAAATGTTTTAAATATAGTGTTGAAACAGGCTAATCCATGCAGTTCATGTGGCTAAATGGTATTACTGATAATAATCATGACGAATAATACATACTTAACCATTCATTTACTAACCGGCAATTCGTACGTCAGAATGTAACTATTCAATTTGTAGATACCGGATCAATTTTGCTCACAAGTCTCATGCACTGCGTACGTGTCGCTTACATTGTCATTTTGATTAAAAAACAAATTGCAACTATTATTTTTGTACTATGACTAATGTTTTAATTACGTTATCAGCATGAAGAATGACTTGAGCTTCGCGGTACGTTAGCGTTCACGGGTTGCATTCATTACCTTAACTCATGTGCATGCAGTGTACGTTATAAATAGACAATTTACAATCTGGTCGTCTACTCTACTGTCTCCTATAGTCAACGTTGTGTAAAATAACAATAACAATTTTTTTTAGTATGTATGTGTGTGTGTGTGTGTGTGTGTGTTGTATGTTGTAACATGACAGATATAAGCATAATATTGAATGGCAATTGATCATTAGAATAATGAAGTTATAATGTTTAAATTTGGAAGAAAGCATTAAGTTTAATATAAATAGATTAATTCATAGCAACTCTGGAAAGAAATCATTATTATAAAGAAAATCCAAGTTCAAGTAAAAGGAGTTACTAGTGATGAGTCATCCAAGACCAGTCTCATAACCAAAGGTTTTCAAGGTATAACCCAGGAAGGTAAAAAAGTAAATAATAAAGCAGTACTGAATATGACCAAACCCACAACGAGGAAGAATAAATAGAAGAGAAACCCTAAAATAAGCCAAGATCAAACAACACAGGTGGTGTATTTCTGAAATAAAGAAGAAGATGGAGAAGATCCCAAGAAACCTGATGGCATCAAGAAGGAGATGGAGAAGATACCAGTCCCAGAAGGCAGGAGAAAAGAAGACTGATGAAAGAAGAAGAAGGCAGCATCCTGAAGAAGATGTCATGCTCTTATAAAAGACACCCAAATCCCTATATCCCCAAAATAAATATTTAAAAATAAAAGTATAACGAAATAAAAACCACATGTATATAAATTTAAGAGAGAGGAGTGTATAAAGTAAAAGTTTCCTGTGAACTAAGATGAAACAATAATATAGTACCCATGGAACAAATCTCCATTGAAAAAACGCTAACCAATTTATTATGTTGATAAGACTATACGACCATTTAGCATTAACATAATATATAAGTACAAAGTGAACCAGTGATAGTTTTGGGTATTATAAAAAATGAACCTTGTGTTTCATTCTTGGCAATCACAAACATTGGATGCAATGAAATATGCATTTTTCAATGACTTAAAATGTGTACTGTGACAATATGTTGTTCATAAGACATGAATCTGTTTAAAATAACATTTTTGTTTTACATGAAAAAAGAAAAACAGATGTCATAGTGCTTTTTGAACGGTTAATACTATTTATTTGTTAATGACAGGGTGCAATTACCCAAAGACAATGTATAAAAGACGGTATAAAAACTGTAGAATCCTACTTATAATAATAGTTAGAAATAAGAATATAAATATAAGGTTTTTATGTATATAGTATAAGAATGTTTAAAAATGTTTTAAATATAAGGCCATTTGTTTGGGTCTGAAACAACTAACATCAGAACTATAAAAATAGTTACCACTTGTAAATAATAGAGAGTAATTAAGATGTTAGTTAGTACAAAACCTTTTTTATAAACCATGTTTCCATGTTGGAAATGGGGATTTTGTTGCAAAATGTCTGACTTGAAGACAACCATTTATTTAAAAAAATATTCTTTATTTTGTTTAACTATTGTTTGTATTGTAACCAATACTAATTGTTTTTGTGTAATTTGAAAACATGTTTAATTTATAATACTATTTGTAAAAGTCAGAGAGGGTATCACACATCATATATTGTTTGTAAATTATTTTGTAAGAAAAATTGTTAAAAAATCATAGGCCAAAAGAATGGAAACCAAACTTCATCAAAACAGAGAAATTGCTCATTTAAATGCAAGTAAACAAAAGGGGTTTAGACAAAATAAACTTGAGATCAAGCCATATAATTGCACATACCATTTAGGAAGATTTTAATAAATTATATTCAGAATTATAAATAAAAATGGAAATGACCAAACTCAGAAATTTGGACATGGGAGTCATATATTCCAGAATAATGTTTCAGAATACAACTAATTCAATTAATTACCAGAAAATAAGGGAATATGAACCCTTTAATACAATATAGGATTATTAATATTAAATATAACTGATAAAATGGCTGAATTTATATAATGACAGGAAGTAAATTTTGATGTTTTGACTTTTCAGAGTATACCAAACTGAAAGTGAAATTACTATTTTTTGGACAGAAAACACTATAAAATGGCATTATTTAATCTGAAAATAACCAGAATGAACTGAAAGATTAATTTAAATCACATCTAGTGAATAAAATTGACAAATAACCAAAGTTTAGGCATTCATATAGTGAAATAGTAAAGTGTACACAGGATGTGAAAATATTTTTGAACAATGTTAAGGATAATATTATATGGGCTAAGAGTTTAATTGAAACTGAAGGAAACAGTTAGTTAATTATTAGTATTTGAACGGTTAACATGACATAAGTTTGATAACGTGGATAACCTAACCTATAATAGTCATACAAAGCGAGTGTATAGTGCGTTATTGTGAAATCGCGAGTGACTTGTAAAATACTTCTAAAACTATCATATTATAACAGAAACAATCAAGTAACACTCCATAACACAGAACAATATAAATCTACTCCGAAAAACACCACAAAACACTAGAAAACTGTATAATACGTTAACCCAAATTAGTGACGGAATCGGAGAAAGTGTTTGAACTAATAATTATACGGATACACTAAATACAACTCAGAAACAGTACACCAATCACTACACAACATTTAACAAGAGATTTGCAGAAACAAGAACAGAAATATTGCCAGAAAATACATTATTTGGAACACGGCAGGAACGAGCAACATTTTGATCGACTTGAAGGCAGCCATCTTTCTTTGACAATTCCAGTGCCTCCTCTTAGTTCAACAGCTGTTGGATGAAAACAATTATTATATTTACAAATTATTATTCAATGTCTGTGTTTATTAATAACTATTAATTTGATTGTAACGTTATACTTTTTAAATATTAGCCCGATTTCTCTGACTTTGGTAATAACTGGCTGTTTAAAGAACCCTATATAATTTTTATATCAAATACTTGTAACTTTTTTCGATATCCTGAGAATCGATACTAATCGATAAGAGTCAATATTGCTATTACTTAATAAAACATTAATAATTTTCAATACTTAATAGTTCTTTATTTCTTCAATAATACTAATTACCAATAAGATAATTCTAATTGATAATCTACAAAGACTTTACCACCCGTAAGTGAAGATAACCTAAAAAATAAAAAGGTAAACAAGTATCGATTGGTTTGAAGACAGTCTTATGAGTGGTGATAACTAATTTAAAAAATACTAAAACTTTAATAAAAATTTTCAGAAGAGCATTACACTGTTTAAAACTTCACAGCCCTATATTAATTAATTGATCCTAATTAATTAATTAATAAAATTTAAAAAAAAAAATTTTAAATTATTTTTTTTATATAAACATAATTTTTTTTAAATTTCCTTCAAAACAATAAATTTTGTTTTGAAACTTTCGGCGAAGCTGAACATATATATTCCTTCATCAACTTTACGCTACTCGACCTGTCTTGCTACCATTGGGACTCGACCAGCTGGGAAACTTAAGGAAGTGTTTCAGGCCAGTAAGACGTCGAGAGCCACACCAAATACACACCAATTTAAGAACACACACATCAAATTTATTTAATTTATATTATTACAAATTGGCGCATAACAACGTGGAGCTTATTTAAACACGTACTCAACACATTCTATTTTATATTATTACAAATTGACGCTCGCAACGTGAGGCATCATCGTCGCATCTTAACACACACATTAATTTGTATTATTACAAAATTGGCGCACAACTTTAGGGGCTTTAATTAGCGATTGGAAGGCCAATACATTCTGCCCAATCACTAGTTGGAGCTAGGCAACAGCTACAAAGCCAGAGAATTTCAAGGGAAAATGCAACGACGTGCAACATCTAAGAAACGGGCGGCGGAGGCCGAAAAAGAAATAGAAAACGATATGGACAACAAAGAGGCAACGCCAGTAGAGGTGGAAGAGGTATTACAATCGGTGTTGTCCAAACAAACTAAACAACCGGAGATACCCACACAGACAGGAGAGGTTAATATCCAGGAGAAACCCAAAACAATGGAAGACATAAGGATGGAGAAAATAATGGAAATGTTCAAGACAATGGACGAGAACAGGAAGAAGGACAACCAAACAACAAAAGAAGAAAATCGTAAGGAAAGGAAGGAGCTTCACGAGTCGATAATGAAGAAACTGGATGATATAAGTAATGACAATAAACTGTTTAGGGAAAAATTAGGAAAGGAGAAGACCGAAGAAATAAAATATGGTAGTAAACCAGAAACAGAAGATGTACAAAATGATAAGACGCAGGAACTAGTAATGGTATTACCTGGAATTAAAGCTAGTGGAAACAAGGGAAATATTAAACAAAGGGAAGGAGAATCAAGGATGAGAAAAATGTATACAAGGAATGTAATAAAAACGAAGGAAGAGTTGGAGATGATGAAACATGGGTTAATTGATGGCAATAATATCCCAATTACCTATGACAAAGACATCATGAATTCTATAAATTATAGAAGGAGAATCGAAGTAATTTCAGAAATAATTTACCACAAGACAGTAGTCTACCACTGGGAAGGGACCAGAGGTAAACAGAATACAACATGTGGACCAGATCAATTTCAGCGCAAGACTGGACAATGTTTTTCAGAAAGATGGAAATGTGATATCGTACCAGACTGTAATGATGACACAGATGAATCACCAGAATGTATTCCGTTAGCGTGCCATCCAGGACAGTTCCAGGGTACGGTTAGACTGAAATATATTCCTTCAGAGTGGATATGTGATGGTAAACCAGCTTATGGTGTTTCAGATAAACAAATAATAAGTGATAACCCAGATGAAGATCCTCACAGATATTTGTCAGGTAACACAAAACATGGACCAGAAAAGTACTGGGGTATACAGTACGATGATAGAGGGAACCAGCCCAGTAATTACGACGGCCCTAACAACCCGCTGCATAATAACCAGTTTATCGGTAATTTTAACGGCGTTAGGGATAACAACCCCTATCCATACAATAGAAACAATTTATACCAACATAATAATGTCCCATACAGTCAGAGAAATCCATATCCCAACAATAATGATAACAGACCTTACCAACCTAACCGAAATTACTATAATGATAAATTTAGTAATAACAATAATAACAGTAATAATAACCGAGTGTCGCGCCCTAGGGTAAATTTTATAAGAGCAACTGAGATGATAGACCCTGGTTGACACAAATACCACACGACATCAAGAAAAGGGACGGATCATGATAACCGACTACGGCGAAAAACAATGTTGAAGGAGACGAAATAAATATCATTGAAAGGAAATGATACGAAGAATAAACATAGAAACAAAACTGGGTTTTATGAATGAAGACTATTTAAAAAAATGAACATGACAAATAAAAATATGAGCAATGGAACGATATAAAGAAAATCGTCCATCTTCCTGGGTATATAAAAGAAAAGAAAATTTAGAAGAAAAGAAAAAGTGGAGATCAAGTTACAAAAGTATAAATAATATGGGCCAGTGTAGAGTACAATATATGCCCATATGTTGTGGTAAATGATAAGCATAACAATACATATGAGTTGAAGGAAATCGTTTCAGAAAAAATCAAACGAGTGTACAATCAATCTTCTATGAAGAAATATTATGAAGAATGAGTTGTGAGTTTTGGAATTTAGAATTTTTATTTTTTTTAAAATTTTAAAATAATGTAAGTACATCTTACAACCTAATATTTTGAAAAGAACATTCTGGAGAATTAAGAAGAAAGGAATTTTGAATTTATTTATAAAAATTTAAAATTGAGTAAGTACTTCTTACTACAACCTGATAATTTAGAACAAAACTTTTTGGAAGAAAGAGAAAGAGAGAGAATTTTGAACTTAATTTAAAAAAAATTTAAAATTAAGCAAGCACAGCTTACTACCACTGAATTATGAGAAGAACATTCTGGAGAATTAAGAAGAAAGGAATTTTGAATTTATTTATAAAAATTTAAAATTGAGTAAGTACATCTTACTACAACCTAATAATTTTGGAACGAACTTTATGGAAGAAAGAAAAAGAAAGACTTTTGAATTGAAATATAATTATAAAAATTTAAAATTGAGTAAGTACATCTTACTACAACCTAATAATTTTGGAACAAACTTTATGGAAGAAAGAAAAAGAAAGAATTTTGAATATAACTTATTCTAAAATAATGTAAGTACATCTTACAACCTAATATTTTGAGAAGAACATTCTGGAGAATTAAAAGAAAAAGTATTTTTAATAATTTTAAAAATTCGAAAATAATGTAAGTACATCTTACAACCTAATATTTAGAGAAAAACATTTTGGAGAATTATAAGAATAAGGAATTTAGAATTTTTATTGACAAAATTCTAAAATATGTAAGTACATCTTACTACAACCTGATAATTTAGAACAAAACTTTATGGAAGAAAGAGAAAGAGAGAGAATTTTGAACTTAATTTTTAAAAAAATTTAAAACTAAATAAGCACAGCTTACTACCACTGAATTATGAGGAAAACTTTATGGTAAATAATTAAGAAGAATTTGAATTTGGAGAAATACCAAAACATTCAGAAAGAATAGTAAAATCACAGTACTATAAACAATTCTGAATGAAACAATTCTGGGAATAAATGAATTAAACAGAATTTGAATGTTGATAGAAAGTCAGTACTTTGAAACAAGATAAGATCAACATATTACAAGGATTTATGAGAAATATTTTTCAATTAAATAAAAAGAATAGTTTGAATTTTACATTAAAACTAACCAAGTTCCAAAAAATAATTATGTGTCAATTATGATTGAATTGAGAAGAAAATAAAGTGATTAATTCAGAAAAGAGAATTAACGTTAATCCAGAATAAATGCTAGACATTCACAATAGCATTTGAAGGAGTAGAGAAGACTAACAAAAAAGAGTGTAATATGCCAGAGAAGGAAAAAATTTGGAAGCAAAGAGACTAATTACCTATGAAACGATAATGAAAACAGTTAATTAAGAGCAAAGAAGAACAACTCATACCAAACAGATGGAGAAGATGATTTTGAACAAATGATAATAATAAGACCTATATGAAATGCAAAGAGAAGAAATACCACATGAAATATAATATAAATGAATTAATGCTAATGAATGCGAAGGCGGATTAATAACTTTCTAAGAGAAAGGAAAGAACCAAAATGTTTAAATAAAATGATCAATATAATAACCTGTATATCTAATGTAAAGATACAATGTCAAAAAATTAAATATAATATATTAAGACCATTCAAATAATGAATACGAAAGACTATTTATAAAGACCATGCTAATACTATGAATAACCAGAAGAAAGTATAAAGAGAATTCAGATGAAGAAGAAAGAGAATTACACTGTAAACAGTAACCAGAATTATTAAAAGAAAGGTTTTCAACCATAATTAAAATAAATATATCAGACAAGTTAAGAGTTTTGAAAAAATGTATATATAATGAGTATAATAATAATTATGAAGATTTATTAAGATAGAAAATGTGAGATAATCTGAGAGACTACGAAGTGGAGAATCCAAAGATATTTTTATTAGTCGAAAAAGAGACTACTTTTTATTTATTTATTCGATGACTGACTGAAGATAATTCCAGCAGCATTATGTTTTTGAGCAGGGATGGATATGCCTCTGTACTCAATTTATAGAAGTGGTGTATGGCCAGCAGAGAAGTAGCGTACAGTGCCCCTCTGATCTGCCCCAGCCCACGTGATAGGGAATGTTAGGGAATTAATATCCCAAGGATAAAACACGAAGTTGATATAGAAAGAAAATGTATTAAAATAATAATATATCTCAGAAGACACTAACTATCCGAAAAGGATCAGTAGTAAAACAAATAATTATATATATAAAATTAATTAAACTCTAATTATAAAAAAGTCGATATAAAGATGGAGAAGAAAATGAATTATAAGAAATGATGAAATTATCATAAGAAATTATTTCATCCATAAACATGTCTGAAATAATTACTTCTGGAGGGGAGCAATCTGTAACATGACAGATATAAGCATAATATTGAATGGCAATTGATCATTAGAATAATGAAGTTATAATGTTTAAATTTGGAAGAAAGCATTAAGTTTAATATAAATAGATTAATTCATAGCAACTCTGGAAAGAAATCATTATTATAAAGAAAATCCAAGTTCAAGTAAAAGGAGTTACTAGTGATGAGTCATCCAAGACCAGTCTCATAACCAAAGGTTTTCAAGGTATAACCCAGGAAGGTAAAAAAGTAAATAATAAAGCAGTACTGAATATGACCAAACCCACAACGAGGAAGAATAAATAGAAGAGAAACCCTAAAATAAGCCAAGATCAAACAACACAGGTGGTGTATTTCTGAAATAAAGAAGAAGATGGAGAAGATCCCAAGAAACCTGATGGCATCAAGAAGGAGACGGAGAAGATACCAGTCCCAGAAGGCAGGAGAAAAGAAGACTGATGAAAGAAGAAGAAGGCAGCATCCTGAAGAAGATGTCATGCTCTTATAAAAGACACCCAAATCCCTATATCCCCAAAATAAATATTTAAATATAAAAGTATAACGAAATAAAAACCACATGTATATAAATTTAAGAGAGAGGAGTGTATAAAGTAAAAGTTTCCTGTGAACTAAGATGAAACAATAATATAGTACCCATGGAACAAATCTCCATTGAAAAAACGCTAACCAATTTATTATGTTGATAAGACTATACGACCATTTAGCATTAACATAATATATAAGTACAAAGTGAACCAGTGATAGTTTTGGGTATTATAAAAAATGAACCTTGTGTTTCATTCTTGGCAATCACAAACATTGGATGCAATGAAATATGCATTTTTCAATGACTTAAAATGTGTACTGTGACAATATGTTGTTCATAAGACATGAATCTGTTTAAAATAACATTTTTGTTTTACATGAAAAAAGAAAAACAGATGTCATAGTGCTTTTTGAACGGTTAATACTATTTATTTGTTAATGACAGGGTGCAATTACCCAAAGACAATGTATAAAAGACGGTATAAAAACTGTAGAATCCTACTTATAATAGTAGTTAGAAATAAGAATATAAATATAAGGTTTTTATGTATATAGTATAAGAATGTTTAAAAATGTTTTAAATATAAGGCCATTTGTTTGGGTCTGAAACAACTAACATCAGAACTATAAAAATAGTTACCACTTGTAAATAATAGAGAGTAATTAAGATGTTAGTTAGTACAAAACCTTTTTTATAAACCATGTTTCCATGTTGGAAATGGGGATTTTGTTGCAAAATGTCTGACTTGAAGACAACCATTTATTTAAAAAAATATTCTTTATTTTGTTTAACTATTGTTTGTATTGTAACCAATACTAATTGTTTTTGTGTAATTTGAAAACATGTTTAATTTATAATACTATTTGTAAAAGTCAGAGAGGGTATCACACATCATATATTGTTTGTAAATTATTTTGTAAGAAAAATTGTTAAAAAATCATAGGCCAAAAGAATGGAAACCAAACTTCATCAAAACAGAGAAATTGCTCATTTAAATGCAAGTAAACAAAAGGGGTTTAGACAAAATAAACTTGAGATCAAGCCATATAATTGCACATACCATTTAGGAAGATTTTAATAAATTATATTCAGAATTATAAATAAAAATGAAAATGACCAAACTCAGAAATTTGGACATGGGAGTCATATATTCCAGAATAATGTTTCAGAATACAACTAATTCAATTAATTACCAGAAAATAAGGGAATATGAACCCTTTAATACAATATAGGATTATTAATATTAAATATAACTGATAAAATGGCTGAATTTATATAATGACAGGAAGTAAATTTTGATGTTTTGACTTTTCAGAGTATACCAAACTGAAAGTGAAATTACTATTTTTTGGACAGAAAACACTATAAAATGGCATTATTTAATCTGAAAATAACCAGAATGAACTGAAAGATTAATTTAAATCACATCTAGTGAATAAAATTGACAAATAACCAAAGTTTAGGCATTCATATAGTGAAATAGTAAAGTGTACACAGGATGTGAAAATATTTTTGAACAATGTTAAGGATAATATTATATGGGCTAAGAGTTTA
The DNA here is from genome assembly GCA_034769895.1 of Magicicada septendecula. Classification (NCBI taxonomy): domain Eukaryota; kingdom Metazoa; phylum Arthropoda; class Insecta; order Hemiptera; family Cicadidae; genus Magicicada; species Magicicada septendecula. The sequence goes on from CM068375.1 coordinate 330,270,000, forward strand.
ATTGAAACTGAAGGAAACAGTTAGTTAATTATTAGTATTTGAACGGTTAACATGACATACGTTTGATAACGTGGATAACCTAACCTATAATAGTCATACAAAGCGAGTGTATAGTGCGTTATTTTGAAATCGCGAGTGACTTGTAAAATACTTCTAAAACTATCATATTATAACAGAAACAATCAAGTAACACTCCATAACACAGAACAATATAAATCTACTCCGAAAAACACCACAAAACACTAGAAAACTGTATAATACGTTAACCCAAATTAGTGACGGAATCGGAGAAAGTGTTTGAACTAATAATTATACGGATACACTAAATACAACTCAGAAACAGTACACCAATCACTACACAACATTTAACAAGAGATTTGCAGAAACAAGAACAGAAATATTGCCAGAAAATACATTATTTGGAACACGGCAGGAACGAGCAACATTTTGATCGACTTGAAGGCAGCCATCTTTCTTTGACAATTCCAGTGCCTCCTCTTAGTTCAACAGCTGTTGGATGAAAACAATTATTATATTTACAAATTATTATTCAATGTCTGTGTTTATTAATAACTATTAATTTGATTGTAACGTTATACTTTTTAAATATTAGCCCGATTTCTCTGACTTTGGTAATAACTGGCTGTTTAAAGAACCCTATATAATTTTTATATCATATACTTGTAACTTTTTTCGATATCCTGAGAATCGATACTAATCGATAAGAGTCAATATTGCTATTACTTAATAAAACATTAATAATTTTCAATACTTAATAGTTCTTTATTTCTTCAATAATACTAATTACCAATAAGATAATTCTAATTGATAATCTACAAAGACTTTACCACCCGTAAGTGAAGATAACCTAAAAAATAAAAAGGTAAACAAGTATCGATTGGTTTGAAGACAGTCTTATGAGTGGTGATAACTAATTTAAAAAATACTAAAACTTTAATAAAAATTTTCAGAAGAGCATTACACTGTTTAAAACTTCACAGCCCTATATTAATTAATTGATCCTAATTAATTAATTAATAAAATTTAAAAAAAAAAATTTTAAATTATTTTTTTTATATAAACATAATTTTTTTTAAATTTCCTTCAAAACAATAAATTTTGTTTTGAAACTTTCTGCGAAGCTGAACATATATATTCCTTCATCAACTTTACGCTACTCGACCTGTCTTGCTACCATTGGGACTCGACCAGCTGGGAAACTTAAGGAAGTGTTTCAGGCCAGTAAGACGTCGAGAGCCACACCAAATACACACCAATTTAAGAACACACACATCAAATTTATTTAATTTATATTATTACAAATTGGCGCATAACAACGTGGAGCTTATTTAAACACGTACTCAACACATTCTATTTTATATTATTACAAATTGACGCTCGCAACGTGAGGCATCATCGTCGCATCTTAACACACACATTAATTTGTATTATTACAAAATTGGCGCACAACTTTAGGGGCTTTAATTAGCGATTGGAAGGCCAATACATTCTGCCCAATCACTAGTTGGAGCTAGGCAACAGCTACAAAGCCAGAGAATTTCAAGGGAAAATGCAACGACGTGCAACATCTAAGAAACGGGCGGCGGAGGCCGAAAAAGAAATAGAAAACGATATGGACAACAAAGAGGCAACGCCAGTAGAGGTGGAAGAGGTATTACAATCGGTGTTGTCCAAACAAACTAAACAACCGGAGATACCCACACAGACAGGAGAGGTTAATATCCAGGAGAAACCCAAAACAATGGAAGACATAAGGATGGAGAAAATAATGGAAATGTTCAAGACAATGGACGAGAACAGGAAGAAGGACAACCAAACAACAAAAGAAGAAAATCGTAAGGAAAGGAAGGAGCTTCACGAGTCGATAATGAAGAAACTGGATGATATAAGTAATGACAATAAACTGTTTAGGGAAAAATTAGGAAAGGAGAAGACCGAAGAAATAAAATATGGTAGTAAACCAGAAACAGAAGATGTACAAAATGATAAGACGCAGGAACTAGTAATGGTATTACCTGGAATTAAAGCTAGTGGAAACAAGGGAAATATTAAACAAAGGGAAGGAGAATCAAGGATGAGAAAAATGTATACAAGGAATGTAATAAAAACGAAGGAAGAGTTGGAGATGATGAAACATGGGTTAATTGATGGCAATAATATCCCAATTACCTATGACAAAGACATCATGAATTCTATAAATTATAGAAGGAGAATCGAAGTAATTTCAGAAATAATTTACCACAAGACAGTAGTCTACCACTGGGAAGGGACCAGAGGTAAACAGAATACAACATGTGGACCAGATCAATTTCAGCGCAAGACTGGACAATGTTTTTCAGAAAGATGGAAATGTGATATCGTACCAGACTGTAATGATGACACAGATGAATCACCAGAATGTATTCCGTTAGCGTGCCATCCAGGACAGTTCCAGGGTACGGTTAGACTGAAATATATTCCTTCAGAGTGGATATGTGATGGTAAACCAGCTTATGGTGTTTCAGATAAACAAATAATAAGTGATAACCCAGATGAAGATCCTCACAGATATTTGTCAGGTAACACAAAACATGGACCAGAAAAGTACTGGGGTATACAGTACGATGATAGAGGGAACCAGCCCAGTAATTACGACGGCCCTAACAACCCGCTGCATAATAACCAGTTTATCGGTAATTTTAACGGCGTTAGGGATAACAACCCCTATCCATACAATAGAAACAATTTATACCAACATAATAATGTCCCATACAGTCAGAGAAATCCATATCCCAACAATAATGATAACAGACCTTACCAACCTAACCGAAATTACTATAATGATAAATTTAGTAATAACAATAATAACAGTAATAATAACCGAGTGTCGCGCCCTAGGGTAAATTTTATAAGAGCAACTGAGATGATAGACCCTGGTTGACACAAATACCACACGACATCAAGAAAAGGGACGGATCATGATAACCGACTACGGCGAAAAACAATGTTGAAGGAGACGAAATAAATATCATTGAAAGGAAATGATACGAAGAATAAACATAGAAACAAAACTGGGTTTTATGAATGAAGACTATTTAAAAAAATGAACATGACAAATAAAAATATGAGCAATGGAACGATATAAAGAAAATCGTCCATCTTCCTGGGTATATAAAAGAAAAGAAAATTTAGAAGAAAAGAAAAAGTGGAGATCAAGTTACAAAAGTATAAATAATATGGGCCAGTGTAGAGTACAATATATGCCCATATGTTGTGGTAAATGATAAGCATAACAATACATATGAGTTGAAGGAAATCGTTTCAGAAAAAATCAAACGAGTGTACAATCAATCTTCTATGAAGAAATATTATGAAGAATGAGTTGTGAGTTTTGGAATTTAGAATTTTTATTTTTTTAAAAATTTTAAAATAATGTAAGTACATCTTACAACCTAATATTTTGAAAAGAACATTCTGGAGAATTAAGAAGAAAGGAATTTTGAATTTATTTATAAAAATTTAAAATTGAGTAAGTACTTCTTACTACAACCTGATAATTTAGAACAAAACTTTTTGGAAGAAAGAGAAAGAGAGAGAATTTTGAACTTAATTTAAAAAAAATTTAAAATTAAGCAAGCACAGCTTACTACCACTGAATTATGAGAAGAACATTCTGGAGAATTAAGAAGAAAGGAATTTTGAATTTATTTATAAAAATTTAAAATTGAGTAAGTACATCTTACTACAACCTAATAATTTTGGAACGAACTTTATGGAAGAAAGAAAAAGAAAGACTTTTGAATTGAAATATAATTATAAAAATTTAAAATTGAGTAAGTACATCTTACTACAACCTAATAATTTTGGAACAAACTTTATGGAAGAAAGAAAAAGAAAGAATTTTGAATATAACTTATTCTAAAATAATGTAAGTACATCTTACAACCTAATATTTTGAGAAGAACATTCTGGAGAATTAAAAGAAAAAGTATTTTTAATAATTTTAAAAATTCGAAAATAATGTAAGTACATCTTACAACCTAATATTTAGAGAAAAACATTTTGGAGAATTATAAGAATAAGGAATTTAGAATTTTTATTGAAAAAATTCTAAAATATGTAAGTACATCTTACTACAACCTGATAATTTAGAACAAAACTTTATGGAAGAAAGAGAAAGAGAGAGAATTTTGAACTTAATTTTAAAAAAAATTTAAAACTAAATAAGCACAGCTTACTACCACTGAATTATGAGGAAAACTTAATGGTAAATAATTAAGAAGAATTTGAATTTGGAGAAATACCAAAACATTCAGAAAGAATAGTAAAATCACAGTACTATAAACAATTCTGAATGAAACAATTCTGGGAATAAATGAATTAAACAGAATTTGAATGTTGATAGAACGTCAGTACTTTGAAACAAGATAAGATCAACATATTACAAGGATTTATGAGAAATATTTTTCAATTAAATAAAAAGAATAGTTTGAATTTTACATTAAAACTAACCAAGTTCCAAAAAATAATTATGTGTCAATTATGATTGAATTGAGGAGAAAATAAAGTGATTAATTCAGAAAAGAGAATTAACGGTAATCCAGAATAAATGCTAGACATTCACAATAGCATTTGAAGGAGTAGAGAAGACTAACAAAAAAGAGTGTAATATGCCAGAGAAGGAAAAAATTTGGAAGCAAAGAGACTAATTACCTATGAAACGATAATGAAAACAGTTAATTAAGAGCAAAGAAGAACAACTCATACCAAACAGATGGAGAAGATGATTTTGAACAAATGATAATAATAAGACCTATATGAAATGCAAAGAGAAGAAATACCACATGAAATATAATATAAATGAATTAATGCTAATGAATGCGAAGGCGGATTAATAACTTTCTAAGAGAAAGGAAAGAACCAAAATGTTTAAATAAAATGATCAATATAATAACCTGTATATCTAATGTAAAGATACAATGTCAAAAAATTAAATATAATATATTAAGACCATTCAAATAATGAATACGAAAGACTATTTATAAAGACCATGCTAATACTATGAATAACCAGAAGAAAGTATAAAGAGAATTCAGATGAAGAAGAAAGAGAGTTACACTGTAAACAGTAACCAGAATTATTAAAAGAAAGGTTTTCAACCATAATTAAAATAAATATATCAGACAAGTTAAGAGTTTTGAAAAAATGTATATATAATGAGTATAATAATAATTATGAAGATTTATTAAGATAGAAAATGTGAGATAATCTGAGAGACTACGAAGTGGAGAATCCAAAGATATTTTTATTAGTCGAAAAAGAGACTACTTTTTATTTATTTATTCGATGACTGACTGAAGATAATTCCAGCAGCATTATGTTTTTGAGCAGGGATGGATATGCCTCTGTACTCAATTTATAGAAGTGGTGTATGGCCAGCAGAGAAGTAGCGTACAGTGCCCCTCTGATCTGCCCCAGCCCACGTGATAGGGAATGTTAGGGAATTAATATCCCAAGGATAAAACACGAAGTTGATATAGAAAGAAAATGTATTAAAATAATAATATATCTCAGAAGACACTAACTATCCGAAAAGGATCAGTAGTAAAACAAATAATTATATATATAAAATTAATTAAACTCTAATTATAAAAAAGTCGATATAAAGATGGAGAAGAAAATGAATTATAAGAAATGATGAAATTATCATAAGAAATTATTTCATCCATAAACATGTCTGAAATAATTACTTCTGGAGGGGAGCAATCTGTAACATGACAGATATAAGCATAATATTGAATGGCAATTGATCATTAGAATAATGAAGTTATAATGTTTAAATTTGGAAGAAAGCATTAAGTTTAATATAAATAGATTAATTCATAGCAACTGTGGAAAGAAATCATTATTATAAAGAAAATCCAAGTTCAAGTAAAAGGAGTTACTATTGATGAGTCATCCAAGACCAGTCTCATAACCAAAGGTTTTCAAGGTATAACCCAGGAAGGTAAAAAAGTAAATAATAAAGCAGTACTGAATATGACCAAACCCACAACGAGGAAGAATAAATAGAAGAGAAACCCTAAAATAAGCCAAGATCAAACAACACAGGTGGTGTATTTCTGAAATAAAGAAGAAGATGGAGAAGATCCCAAGAAACCTGATGGCATCAAGAAGGAGATGGAGAAGATACCAGTCCCAGAAGGCAGGAGAAAAGAAGACTGATGAAAGAAGAAGAAGGCAGCATCCTGAAGAAGATGTCATGCTCTTATAAAAGACACCCAAATCCCTATATCCCCAAAATAAATATTTAAAAATAAAAGTATAACGAAATAAAAACCACATGTATATAAATTTAAGAGAGAGGAGTGTATAAAGTAAAAGTTTCCTGTGAACTAAGATGAAACAATAATATAGTACCCATGGAACAAATCTCCATTGAAAAAACGCTAACCAATTTATTATGTTGATAAGACTATACGACCATTTAGCATTAACATAATATATAAGTACAAAGTGAACCAGTGATAGTTTTGGGTATTATAAAAAATGAACCTTGTGTTTCATTCTTGGCAATCACAAACATTGGATGCAATGAAATATGCATTTTTCAATGACTTAAAATGTGTACTGTGACAATATGTTGTTCATAAGACATGAATCTGTTTAAAATAACATTTTTGTTTTACATGAAAAAAGAAAAACAGATGTCATAGTGCTTTTTGAACGGTTAATACTATTTATTTGTTAATGACAGGGTGCAATTACCCAAAGACAATGTATAAAAGACGGTATAAAAACTGTAGAATCCTACTTATAATAATAGTTAGAAATAAGAATATAAATATAAGGTTTTTATGTATATAGTATAAGAATGTTTAAAAATGTTTTAAATATAAGGCCATTTGTTTGGGTCTGAAACAACTAACATCAGAACTATAAAAATAGTTACCACTTGTAAATAATAGAGAGTAATTAAGATGTTAGTTAGTACAAAACCTTTTTTATAAACCATGTTTCCATGTTGGAAATGGGGATTTTGTTGCAAAATGTCTGACTTGAAGACAACCATTTATTTAAAAAAATATTCTTTATTTTGTTTAACTGTTGTTTGTATTGTAACCAATACTAATTGTTTTTGTGTAATTTGAAAACATGTTTAATTTATAATACTATTTGTAAAAGTCAGAGAGGGTATCACACATCATATATTGTTTGTAAATTATTTTGTAAGAAAAATTGTTAAAAAATCATAGGCCAAAAGAATGGAAACCAAACTTCATCAAAACAGAGAAATTGCTCATTTAAATGCAAGTAAACAAAAGGGGTTTAGACAAAATAAACTTGAGATCAAGCCATATAATTGCACATACCATTTAGGAAGATTTTAATAAATTATATTCAGAATTATAAGTAAAAATGAAAATGACCAAACTCAGAAATTTGGACATGGGAGTCATATATTCCAGAATAATGTTTCAGAATACAACTAATTCAATTAATTACCAGAAAATAAGGGAATATGAACCCTTTAATACAATATAGGATTATTAATATTAAATATAACTGATAAAATGGCTGAATTTATATAATGACAGGAAGTAAATTTTGATGTTTTGACTTTTCAGAGTATACCAAACTGAAAGTGAAATTACTATTTTTTGGACAGAAAACACTATAAAATTGCATTATTTAATCTGAAAATAACCAGAATGAACTGAAAGATTAATTTAAATCACATCTAGTGAATAAAATTGACAAATAACCAAAGTTTAGGCATTCATATAGTGAAATAGTAAAGTGTACACAGGATGTGAAAATATTTTTGAACAATGTTAAGGATAATATTATATGGGCTAAGAGTTTAATTGAAACTGAAGGAAACAGTTAGTTAATTATTAGTATTTGAACGGTTAACATGGCATACGTTTGATAACGTGGATAACCTAACCTATAATAGTCATACAAAGCGAGTGTATAGTGCGTTATTTTGAAATCGCGAGTGACTTGTAAAATACTTCTAAAACTATCATATTATAACAGAAACAATCAAGTAACACTCCATAACACAGAACAATATAAATCTACTCCGAAAAACACCACAAAACACTAGAAAACTGTATAATACGTTAACCCAAATTAGTGACGGAATCGGAGAAAGTGTTTGAACTAATAATTATACGGATACACTAAATACAACTCAGAAACAGTACACCAATCACTACACAACATTTAACAAGAGATTTGCAGAAACAAGAACAGAAATATTGCCAGAAAATACATTATTTGGAACACGGCAGGAACGAGCAACATTTTGATCGACTTGAAGGCAGCCATCTTTCTTTGACAATTCCAGTGCCTCCTCTTAGTTCAACAGCTGTTGGATGAAAACAATTATTATATTTACAAATTATTATTCAATGTCTGTGTTTATTAATAACTATTAATTTGATTGTAACGTTATACTTTTTAAATATTAGCCCGATTTCTCTGACTTTGGTAATAACTGGCTGTTTAAAGAACCCTATATAATTTTTATATCATATACTTGTAACTTTTTTCGATATCCTGAGAATCGATACTAATCGATAAGAGTCAATATTGCTATTACTTAACAAACATTAATACTTTTCAATACTTAATAGTTCTTTATTTCTTCAATAATACTAATTACCAATAAGATAATTCTAATTGATAATCTACAAAGACTTTACCACCCGTAAGTGAAGATAACCTAAAAAATAAAAAGGTAAACAAGTATCGATTGGTTTGAAGACAGTCTTATGAGTGGTGATAGCTTATTTAAAATATACTAAAACTTTAATAAAAATTTTCAGAAGAGCATTACACTGTTTAAAACTTCACAGCCCTATATTAATTAATTGATCCTAATTAATTAATTAATAAAATTAAAAAAAAATTTTAAATTTTTTTTTATATAAACATAATTTTTTTTAAATTTCCTTCAAAACAATAAATTTTGTTTTGAAACTTTCGGCGAAGCTGAACATATATATTCCTTCATCAACTTTACGCTACTCGACCTGTCTTGCTACCATTGGGACTCGACCAGCTGGGAAACTTAAGGAAGTGTTTCAGGCCAGTAAGACGTCGAGAGCCACACCAAATACACACCAATTTAAGAACACACACATCAAATTTATTTAATTTATATTATTACAAATTGGCGCGTAACAACGTGGAGCTTATTTAAACACGTACTCAACACATTCTATTTTATATTATTACAAATTGACGCTCGCAACATGAGGCATCATCGTCGCATCTTAACACACACATTAATTTGTATTATTACAAAATTGGCGCACAACTTTAGGGGCTTCAATTAGCGATTGGAAGGCCAATACATTCTGCCCAATCACTAGTTGGAGCTAGGCAACAGCTACAAACCAGAGAATTTCAAGGGAAAATGCAACGACGTGCAACATCTAAGAAACGGGCGGCGGAGGCCGAAAAAGAAATAGAAAACGATATGGACAACAAAGAGGCAACGCCAGTAGAGGTGGAAGAGGTATTACAATCGGTGTTGTCCAAACAAACTAAACAACCGGAGATACCCACACAGACAAGAGAGGTTAATATCCAGGAGAAACCCAAAACAATGGAAGACATAAGGATGGAGAAAATAATGGAAATGTTCAAGACAATGGACGAGAACAGGAAGAAGGACAACCAAACAACAAAAGAAGAAAATCGTAAGGAAAGGAAGGAGCTTCACGAGTCGATAATGAAGAAACTGGATGATATAAGTAATGACAATAAACTGTTTAGGGAAAAATTAGGAAAGGAGAAGACCGAAGAAATAAAATATGGTAGTAAACCAGAAACAGAAGATGTACAAAATGATAAGACGCAGGAACTAGTAATGGTATTACCTGGAATTAAAGCTAGTGGAAACAAGGAAAATATTAAACAAAGGGAAGGAGAATCAAGGATGAGAAAAATGTATACAAGGAATGTAATAAAAACGAAGGAAGAGTTGGAGATGATGAAACATGGGTTAATTGATGGCAATAATATCCCAATTACCTATGACAAAGACATCATGAATTCTATAAATTATAGAAGGAGAATCGAAGTAATTTCAGAAATAATTTACCACAAGACAGTAGTCTACCACTGGGAAGGGACCAGAGGTAAACAGAATACAACATGTGGACCAGATCAATTTCAGCGCAAGACTGGACAATGTTTTTCAGAAAGATGGAAATGTGATAGCGTACCAGACTGTAATGATGACACAGATGAATCACCAGAATGTATTCCGTTAGCGTGCCATCCAGGACAGTTCCAGGGTACGGTTAGACTGAAATATATTCCTTCAGAGTGGATATGTGATGGTAAACCAGCTTATGGTGTTTCAGATAAACAAATAATAAGTGATAACCCAGATGAAGATCCTCACAGATATGTGTCAGGTAACACAAAACATGGACCAGAAAAGTATTGGGGTATACAGTACGATGATAGAGGGAACCAGCCCAGTAATTACGACGGCCCTAACAACCCGCTGCATAATAACCAGTTTATCGGTAATTTTAACGGCGTTAGGGATAACAACCCCTAACCATACAATAGAAACAATTTATACCAACATAATAATGTCCCATACAGTCAGAGAAATCCATATCCCAACAATAATGATAACAGACCTTACCAACCTAACCGAAATTACTATAATGATAAATTTAGTAATAACAATAATAACAGTAATAATAACCGAGTGTCGCGCCCTAGGGTAAATTTTATAAGAGCAACTGAGATGATAGACCCTGGTTGACACAAATACCACACGACATCAAGAAAAGGGACGGATCATGATAACCGACTACGGCGAAAAACAATGTTGAAGGAGACGAAATAAATATCATTGAAAGGAAATGATACGAAGAATAAACATAGAAACAAAACTGGGTTTTATGAATGAAGACTATTTAAAAAAATGAACATGACAAATAAAAATATGAGCAATGGAACGATATAAAGAAAATCGTCCATCTTCCTGGGTATATAAAAGAAAAGAAAATTCAGAAGAAAAGAAAAAGTGGAGATCAAGTTACAAAAGTATAAATAATATGGGCCAGTGTAGAGTACAATATATGCCCATATGTTGTGGTAAATGATAAGCATAACAATACATATGAGTTGAAGGCAATCGTTTCAGGAAAAATCAAAGGAGTGTACAATCAAGCTACTATGAAGAAATATTATGAAGAATGAGTTGTGAGTTTTGGAATTTAGAATTTTTATTTTTTAAAAAATTTTAAAATAATATAAGTACATCTTACAACCTAATATTTTGAAAAGAACATTCTGGAGAATTAAGAAGAAAGGAATTATGAATTTATTTATAAAAATTTAAAATTGAGTAAGTACTTCTTACTACAACCTGATAATTTAGAACAAAACTTTTTGGAAGAAAGAGAAAGAGAGAGAATTTTGAACTTAATTTAAAAAAAATTTAAAATTAAGCAAGCACAGCTTACTACCACTGAATTATGAGAAGAACATTCTGGAGAATTAAGAAGAAAGGAATTTTGAATTTATTTATAAAAATTTAAAATTGAGTAAGTACATCTTACTACAACCTAATAATTTTGGAACGAACTTTATGGAAGAAAGAAAAAGAAAGACTTTTGAATTGAAATATAATTATAAAAATTTAAAATTGAGTAAGTACATCTTACTACAACCTAATAATTTTGGAACAAACTTTATGGAAGAAAGAAAAAGAAAGAATTTTGAATATAACTTATTCTAAAATAATGTAAGTACATCTTACAACCTAATATTTTGAGAAGAACATTCTGGAGAATTAAAAGAAAAAGAATTTTTAATAATTTTAAAAATTCGAAAATAATGTAAGTACATCTTACAACCTAATATTTAGAGAAAAACATTTTGGAGAATTATAAGAATAAGGAATTTAGAATTTTTATTGAAAAAATTCTAAAATATGTAAGTACATCTTACTGCAACCTGATAATTTAGAACAAAACTTTATGGAAGAAAGAGAAAGAGAGAGAATTTTGAACTTAATTTTAAAAAAAATTTAAAATTAAGTAAGCACAGCTTACTACCACTGAATTATGAGGAAAACTTTATGGTAAATAATTAAGAAGAATTTGAATTTGGAGAAATACCAAAACATTCAGAAATAATAGTAAAATCACAGTACTATAAACAATTCTGAATGAAACAATTCTGGGAATAAATGAATTAAACAGAATTTGAATGTTGATAGAACGTCAGTACTTTGAAACAAGATAAGATCAACATATTACAAGGATTTATGAGAAATATTTTTCAATTAAATAAAAAGAATAGTTTGAATTTTACATTAAAACTAACCAAGTTCCAAAAAATAATTATGTGTCAATTATGATTGAATTGAGAAGAAAATAAAGTGATTAATTCAGAAAAGAGAATTAACGTTAATCCAGAATAAATGCTAGACATTCACAATAGCATTTGAAGGAGTAGAGAAGACTAACAAAAAAGAGTGTAATATGCCAGAGAAGGAAAAAATTTGGAAGCAAAGAGACTAATTACCTATGAAACGATAATGAAAACAGTTAATTAAGAGCAAAGAAGAACAACTCATACCAAACAGATGGAGAAGATGATTTTGAACAAATGATAATAATAAGACCTATATGAAATGCAAAGAGAAGAAATACCACATGAAATATAATATAAATGAATTAATGCTAATGAATGCGAAGGCGGATTAATAACTTTCTAAGAGAAAGGAAAGAACCAAAATTTTTAAATAAAATGATCAATATAATAACCTGTATATCTAATGTAAAGATACAATGTCAAAAAATTAAATATAATATATTAAGACCATTCAAATAATGAATACGAAAGACTATTTATAAAGACCATGCTAATACTATGAATAACCAGAAGAAAGTATAAAGAGAATTCAGATGAAGAAGAAAGAGAATTACACTGTAAACAGTAACCAGAATTATTAAAAGAAAGGTTTTCAACCATAATTAAAATAAATATATCAGACAAGTTAAGAGTTTTGAAAAAATGTATATATAATGAGTATAATAATAATTATGAAGATTTATTAAGATAGAAAATGTGAGATAATCTGAGAGACTACGAAGTGGAGAATCCAAAGATATTTTTATTAGTCGAAAAAGAGACTACTTTTTATTTATTTATTCGATGACTGACTGAAGATAATTCCAGCAGCATTATTTTTTTGAGCAGGGATGGATATGCCTCTGTACTCAATTTATAGAAGTGGTGTATGGCCAGCAGAGAAGTAGCGTACAGTGCCCCTCTGATCTGCCCCAGCCCACGTGATAGGGAATGTTAGGGAATTAATATCCCAAGGATACAACACGAAGTTGATATAGAAAGAAAATGTATTACAATAATAATATATCTCAGAAGACACTAACTATCCGAAAAGGATCAGTAGTAAAACAAATAATTATATATATAAAATTAATTAAACTCTAATTATAAAAAAGTCGATATAAAGATGGAGAAGAAAATGAATTATAAGAAATGATGAAATTATCATAAGAAATTATTTCATCCATAAACATGTCTGAAATAATTACTTCTGGAGGGGAGCAATCTGTAACATGACAGATATAAGCATAATATTGAATGGCAATTGATCATTAGAATAATGAAGTTATAATGTTTAAATTTGGAAGAAAGCATTAAGTTTAATATAAATAGATTAATTCATAGCAACTGTGGAAAGAAATCATTATTATAAAGAAAATCCAAGTTCAAGTAAAAGGAGTTACTATTGATGAGTCATCCAAGACCAGTCTCATAACCAAAGGTTTTCAAGGTATAACCCAGGAAGGTAAAAAAGTAAATAATAAAGCAGTACTGAATATGACCAAACCCACAACGAGGAAGAATAAATAGAAGAGAAACCCTAAAATAAGCCAAGATCAAACAACACAGGTGGTGTATTTCTGAAATAAAGAAGGAGATGGAGAAGATCCCAAGAAACCTGATGGCATCAAGAAGGAGATGGAGAAGATACCAGTCCCAGAAGGCAGGAGAAAAGAAGACTGATGAAAGAAGAAGAAGGCAGCATCCTGAAGAAGATGTCATGCTCTTATAAAAGACACCCAAATCCCTATATCCCCAAAATAAATATTTAAAAATAAAAGTATAACGAAATAAAAACCACATGTATATAAATTTAAGAGAGAGGAGTGTATAAAGTAAAAGTTTCCTGTGAACTAAGATGAAACAATAATATAGTACCCATGGAACAAATCTCCATTGAAAAAACGCTAACCAATTTATTATGTTGATAAGACTATACGACCATTTAGCATTAACATAATATATAAGTACAAAGTGAACCAGTGATAGTTTTGGGTATTATAAAAAATGAACCTTGTGTTTCATTCTTGGCAATCACAAACATTGGATGCAATGAAATATGCATTTTTCAATGACTTAAAATGTGTACTGTGACAATATGTTGTTCATAAGACATGAATCTGTTTAAAATAACATTTTTGTTTTACATGAAAAAAGAAAAACAGATGTCATAGTGCTTTTTGAACGGTTAATACTATTTATTTGTTAATGACAGGGTGCAATTACCCAAAGACAATGTATAAAAGACGGTATAAAAACTGTAGAATCCTACTTATAATAATAGTTAGAAATAAGAATATAAATATAAGGTTTTTATGTATATAGTATAAGAATGTTTAAAAATGTTTTAAATATAAGGCCATTTGTTTGGGTCTGAAACAACTAACATCAGAACTATAAAAATAGTTACCACTTGTAAATAATAGAGAGTAATTAAGATGTTAGTTAGTACAAAACCTTTTTTATAAACCATGTTTCCATGTTGGAAATGGGGATTTTGTTGCAAAATGTCTGACTTGAAGACAACCATTTATTTAAAAAAATATTCTTTATTTTGTTTAACTATTGTTTGTATTGTAACCAATACTAATTGTTTTTGTGTAATTTGAAAACATGTTTAATTTATAATACTATTTGTAAAAGTCAGAGAGGGTATCACACATCATATATTGTTTGTAAATTATTTTGTAAGAAAAATTGTTAAAAAATCATAGGCCAAAAGAATGGAAACCAAACTTCATCAAAACAGAGAAATTGCTCTTTTAAATGCAAGTAAACAAAAGGGGTTTAGACAAAATAAACTTGAGATCAAGCCATATAATTGCACATACCATTTAGGAAGATTTTAATAAATTATATTCAGAATTATAAATAAAAATGAAAATGACCAAACTCAGAAATTTGGACATGGGAGTCATATATTCCAGAATAATGTTTCAGAATACAACTAATTCAATTAATTACCAGAAAATAAGGGAATATGAACCCTTTAATACAATATAGGATTATTAATATTAAATATAACTGATAAAATGGCTGAATTTATATAATGACAGGAAGTAAATTTCGATGTTTTGACTTTTCAGAGTATACCAAACTGAAAGTGAAATTACTATTTTTTGGACAGAAAACACTATAAAATGGCATTATTTAATCTGAAAATAACCAGAATGAACTGAAAGATTAATTTAAATCACATCTAGTGAATAAAATTGACAAATAACCAAAGTTTAGGCATTCATATAGTGAAATAGTAAAGTGTACACAGGATGTGAAAATATTTTTGAACAATGTTAAGGATAATATTATATGGGCTAAGAGTTTAATTGAAACTGAAGGAAACAGTTAGTTAATTATTAGTATTTGAACGGTTAACATGACATACGTTTGATAACGTGGATAACCTAACCTATAATAGTCATACAAAGCGAGTGTTAGTGCGTTATTTTGAAATCGCGAGTGACTTGTAAAATACTTCTAAAACTATCATATTATAACAGAAACAATCAAGTAACACTCCATAACACAGAACAATATAAATCTACTCCGAAAAACACCACAAAACACTAGAAAACTGTATAATACGTTAACCCAAATTAGTGACGGAATCGGAGAAAGTGTTTGAACTAATAATTATACGGATACACTAAATACAACTCAGAAACAGTACACCAATCACTACACAACATTTAACAAGAGATTTGCAGAAACAAGAACAGAAATATTGCCAGAAAATACATTATTTGGAACACGGCAGGAACGAGCAACATTTTGATCGACTTGAAGGCAGCCATCTTTCTTTGACAATTCCAGTGCCTCCTCTTAGTTCAACAGCTGTTGGATGAAAACAATTATTATATTTACAAATTATTATTCAATGTCTGTGTTTATTAATAACTATTAATTTGATTGTAACGTTATACTTTTTAAATATTAGCCCGATTTCTCTGACTTTGGTAATAACTGGCTGTTTAAAGAACCCTATATAATTTTTATATCATATACTTGTAACTTTTTTCGATATCCTGAGAATCGATACTAATCGATAAGAGTCAATATTGCTATTACTTAATAAAACATTAATACTTTTCAATACTTAATAGTTCTTTATTTCTTCAATAATACTAATTACCAATAAGATAATTCTAATTGATAATCTACAAAGACTTTACCACCCGTAAGTGAAGATAACCTAAAATATAAAAAGGTAAACAAGTATCGATTGGTTTGAAGACAGTCTTATGAGTGGTGATAGCTTATTTAAAATATACTAAAACTTTAATAAAAATTTTCAGAAGAGCATTACACTGTTTAAAACTTCACAGCCCTATATTAATTAATTGATCCTAATTAATTAATTAATAAAATTAAAAAAAAAAATTTTAAATTATTTTTTTTTATATAAACATAATTTTTTTTAAATTTCCTTCAAAACAATAAATTTTGTTTTGAAACTTTCGGCGAAGCTGAACACATATATTCCTTCATCAACTTTACGCTACTCGACCTGTCTTGCTACCATTGGGACTCGACCAGCTGGGAAACTTAAGGAAGTGTTTCAGGCCAGTAAGACGTCGAGAGCCACACCAAATACACACCAATTAAACATATTACATTGGACTTGATTACATCGGAGTCTCACATACTCCACAATAGCTTATTATCATCAACACACATCTATATTTATTTAACTTGTTTTATTACAATGTATAGGCCTATATATAATTACATAATTATATATTATATATACTGCGACAAAACTAATGTCAGGCATAGTAATAATGGAACACATAAACAGTTATCTGTAACAAGGTTGTATATTTTAAGACAAAAATTTTTATATGCTTTGTAGTTCCCAAATATTTATTTTTAATTCAAAATCGTCTGTGAATCAGATTGATCTGATTTTTTAAAAGAAATGTCAATTGGTTACTTGAATGCTGATTCCGTGGGTAGATACGTCTTACAGCCAGTCCTGTGAATTGCCGCAATTCTGCACCTCGGATCGTCACCTCCTTTCTGCAACTCCCGCTTCGCTGGGGCTCCACTCGTACGCGCGCACGCCGTCACACCGGTAATTAGTCTAATCTACTCTCAGGGCACAATTGGGTTATAATATAATCTCACTTAATTTTGGTGAGTTGGACCTTCCCGCGTCTTGAGGTGTCATCGCGATCAAAAAGGAGTATCCCGGGTGGATACACCTTCCCTAAGCGGAAATCTTGATCCACGCGATACTAGCACAGATAACACTATTGAAATAGCTTATTATTTTTTTATAATAATTTCGTCCCCCTTCAAAGTAACAGCAACGGTTAACTCGTCGCAAATGTGACCCTGATTATTCGTTTTAAAACACGTTTCTGCACGGATAACTCGCGCAGAGAGCACTTTTGAAAACTTCGAGCTGCAGGGTAGAACTAACTTGATATTCGCCGGCGGAGACCCAATCTTAGTGGAAAATTGGGGCCGCTGATTGGTCGAAACAGCTTATCATGCGATTGATGGCTACAATTGATAGATGATTACTTGAAACGATTTGCAGATTTTTGCAGCAGCAGGTATAAATTTTATCTAAGACTCTTCTGCCATCTAAAAGAAAAGGACTTTACAGAAACGGCTATTTACCAATAAAATCCCAATTTACACACCCAGTAGTATCCCATTACCCAAAGCGCAACCCAGTAGACTCTGGCCCGTGCTTTCTAATCCGGCAATGACCCCCCGGCTAGGTAAGCTCATGGCGCCAACACGTACGTGTTGCCCGTGATTACCTACGCCTGTCCTGTTTGGGGATACCTGGCTCGTGGTCATAGAATTACGCTCCAGCTCGTACTCGACCGGGGACTGAAGCTCGCGTGCAAAGTCCCCAGGAGGTACTCTTCTCGTCTTTTGAGGAGAGGACTCGGTGTCCGCTCTCTTGATGACACCGTGAGACGCCTGGCGCGACGATTCAATGTTCGTTCCGACAGAGTGACCCACAATTCCCTCATTGCCGGACTTGGTAAATACACCCCGCGACCAGGTGAGTCCTGGAAGCGACCTCGTTTGCTAGTCCCGGTGGTATAATCCACCAATCGCCGGTCGCTTCAGACCCCCCCATAATTAGATAAAACATATATAATGAACTCAAATCGACCCAGTGGCAGGGGCTGTGATAAGCCTACGACGGGGTACACAGCTAAATGCTGCAACTGTCAAGGAGCCCATCCGGCTAATTACCGAGGCTGCCCTAACTTTATCGCCGCCATGAAACCGCAGCGACCTCCTGTGCGCCCTGGCGCGCAGGCAGGCCGTGTAGCTGGTCCTGGCCCTAACCGGCGAGCGGCTTTCCCGCCTCTCACCGGTTCATCTGCCCAGGTCCCGGCAGCAACTCCGGTTGCTTCCGGTGCCGCTGTCTCGCCTGCAGTCGTCGCTTCGGCGCCGCCTGCAGCGGCCTCAATCCCGGCGCCTACCGGAGCGCCCGCACCTTCCTACGCGGCCATGGCCGCTAAATCAGCCCCGCCTCCAGCCCGATCGGGCAAATCAAAGCGCTCTCGTCGTCGCCGGAACTCCGCCGGCCGACCTACATCATCACAGGTTCCACCTGTACCCTCTCCGCGGGCTCGACCCGCCCCCAGCCATCGTCCTCAACCTTCCAGCGAGCAGTCTACTACTCAGACCTCCAGCCCAGCGCTATCTGCTACCCCTGTCGAGGACAGTCAGGCTTGTCCTCCTGAATCCCGGGAAACTTCCCGGGCTTCGGCGGATCCCCTGACTGCCTGGGCAGATAATCTTGTTGCATCCATCAGGACTGCTCGTGACACTACCACTGTGCTTGCCCTGGTGTTCCAATCTTTAGCTGCCCTCTTTCCTCTACTTCCCCTAAATGGCTAATAGCCTGAGGATCGTTGCGTGGAACGCCTTCGGGCTACTCCCCAGGCGATCTGAACTGATGACTTTTGTAACGGAGTATGATGTTGATATCATACTTCTTTCCGAGACTCATCTGGCTCATTACCACTCGTTTTCCCTTCCTGCCTATGCCTGTTATCGTCAGGATCGTCCCCTACGGCCTCGCTGTCCCCCCTCGGGGGGCACAGCTGTTTTAGTCCACAGGCGGATATCCCACAGGCTTTTGCCTCCTCTAGATACATCTATTATTGAAGGCTGCGCGGTGGCGGTGGACGCCGGCGGATCGGAGCTGCGCGTTGTTTCTGCGTACCTCCGGCCTGGCCGGCGAACTCCGCCACCGCCCGAGGAGTGGGACGCCCTCCTCGACCACCCCCTCTCAACCATTGTAGCCGGCGACTTAAACGCCAAACACCCTTCATGGAACAGCCGCGTTGTCAACGCCTATGGAAATTCTCTGTTCCGGTTCGTCTCTGGCGACCCGGCACTTAATGTCATCGGCCCTGAAGACCCTACCTACTTCCCCTTTCACGGCCATCGGCCGGACGTTCTTGACATAGTAGTTGTCAAGAACGTTGCCCGCAACATCGAGGTCTCGTCTGTGTCGGACCTTTCGTCCGATCACAATCCCCTTGTTATAACTGTTCGAGAGCTGTCGGCGTCACCCCGACTTCCCGCTCAGATTGTTAGGAGAGTCAACTGGCGATCCTATCATGACGAGCTCTCTCGAAGGTTACCATCTCTCCCGGCGGACCCAATCGTCACTCGTGACGATCTGGATCTCCGCGCCACAAATCTTCAGGAATTGGTCCAAGGTGTCATGGATCGACACACCTACGCACTCGAGGTGAATCATCGTAAATCGGCCTTACCTGCGGAAGTACTCCACGCCATCTGGCTACGGCGCCAGCTCCGCCGCAGATGGCAAAGAACCCGAGACCCAGTCGTTAAGCGACGATTTCAACAACAGTCCCTTTACGTTCAGCAGCTACTGCGGGACGTAAACTCTGATCGATGGGACTCATACCTTGAGTCTCTTGAAGTCGACCACGCCTCCGTCTGGAGAGCGGTGAGTAGACTGACCCGCGAGAAGAGAACTCGCAACCCGCTGGAAACCCCGAACGGGGTTGTGTCTTCATCAGAAGGCAAGGCTGAGGTCTTCGCCGACTGCATGGAGTCGCAATTTACCGTTCATCGAGGCGTTTCGGACCCTGCCCACTCGGCAGACGTCCGGGACTTCCTATCTGGTTATTTTTCTCGCCCTCCCGCTGGCCCAGACCTCCCGTTCGACAGGGACGAACTCGTTTCGTCTGTCTGTCGACTAAACCGCCGTCGCGCCCCCGGTCCTGACCGGATCGGGGCCGCTGCATTACAATATCTCCCGGCCTCAGGCGTTGACCTCGTTCTCGAGCTGTTCAACTCTTGTCTCCGGCTACAGTACTTTCCCCGCCTGTGGAAAACTGCCAACATCGTTATGATTCCTAAACCCCGCAAGCCGCGCATGCTTCCTGAAAGCTATCGGCCAATATCTCTCTTGCCAGTTATCTCGAAGGTGTTCGAGCGGCTCCTGCTGGCCCGCATCTCGCCGTTGTTGGATAATTTTATCCGCAACGAACAGTTCGGGTTTCGCAGAGAGCACTCGACCACGCTTCAACTAGTCCGCGTGGTAACGCAACTCTCTGACGCCACCAACAGGCGAGCGGCTACGGCCGCCGCACTGCTGGACGTGAGCAAGGCCTTCGACAAAGTCTGGCACGAAGGTCTTCTCTTCAAACTTGCTAACTCCCCCTTACCATCGTCCATAGTGTTTTTCCTCCGGTCGTATCTCAGCGACCGAACCTTCAGGGTTAGCGTCGACGGAACCTGCTCTGCAGTTCGTCCTGTCGCCGCTGGCGTACCCCAGGGATCTGTCCTCGGCCCCGTTCTGTACCTCGTGTACACGAACGACCTGCCTGTTTTGCCCGGAGTCACGTTGTCTTTGTTCGCTGACGATGCAATGTATCATTACAGCTCTGTGTCCCCGCGTTTTGCGAGTACACAGTTGCAGCGTCAGTTGGACCAGCTTCCGGACTGGCTACGGAAATGGCGGGTGACGATCAACACGGAGAAATCCGAGGCGATCTGTTTCACTCGTAAGTCCATCTCCCGATGCCAGCCCCTCTCCCTTGAAGGGAGGCCTATCGCCTACAAAGAGTCGGTGAAGTATCTAGGCGTTCGGCTAGATCGTCGCCTATGCTTCAACGCCCACGTGACAGACACCCTTGCCAAGGCTCGCGGCGTCCGAGCCAAACTTTACCCATACCTCGCGTGCCGCAGCCCCCTGGCGCTGCGCACGAAAGTTACCCTCTATCTGTTGTTTCTCCGGTCTGTATTGACCTATGCGGCACCTGTCTGGTGGTCACTTGCCTCCGCCACCAACAGGCGTAGGCTGGAAAGTTTCCAATCCAGAACCCTCCGTTCCTTGTCGGGATCTCCTTGGTTTGTTCGAAACAGTGTAATTCGAGGAGGTCTACGAGTTCCTGCTCTCTCAGCCTTTGTCTGGTCATTAGCTGCGACTCTCTTTGCCGCAGCTGAGACCTCTTCCTTCCCTTACCTCAGAACCATCAGCACCACGCAACCACCTCCCCCTGTCCGGGTCAAACGCCCTCGGGCGATTCTCGATGACCCGCCATAAGTTTAAGTAAACTTAAACCTCACTTAACTTGTATATTCTCTATCTGCCCATGCCCCAGAATTTACCTGTAAAGCTGTTTCCTTCCTCCCTTCCTAGTATGCCGACCGCGCTGAATGCTGCTGCTACGCGCTATCACTGGCACGGAGGCTCTCTGCCTCGCGGGGAGCGACCGACGCCTCACGGCGTCTGCACGCGGGATTGGGAAAGGGCGACATCTGTCACCTGAACCCGTCCTTGCGGCAGTGCCCACTGATTGCTGTAATATTTAAAATAAATAAAAATTGAAAACCTTTCTCCCCCGCCTTCTCAGTTAACTGGTTGGCGGTTGTCCATTCCTATTTTATTCTAGGTTACCTGTCGAATGAACCAGAACTATGTCTATCCACAGGCAGCCATTGGGCTCGTCCCAGATGCTGCAGTCATGCACCGGGTGCAAAGACGCCCCGCTACTACAGTGCTACATGCTACATGCTACCAGTGGCAGGAGTCATTTCTGAGACTCGGG
The DNA here is from genome assembly GCA_034769895.1 of Magicicada septendecula. Classification (NCBI taxonomy): domain Eukaryota; kingdom Metazoa; phylum Arthropoda; class Insecta; order Hemiptera; family Cicadidae; genus Magicicada; species Magicicada septendecula. The sequence continues at coordinate 330,292,472 of CM068375.1, forward strand.
ACACTGCACTACTCGCGACCCCCAGTTGTGTTGTGTGTCGGCGGTTCATAGCGACGGACGCATTCTTATGAATATGGATGGACTCCAGATGCAGGCGAGTGAAGTAACCCCGGACAGAAGACAACACGCGGGCTTCATCAAACATCACCCGGTGATCGTCGTGAGACAGAGTGTGTTCAGCAACTGCGGACTTTTCCGGCTGGCCCAGGCGGCAGTATCTCCGGTGTTCAGAGAGGCGCGTCCGGACACTACGCTTCGTGGTGCCTATGTAGACCTGGCCACACGTACAAGGAATACTGTACACCCCGCACGACGAGAGTGGATCCCTGGCGTCTTTCACCGGTCGCAGGAACTGTTGGATCTTTTTGGTTGGCTTAAAGATCGTCCTGACGCCCCGCTTACTCAGCAACCTGCCGATGCGGTCAGTCACGCCACGGATGTAGGGCAAGACAGCAGAGCCAACAACCTCAGGCAACACCGACTCGTCCGGCCTACCAGATCTTCTCGGCCGGGCAGCTCTCCTAACCTCCGCAGCAGAATAGCCGTTGGACTGCAGTGCTTCCTCGAGATGCCGAAACTCATCTTCGAGATACTGGGGCTCACAGATTCTTTTTGCCCGGTCTACCAGAGTCTTCAGCACCGCCCTCTTCTGCCTAGGATGATGATTGGAGGTCCTGTGCAGGTATCTGTCGGTGTGCGTTGGCTTCCTATAAACGTTATGTCCCAAGCTGCCATCGGTCCTTTTCAGGACCAACACATCCAGAAAAGCCAATTGATCACCACTCTCGCGCTCCATCGTAAACTGTATGCGCGGGTGCACAGCGTTCAGATGTCCAAGGAAGCGTTCCAACTCTTCATCCCCATGGCTCCAGACCACGAAAGTGTCGTCCACATACCGCAACCAACACTTCGGCTTCAGAGGCGCAGATGAAATTGCCAACTCTTCAAATTTCTCCATATAGAAGTTTGCAACCACAGGGCTGAGAGGACTTCCCATGGCGACGCCATCCACCTGTTCATAGAAGCCGCCATTCCACTGGAAGTAGGTCGTTGTTAGGACCTGCCAGAACAAAGCAGTGATGTCCGCCGAGAACAGGTCACCCAAATACCCCAAGACCTCCTGAACAGGGACCATGGTGAAAAGAGGGACCACATCAAAACTCACGAGAACATCGCCAGGCTCCAGCACCAACTCCCGGATCCTCCGAAGGAAATCAGAAGAGTCCCGGACGAAAGAATCCGTCTGCCCGATGTACGGCTTGAGCAATCCAGTGAGGTGCTTTGCCAAGGTGTAAGTAGGCGAGCCAACAGCACTGACGATGGGCCTCAGCGGAACGTCTTCCTTGTGGATCTTCGGTAAACCATAGAGACGAGGAGGAAGGGCCTCCGAACACCGAACGGCCGTCTTCACATCAGGCGCCAGAGAAGATTGCTTAACCAAAGAATCCGTTTTTCTTAGAACAGTAGTAGTCGGATCTTTGTTCAGCCTCCGATAAGTGGCAGGATCTAATAAACCTTCAATCTTCCGCTGGTAGTCTTCGGTGTTCAAGACCACAGTGGCGCTCCCCTTATCCGCCGGCACAATGGCAATGGATTCATCCCTTTTCAATTCCCTCAAGGCTCGCAACTCCGCCGACAGAAGATTGCATTTTGGCGGAGCGGCCCTTCTAAGGGCCCTAGAAGCTTCCATACGTATTTCATCTGCCTGGTCTCGGGGTAGTCCTCGGATGCCTGCCTCCACGCTCGCAACTATTTCCTCCACCGGTACTGTCTTCGGGGTAACCGCAAACTTCTCACCTTTGGCTAACACCGAGGTCTCATGTGGTGTTAGTTGACGGTTCGATAGGTTCACAACCATCCTGTCCATCCTGTCACTATCCAGTATTCCTCCCCTGATGTTCTGGGAAGCGAACCGCTCGAATTTGTCACGCTGTCTCTGACTAGTACTGGCATAACACGACTCAAAAGCATTATAAGTGAGCCCATCCAACATCTTCCAATCATGTCGTTGGAGGTTACTGCTGAGATGTGAATGCAGTTTAAACAGGTCTTGATCATTTAGTGCCAACTCTTTTCTCGTGTAGTGTATGCGCTCACGCAGCATGGCATTTTCCGTTCTGCTGTATATCCTGTTGGCCTGTGGCGTATTAAAGAAGTGTCTATGTCGTAGGAACCTAGGAACGGTTCCCGAGTCTCTACAGCGAAGTAAAAGGCCAAGGAACACAGCAGACTGGCTTTCTTCTTACGTAGCGTCTCCAGCTTTTTAATTTTCTTGAAAACCTCCTCCCCGTAGAGGTTCTTAATCTTATTACGTAGGCTTTCACGGCCGGTGTCATTACGATTATCTTCTAAAACTTCCGGGCTGAAAGGCCGTGGTCGATTGCTTAAAATACTGCTAAATGTTTCGGCCGCACCACCGGTAGCCATCTTCAGTAGCGAAAAATTGTGTTCGAATAGATGACACGCAGAACACGTCTCCCAATGGACTTGGAACAAGCAACAGTGAGTTACGGCTACGATGCCTCTATTTATAACTTTTTGGCCGCTTCAGGTGTATCGCGCGGACCAATGAGAAGCCAGCTCGTCATACTCGATTCTGATTGGCCATGGAAAATAAACCATGCCAGACACTATTTAAGGAGATGCTTTCGCCTACTTACACCGAGTTTACCTAGAGCTGTTGCCAGGGTAGGCTGCGTCACTTTTTATGGCGATTTTTGCTTGTGAATTTCACCGTTATTTATACATTTATCAAAGTGAATTCTTCAACATATCTTCATCTGTATTCATCTTCATCAGTGTGCTATAAATTACCAGTGTATTGTGTCGTGCGCGTGTGTTTTTGTGACTCGTGTGCAGTGCGCGTCTGGTGTTCGTGTTCTTTGTCTGTCAGTGTAGTGATTCAGTGCTGGTGAAAGTCACTCTTTCCTAGCCCTTTTTTTGCGTCTTCGACGTTCATTTCGGCTCATCCCGAGATGGCGTCGAACGCAACTCCCGTTCCTTTGCCGGCACCGCTGGTAACCTTAATGGAAACCTGCGGTACTGGTCCTCATTCTACCCCGCTGCCGTCCCATACAATCAGTGATAGTGAAAGTGAAAGTGATTGTGCGTCGATGTGTAGTGTGGGGACGGGGGAAGGTGAATTTTCGCTTGTGGAGGGCAAGTCTGCCAAACGCAAGCGAAAATTGGTCGCCAGCCCGCCACCGGCCGCTGCTACGCATCGGGTATCTAGTCCCGGTAACAGCGCCAACCATCCGACTCAGTCTCCCTCTCAATCTGTGCCCAAGCCTAAAATTCCTCCGATTGTCATTCCCGACAATCGCAATTATAGGGAAATTCTTCGTTCCCTCCAGAATCTGCTTCCTTCGGCCAAACTCGAGGCCAGGTGCCAAGGCTCCTCGCTTCGAATTGCGGCCACAACAGTCCCGGACTTCCGATCGGTCCAACAGTTTCTTACCGATCGGAAGATCTCCTTCCATACTTTCGCGCTTCCTTCAGAGCGCGAAATTAAAGTTGTTCTTTCCGGACTTCCTTCCTGGACCGCCCCCGATACCATCAGGCAGGAGCTTGTCGCCTTAGGCTATTCGCCGACGGCGGTAAGTGTACTGCATGCTGGCAAGGGGGAAGATCGCCGTCCTGTGAATAGTTTCCTAGTAAAACTACTCAAAGTAGGCCAGTTCGAGGAGGTCTATGGCCTCCACAACTTCCTGCACCTTCGGGTGCAAGTTCGTACTTTTGACCCGCGGCCAGGCCCCTCGCAGTGTTTTAACTGTCAGAGGTTTGGCCACTCCAGCTTATTCTGTAATCACCCTCCGCGTTGCGTGCGATGTACTGAGCCTCATCGTGGGTGTGATAAGCCCAAGACGGGGTTCACGGCCATTTGCTGCAACTGCGGCGGGGACCATCCGGCTAGTTATAGAGGATGTAGGGACTTTATATCAGCCATGAAGCTGCAGCGGACTCCTGCTCGCCCTGGCGCGCAGGCAGGCCGTGTTGCAGGTCCCCTCCCTAACCGCAGAGAGGCCTCCCCACCTCTCTCCGGAGCATCATCTCAGGCCCCGGCAGCAGTTCCGGCTGCTCCCAGGGCCCCAGTTCCGCCTGCAGTCGACGTTTCGGCGCCGCCTGCAGTCCCTTCTGTCCCGGCGCCTGCCGGAGCGCCCGGTCCTTCATACGCGGCTGTGGCCGCTACATCAGTCCCGCCTTCCGCTCCTCGGAGCCACAAACCAAAGCGCACTCGTCGCCGTCAGCGACAAGTTCCACAGGCCTTGCCTGTAAAACCTCAGCGGGCCCCGCCCGCCCCCAGCCATCAACCTAAGCTCCCAATTGAGCAGACCCCACGTCCGTCCCCGAGCCCTGCGCCATCTGCAACACCGGCCGAGGCCAGCCAGGTCCGTCTTCCGGAATCTCGGGAATCTTCCCGGGCCCCGGTGGACCCCCTGACTGCCTGGGCTGAAACTTTGGTAAACAACATCAGGTCTGCTCCAGATACAACCACGGTTCTCGCCCTGGTGTTTCAATCCCTGTCTACCCTCTTTCCTCTTCTTCCTTTGAATGGCTAGGAGTCTTAGGATCGTTGCGTGGAATGCCCATGGGGTAGTCCCTCGACGATCTGAACTGATGACTTTCGTAACGGAGTACGACGCTGATGTCGTCCTTCTTTGCGAGACTCATCTGGCTCGCTACCATACCTTCAACCTGCCATCTTACATCTGTTTTCGTCAGGATCGTCCCCAACGGCCTGGCTGTCGCCCCTCGGGGGGGACAGCCGTCTTAGTCCACAGGCGGATATCCCACAGGCCACTACCCCCTTTAGATACATCTCTTGTTGAAGGTTGTGCGGTGGCGATAGACGCTGGCGGATCGGAGTTGCGCGTTGTTGCGGCGTATCTCCGGCCCGGCCTGCGGCTACCTCCACCGCCCGAGGAGTGGGACGCTCTCCTCGATCATCCCCTACCAACCATCGTAGCCGGCGACTTAAATGCCAAGCATCCCTCCTGGAACAGCAGAGTAGCCAACGCCTACGGAAAATCTCTGTATCGGTTCGTCTCCGACGACCCGGTACTTCAAGTTATCGGCCCAGAAGACCCTACTCACTTCCCCTTTTCCGGTCATCGACCGGACGTCCTTGACATTGTCATAGCCAAGGACGTGACCCATCACATCCAGGTCTCGTCAGTGTCGGATCTCTCATTCGATCACAATCCCCTTTTTATAACTGCCCGTGAGCTGTCGGCCTCACCCCGACCTCCCGCTCAGACTGTTAGGAGAGTCAACTGGCGCTCCTACCATGATGAGCTCTCACGGCGGTTACCATCACTCCCCGCGGACCTGGTCGTCACTTGTGACGATTTGGATCTCCGAGCCACTCATCTTCAGGAGTTGGTCCAAGGTGTCATGGATCGACACACATATACTCTCGATATGAATCATCGTAAATCGGCCTTACCTGCGGAAGTACTCCACGCCATCTGGCTACGGCGCAATCTCCGCCGCAGATGGCAAAGAACCCGTGATCCCGGCGTCAAAAGGCGCTTTCAGGCCCAGTCTCTTTACGTCCAGCAGCTACTGCGGGACGTAAACTCTGATCGATGGGACTCATACCTTGAGTCTCTTGAAGTCGACCACGCCTCCGTCTGGAGAGCGGCGAGTAGACTGACCCGCGAGAAGAGAACTCGCAACCCACTTGAAACTCCGAACGGGGTTGTATCTTCATCAGAAGGCAAGGCAGAGGTCTTCGCCGACTGCATGGAGGTGCAATTTACTGTTCACCAAGGCGTCTCGGACCCTGCCCACTCGGCAGAAGTCCGTGACTTCCTATCTGGACATTTTTCACGCCCTCCCGAAATCCCAGCCCTCCCGTTCGACAGGGATGAACTAGTTTCATCTATCTGCCGTCTAAATCGCCGTCGCGCCCCCGGTCCTGACCGGATCGGGGCCGCTGCTCTACAAAATCTCCCGGCCTCAGGCGTTGACCTCGTTCTTGAGCTGTTTAACTCCTGTCTCCGGCTACAGTACTTTCCCCGCCTGTGGAAATCAGCCAACATCGTAATGATTCCGAAGCCTCGCAAGCCGCGCATGCTTCCTGAAAGCTATCGTCCAATCTCTCTCTTGCCAGTCATCTCGAAGGTGTTCGAGCGTCTCCTGCTGGCTCGCATCTCGCCGCTGCTAGATGGTTTCATCCGCAGCGAACAGTTCGGGTTTCGCAGAGAGCACTCGACCACGCTTCAATTGGTCCGCGTTGTTACGCACTTGTCAGACGCCACCAACAGGCGAGCGGCTACGGCCGCCGTACTGTTGGACGTGAGCAAGGCCTTCGATAAAGTCTGGCACGAAGGTCTTCTCTTCAAACTTGCCAATTCCCCTCTACCATCGACCATAGTGTTTTTCCTCCGGTCGTATCTCAGCGACCGAACCTTCAGGGTGAGCGTCGACGGGTCCTGTTCTACAGTTCGACCCGTCGCCGCCGGCGTACCACAGGGATCTGTCCTCGGCCCCGTTCTGTACATTGTGTACACGAACGACCTGCCTGTCTTGCCCGGAGTCACGTTGTCTTTGTTCGCTTACGATGCTATGTATCACTGCAGCTCCCTGTCCCCGCGATTTGCGAGTACAAAGCTAAAGCGTCAGTTGAACCAGCTTCCGGACTGGCTACGGAAATGGCGGGTGACGATCAACACGGAGAAATCCGAGGCGATCTGTTTCACCCGTAAGTCCATCTCCCGATGCCAGCCCCTCTCCCTAGCAGGGAGACCCATCGCCTACAAAGAATCGGTGAAGTATTTAGGCGTTCGACTAGATCGTCCCTTTGCTTCAACGCCCACGTGACGGAAACCCTTGCCAAGGCTCGCGGCGTCCGAGCCAAATTATCTCCTTTCCTCTCGTGTCGCAGCCGCCTGGCCATGCGCACGAAACTTACCATCTATCTACTATTTCTCAGGTCTGTATTGACCTATGCGGCACCCGCCTGGTGGTCTCTTTTATCCACCACCAACAGATGTAGGCTGGAAGCTTTCCAGTCCCGAACACTCCGATCCTTGACGGGGTCCCCTTGGTTTGTAAGGAACGACGTGATTCGAAGGGGTCTCCGTGTTCCTACCTTGACTTCCTTTGTCCGGTCGCTGGCTCTAACTCTCTTTGCTAAAGCCTCGACCTCCACCTTCCCGTACCTACGAACCATCAGTGCATCAGAACCACCACCGCCCATTCGGGTCAAGCGCCCTCGGGCGCTTCTTGATGACCCGCCAAAGCGCCATCCTCTTTAAATTAAATACAAACAAGTAATCATCAGTCCTAGACCAGAGTATTTCACCAAACTGTCCTTCTCTCCTTCCTGTCCACCTCCTAGCACGCTGAGCCGGCTGCTTGTCGCTGTCATCATTCACTGGCACGGAGGCTCTCCGCCTCGCGGGGAGCGACCGACGCCCTCAGGGCGTCTGCTGACTGGACTTGAAACGGGCAACATCTGTTGCTCGAATCGGTACCAGCGGCAGTGCATTAAACAAATAACAGTTATACTACCCCGCCTTCTCAGTTAACTGGTTGGCGGTTTCCTTTTCCAGTTTTAGGTTACCAGTCGACATGTACCAGCACTATGTTTACTTCTGGCAGCCATTGGACACGATCCAGATGCTGCAATCAAGCCACGGGTGCAAAGACACCCCGCATCCATAATGCAATGGAATGCAATACTTACACCTGTCGTGCTTCTCTCCGAAACCCATCTAGCCCCCTACCATCGATTCTCACTTCCTTCTTACACTTGTTATCGTCAGGATCGTCCCCGACAGCCGCGCCGTAGAGAGCACTCGACAACTTTACAACTCGTCCGAGTTGTCACAGCATTGTCCGACGCCGCCAACAAGAGAGAGTCTACGGGCGCTGTCTTGTTGGACGTGAGTAAGGCCTTCGACAAAGTCTGGCACGAAGGTCTTCTCTGCAAACTCGCTCACTTCCCCATCCCACCGTCCATTGTGCATTTCTTGCGGTCATACCTCAGTGATCGTACCTTCAGGGTTAGCGTCGAAGGGTCCTGTTCATCAGTTTGACCCGTCGCCGCTGGCGTTCCGCAGGGATCTGTCCTCGGCCCCGTTCTGTACCTAGTGTACACGAACGACCTGCCTGTTATTCCTGGAGTCACGTTATCTCTATTCGCTGACGACGCAATGTATTACTGCAGCTCCCTGTCCCCGCGAATTGCGTGTTCAAAGCTGCAGCGTCAGTTGAATCTGCTTCCGGCCTGGCTAAGGAAGTGGCGGGTGCTGATCAACGCGGAGAAATCCGAGGCGATCTGTTTCACCAGCAAGTCCACTTCCCGATGCCAGGCCCTCTCCCTCGAAGGGAGGCCTATCGCCTGGCAAAAGTCGGTGAAGTATTTGGGCGTTCGGCTAGACCAGCGCCTTAGCTTCAACGGCCACGTGACTGCTACCCTCAACAAAGCTCGAGGCGTCCGAGCCAAAATATTTCCCATGCTCTCGTGCCGCAACCGCCTGGCTTTGCGCACTAAAGTTACTATCTATCTTTTGTTTCTCCGGTCAATATTGACCTATGCTGCTCCCGCATGGTGGTCGCTTGTGTCGACCACTAACAAGTGTAGGCTGGAAGCTTTCCAGGCCCGTACCCTCAGATCCTTGTCGGGGTCTCCATGGTTTGTGAGAAATGATGTCATTCGTGGAGGCCTTCGAGTTCCTACCCTTGCCGATTTTGTCCGGTCGCTTGCCGAAACTCTTTTTGCTTCTGCAGCGACCTCCTCCTTTCCTTATCTCCGATCTATCAGCACGTCTGAACCACCTCCCGCTATACGTGTTAAACGCCCTCGGGCGATCTTAGACGACCCCCCGTAATTCTGTTTGCTCTAATTTAGGTTCCCGAGCAATTCTATCTCCTTGTTACCATCCTACCCAGTCAGATACCTTCCCCAAGTAAGTTGATTTTCAGACTGCTTGGCGTTGTTACCGATGCCAAAGACACGGCGGATCCCTGCCTCGCTGGGAACGTCCGGCGCTACAAGGCGCCTGCATGCCGGGCCGGGCGCGTTCGGCATCTGCCGTTCGCCCCGCGCCCGGTGGCAGTGTTACCATGACCCGGAACCTATATATAACAAAAATTGAAAAAATTTTCCGCCGCCTTCTCAGTTAACTGGTTGGCGTGTCCCTCCCGAATATTTTAGGCCACCTTCTTTTGAAAGTCCAGCACTGTTTTCTTCTGGCAGCCATCGGGCACGTCCCGGAAGCTGCAATAAGCCACGGGTGCAAAGACGCCCCACTATTCAATGCAAAAACTTACACCTTGGGTTTTAAGAAGAAGAGTCTACCTCGAGCTGTTGCCAGGGTAGTCTGTGTCCGATTGTATGGCGTTTTCGCTCAGTGATTTCACCGTTGTTTGTTTATATTTCACAGTGATTTCTTCCCCATTTGAAGAAATAGTGTTAAGTTTGTGCTACAACTATTTATATTTGTGAAGTTTCACTTACTTAGTGTGTTATTGCCAGTATCTTCAGTGCAGTGTAGTGCGCGGCCGTTTTTGTGTTCGTGTGATGTGCGGCTTCTGGTGAGTACGTGTGTCAGTGCCTGTTAGTTAGAATAATCAGTGCTGGTGAGTTCTCTCTCCTATAACCACCTTTGACGTCCATTTCGGGCCTCCGATATGGCGTCAAATCAACCTGACATTCCTTTGCCGGAGCCGTTAAGCTCTCTCTTGGGCGCTTGCGGTTCTGCTCCCTTGAATTCACCTCTCCCCCGTGAAACCAATTGTGAAAGTGGAAGTGAAACTGATATTTCCGATGTCCATATGGGGAGTGTTGGGTCGGGAGATGAAGAGTTTTCGGTTGTGGATGGCAAACGCGCCAAACGCAAGCGAAAGCTCGCCGCCAGTCAGTCTCCCGCCTCACCAAACCAGGTCGCTGATTCAGGTAACAGCGGCCGGCAGTCTGTTAATCTTCCTTCATCTAGTTCAAAGCCTGACCCTTCTACCACTAAGTTTCCTCCTATTATCATCCCTGATAATAGGAATTACACCCAGCTTTTAGCTAATCTCCGTTCTGCCCTTCCTTCGACGTCCGTGGAAGCGAAATGCTCCGGCAAATCGCTGAAGCTGGTCGTCAAATCCATTGTTGACTTCCGCGCTGTTCAGCACTTTTTGTCAGCGCGGAACATATCCTTTCATACCTTCGCTCTCCCTGAGGAGCGCGAGGTTAAAATCGTTATCCAGGGTATTCCTTACCATACCCCCTCCGATGCTATCGTGCAGGAGCTGACGTCTCTTGGCTATACGCCAACAGCTGTGTCAGTTTTGCACGCCGGCAAAGGGGACACCAAGCATCCCGTCAATACTTTCCTGGTAAAGTTGCTCAAGACTGGAAATTTCGAGGAGGTCTATGACCTCCAAACACTCCTTCACCTGAGGGTGAATATTAGATCATTTGACCCGCGCCCAGGCCCTGCTCAGTGTTTCAACTGCCAGGGCTTCGGGCACTCATCCCTGTTCTGTCATGCGCCCCCACGTTGCGTGCGGTGCGGCGACCCTCACCGTGGCTGTGATAAGCCTCGTGTGCCGGGTTTTGTCCCGTACTGCTGCAACTGCAAGGGCGCCCATCCGGCTAGTTACCGGGGTTGTATTAAATATATCGAGGCAGAAAGACAGCAGCGATCTGCGCGCCCTGGCGCGCAGCGTCGTGTAGCTGGCCCGGCCCCTAATCGGCGAGAGGTCTTCCCCCCTCTCTCCGGTACATCTGTCAAGGCCCCGGCAGCGACTCCTGTCGCTCCCGCGGTCTCAGTCCCGCCTGCGGCGCCTGTGACGGCTCCACTACCGGCGCCTGCCGGAGCGCCCGGCCCTTCCTACGCAGCGGTTGCTGCGAAAACATCATCGTCAACCACTTCCGCCCGCAAGGGTACCAAAAAGCGCTCTCGTCGCCGGACTCCCGGCCGACGACATCAGCAGGCTCGTCCTGCCCAACCTCAGCGGGACTCTCCCGCCCCTGTCATCTCCCAACCTCCGCGTGAGCAGACCAAAGTTCAGTCCGCTAACCCAGCGCCATCTGTAGTCCTGGCCGAAGTTCCTCAGGAACGTCCGCGCGTGTCCCGGGAAATTTCTCGGGCTCCAGCGGACCCCCTGACGGCTTGGGCCACTCAACTTGTAAATAGCATCAGGTCTGCTCCTGACACCTCGACAGTACTGATGTTAGTGTTCCAATCCCTCTCTGCTCTCTTCCGTCTCCTCCCCCTCAATGGCTAGATCCCTGCGGATCGTCGCTTGGAACGCCGATGGCGTTCCTCTCGCCGATCTGAGCTGGCGGCTTTCGTCGTGGAGTACGACGTTGATGTCGTGCTTCTCTCCGAAACCCATCTAGCCCCCTACCATCGATTCTCACTTCCTGCTTACACTTGTTATCGTCAGGATCGTCCCCTACAGCCGCGCCAACCCCCGAAAGGGGGTACGGCGATTCCTGGTCCACAGGCGGATATCCCATAGGTCACTCTCACTACCCCCCTCACTACTCGACTCATCGAAGGTTGCGCGGTGGCAGTGGACGCAGGCGACTCGGAGTTGCGCATCGTTTCCGCGTATCTCCGGCCTGGCCTGAGCCCGCCGCCCCCGCCTGAGGAGTGGAACGCTCTCCTCGACCACCCAATCTCGACAATTGCAGCCGGTGACTTCAACGCCAAACATCATTCTTGGAACAGTAGGGCTACCAACGCCTACGGCAGATCACTCCGCCGGTTCGTCCTAGACGACCCGGATACGCACGTCAACGGCCCTGATGATCCTACCCACTTCCACTATGCCGGTCACCGACCGGACGTTCTTGATGTAGTTGTAGGCAGGAACGTGGCCCATAACATCCAGGTCTCGTCAGTGTTAGACCTCTCGTCTGATCACAATCCCCTACTAATAACTGTTCGAGATGTGTCGGCTTCTCCCCTACTTCCCGCTGGTCCTGCTAGGAGAGTCAACTGGCGCTCCTATCACGACGAGCTATCTCGAAGGTTACCATCTGTCCCAGCGGACCCGATCGCCACTCGTGACGATCTGGATCTCCGTGCCACTCATCATCAGGAGTTGGTCCAAGGTGTCATGGATCGACACACATACAACGTAGAGGTGAATCGTAAATCGGCCCTTCAACCGGAAGTTATCCACGCCATCTGGCTTCGGCCCAAGCTCCGCCGCAGATGGCAACGAACCCGAGATCCCGCCGTCAAACGACGGTTTCAGGCCCAGTCTCTTTACGTCCAACAACTCTTGCGGGACGTAAACTCTGATCAGTGGGACTCATACCTTGAGTCCCTTGAAGTCGACCCAGCCTCCGTCTGGAGAGCGACGAGTCGCCTTACTCGCGAGAAGCGTACTCGCAACCCGCTGAATACCCCGAACGGCATTGTTTCTTCATCGGAAGGCAAGGCAGAGGTCTTCGCCGACTGCATGGAGACTCAATTCACCGTTCATGGAGGCGTCTCGGACCCTGCCTTCTCGGTAGTGGTTCGAGACTTCCTATCTGGTTATTTTTCCCGCCCTCCACCTGACCCTCCCGCTCTCTTCGACAGGGACGAACTAGTTTCGTCTATCTGTCGACTGAACCGACGTCGCGCCCCTGGTCCTGATCGGATCGGGGCCGCAGCTTTGCAACATCTCCCGGCCTCGGGCGTTGAATTGGTCCTGGATCTGTTCAACTCCAGTCTCCGGCTGCAATACTTCCCCCGCCTGTGGAAAAATGCCAACATCTGTATGATTCCCAAGCCCGGCAAGCCTCGCATGCTTGCAGGCAGCTATCGTCCCATATCATTGTTGCCAGTACTCTCAAAGGTGTTTGAGCGTCTCCTACTCGCTCGCATCTGGCCGCTGCTGGATAACTTTATTCGGAGCGAACAGTTCGGGTTCCGTAGAGAGCACTCGACAACTTTACAACTCGTCCGAGTTGTCACAGCATTATCCGACGCCGCCAACAAGAAAGAGTCTACGGGCGCTGTCTTGTTGGACGTGAGTAAGGCCTTCGACAAAGTCTGGCACGAAGGTCTTCTCTACAAACTAGCTCACTCCCCCATCCCACCATCCATTGTGCATTTCTTGCGGTCATACCTCAGTGATCGTACCTTCAGGGTTAGCGTCGAAGGGTCCTGTTCGTCAGTCCGACCCGTCGCCGCTGGCGTTCCGCAGGGATCTGTCCTCGGCCCCGTTCTGTACCTCGTGTACACGAACGACCTGCCTGTTATTCCAGGAGTCACGTTATCTCTATTCGCTGACGACGCAATGTATTACTGCAGCTCCCTGTCCCCGCGAATTGCGTGTTCAAAGCTGCAGCGTCAGTTGAATCTGCTTCCGGCCTGGCTACGGAAGTGGCGGGTGCTGATCAACGCGGAGAAATCCGAGGCGATCTGTTTCACCAGCAAGTCCACTTCCCGATGCCAGACCCTCTCCCTCGAAGGGAGGCCTATCGCCTGGCAAAAGTCGGTGAAGTATTTGGGCGTTCGGCTAGACCAGCGCCTTAGCTTCAACGGCCACGTGACTGCTACCCTCAACAAAGCTCGAGGCGTCCGAGCCAAAATATTTCCCATGCTCTCGTGCCGCAACCACCTGGCTTTGCGCACTAAAGTTACTATCTATCTTTCGTTTCTCCGGTCAGTATTAACCTATGCTGCTCCCGCATGGTGGTCGCTTGTGTCGACCACTAACAAGTGTAGGCTGGAAGCTTTCCAGGCCCGTACCCTCCGATCCTTGTCGGGGTCTCCATGGTTTGTGAGAAATAATGTCATTTGTGGAGACCTTCGAGTTCCTACCCTTGCCGATTTTGTCCGGTCGCTTGCCGAAACCCTCTTTGCTTCTGCAGTGACCTCGTCCTTTCCATATCTCCGTTCCATCAGCACGTCTGAACCACCTCCCGCTATACGTGTTAAACGCCCTCGGGCGATCTTAGACGACCCCCCGTAATTCTGTATGCTGTGACTTAGGTTCCCGAGCAATTCTATCTCCTTGTTACCATACTATCCAGTCAGATACCTTCCCCAAGTATGTTGATTTTCAAACTGCTTGGCGCTGTTACCGATGCCACAGACACGGCGGCTCCCTGCCTCGCGGGGAACGACCGGCGCTACAAAGCGCCTGCAAGCCGGGCCGGGCGCGTGCGGCATGGATGGATGGATGGGTGCACGGGCGTCTTGCGCCCTAATTTGTGTGCGTTGTCCAGGCCTAAGCCTGATGAACGCCAGGTGCCAACAGTTCAGCGCGGTCGTTTGCTCTGCTCAAGGATGTTAAGGTGCAGTCCGCGGGTCCATGATAAATTAACATGGCCACCACGGTGGCAAGCTAGTGCTTTGCTTCAGCCAATTGTCCGGCCAAGGCGCGACACCATGGTCCCCTCAGGCTAACCTTTGGGAACGTGGTGACACACTGGCGAGGACAAGAAGCTCGAGCGCCCTAGGGCGTCGGCCGAAATGGTGGGTAATGTCACCGAGACAGCCAGCTTTCGCAAGGAAGGCACTTGCACAACCTCGCGGGAGCTCATGTCTCAGGTCATTACCTTACCAAATCAACAAAGCAGGTGCTGGCGGGGAACTTAATCGTGATCAAGGCTTCAGCCAATCGCAACGCCTAGTCGCGTCTCATTGGTCGCCGGGACATAGCCCACGGAAACTCAGAAACGCGCCGGCGAATACAAGAGGCTCGTCCGCCCGAAGGCAGCGGCCGAGTCGGCGGAACTTGTCACCGGGGCAGTCGGCTTTCGCAAGGAGGCATTTGCACAACCTCGCGAGATCCCATGTCCCGGATCGAGGCCCCTCCGAATCGGCAAAGCCGATGCTGGCAATAAATCTATCCATTCAATCCGCCGCAGCATGATTGACTACAGTTTCGGCAGGCGCAGGTGGTGATTGATGGTGATCGGTTCAGATTTCCAGAAGGTTGGGGGGATTCGTTTCTGGGGGTTCATGTGATGAACTTAGGGAGGGTCGTCTAGCAGCGCCCTAGGGCGCCTGACGCGGCGAGGAGGCGGAGCATTCTCCATGCTGTTAAGCCTTCGGAGGTGCGGGTAAGAGGACTCGCCTGCCTTGGCGAACAAATTCGCTGCCAGGGACCAGACGAAGACCTCTAAGGTGGGAACACGGAGACCCCGATGTATGGCGGTATTTCGCACATACCACGGGGACCCCGTGAGGGAGCGTAGGGTCCAGTTCTGAAATGTAGTCAGCCTATGCCTGTTGGTGGCCGACAGGAGAGGCCACCAGGCGGGTGCCGCATAAGTGAGTACTGTTCGGAGGAACAGTAGATACAATGTCAGTTTGGTACGGACAGCCAGGCAGCTGTTCCGCGAAAGCATAGGTGATAGTTTGGCTCTGACGCCACGAGCCAAGTTGAGGGTTGAGGTCACGTGGGCGTTGAAGTTTAAGTGCCGATCAAGCCGAACACCTAGGTACTTCACCGTCTCGGTCCAGTTGATGGGTCTCCCCTCTAAGGAGAGGGATTGGCATCGGGAAATGGACTTATGCGTAAAGCAGATCGCCTCGGATTTCTCCGTATTGATCGCTACCCGCCATTTCATTAGCCAGTCCGGAAGCATATCCAACTGGCGTTGTAACATTACGCTCGTCCGCCAAGGCGAAAGCGAGCTAAAATGAAACATCGCGTCGTCGGCAAATAGAGATAACGTGACCCCGGGATAAACAGGCAGATCGTTCGTGTATAGTACATACAGAACGGGGCCGAGGACAGATCCTTGTGGGACGCCGGCGGAGACAGGGCGAACCCGAGAGAACGCCCCATCTACGCTGATCCTGAAGGTGCGATCCGTCAGATAGGATCGGAGCAAGTGGACGATAGATGTCGGGATTGGCGAATGCGCCAGTTTGTAGAGCAGGCCTTCGTGCCAGACTTTATCGAAGGCTTTGCTCACATCCAACAGGACAGCGCCTGTTGCCTGATGATGGTTGGCAGCGTCGGCTAGATAGGTGACAACCCGTACTAGCTGAAGAGTAGTCGAGTGCCTCGGCCTAAACCCAAACTGCTCCTCGCGGATGAAACCATCCACCAGGGGCCGAATACGGGCCAGGAGAAGACGCTCGAATACCTTCGAGATTACTGGCAATAGTGATATTGGGCGGTAGCTTCCAGGTAGCGTGGGCGGCTTTTTAGATTTCTGGATCATGATGACGTTGGCAGTTTTCCACAGGCGAGGGAAGTAACTCAGCCGGAGACAGGAGTTGAACAGCTCAAGAAGAACGTCAACTGCCGAAGGCGGGAGATTCTGCAACGCAGCGGCGCCGATGCGATCGGGGCCAGGGGCCTTTCTCTTCTTCAGTCGGCTTAGGACAGACGCAAGGTCATCCTCGTCGACCGACATAGGAGGATCAATGGGGGGAGCAGAAAAGTATCCAGATAGGAAATCCCTGACGACGGCCACATGAGCCGGGTCAGAGATGCCTCTATGGACGGTGAACTGGTCCTCAATGCAGTCGGCGAAGACCTCCGCCTTGCCTTCTGCAGAGGATACAGTGCCGTCCGGGGTATTCAAGGGATGGCGAGTCCTCTTTTCGCCTTTTAGTCTACCAGCGGCTCTCCATACGGAGGCGTGGTCGACTTCCAAGGACTCCAAATATGAGTCCCATCGATTCGCGTTTACGTCAAGCAGAAGCTGCGAGACGTGTTCCGACTGGGCTCGAAAGCGCCGTCTAGCGGCAGGATCACGGGTATGGTGCCATCTGCGGCGGCGCGTGCGGCATCTGCCGTTCGCCCTGCGAACGGCGGCAGTGTTACCATGACCCGGTACCTATATAATATAAAATTGAAAAATTTTCCGCCGCCTCAGTTAACTGGTTGGCGTGTCCCTCCCGAAAAATTTAGGAAACCTTCTTTTGAAAGTCCAGCACTGTTTTCTTCTGACAGCCATCGGGCACGTCCCGGAAGCTGTAATAAGCCACGGGTGCAAAGACGCCCCACTATGTAATGCAATGCAATGCAATACTTACACCTTGGCAAAGCACCTCACTGGATTGCTCAAGCCGTACATCGGGCAGACGGATTCTTTCGTCCGGGACTCTTCTGATTTCCTTCGGAGGATCCGGGAGTTGGTGCTGGAGCCTGGCGATGTTCTCGTGAGTTTTGATGTGGTCTCTCTTTTCACCATGGTCCCTGTTCAGGAGGTCTTGTGGTATTTGGGTGACCTGTTCTCGGCGGACATCACTGCTTTGTTCCGGCAGGTCCCAACAACGACCTACTTCCAGTGGAATGGCGGCTTCTATGAACAGTTGGATGGCGTCGCCATGGGAAGTCCTCTCAGCCCTGTGGTTGCAAACTTCTATATGGAGAAATTTGAAGAGTTGGCAATTTCATCTGCGCCTCTGAAGCCGAAGTGTTGGTTGCGGTATGTGGACGACACTTTCGTGGTCTGGAGCCATGGGGATGAAGAGTTGGACATCTGAACGCTGTGCACCCGCGCATACAGTTTACGATGGAGCGCGAGAGTGGTGATCAATTGGCTTTTCTGGATGTGTTGGTCCTGAAAAGGACCGATGGAAGCTTGGGACATAAAGTTTATAGGAAGCCAACGCACACCGACAGATACCTGCACAGGACCTCCAATCATCATCCTAGGCAGAAGAGGGCGGTGCTGAAGACTCTGGTAGACCGGGCAAAAAGAATCTGTGAGCCCCAGTATCTCGAAGATGAGTTTCGGCATCTCGAGGAAGCACTGCAGTCCAACGGTTATTCTGCTGCGGAGGTTAGGAGAGCTGCCCGGCCGAGAAGATCTGGTAGGCCGGACGAGTCGGTGTTGCCTGAGGTTGTTGGCTGTGCTGTCTTGCCCTACATCCGTGGCGTGACTGACCGCATCGGCAGGTTGCTGAGTAAGCGGGGCGTCAGGACGATCTTTAAGCCAACCAAAAAGATCCAACAGTTCCTGCGACCGGTGAAAGACGCCAGGGATCCACTCTCGTCGTGCGGGGTGTACAGTATTCCTTGTACGTGTGGCCAGGTCTACATAGGCACCACGAAGCGTAGTGTCCGGACGCGCCTCTCTGAACACCGGAGATACTGCCGCCTGGGCCAGCCGGAAAAGTCCGCAGTTGCTGAACACGCTCTGTCCCACGACGATCACCGGGTGATGTTTGATGAAGCCCGCGTGTTGTCTTCTGTCCGGGGTTACTTCAATCGCCTGCATCTGGAGTCCATCCATATTCATAAGAATGCGTCCGTCGCTATGAACCGCCGATGATGGATGGATGGATGGATGGATGCACGGGCGTCTTGCGCCCTAATTTGTGTGCGTTGTCCAGGCCTAAGCCTGATGAAAGCCAGGTGCCAACAGTTCAGCGCGGTCGTTTGCTCTGCTCAAGGATGTTATGGTGCAGTCCGCGGGTCCATGATTATTAACATGGCCACCACGGTGGCAAGCTGGTGCTTTAGCTTCAGCCAATTGTCCGGCCAAGGCGCGACACCATGGTCCCCTCAGGCTAACTAGATAACTGAGACCTGCAGATGACGCTGAACGTAGCTGTAGAGCGAGCGGCCACGCGGGTTCGTGACACGGCTGTTCCAAGAGGGATGCTTGGAGTTGAAGTCTCCGGCAGCTATAGTAGGTAGTTCGTGGTCGAGGAGGGCGTCCCACTCCTCAGGCGGCGGAGGCCCTCCGGGCCCGGGAGGAAGGTACGCCGAAATTAGGCGAACCTCCCGATCCCCAATCCAGAGGGCCACCGCCGTCGTCTCCAAATACCTAGTATCTGGAGGGGGTAAGAGACGATGGGCAATACGCCTGTGGACGAGAATAGCAGTACCCCCGCTGAGACGAGCGGGGGGTTGTAGCCGGGGCCTATCCGTGCGATATGTAGTGTACGCCGGAAGCTGAAAGGAAGCAGCAGGGGTAAGGAAAGTTTCGGAGAGTAGGATGACATCTAGGTCATATTCAGTGGCAAAGTTAGCCAATTCGGCTCGGCGAGACGGAACATGAACCGCCGAGGTGAAAGCATCTCCTTAAATAGTGTCTGGCATGGTTTATTTTCCATGGCCAATCAGAATCGAGTATGACGAGCTGGCTTCTCATTGGTCCGCGCGATACACCTGAAGCGGCCAAAAAGTTATAAATAGAGGCATCGTAGCCGTAACTCACTGTTCGTCCACACGATCACTTCTGCTCCAGCTTCAGACTGAACAGGACTGCTCTTCTGACTGCTCTTCTTCAGCTCTCTTCGCTGGACGATCTACGGCTTTGCTGCCTTCGGCCATCTCGCCTTCCGACGAGGAATATTTCTTCTCTTCGTGGGACAGAAGACTCACGCGCCAGCTGTTTCCAGTGAATTGAGTAGCTGGTAGAAGCAACAGCTGGCCGAAGTTGCCCTTCTGAGGACCACCTGAGCCGGAAAACATCTTGGCCGGACAGGAAAGAAGAGGATTGCTCTGGGCTCACCTGGTGAGTGCCGTATCAGTGTGTAATTCCTAACTTGCTCACGACTGTTAGGTAGCGCTGCCCCGGACGATCCTTGCAAGCAAGCCCCCACCAGTGGTAAGCGAGCTTGGATATCGCCGGGGTAAAGGGGCCAGTGGACACCAGTCTTGGACACAAGCTCCTCCCGCATCGTCGTGAGCAAGGAAGACGCGCGGGTAATCCGGCTTCGGCCGGACCCGAGATCCCTGGCGTCTGGCAGTGACAGCCTAGCAGTCTCTGCCCGGCAGCCGTCGCACCTGGCCAGCATGCCTTCCACAGGCAACGGCTCAAGTGCCGAGTCGCTCGGCCTTGCCTTGCTGCCCCATCTGGGCGACTCGCCTGAATCGCCTCGGGCGATAGAGACGGATGATCCTCTCCCTAACCCGCTTCCTCCTCTTCCGGCTGACGAGTCGGGCGAGTTCGCGACCGTTGGTCGGCGTAATCGCCCGGCTAAGAAGCACAAGAGGACCCACCCAACCGCTTCCTCTAGTACCTCGGCCATGGACATCGGACTTTCTCAGGGCCAACAGGCCGCGGTTCCGACTGCTTCGACAGCTGCTCCGGCTGCTGCCGCTGTTGGTCGCGCGCCGCCCCTGTATGTCCATAGCGTGTCCAATGTCGCCGCCTTATACAGACGGCTGATCGCGGCCCACGGTCTGTCGGCCGACAAGCTTGACCTGAAGCTGCTTGGCGGTGATACGGTCAGGATTGTCGTCCGCCAGCTCGAGGACCATCGCTTGGTCGAGGCCTTCCTGCAGGCGCACAGCCTCCAATACCATACCTTTTCTCCTAAGCGAGTCAAGCCCTTGTCTGTAATTTTGCGAGGGCTTGACAGTAGAGGGAAAGTGAGTGTTCGAAAACACTTCCGGGTTCCGAACGAAAACACTACCGGGTTCCAGTTCATGACGTCATAGAGGCACTGGCAGCTGGTGTCCGAGCTGTCCATGTGACGTCACTGTTTTGTGTGTGTGTATGTATGTGTGTGTATGTGTGACTGAAACACTTCCGTGTTCCAGTTCATGACATCACACAGAGGCCCAAGTCGCTGGCGTCCGTATGGCTAAAACCTGTTTCAAGACGTCACGGAGGCCGTGGTTTCTGCATGTCCAAAATTTGGTAGCCGAAAACAATGTGTAGCGGATGGGGGTACCCGGAATTCGGCGGTTGCCCGGACGCGCAGAGGCTATGTCATCGGGTACCGTTACTCGAAATTTTGGGGGTATCGGGTACCGTTACCCGAAATGTTTAAACCAACGGATGGGGGTACCCGAAATTTGCATGACAGAGGCCCTGGCAGCTGGTGTCCGAATGTTAAAACACTTCCGCGTTCTGGTTTATTTTGATGTAACAAAATAATCGTTCTCTCTCGAAATTTTTTTAATGTCAGAAATTTGGTACCCTAAATGATTAAAACAACGGATGGGGGTACCCGAAATTTGTGGGTACGCCCACGTGACGACGACGTAGAGGGCGTGATGTCTGAAATGTTTAAATCAACGGATGGGGGTACCCGAAATTTTTGGTGTCTGAAATTTAGTACCCGAAATGTTTAAATCAACGGATGGGGTTACCCGAAATTTTTGGTGTCCGAATTTTGACACCCGAAATGTTTAAATCAACGGATGGGGGGTACACCCTAAAACAAGTCCTATATGTCTAAACTCTGGACGGGGAGGAGAAACCGTTACGCGAAATTGATCGGTTAAAATTTGGGACAATAGGTACCTGACGGGTTCCGAAATTTGGTGATTAATGACATCCCGACGCGGTTCCTCCGGTACTCAAAACCGGATATTGTATTATTATAATGTTTATATTGTGTTAATATAAAACAGATGCATCGATTTGAATACTGTTTAGAAAACATATATTCTTATCATGCGTTACTAAAATTGTTAACTGAATAAATATATTTACTCCTGTGACGATTCTCCTGTAAACCAGTCAAACAGCATCTAAGCTGGTACAAGCGGTGTGTGTGTGAAACACTACCACGTTCCGTTAATGTATTCAAAGAGGAACTGATAGCTGGCGTCCGTGTTTTATAAAGCTCTGTGTGTGTGTGTGTGTGTGTGTGTGTGTGTGTGTGTATGTGTGTGTGTGAGGTTGAGCCGGCACAGGCAAGCTGTTGTAACTTGCAGCGCTCTTTCTGTACTATATAAACCGGTTTCTTTGCTGTTACATTCCATGTGAGAGACGTACATCTCTACTGCTTTTGCGATTATTCAAGTATGATAGGAATAATTGTTTTGTATAAGGGGTATAATAATAAAAATAACATAGGTTATGGTTTATATGTATATATAATTTTTAATAATATCAAAAGCTTTTACAATCAAATCATAAGCTATAAGTTTTTTCTCTCTCTACACACACATGTTCTATATTCACAAGACAATTATAATTGAGCAAAACATACGCCCTCTCTCTATATACATAACTAAACAAAATAGACACTTTATCTATATATATATATATACATATATATATATTTACATAATTATACAAAATAATCTTTTTTCTCTCTCGCTTTCTCTCTCTTTTGCAGCCTTGAAGGTTCTCTCTCTCTCTCTCTCTCTCTCTCTCTCTATATATATATATATATATATATGTATATATACACACATACACACACACACATATAATTAACAAAATAATAATTACATTTATTACAACCAAAACAAGCCTTATATGTCTAACAATAATAATAATAATTAATAACATACAATATTACAATGTTGATGTGTAATATATTAATAATAACATACTGAATGTAGACACACATCAAATGATAATTAATATGGTGTTAACTACATGTGTAAAATGGTACACCAAAACCTTGAATTCAACTCTTTTTAGTATTTTAGATAATAACAGTGGTAACAACGCTTATAAAGCGCACATCCAGTGGAATTATGCCTTAACCAATTACATTTTTTCGTCAAAATAATTTTTTAAAACAATTGTTCTTCAGAGTGTAAATTCTCTCCACTCACAAGCACTCAGAATGTTACAGTGGTCACCATATGGTGGTGAACGACATACATCTCCCTCGCATTCGCACAAACACATAACATCGAAACAAGGTTTCTGTAACTATGAGAGAAATCTTTTAAAAAATTTAATTACACATAAAAATTTAATTAACACTTTAATGATTGTTTATCTCAACTTTTTATGTTATAAACCACATACGTTTTTTAATAATTAAAAACAGAATATAATTTCCTACAATTAATAATACTTGATCAAATACAAAAGAATGTAGACACATCAAATGATAGTTAGTGTGGTATTAAAAAAACATGTATTCTGAATTAAAGTCATTTTGATATCTTAGATAACAACAGACGCGACAACGGTTACGAAGCGGACATCCGCTAGAGTCATGCCTTGACCACTCATATTTTTTTACTAGCGAGGTATACGCTGTACCAGTAAAATTATACATCATATAGTATATCTGATTAACCAGCTTTGTTTTAGCAATTAGCAAATCTTTTATTTGAAGATATTCAATATTATGGTTGTTACAATAACTAATTGATGTTTTGAAGAGTTTGAAAAACTCATTACGAATAAATACTTTCATTTTGTAAATATTCTTTTCGTTTCGTATTGATATCCATCTACTCAGTGTCTTACGATTATTTCTAAAATTATAATCGAATTTAATCATGTTGCATTGACAATATAATCTATTATTACCATTTATTTCTCTGTTTAAAAGTTTTTCTACAATATTAGATCCAAGCAACACCTTGTTCTTTCTCTGAAAATGAATAGTTAACATTAAAAAACGACAAAAAAAATAGAGAAGTCTACTTCATCATTTAAAAACATTTTACTATTAATGTTATTATTACTATTATTATTATAATAAATCAATCCTGTTCTCGTTTATTTGGTCTGGAAAAAAAGAGAAAAAATTAATACATAACCACTTCTGTATAAGTAATTATTAGTGGTACTGAAATATCATACTCACATAATCAATATCCAACTGCACGCTCACTTTCTCGTTCGCCAGCGTGGTGTGTGAGGTTACGCATAGTGATAGGACACAAGGCTTCACAGCTTTCAATTGCTCCTCTGTAAATACGTCACACCATCTTTTAGGTAGGTATACATAGAAAAGTTTATCCTCCGGCTGAGGACAGGCTCCGGTATCTTCCAAATCTACCACAACTGACTCCCCGAATTTCGTTTTCACAAATTTCATGTGAATTATATGATACTTTACTCCTAAAGAAAGACTTGACAAGTCTCTTTTTGGTAAAAAATTTTCAACTGTCTTCGCGTTCGCAACGATTCCTTCCATGGCGAGTACTGATGACTGCACAGGGAAACACTGGCGTATTTATTCTGTTTCCCCCGACCACGTTCCTTCCTTCTAAAGCGTCATCTCCTTCGGTCACGACACCCTACCCCGCACCTCCACCGCAACGGTAACGGCTATAATTTTGCTTCCTACCCCACCCCGCGTCGTCACGGGCCACCATCTGCTTTCGGTCACGACCGGACGATGACATTATACCCCGCACCCCCACACCGCACCCAAAGCCTCGCCACCACCCCGCACCTCGCCTACATATTTTGTTCAATTACTTTGTCTGTCGCTCCGCAACGACCGGGTTTACCCCCCCCACCCCCACCCCGCACCACACTCGAGTCCGTCGGTCACGGTCACCCCGCATCCCACCCTGCGTCGTCTCGGGCCACCATCTTCTTTCGGTCACGACCGGTCGTACAACCCAGCCCCCCGTACCCCGCACCCTACATCCCGCGCGAGGCGACTCAACGACCGCGCTTCGGCCAAGGTCGCCGGCATCCTGTACTCCGCACCTCGCCTACCTCTCGGTCACGGACACCGGCTGGAACCTATCTCCCTACCCCGCACCACCATCCCACACCTTTACCCCGCACCCCGCACCGCATCGGTCACGGACGTCGGCTTCCTACACCGCACTCCCCACCCCACCCCACCCACCGCAACGCGCGTCGTCGGTCACGACCGGACGACTACCTACCCCGCACCGCTGCTCCTCGCGAGGCCGATCGGTCAAGGGCGCGCGGCGACAGAGTCACCGGTTACCGGACTGTCTATATAGGGAACCGACGACGCGAAGCCGGCCTCACTCCTTTCACAATGACCGACAGCAGCAGCAGCAGCAGCGAACACCGTGCTATCAATGGTAATGTAATTACTATAAAATTTATGATACTTGACAATACACTAAACACACAAACAGTATTATTAGATTACAAACACACGGTTGTTGATAAGATGTGTAGCGAAGCCGTAGCATTAAATAATTATATAAAATGGTATTTAGCAGTTCGTGTATCTTTTAAAAAATTAATAAACACCGAAAATATTTATTGTAATGCGGTATTCAGATCGCGTACAGAACTTAAGTCACAGTATGACGATATCGATGAACAGTATTCGATAGCTAGCGAGAAAATAATGGAATCCGTTGACAAATTCACGCGTGACGGAAGCGGGTGGGTCGAAAACGGTGTCGAGTCGGTGGAATTAAATATTACAAAATACAACCCTCTTGTGGGGTCGAGCTTTCTACCTACACCATCGAAATTATCAAACAGTAAGAAAGGAATTATCAATATAAAAAATGTAGACGATGAAAAGTGTTTCTTGTGGTCTGTGCTCGCTGGTATACACCCGATCGCGTGTAACCCGTATCGCGTTAGCCATTACCTTCCGTACGAAGAAGAAATAAACATGAAGGACATTCCTTATCCCGTCGCACTCAATAAGATAAAACGGTTCGAAAAATTAAACGAAAACATATCCGTTAACGTTTTTGGCTATGAAGGCGAGGTATATCCTTTACGTATCACTGAACATCGCGGTAGAAAGTACCACGTAAACCTACTGCTACTGTCCGACGCAAACACTACTCACTACTGCCTCATACGGAACCTTTCGCGTATGCTTTCGTCGTTGACAAAACGAAAGGGCACTTCGTTTTATTGCAACTACTGTCTACACAGATTTGCGGACAATAAAGATACTAACGCGGCGCGAAAACGAGTTGAAGAACACGAACGCAACTGTTCTCAGCACGGAGTACAGAAAGTAAAACTTCCTGACGAGGACGAAAAGTGGATGTATTTTAAAAGCTTTTCACTTTGTCACCGCGTACCTTATACGGTATACGCTGACTTCGAATCGTTTATTGTTCCGACCACCGGTAAAAACGTGGCACATCATATACCAGCCAGTTTCTGCTATGTGATAGTTGACTGGATGGGAAACGCCGTCAAGGAACCTGTAATATACCGCGGTAAAGACGTGGTGGACACGTTCCTTCGTGTGCTTTTAGCCGACGTTCAACGACTCGATAGAAAGTTTAATAAACCGATCCAAATGACAGCGGCCGATGAACGGTCATTCCAAAACGCCACTCACTGTCATCTGTGCAAGCAGCCGTTAACGGACGACACGGTTCGAAATCATTGCCACATAACGGGTAACTATTTAGGCGCTGCTCACAATGCGTGTAATATAAATTACAAAATACCAACACACGTTCCGGTTTTTTTCCATAATTTAAGTGGCTATGACTCGCATCATTTGATGCAAGGTTTCGGAAAGTACAAGAAAGATGAAATAACGTGTATCGCTACTACAAGCGAACGTTACATCTCCGTTACACTCGGTCAGCTCCGGTTTCTCGATTCTCTGCGGTTCATGAACGCGTCACTTGAAAAACTCGTCTCCAACTTATCCGCGGATAAATTTAAAATCCTTAATCAATTTTACACGCGTAATGTTGATTTACTGTTACGTAAAGGTGTGTACCCTTACGAATACGTTACGGACGATTCAAAATTTGACGAGAGGCAGTTACCGGACCGCGTACATTTTTACAAGGGGTTGACAGAGTCGGATATAGACGAAGAAGATTACGCGCACGCTCGAACGGTTTGGTCGGCTTTCGACATGCAAACGTTCGGTGATTATCATGACCTTTATTTAAAAACGGATGTACTACTGCTTGCTGATGTATTTGAAAACTTTCGAAACATGAGCCTGCAGTACTACGAACTCGATCCGTGTAACGTTTTTACCACCGCCGGTTTAGCGTGGAACGCGATGCTGAAAATGACAGGAGTCAGGTTAGAGTTACTCCGCGATATAGACGTACACCTGTACATCGAAAGAGGTATCCGTGGCGGCTTAGCAGCAATTTCTAATAGGTACGCCAAAGCCAACAACCCGTACATTCCCGATTATGACGCAAGCAAGCCGCACAACTATTTACTTTACCTCGATTGTACCAACCTGTACGGAACGGCTATGACACAGCCTTTACCACTGTCCGGTTTTCGATGGTTGGAACGTACAGTGATCGATACGTTGAACGTGCACGCGTTACGCGACGATGGTGACACCGGTTATATCCTGGAAGTCGATCTGGGGTATCCACATTACCTACACGACTTACACAGTGACTACCCTTTAGCACCTGAAAAGCGTACTATTACGGACAGTATGCTTTCACCGTACTGCTATCGCATGAAGCTGTTAAAAGACTTTGTGTGTAGTAACGGTAAGGTAGAGAAACTGATAACGTCCCTCGAGGACAAGACAAAATACATTGTTCATTACAGAACATTGAAACTCTACCTCGAACTAGGAATGGAGTTGAAAGCGATTCACCGTGTGTTAGCATTCACACAGTGCGTATGGTTGAAACCTTTCATCGATTTTAATACGAAGCGACGAAAGGAAGCCAGAAACACCTTTGAAAAAGACTTTTTTAAGTTAATGAATAACGCACCGTACGGAAAATCGTTGGAAAACGTACGGAAGCGAATCGATTTCAAGTTAGTTCCAAACGAGAAGAAACTTCACAAACTAACCGCTAACCCCAGGCTACAACATTTTTTCATCTATAACGAGGACCTGGTAGGTCTCACGATGAAAAAAACATTCATTACACTGAACCGACCTTTGTACGTTGGGTTCAGTGTATTGGATATTAGTAAGCTGATTATGTATCGGTTCCATTACGGATTCACGATGAATACGTACGGGTCACGTGCACGTCTATGTATGACGGACACTGACTCTCTGTTGTACGACATTCGCACCGACGATGTGTACAAAGACATGGAGGAGCATCTCGAACTCTTTGACACGTCGGAGTACCCTAAGGCACATCCGTGCTATAGTGAAACAAACAAGAAAAAGTTGGGTACTTTTAAAGACGAAACAAATGGAATACCGATACTTGAATTTGTCGGGTTGCGCGCAAAATGTTATTCATTCGTTACGGCAAACGATAAAGAGAAAAAGGTAGCGAAAGGTGTGCCACGTTCCGCGATAGCTACACAGTTGAAACATCAACTTTATAAACAATGTGTAAAGACCACTTCTCAAACTTATACTACGGCGCAGACTATCCAAAGCGAAAAACATAACATACACACAAGAAAGCTTACAAAATTATCGCTGTCACCATACGATGACAAACGATATGTCTTGGATGACGGTGAAACAACACTGGCGTACGGTCATTATAAACTCTGTCAACCCAGACGCGAGATAATTCAGCAAGCGAGAAAATCCGTTATAAATTATGCGTTCGATATACGTTGATATAAGACTCGCTTGCAGGAGCAACACACTGTCAGTAACGACGATGAAGTCGGTGAGGTTCAGTGAAAACGTAACGGTATATCTCGTACCAAAATTTTGCGATTCGCGTTTCGGGTGGCGATATGGAAAACGTACGCAAAACTATTGCAAAGGAATTGCACAGACCGGTGAGAAGGAACTTTCCCAGACGTGCGGTGGAGGTGAAGGGGTTACACGATCTCTACCAAGCGGATTTGGTGGAAATGATACCGCATGCCAAGTTGAACAAGGGGTACAAATATCTAATGACGGTAATAAACGCATTTAGCAAGTATGCATATGCGATTCCCTTAAAAACTAAATCGGGTGTTGAAGTAGCACATGCTCTCGAACCAATAATTATAAAAAATAAAATGAAATACCTGCAAACGGATAAGGGGAAAGAGTACTTTAACACTACCGTACAAGCTTTACTAAAGAGATTCAACGTCAAACACTATTCAACGTATAGCGAGAAGAAAGCGTCCATCGTAGAGCGATTTAATCGTACGTTGAAAACGAACATGTACCGCGCGTTCAGCGAGCAAGGCCATTATCGGTGGTTGTCGCTTTTGCCTAAACTGGTGATGGAATACAACGACAGAGTGCATAGAACTATAGAGATGAAGCCGCGACAAGTCGACAAGAGCAACGAGCAAATTGTGTTGGAACGAATAAGAAAAAATATCGTACCGCGGAAAGTGAGCAAGAAACATAAGTTTAAAATAGGCGATCGAGTGCGTATCAGTAAATACAAAATCACATTCGCTAAAGGTTATACACCAAACTGGACGAACGAGATATATACAGTGCACAGAGTTCAGCCAACCGTACCGGTTACGTACTTGTTGAAAGATCACACGGGTGACGTTGTGGAAGGTGGGTTTTATGAACAAGAAATGAGTAAAACCAGCGTTGGTGATGTGTATCTCGTTGAAAAAATATTACAACGTAAAGGTGATCGCGTGCGAGTGCGCTGGCTCGGCTTTGACGGTAAACACGATTCGTGGATACATAAAAAAGATCTGATATAATAACATTACCACAGTATTTAACCGAACGTAAACGAGTTAAGATGAAGATTGAACAACAATCGTTAAAGTTAAATGTTAAGAACGTAGACTCTGCTAAGTACAACGGTGAAGTTGCATATAATAAACACAGTCCACTGTTTCCAAACACAGTTCGATGTATCGTGTGCGGCGGGTCATGTAGCGGGAAGTCAAACGTTGCCTTTAACATGTTATTCGATTCAAACGGACTGCGATTTCAGAACCTGTACGTGTTCTCCAAATCGTTATTTCAACCAAAATATCGTATGTTGGAAGACGTTTTTAATGCTCTCGCTGACGAAGGAATGATGTACTTCACATACAGTGAAAACGATGAAGTACCACCTCCGCACGAAATTGTACCTAATTCAATCATGTTGTTCGATGATGTGGTATGTGAACGGCAGAATAACATACGAAAATATTTCGCTATGGGACGGCATAGCGGTGTGGACACTTTGTACCTTTGTCAGACGTACAGTCTGGTGCCAAAGCAACTGGTGCGTGATAATGCCAATTTCTTGGTTTTTTTCAGACAAGATGATCTCAATTTACGTCACGTTTACAACGATCACGTTAACACAGATATGAAATACGAAGAGTTCAAAGCGATGTGCGCCGAAGCGTGGAAGGATCGTTACGGATTCATAGTCATCAACAAGGACTCACCGATAAACGCGGGTAGATACAGAGTGGGTTTCGATCGTTTTATACATAAATAGAATAGTTTGTGCGAGAAAGTCATCAGTGTCAAGATGGATGACAAGCAATTGACACATGAAATCGATGCAATTAGCGATAACATAAGACAAAAGTATCGCGCGTTGAAACATGACATCAGAGAGAGCGATGAAGCGTTAACGAGAAAGTACAAACCTCTTTTGGAACCGTTAACCCAGATTTCGGAAAAGTTGAATGTCTCCGGTGATAAAATTAAAAAAATAAATGTTGAAGATGAAGATACGAAGACAGCTGTCGAGATGACACCACCACCATCACAACCTCGATTCCTTAGAACGGAAGAGTTGGCACAAACTCCTGATGTCGAAACATCGAACGTGACTCTTGAAGAGTTTTTAGCAACACCCGAAGGTCGACACGAAGCACAAGAATACGTTGAACAGTCTGTCGAAGGTCCGCTCGCGAGGAAATACTTACTACTCGCTTTATCTGATGATCGAGAAAAAAAGATGGATCATACGTACGGTATCCGTAACGTTGCAGACAAATGGATGGTGGGAAATTCGGTGTTGGAGATCAATCAAGACGACAGCTTCTACATAGCTGGAAAACGATACAGGGGTACACCGGGTCTCTACGAACTTATGTTTATGAAAGAACCCAACAAGAGCGTCTATGATGAAAACGATTTAGCAGCGTACAAATCTATACTGTTGGACACTAACGCACATAAACATTATCATTTACCCGGTGCTAAAATAAATACAAACAAAGGTGTAAAGTACAGAGAGATAATCGCCCGATTGTTCCCACCGCGCAGCGGACGTGGTATCGATTACGTACACTGGAACGATCCCAACAAACTGGTTGAACGGTTGAGACTGCTGGTAAGTTCAAAACGCGCCGGTCACAACGGACACGACAACGAAATCATCTCCGTTTTGGAGGAATTACGTGAAGCCAACATTATCGTATAAATTTTATGAACGTCGGTATAACAACTCATTGACGTCAACACTGTCAACATGTGCGGGTTAGATTTGACACCTGACTTTGAAGTCGAAAACGAAAGACTGAAAACCTTTACATCATGGCCTGTGCATTTCATCAGTCCAACCGCTATGGTTGCCGCAGGCTTTCATTACACAAATGAAATTGACAGGGTTCGATGTTCATTTTGCGGTATAGAAATCTTTCGTTGGAAAGAGGGTGACGATCCGATTGTGTTACACACGCGATGGTCACCACAGTGTCGTTACTTAAAACGGTTAGCACATCATTTGTAGCGTGCAGTCGTACAATGGTTGTGGACAAGTTCGGGAGACATCAAAGCGCCGTGAGCGTGCGACGAGAAACAAAAAGACAATTACGCGATACTGTAGGATTTAAGATTACGAATGATGGGCATATAGATGTTGAAAACAAAAAGATCCGCAATCTGAACGAACCGGATGCAGCAAAGGATGCTGTATCCCTGAGTTATATGCAAACACATTGTCTGCTACTCGATGATGAACGTAAAAGCGTGGACGTTAAAGGGTGTAGATTGAAAAATGTTGATACTCCTGTAGACGTTAAAGACGTAGTCAACAAATATTACGTTGATGACAACTGTATACAACACTCGAGTCAAGAGAGAGGTGAGGTCATCGATGCACGAGATCGATGGGTAATCAACGTTCGAAGTCCGGAACAAGCGACCGATGCGGTTAACAAAAACTATGTAGACTCGAACGTCATTAAAAAAGTATCGAACAGCTATTTGTTTGGGCAGAGCTGGTTGTCGGGAGTGAGTTCACCGATTTTTGGAGATGACGCGGTTAACGTAAAATACATGTTGCAGAACACCGTTAGCTTGGGCGAAGATGGTGTTTTCAAAGCAGCGGAAAAGAGAATAACAGACGTAGCGGATGGTTTTGCGGAGAGCGATGCTGTTAACTTACAACAATTAAATGACGTGAGACGATACGTAAAGAGCGAGATGTATAAAGTCGTTAAAACATTTCAGTATCAACTGGATTACTACTTATTGAAATTGTCTAAGCCACGTAGTTCAGAAGACGAGTGGACACTCGACACGAAGGAAATAAGAAGGTTAATAGATGAATACGATAAAAACATAGAAGAGAAAGACTGGAGATCGGTTTACGATGTACAACAACGTTAAGAGGAAAAAGGGGTGGGGCGTCGGAAACGTGCTTAAAAACGTTGTACCGTCCGTTGTTTCGTCAGTTATCAATCGAGCGGTGGACGCACTACCTGTCGAATTACATCTGCCGGGTTACAGATTCTGTGGACCGGGCACGAAACTCGAAGAAAGATTAGCGCGTGGTGATCGTGGAATCAATCAACTAGACGAAGCCTGTCGCGAACACGATATCGCTTACGCTCAATACAAAGACAACGAAAGTAGACGTATTGCAGATCGTAAACTCGCGGAAAAAGCGTGGGGACGGGTAAAGGCTTTGGATTCGGGTATCAGCGAACGAGCTTATGCGACAGCAGTTGCAGCGGCCATGAAAGCAAAATCAGCAATAGGAAGCGGTCGACGTCGTAAAAATAAAAAGAATGTGAGTAGTCGTGGTCGTGGTGCTGGTGGTGGGATGAAGAAGAGGAGGAAGAGAACTGTCCGAACCGCTAGGAAAAAGAAGAGAACTGCGTCCGGATTGTATCTACGTCCGTACCGAAAAAACTAATTCACATACCGCTCCGCCCGTTGTCCGAAGATGAATTACGTGTATACGCAAAAAAGCTAAACATACCGTATTTTAGAGGTGTTTACATGCGTAACGCATTACCGGATACAGCGCCGTGGAAGAACGAAAGCGTCATCGTAAATTTGGACGACGAGAGCGGACCGGGAACCCACTGGGTATGTTACAAGAAGCGTGGAAATCGAGTACACTATTTTGACGGGTTCGGTAATTTACGTCCACCTCTCGAGCTGATGCAATATTTTGGTGATACAGCCGACGTTCGTTACAACTATGAACGGAAGCAACCTCCTAACACGGTCATCTGCGGTCATTTATGTTTAGACTTTTTATCGTCTTCTGATCAGTAAACTTCAGCATGTCGTCGCTAACGGTCACCGTGACGGGTACCGACGCTGCGAATCTCGTGTGTAACTTTTTCCCACCTCTCGAGTTATACGGTGAATGGTACGTTGGACTATTGGATTTTACATCGTATAATTCAATACCAAACGTTACTGAAGGAACAAATAATGCATTTCCAGTAAAAATTTCCAAGGATCAGTGGTCCGTCATCAAGTTGCCTACCGGCACCTACGAAATCAGTGATATCGAAACGTATCTGCAGAAACAGTTAGGCGAGAGAACAATCAGTTTACGTCCAAACAACAACACATTAAAGTGTGAAATTTACTGTAAGCATGTCATCGACTTTTCGCATACACCGAATACCATTGCAAGTATGTTAGGATTCAAGGAGAATCAGCAGCTGGAAGCGTATATAACACACGAGTCGAACGTACCCGTTGACATAATCAAAGTTAACACCGTTCACGTACGGAGTAATATCGTACAGGGTGCGTACAAGGACGGCCAGGACCAGCACACGTTGCATTCGTTTTATCCGACCGTGGCACCAGGTTTCAAAATAGTTGAAACACCGACAAACGTAATATACTTACCGGTAAACGTACAACGTGTAGACAACATAATTTTGTCTCTCGTTGATCAGGACGGGGATTTAGTCGATTTTCGCGGTGAAGTTATCACGATACGACTGCATCTGAAAATATGGGATTGTATTTCGGACAAACGTCACCTGTAAAAAGGGAGTGTGTACGAAAGAAACATGGTAGTCGGTGTTCAACGTTGAAGCGATTGACATCAAGGAACAAGCGTTTCTTACTTTCACTTGGATTCAAATTATACGATTAAAATAATGTCGGGTGAAATTCTAGCTATCGAACGAGGAGCGGCTTTCGATAACAGAATCGTTGAGTTCGAATATCGTACGCACGCACCGTATGCTTCCACCCGATACGGTAACAACGATGAAATACGTATACCCATCCAACAACAGGATGTTTTCACTTTACCGGCGGAGAGTTTTCTGTACATCGAAGGAACATTGACCAAGGTTAATGCTACCGACACAGCGTTGAACGTGAAATTAATCAACAATGCAATGGCTTTCTTGTTTGAGGAGATCCGTTACGAAGTGTGCGGTGTGGAAGTGGATCGTACAAAAAACGTTGGAATTACGAGCACTGTGAAATTGTTACTATCGAGCAATGAGCATGAAAGAAAGCATCTAATCAATGCAGGATGGGTGACGACAACCGACGAGTCGTTGACAGTACACGAGAGTACCGGTGATTTTACGTTTTGTCTTCCGTTGAAAATGCTACTCGGTTTCAACGAAGACTATACACGCATCATGCTGAACGTTAAGCAAGAATTGATTCTGTTGCGTACCTCTACCGATCAGAACGCAATGGTGCTAAAAGAATCGGGTGCAACTGCAAACGGTAATCTCGTAATAAACAAAGTACACTGGAAGATGCCCTATGTGCGCGTGTCAAACAAGTACCGAATACCGCTATTGGAGCACATCGAGGAGGATCATGAACTAGTGATGCCGTTCCGCAGTTGGGAATTGCACGAGTATCCCGTTCTACCGACGACAAATCGACATTCGTGGACCTTGAAGACATCGTCACAGTTGGAAAAACCTCGGTATGTAATATTAATATTTCAGACGGATAGGAAGAACAATATAGCGAAAAACGCGTCGGAATTTGATCACTGCAATTTAACGAATGTCAAGCTTTTTCTGAACGATAAATACTATCCGTACGATAACCTGAACCAGGATATCGATAAAAAACGTTACGCCCTGTTCTACGACATGTATACACGTTTCCAAACATCATACTACGACCGTCGCAACAGAGCGCCTCTTTTGACACCTAATGAATTTATAACGAAAGCACCGTTGTTTGTCATCGATTGTTCCAGACAAGAAGAACCAATCAAGTCGTCTGCCGTTGATGTGCGTTTAGAATTTGAATCCAGTAACAATTTTCCAGATAAAACCACCGCTTACGCTTTGATTATACACGATAGGATAGTACAGTACACAGCGTTGTCGAATACTGTTCATCGTTTGTCATAAAAAAACTTGTTCTCCCCTCTACTAGTTTATAAAGATAGGTATTAGCGATCTCTACATAACAACAACCTCAGTCCTTTTCAACGATGGAAGGTGACTGTGACAGCAGCAGCAGCAGCAGCCATTGTGAGTATAACGTTTACTTGTCTCTTGCATATCCAATCAACTCGTACTCTAAGTTCGTTACCGTCGGACTGTATAAAGAACTCAACTATGAACCGGGTGTTTTGTTTACAAACGGAAAAAAGAAACGTATATTACTTGACTTTTCTGAGTGGAATTACTTGTTGATCTTTCGTGAACAGTTACTATCCAGTATGTTATTGTACGAAGAAGGTGAAAACCGTGAAAAGAAGAAGAGTGTGATGATCAGTCGTAACTTTGGGAAAACGTTTGTTCGGATTAAAGGTAGTAAGACCGAAAAATTTGTTTTCACAGAACCCGAGTGGATCCGTTTTGGTTGTTTATTAACAGTACTAAAGAAATATCTTGTTCGCTTGTTTTATGATCAAGATCATTTCAAGTCGTACATTAATCAGGTAGTAGCCAAGGGGTGTTATGTACCACCATCCTTCTTTTTCCCATCGTTTTTTCGATTGGAAAGCAGTCGTCATGACCAACAGCTAACATTTGATCGTCTTTACGATGAACTGGTATTGGAAGGAAAAGTAGAGGGGGAATTTGAAAAAATTAACGTACTCGATGCGGACATGTGTCACTCGGAAAAATGAACTTGAATAGGACGGTTATTGCTGAGTTTGAAGCGTTTCGCGGTGACAAAAATGAATATGTAATCAAAGAGTTCGTTACAGTTGATATAACAACCGGACGTTTTGTTATCGTGTTGTTCGCTCCACCATACGAAAGTGCACGACTGCACCAGAAATTCCGAAAAATCAATGACTGGTTGGAAACACATTATCACAGGATACGATGGAACGATGGTAATGTACCGTACAAGAATATGGTACGCATCGTTGCAGACATTTTTTCAGATTATCCTGTTGTCTATACAAAAGGGTTTGAGAAGGCAAATTTCTTACGACAGTTGTATCACCATGGTGAGGTGATTGACTTAAACGATATTCAAGCACCTGTAGTTCCTAGATCCTTTGTACCCATCATACAATGTCCTGTTCCTCATCGTCAACCCGTTACCACTCCCCCCTTACACTGTGCATTACGCAAAGCTTTGTTTTATGCAGAATGGTTGCGGCAACGAAATAAAATATAGTCGGTTGTGAACATGTTTTCATCATGGTGTTAGTGTGAATGCTACGTGACAGAAATGTCCATAAACGTAGAATTAGGTACCGTAGTGTGTGCGTGAGTGTTAACCTTGACTACGTCACTGTCGCGGTAGAAATACTCATAAACGTAGTCCTGGTAGTTCGAGACGGGTCACTGGCACGGTAGATATACCTGTAAACTCGTCAAGAACCAGTATGGGTGTGAAAATTACTCATTACGGTACAGCAAATGTGAATACGCATCATGTATGAACAACATATTCACCCGATTAAAAAAATAAAAAAATAAATAAAAAAGTAAATAAAAAAATATGTACTGCTTTTACACATTGGCTTAGCATTGCATAATGTATCTTTATTATTATCTACCACTGTACTAGTCAATAGTACAGCGATAGATAACGTGGAGTAGGCCTGCTTTACGAATCTGTAAAGTTGGGGAAACCACGTTAAAAAAAGCGTAGCAGGCTCTCATTCGCCTCCCTCAGGCTGCTAGGAAGAGGATGAGAGGTAAAAAAATAAAAGTATAACGAAATGTTTATTTATTTAATAATAAATAAACTTATATTGTGCTTTTATGATTTTACACATAGGACGACAGTAGATATCACTCGTCCACCTCATGGTTACAAGTAAGAGATGAGAAGTATAAGTACAGAAATAATTACAGTTAAGCGATAACGGCCCCTTGGTGTAGTGGATGCACGCCGGTTTGGTGTACCGGAGGTCCCGGGTTCAAATCCCGGAGGGGCCGTAATTTATTTTTATGTAAAAATTAATATCCAATGACATACCATTGTTACAGTTGAACACATGCGTCATGTGGTCGTACATTCCGGTGTTAAAATTTCGGACACCAAAAATTTTGGGTAACCCCATCCGTTGATTTAAACATTTCGGGTACTAAATTTCAGACACCAAAAATTTCGGGTACCCCCATCCGTTGATTTAAACATTTCAGACATCACGCCCTCTACGTCGTCGTCGAACCAGCTATCATATCCACCCAGCCTCCTGTTTCGTCGTAACCAGTGTTTTATACATGCGTCATGTGGGCGTACCCACAAATTTCGGGTACCCCCATCCGTTGTTTTAATCATTTAGGGTACCAAAATTCTGACATTAAAAAAATTTCGAGAGAGAACGATTATTTTGTTACATCAAAATAAACCAGAACGCGGAAGTGTTTTAACATTCGGACACCAGCTGCCAGGGCCTCTGTCATGCAAATTTCGGGTACCCCCATCCGTTGATTTAAACATTTCGGGTAACGGTACCCGATACCCCCAAAATTTCGAGTAACGGTACCCGATGACATAGCCTCTGCGCGTCCGGGCAACCGCCGAATTCCGGGTACCCCCATCCGCTACACATTGTTTTCGGCTACCAAATTTTGGACATGCAGAAACCACGGCCTCCGTGACGTCTTGAAACAGGTTTTAGCCATACGGACGCCAGCGACTTGGGCCTCTGTGTGATGTCATGAACTGGAACACGGAAGTGTTTCAGTCACACATACACACACATACATACACACACACAAAACAGTGACGTCACATGGACAGCTCGGACACCAGCTGCCAGTGCCTCTATGACGTCATGAACTGGAACCCGGTAGTGTTTTCGTTCGGAACCCGGAAGTGTTTTCGAACACTCACTTTCCCTCTACTCTTGACGCGCATACAGATCCCCAGGAGATCCTCGTGGAACTCCGTGACCTCGGGTAACCAGTGCAGGCAATTTTCCGCCTGTTCACGCACTCAGAAACCCGAGTACCTCTCCCGCTCGTCCGTCTCCAGCTCGAGAAGGGCGAGGCAGCTGACAAAATATTCCAACTGACGCGGCTGTTTGGCTTCCCCGTCAGGGTGGAAACCAGTCGTCCCCAGGGCAAGCTCGCGCAGTGCCACCGGTGCCAGAGGTTCGGCCATCACACCGACGTCTGCCGCAAGGCCCCGGCCTGTCTACGTTGTTCTCTGGGACATTCAACCCAGGCCTGCACTGTGGCAGACAAGACCAAATTCCGCTGCATCAATTGTGGCCAAGGCCATGCAGCAAGTAATGTAAACTGCCCGGTCTATAAGGCGGAGCTCCTGTGGAAGCAAAGGCCGCAGGGGCCCCTCCCGAAGCCAAGGCAGCCAGCTATGCAGCCCCAACCCCAGAGACAGCCTAAAACTCAGGCAAGGCCTCAACCTCAGGCACAACCGGCACGGCGCGCCCTCTCCGGCTCCACCTCCAGCCCCTGCAAAGGCAAACAAGCGTACCGCGTCTCCTTCCGAAGCAGAGACACGCCCAGTAGCCGTCATCTCGGTTTTGGAGCCGGAGAATAAACCCTCCACCTCCGCGGAACCTCCTACTCCCGCCTCTGTACCAGAGGCAGCCTCGCCACCCTTGGCACCTCCGCGATTTCCGCGAGCAGGCATCACAAAACCCAGGAACAAAGGGATAACCACACCGGATGCTCGGCCCCGAGCTCCTGCGGGCCCACAGCCCAAGAAAAGTCCTGCTTCCCGGTACAAGTCCGACGAAGCGCAACAGCGTACTTTTCCTGCCGCTGATTCAAAACCGTCTGCCCCTGGTCCTGTGGCTTCCACCACAACCCGATCTGCCGTTAAACCTGGTCGCTCTTACGCGGCCTCAGTTTCCAGGCAAACCGCCCAGTCCGTCATTTCCGATGACGCACAGTTCGTCCGCGACTTTCTGACTGGCTACCACCTCAAGAAAGTCGCATCCACCTTCAGGTCCATCCGAGACCGCCTGGAAACTGCCGACCCAACTGAGAGATTTATGCTCTTGGTGGAAGCCTGCGAAGTAATAGGTCTTCTATGAACCGAGCCCTTAGACGAGATCTCTCGCTCGTAGCCTGGAATGCTAACAACATCGGTTCCAAGCATTCCGACCTTCTTGAATTCCTGGCTCGGTTCAAACCCGACGTACTTCTCCTTTCTGAAACCCACCTGACCCCGGCGAACCGGTTTCGATTACCAAATTACGTGGTCTATCGGGATGACCGAGTCGGCCAACGAGGAGGCGGCACGGTGATCGCGGTGAGGACCTCCATAGGTCATCATCGTGTCGCTTTGCCGCAGCTTACCAACATAGAGGCCACCGCCATTGAGGTCCACGGAGCTCTTGGCGGCGTCCTCGTGGTTTCAGCATACAAGCCCCTACGAGCTGAACTTCTTTTTGGCGACCTGGAAGTCACCTTCGATTCCCATCGAAGGGTAATTTTGGCCGGCGATCTGAATTGCAAGCATCGCGTTTGGAATAGTCGTCTGACTACTCCGAACGGGAGGCGCTTGCTCAGTTTTGTTGAATCGCGCCGGGCGATGGTGTTTAATCCAGCGCAACCCACGTTCTTTCCGTCACAGCCTAACGCGGCTCCCGATGTTCTGGATATCGCGGTGACCCAAGGAGTTGTCTGTCCGATCGAGGTATTCTCACTTACGGAGCTGACATCCGACCACAACCCTATCTTGGTCCACGTCGCTACCCAGCACGCCTATGCACGTTCTGACCAAAAGAAGGTTATCGATTGGGATCGCTACGGCCCGGCCTTGTGCCGTAGATTGCCGCCAGCGGCCCCACTCGATTCCGTTCGCCTCCTAGACGAAGCAGTTGCGGGAATCGAAGAGGCAATCATCTCGGCTATAGGCGTGTCTTCACGTACGCGAGCTGGTTTCACGCCTGGCTACCAACGCATCCCTGAGGAAGTCTCTCTTTTCGCTCGCGAGAGGAATTACTTCCGGAAACGTTGGCAGAGGACCCGTGATCCGGCCGATAAGGCAGCATACAATCGGCTCACCGGACGACTGCGTGGCAGTCTGAAGGCGTTCCGACGTAGCTGTTGGGAACTCGACGTGGCCCGAACGGGGGATGCGGACCCGCTAAGTCACCCGTACAGAATACCTACCGCATTGACGGGACGGAGGGGCCGACCTCCACTTCCCGCCATTGTTGGACCGTTCGGTCGACCCCTGGGTCGCCCGGAGGAGAAGGCCGAGTACTTGGGCTTGTGTTTCGAGCGACAGTTCGCTCCCAACCCGCCCATGGACTGGGATTTCGACGAACAAGTCGAGATGGCTGTGGAAGACTTTCTGTCACTTCCGATCACGGCGGAGCCTCAACCCATCTCTTTGGAAGAGGTCTCAGATCGGCTCGCTGAACTTCAGCCAAGAAAAGCTCCAGGCCCGGACGGTGTTACCAACACCGCTCTACGACTTCTTCCCGAGCCTGGAGTTCAATTCTTTACTGATTTGTTCAACGCGTGTCTCAGACTGGCCTACTTTCCCAAGAAATGGAGAAAGGCGACGGTTATCGTGATCCCGAAGCCGGGAAAGGATACCACCCGCTCGGAAAACCTCCGGCCTATCAGCCTACTCTCCGCTACGTCCAAGGTTTTTGAGCGCCTCGTAAGCGTCGTGTACGAGAACATCTAACCAACTTTGACGTGCTGGTCCCCGAACAGTTTGGCTTTCGTGTGGGGCATTCGACCACTCATCAACTGATGAGACTGGTGGAAGGCATCACGGAAGCCGGGTGTCGGAGAGAACGGACCGTTGGCTGTTTCTTAAATGTTGAGAAAGCCTTCGACAGCGTATAGCATGATGGCCTGTTATTCAAACTTAGGGAAGTCCAGCTCCCGGACTGCTACCTCCATCTGGTTGCTAGCTTTCTGACGGAGAGGACCTTCTGCGTGAGAGTTGGCGATTCTGTCTCTTCCGAGAGACGAATCACAGCCGGCGTCCCTCAAGGTAGTGTTCTAGGCCCCCTTCTGTTCTCGATCTACGTCAACGACGTGCCGAGACAGCCTGGAGTTCAGATGGCCCTCTTCGCTGACGACACGGCCGTATTTACGGCCGATCGTCATGAGGAAAGGGCCGTCCTACGACTGCAGCGCCAGCTCGACACGCTCGTGGACTGGACTGAGAATTGGAGAGTGCTCCTCAACCCCACCAAGAATGTAGCCGTCGAATTCTCTAAGCGACGGAAGAACCCCGTTAGGCAACTACGTATCGGCAGAACGTACTTGCGCTGGTCCAACGAGGTCAAGTACCTCGGATTACACCTCGACCGTCGGCTCACCTGGCGTACCCACGCACAGACAGTTCTTAAGCGAGCATCCACTCGCCTGTGCGCACTGTTTCCACTCCTGATCAGCCCAGCCATGACCAGGAAATTCGGTAGGATGATCGTCGGCGCATATCTGCTGCCCGTCATTACCTACGCCTGCCCGGTCTGGGGTTACCTCGCCGCAATGCATAAAAAGAAGTTGCAGAGCGTCCTCGACAGGGGGCTTCGGCTAGCGGCCAAAGTCCCCCGTCGCTTCTCATCTCGCCTTCTAAGGAGAGGACTTGGCGTCCGCTCCTTGGACGACACTTTCAGGCGGCTTGCACGCAGATTTTATGCACGTGCGGCGAGATTCCCAGACAATCCTCTAGTGACTGGGCTGGGAAGGTACCGTATACGCCCAGGTGATTCGTGGAAACGCCCTCGGTGTATATTGCGCTAGTGTAGGCTAGCACAACAGCCGATAATCGGCCTGCTATAGAGCACACGCCCTACTTGGGCAGGGCCACGAGGCAGGAGCTCCAGATGGTAGCTCGGAACTCAGTTCCCGTGCGGTTCGTCTCTGGGACGCACAACCGCAAAGCCCAGAGGAAAAAAAAAAGTAACTCACTGTTGCTTGTTCCCAGTCCATTGGGAGACGTGTTCGGCGTGTCATCTATTCGAACACAATTTTTCGCTACTGAAGATGGCCACTGGTGGTGCGGCTGAAACGTTTAGCAGTATTTTAAGCAATCGACCACGGCCTTTCAGCCCGGAAGTTTTAGAAGATAATCGTAATGACACCGGCCGTGAAAGCCTACGTACTAAGATTGTGGAACAATATCTCAATGGCATGTACAGGTCATAATAAGAACAAAACCTATACTGACATGTATATCTCAAAGTATTTCCTTACCAATATATTTGTAATTAAAGATACATTATGAAAAACAGTTTACCCAAAGAGCTTGTTTGATACAAACCCTGTTTTTGTTCAATTCAAGGTTCAGATTGCGGAAACAAAGTAAAAAATTGAATTTGAATAACTAAAAATGCCTTTTCAATTATTGGCACTGTACTTTTATTTAAACTTACTGATTACAAACATAAGAAGCACAATCATTTTGTAGTATACAGTATGTTCTCAAAATATAGTGCCAAACTTTAAGAAATTATTATATTCATTAAACTAAAAGAAAATATCTAGTAAACTATTAGACAAATAAACGATAACTGTTTCGTTTTTCGCTGTATAAAATAAGTGTTTTTATATAAACAAAAGTTAATTACTACCAAACCAAATGATAATAATGTGCTTGAACTTGAAACCAGACAGTTTCCGTTACGTATTGCACCTTTATTATTTTTATAAA
Organism: Magicicada septendecula; assembly: GCA_034769895.1. Taxonomy (NCBI): domain Eukaryota; kingdom Metazoa; phylum Arthropoda; class Insecta; order Hemiptera; family Cicadidae; genus Magicicada; species Magicicada septendecula. The sequence continues at coordinate 330,335,068 of CM068375.1, forward strand.
AACAAAAAAAGCAAAAGTTATCTTAACAATTTTCAAACAGGTAGTTGTTCAAATATTGAACTTTAAAATTTGAGAAAAATACAGTTATGACAAAAAAAGGTTTATTACGTAAAATATGAGCTACATTGTTCCCAATCCAATAACAAATAGCCTACATCTTTACGGCATTTCGATATTATTGAGTAAATTATTGAGTTATTATATTTCGTTTCCAAGAAAGAAATTTAGTTAATTTTGTCTTACGAAAAATTGTATTTTTTTGCGCAGTTAGACCTTTAAACACACTGGATTATTTTATCCGATTCCCAAGTGCCAAATTGTTTTAATTAATTTCTCTTGCAACTAGTCACAAACGATGAATCAACATTATTCTAACAACGAAGTCAGAAGTGTGTAGAATGTGCTCCCATTGGCGCACTTCTTACCATAGTACATACACTATAGTTTTACAATGGTGTTCCTTAATTTAAAATGTAGTACTCATCACTTTGTTAAGGTGTAGGTATTTCTTTAAACACTTCACTTTCCTAGACCAGTTAACTGTCTCTGCAATCACCAAACAAGTCCAGCATTATTAAGAAGTTTTGAATATTTTAATTTTTATCTTGCCTTTGTTCATATTATCCGCAAACATTTTGAACATATCAGTAACCATATGTACGTATTTTAGTGTCTCGATGGACAGCATCGTTTGTTACATACCACGGTGAGTCAACAAAACAGGGAAACGCATTATTTTGAAAAAGTTGAATTAGTTTGTTGTTGCATCTTTTTTTTTGAGACCCCAATGATGCATACCATATCCATAAACTGGTTTTAAAACTTGTTTGTATAATATGTTACACAATCTTGTTTCTATAAAGTTTATTATGCAATGACAGTATACAGTGTTTTACAAGTAGCTACCACATTCTCTTGAATTTTATTTCAAGTTTATTTCATTTTTCTTGGAATTCTCTTTTCGTTTAATCATAGCATGTCTAGTAGTATTAAAATATTTTGCCGAAATTTCATGTGGGATTATTTATAATTGACTGAAGTAGGTAACTAAGGTTAAGGACAATTGACTAATTTACTAAGGCAGGTAGTGCTCTGTTTTACTGTTGGTGAAGTTGACATGAATAGATTTTATCTCATTCCGTTTAATACGCCACTTTTTGCCCATTTAGTAACATTATTAACTGTTAACTATAGACTGTTTGTTGCTGTTTGTACATTGTTTCTGGCATCTAACAGTACAGTGTCATTAGCAAATGTAGCTGTTATTAAACCTGCACATATCGGAATATCTCCTGTGTACAAAATATAATAGATCTGACAGCCTTCCTTTTGCGGTACTTGCCACCTGAATTATTTTTTAACTCAGAATAATTATCATCACACTTTACTCTGAACTGCGGCTTTATTTCCTTTTACTCTGAAACCTACCTTTTACTCTGTGCAAAGGTAGGTTTTTTTCATCATACATCATACATCGTATATATTAGATCTTCGTGCGACACGTTTTGGAAAGCTTTGGCCAAATATTATATCTAATACAAATATTACAATATTACTCTGCATGTTCTCTTTTATTCAAGCGGCCGCTCAGTTACATCAGTGACACGATGCACCTGCTCAGTAGTTGAGTGTTTAATCCGAAACACAAAGTAGTTCGTTTTTTCAAACCATTTGGATATAATTAGCAATTACCACGTAGTCTAATACGAAGGCTTTTCTTTTGTAGTTTTGCTATGTTTTTGGACCATAATCATTTAATAAATTTTGCACTGCTTTGGCACATGTTGAAGTCGTAACGCTATATTAAGCACGTGTTTAAGTTTCTTATTACCTTATTTGGTAATGCTTATAGTATTTGCCCAGTTATTATATCTTAACTTAGTGCAATCTTGCAACTAAAATTTTTTGGCTCTCACTAAGAACCTCATTAGGAGTCACGCTTCAATTGTTCTACCTACTATATTATTCACTTCTGGAAGAATTTCATTAACTGTAACCGGGTGCGGTTGAAAAATATTAGCTAAGTGAAAAGAGAACGCTATAGACTTTCAAATATCTTTACTCATGTTCCTGTCATTATCATATTGATTAGGTAACTTTTTAACGTTTAAACTCTTGGTAACTTTCCAAAATGAATACTCACTGAACTTATTAGCCGTCAGGTATCGTAAGGAATTGGTAAATGTTTCATTTTAACTAAACGTATAAGCAGAACTTAATGGTAGATTCAAGTTTACGTTTGGTTGCTAAGATAAAAGCTTGAATTCAGTATTTGTTACAAACATATATAAGTGTTAAGATACGTAAAGTGTATATATGTTAGAAGTTTTTGAAACATAGCTTAAAAAATATTTCAAGATAATCCACAATTTTCAAAGCGTATTGGTAGATACTATATTTTTGAAACTATAGTAAACAAACAAAGTAGAAATTTGATGTAATTTTCTGAAAATTTGGTGGTTTAAATTTAACTTATTGATAAAATTGTAACTTCAATTTTTAATTTTTGTTGGCCCAGAATTTAAAAGAATTTTGAAATAATTATTTCTTCCGGATGTAAGCTAAAATTGCCTTCTGTCCTAACATTTTTTAAGTTTCCAGAACTGAACTCTACAATAAAATGTTTGTTAAAATTGCCTTTTTTTGATAATCAACATGGATTTAGACAATTATTTAAACATTCCATACAAATTTAGTCTTTTGTTTTTAAAAATTTTCGATTGTTTAAAAACAACTACATTTAAATTTTGGTAAAAAATTTTTTTAATACAACACCCCACAAGAACATTTTCAGTTTATTCAAAATTTTGATCACTCAAATTTATGCCTTTCACTTCCATGCTTTTTTTGGTGGGGGGGAGGGATCAATATCCACAAACAATATGGGTTGTGCGATAAAAATTGAGATAAGTTTTATGAGTTTTACAAAAATCGTTTATATGTTCAAAATATAACTTTGCAAATCTTCCAAATGGTTAGACAGACAGGCAAATGTTAAAAGGTCGACTTAAAACTAAGTAACATTTGGCTGGTCCGACCACTTTTAGGACATACGTTAATATGCGTTTTTATAATTTTCGGACTTACAGAATAGGATTCTAGAATAATACCGTACAATATAGAATCATCTTGTACAATATACAATAATGTACCGTACAATAAACATTGTTATAGGTAAAAGTAATTGATAATAAAACAGAATCTTGGAGAACATGCCGATAATAGTAATAACTGGAGTTATAAAAGGTAGACTATCATATACTTACATTTGAATTCATAGAAATAAAGTGTTTAAGTTGTATAAGCAGCAACTACTAAACGTAATGTTTACTAAAGTTAAGGTGTACAAAGCGATAATAATGTTTACCCTAATGAGGCAATGTAAATAGAGTAAAATCTGGTATGAAAATGTCTTCATGACCTACAACATTATTCTAAATGTTTATTTGTTTTCTGTTATCAAATTTTTTTCGTTGGGTACACTTCGTGTTAAATCACACATTGACGAAAGTAGTTAATAAAGTATTACTTTGCAGTGTTTATGTCTTCATGACAGTGGGGGTCAGTTTAGGTTTGTTTTGTAGATCGAAGTGGGTTATTGGTCAAAACTAAGAGCAACTTGGTACTATCGAGGAGGACCAAGATTCTATTCCCGGGTAAACCAGTAAATCAAGCTGCGGTTTCAGCGTACCGGACTAACTCAGACTGTAGAAATGATTATCTGAAAACATTCTGGACGTAGACGGTTGCACCTTAATTCAGTTTAAATTAGTCAACACTGGCTGTATGGCTACATTGGCTCGCGTAATCTGACTGCATTGCCTAACTACTAATCAAATTTTAATGTAATAAAAACAAGCATGATAGATTCCACTGCCTAACTTTTTATTCTAAAAGCTCTGCTTTGTCGTTAGGTAGATCCAAACCTCGGATAAGATCATTTAGTTCACCTGAGTAAGTCTTTTAGCTTACCTGACTCAGATTGTGGGACAGAATCAGGATCCTGTGATGTTGAAGGTCCATGTGTATCCTCCTTTCCGCTATCCCCACCTTCATCGATCTGCAGTGGATACCCTTCTGGAGGCTGAGGCACTGGTAAGTCAGCTCCACCTGGGACTACACGGATGGCAGATGGAATGTTTGGGTATTCCACAGTCAACTTCTCTTTCTTGACATACCATGCTTAAGAGAGGAAATCATACAGAAATAACAGTCAGCCGTATGATTTGTTGGCTTCCGTGAAATCATTTATACAGCAAAGTGAATTGAACGTCTAATTTTATTCAACTAACTACGAAGTTTCACTTGACACGTGTTGTACAAAATTTTGATGTGTGCAGGGCTTGTCCTGATCCTCTACATTGACTCCAAAATAAAGGTAGTAGGCTGCTTTGACTAGCAGTGTAATAAGTCATTTCTGGGTAGAAACTTTTGCTTCACTACAAATGTAAAAATAATTGTCAACACTATTAACACATTTTCGGAGTATCTTGGCGAGAATTGTACACGCGATACTCTAAAATAAAAGGAATATCAGTAATAACTGTTAACAAGACAAAATAAACAGACGAAAACCGAACTAAATTGGCAGGTCATTGTTGCAGTCAGGTTTGGCAACCTGTAAATATCAAGATTCTTTGTTACACATAAAAGACCCTTAATTATACATACATGGACTATGCCTCTGAGCCAAAAGCTAACTGAGCCTTTTTAAGGTAATATTCACATTTTTTACAAGCTAAAATAAATAAGAAATTACTATTTTTGTGTCACAAACATTTTTGTTCTTGACCAGTGTAATTAGATACGTCGGTTAGTTACACACAATAAATTGAAAATGCTTACATACTTTTACTGAAACAGTCTTTCAGAATAAGTAAAAAGTCTAAGTAAATAAACATTTGAATCAGTTTTATGTTTTTGTGTGTGTGTGTGTGTGTGTGTGTGTGTGCACATAGTGTATTTTGTCACTGAAAGGCTTATAACGGTATTAAATTGTCCCACTTAATGAACAAATATGAGTATAAATCTACAAACGTATACCACTTTCATAAAATTAACTTGCCTGTGATACAAAATATAAAAGCGTAAACAAAGAATAGAGCGTTGTAAGTACTGGTCGTTTTTTCACATTCATATAAAATATTTACGTAGTCAAACCACACGTGTCATTAAGGAAATAAGTTTTATTTTTTTATTTAACTTCTACTTCCGAATCTTAATTCTACTTTTCTCGTATACAACGTAGAGATAATTATAACAATGGATGTAACCAAAGACAAGCTAAAGAAGTTAGTATTAGGAAATCTCTGGGGGAAGACATAATTAGTAATGAATCCTTAAAATACAGAGGAACAAAATTCCATGAACGAATACTTAAATTATTTGAAAAGTTAAAGAGAAAAAACGTATACCCAGTACATAAGAATGGGATAAAAGCAATCCTGAGGACTATTGTAGAGACAATTTGCTGCAAACCTTAAAATTTTCACTAAGATAATGACAAAGAAATCGATTACTTTATTAAAGCTTCAAGAGAAGCAACAAATATTCGGCAATGGAAAATCTTGCCTTAATTCAATCTATACTTTGACGCAGGTTTTCGATTAAGCCCTGTAGTTTTACAAACCTGCGTACATATATTTTATAAATGAAAAAGGCATTTGACATAATAAAATTTAAAGAAATTTTTCTCAGTTGTTTTCACTAATCCTTCAATGGAACCGTGATATTTGAATCCCAATAGTTCTTCCACTTACAGTATGAGTCAGTAATAATCTTATGTTATTCCGTAGTTATTTGAATTAGGCAGTATTGTACACATGACAAACTATGTGTTGTTTTCCTTGATGATGGCGTATTATTCAGTTCTCAACGTTTCCTTTTATTAGCGTACATTTGATTTGATTTTTTATCTTGAATGCCGCAGTTTGTTATATTTTTCTGGTAGAGAATGAAAAGGCAAGCTGTTTAAAACTTTGCAGCGATGAAACTACTGCTCTCAAATTAACGTGATTTACAGCACAAAGTTGAATGTCTCAAACAAGTACATAAAATAATATACTTTTTTTTATGAAACGTATTGCATTTGCGTCGTTTAATTATTGTGCAAAAAGTTTTTATAATTTTAAGATAATTTTTATGGTGCATTTTATACTTGCTTAGATCCGAAACGAATTATATGAAGCAGGAAAACAACATATGCAGGTATAATACTGCGTCATTCGAGTAACATAAAAATAACTAAAAAAACTTTGCAAAAATAAGTAAGATATATTATGACCTTGAGAGACTGTACAAATATTACATGGTATAAATACCCCAACTGTTTTTAATAAAGTTAATGCATTGCAAGAATTGCAAGAAGAAACAAACAGGCAACATGAAGAGCATCATTTTCATCATTTTTATTTCCTGTAAGTATGTAAATGTGTATGTTAATGTAACATTTTGTTTTTAATTGATGAACTTAATTTTTATTTTAAAACTGAAATCATTACCTCTTTATAACAGGTTTGTAGAATAGTGATCAGTTTAAATAGCCCCTGATATTATTAAAAGTTTATAAACATTTTTCCTGCATTTATAATGGTTGGACAAATGAATTTAGAGAAATTACCAATAAAATTTAAAATTTAAATTGAAATTATTTTGTATAATTACGCAATATAGCGAATTTAATAAACAATACGTCTTCTGTTGCTAACGTTATAACTTTTTGCTTAGAGAACATGTTTCTTTACTGGAAATACGACATTAATTTACATTAATAACAATTGTAAATTCTCTCATCTTAACTAATTTTTTCAATAACTTTAATATTATTTATTTTACAAATTGACCACTCTGTAGTTATGCTATATAATTATTATTAAGAAGACATTTTAAAAGTTATAAATAAATATATATATATATACTCATAATTACAACGTAATGAGTCATTAGGTGATAAGATAATTTAAAATAATTATTTTTGAAATAATTTAATTTTGAGATAAGTATATATTTTGTTTCTTAAAATAACGAAATTTGAATTTAAGATTCATTTTTCACTAGTATCCAAGGCACTTGTAATTATATTCAAAAACTTACGTTAATAGTTTCCGTCAATGACTTTCTTTTTGACTCTACGACGCGTTTCAAGACATATGTCTAATCATCAGGTATTTCACTCCACAGAAGAGGTCGTCAATACATTAAAATAAAATAAATAAACGAACATATAAACACAAGCGTGAACTGAACATCTTCGGTTCACATCAACGCGGTGCGCACCGGCCGAATGTGTTCAGTTCACGCTTGTGTTTATATGTTCCTTTATTTATTTTATTTTAATGTATTTGCGACCTCTTCTGTGGAGTGAAAAACCTGATTATGAGACATATGTCTTGAAACGCGTCGTAGCGTCAAAAAGAAAGTCACTGACGGAAACAATTAACGTAAGTTTTTGAATTTTGAATGTTCAGATAAGGCAACTAAAAAGAGATGACAACTTCAGAATCAAAAGGACCTAAACTATATAAAAGAAAATAATGAATATAATGTTACATAATTTAGACGAATTTAACTAAGTGTGTTTTATTCAATTCTATGTAGTCTACAAGAAGATAAATTTTATAACATCAAAGTCTTACTTCATACTTATCTGATAAAGATGTTAAAATTATTTAATCAAAAATTCTAATCAAATTTAATCTATACAAGACTGATGAATGAGAGAAATCCGTTGGCAAGACGTAGCCTTAACGAATTACGTAATTAAATATGTTCTAAAAGTTATAAGTACTGTTTCCGCTAGCTGTTAATTATTCATTGATTTTTATTTGCTATTCTTTGCGGTAGCTCTTAATTCACAATCAATTTACTTGTAATGTTAATTACGTGCTCTCATTACAGTGATTTCTTGGTGTTTTTTTTTTATAAATTCTGATTTTACTTAAAAGTGTTTCACTTCCCTGTGTCCGCATCTCTAGGAAACTCATTAAACTTATTTTTAGGAAAATCAGTAGAATCAACCAGTTGCTTACAAAGGAATAATGGACGAAAACCTAAAAAACATACAACTAAATAAAAATACAAAATTATATTGTTTCTACATTTCAAACATGTACACAAACATATTTCCATTGAAGAGGCAATAAATGTTATAACAAATACACTTAAGAAAACAGTGAATACGACTTATAGATTAGACAATTAACTAACAATTTTAAAGTTATATTAAACAAAATTATTTTTAATATAATAACAAACCATACCATCAAAAAGATAGACTTGCTATGTCAGCCCCAACCTCCGCTATGATCTCCGAAATCTTTTTAAAAAACGTGATGAAGAAATAATAAATATAAAAAATTTGAAAAACTCATTAGGATACTAATTTAGATACGTTGATGACACTCTGTGTGCGTGTGTGTGTGTGTTTGTGTGTGTGTGTGTGTGTGTGTGTGTATTCAATCACTTACTGCTACAGTTCGTTTCTTGATATATATATATATATATATAATATTTAAAATTTATATTTATTTTAACTCAAGGTGTTATTTTCCCTTATTTGGAACATGTTTCGAGAACTCGTGTGTTCTCATCCTCAGCCTTCGTGATCTTGCGTCTGGTGAAGTATTTGTGTGTTGGCTGGCTTCTATTTTGGTTTCTCGTTGATCTCTGGTACTTTAATGTGGTATTATAGTGTGTAATTGTGGTGTATGTATTAGTATTTTGTGTATTTTCGATGTTGAGTGCTTTGAATATTGTGTCATTTTTTGTATTGATTTGTATTTGTTCAGGTATAGGTTTGTTTTGTGTTTTATGTTTGTATATTTTTCCAAATGTTCATTATGGTACCTTTGTGTGGTATATGTTTTATTAGTGTCACATTTTTTATGTCTGGGAATTCATGTCCCGTGTTTATTGCATGTGTGGCCAAATTGGATTTATATATTTCTGGTTTTTTGTATGCATTTAGGTGTTCAAAATAACGTATTTTCAGCTGTCTTTTTGTTTGTCCTCTATAACATTTATTGCAACCTTGGTATTCAATTTTGTTTATACCGCTAGTTGTTGTATTATCTTTGTTGTGTGAGTTATTTAGTTTTTGTAAATTATTTTTATTAGTTTTGTATGCTATTTTTATATCTGTGTTTTTAAATTGTTTTGGTAGCTTTATCATTTTAATATTTATGTACGTGAATGTGGCCCATTTGTTGTTGTTGTTATTATTTATGTGTTGTTCATTTTGATTAATTCTTAATTGTTCAGTTTTTATTTTATATTTGATTTTATTTTCTATTTCGTTTACAGTATTTTTAATGTATCCATTTTCATAAACAATTTGGTATATTATATTTCTTTCTTTGTCCGTTTCTTGTTTGTTTAGGGGAATTTTGTATATTCTGTTAAATAGCGAATAGAATGCTGCCATTTTATTACATCCAATTACTTGGAATAATAAATACAATAACTTAGAAAATAAAATAAAATTTGAAAAAAAAACAAAAATACTATTACAATTAACAAAAAACTCAACACATTACAACAACAAAACAAATTCAAGAACAAACAAACAAAAATAAACACACATTTTACCCTCAAACCATTAACCTTAGCAATACAGAATTTAACAAAAAAGAAACAGAATATTTAAACAATATATAAAAAATTAACCTAACGGAAATACAAACAAAAATGTAATACATTTAATAGTAGAAACAGAGTTTGCCATTAACCTAATAGAAGGCAATATACAATAAGGAAAAAGAACAGAACCAACACATATAATTATAAAACATAATCTCTAGTGAAGTGAAAAACAAATATAAACAAAAAAAGGACATTAAGAAATAAAAAGAATTAAAAATAAAGTAAAGAACAATAATTTAATAATAACTAAAACAGACAAAAGTCAAGCAACGGTAATCATTGAAAAAGCCGGCTACATAAAAAAAACCGAATACTTCATCACCAATAATAAATGCATACAACTAAATAAAGACCCAACAGAAAAATATCTTAAACAAACTGTAACACTAATAAAAACAACTACAAATATTCTCAACAATAAAAATAAAGATATATATATAAGTAATAATACAGAACCACCTAAAATTAATAGCCTAATAAAAATACACAAATTAAACAACCCAATACGTCCAATAATCAACTTCAAAAAAGCACCTACATACAAAATAGCAAAAATAATAGCTCCAAAACTAGAAAGTAACCATCCAACAAACAATTATGAGAACATAAAAAATACGTACGAATTAATAGACAAACTAAAAATAATAATTATAAATGAAAATACATTTTTCACATCATATGATATCACAAACATGTACACAAACATCCCAGTAGAAGAAACAATAGACATAATAATAAACAAACTTAAAGAACAAAATGAATACAAACAATATATAACTGAAATAAAAATAGCCTCCAACTAATACTAAAACAAAATTACTTTGAATTTAATAGCAAATTTTATCAACAGCAAGAAGGTTTAGCAATGGGGTCTCCATTATCTAGCGTAATAGCAGAAATATTCCTACAACACATAGACACCAAAATACAAAATATTATAGAATCATTTGATCCAAATGGCATACGGATAAGATATGTAGATGATGGGCTATGTGTATCAAATAACAAAAACACAAATGCAGAGAACATACTAAAACAAATCAATAACATACATCCAAAAATACAATTCACAGAAGGAAAAGGAAAACATAACAAAATCAACTATTTAGACATAACCATCACAAGAAACAACAACCACATACACTATTCAATATACAGAAAAAAAACTTCTACCAACATTATTATACCTAACCATTCTGACCACCCACCACTACATAAAATGGCAGCATTCTATTCGCTATTTAACAGAATATACAAAATTCCCCTAAACAAACAAGAAACTGACAAAGAAAGATATGTAATATACCAAATTTTTTATGAAAATGGATACATTAAAAATACTGTAAACGAAATAGAAAATAAAATCAAATATAAAATAAAAACTGAACAATTAAGAATTAATCAAAATGAACAACACATAAATAATAACAACAGCAACAAATGGGCCACATTCACGTACCTAAATAATAAAATGATAAAGCTAACAAAACAATTTAAAAACACAGATATAAAAATAGCATACAAAACTAATAAAAATAATTTACAAAAACCAAATAACTCACACAACAAAGATAATACAACAACTAGCGGTATATACAAAATTGAATACCAAGGTTGCAATAAATGTTATAGAGGACAAACAAAAAGACAGCTGAAAATACGTTATTTTGAACACCTAAATGCATACAAAAAACCAGAAATATATAAATCCAATTTGGCCACACATGCAATAAACACGGGACATGAATTCCCAGACATAAAAAATGTGACACTAATAAAACATATACCACACAAAGGTACCATAATGAACATTTGGAAAAATATACAAACATAAAACACAAAACAAACCTATACCTGAACAAATACAAATCAATACAAAAAATGACACAATATTCAAAGCACTCAACATCGAAAATACACAAAATACTAATACATACACCACAATTACACACTATAATACCACATTAAAGTACCAGAGATCAACGAGAAACCAAAATAGAAGCCAGCCAACACACAAATACTTCACCAGACGCAAGATCACGAAGGCTGAGGATGAGAACACACGAGTTCTCGAAACATGTTCCAAATAAGGGAAAAATAACATCTTGAGGTAAAATACATACAAATTTTAAATATACTATATATATATATATATATATATATATATATATATATATATTGTACTGTTATTTTATGCAGATATTTTATTTCTATATGCCACACGTTGTGGATGCCATTTTATGTGCTGTAATTTATTATTTGTATGGTATTTCTATCTGCTCATAGAAAAACTCTATCTCAGGGTTGACAATTATTAACTTGATTTATATTATTTAATAATATGAATGATTTATTCTTTTCTTTATTCCGTACCAAATAACGTTAGTGTATAAATTTTTTATAAATAATAAGGTAATAATATCTACCATATAATTATAAATAGTTTGAATCTGAGGTCTTCACAACTGCAGTGGGTTCAATTCTCGCTGATGTTTATCATCTGAAATGTAACGTTAGGGTTCTTGGTTTGTTCCTTCTCTGTGATTTCTTATTAGATTAAATGTTGAATTATATTTTCTTCTAAGATTATTAAATTGATGTTTCTTCTGAATATCGAATTCTATTGTATTTTCTATCAAATTATCTTCCAGGACAGGCTTCCTCTTTCAGTTCGGCGTTCTATAAATGATATACTCAAATTTCTTGAATATATTTATGTTTATTAATTTAAATAAAATTATAATTCTTTCAGTGTTACAAGTTTATATTCTGATATTTATTCTAATAGATATTCATTTCAATTCTCTCCTTTCTTTTACATGTTTCCTATATTAAATACAAAATTAAAGTCTTTTACAAGACCACTCTTAGATCTTTATGTGATTAAATATAAAATTAGACTTTTTTAATGTGTATCTTCTGAAATATAAAATTAAATTAAAAAATATTTTCTTCCATTTGAATACAATTCAAATCTAACAATTTACAATTTGCCATTTAGATACCTCACTACATTCGTCACATCTTTCCATCATATGACTCTTAAAAACATATATAATTTTATTAATTATTATTAATTACATTTATTTGATCTTCTACATTATAAATTATAATTAGTATATTTTAGATTACTATTCTATTAATCTTTCATTTTATTTTAATGTTTATATCCAATTTAATATAATAACTGTCAACACATATTTCTTAATGCTGTTCTATATAATATTGGAGTCTAATTTATGTAGGTCGTGACTAACAACTCAGTTTTTTTGTTTACCATTCTAACATATGTTCACCATACTACTAAATTTATACCTTTTCTCTTTTAAAATTATTATTTGGTTCTTATGTACTGCGGTGTATTTTAACAGCAGTACAATATATATTGTAACGTGACGGTTCCCACAAAATAAATATTAAAATTATATATTGTAAAGTGACAGTTCTCCCAAAATAAATAACAGACTTATATATGTTAAAGAGTAGAAATATGCCAAAGTGCATAACCCAACCTATTTATTAAAATCAATTGAAGTACAAAACAATAGTTAAGTTCTAAGTTTATGTTGAAAGTTAATGTTGAAAATGTTTGTTTCAGTTTATGTAAATGATATACCATAGTGAAGTAAAGTATATAGGTAGTGTCACAGCATTGTAATACTTATTTCTGTTAAATGCTGTAGGTCATAATACCTTAATAATAGGTCACACTCATAGGTCAATGTGACTCATGTCACATTAGGCATAAATAATTAATTATATTTTAAAGTGTAAAGAGTACTATATCAAAATATTATAGCTAACATCTGTGACATAAAATTGTGTGATTATTCATACGGAATACTGACTAATTACCCTATTATAGAACTTGTCAAGAGGACTAATAATATGTTTAAAGATTACTAATATAGTTGGTTGAATTATAGTATATAATTTGTGTTCATATTAGTAAACGTCATGAATAAACTGTTATATAAGGGACAGATCATGTTGATAATTATGCTAAAGTAAGGAAGCTGTTTACATAATTGTTATGATTTATATTTTGTATTATTATTAGTAAACATCATGAACAAACTGTTGCAAGTGAGCAGATCATGGTGATTATTTTGCTAAAGGAAGAAAGCTGTGTATTTCCATGTTATGGTTTATAATTTGTGTTAATATTAGTAAGAATTAGGTATAAACTGTTACAAAAAGAAACAGGTCATTATGATTATTATGTTAAAGTGTATAGTAGCTAAACCAAGAAATGGCTTAAAAATGTTGTTGTATAAAATTTGTGTTTATTTTAGAGTAAGTTTCAGAAGTAAGGGAAAAAGTATGAAGCAATATATAATATGATTGTATTTCCTAAATAAACAATGTATATTAGGAAATTAAGGAAGTTAAAGTATGAATAAGATAATTATGTTACAATTTGTGATAACCATTACTGATGTTAATGTATTTAACTGTTATTATCACATCTAAGGTGAATAGGAACTGTTTAAAACATTAAGGATACCAAAAAAGCACTTTTATAAATAAAACATAAATTTAGATAAAAAATCCAAAATTGTAACTTCTAAGATACTGAACAGAAACCCACCTTGTGAGGTGTCTAAATAATCAGTGGAAAAAGGGTAATTCATTAATGACCATCTTATTAAAATTATATTTAGTATAAGATGGGAGTTTCAAAACAATTATTTGATGGTATATTGGAACTAGGAAAAACCGACGCCATCAAATGACAATGCCTAGTGCTTGGACCAATCGGAATTTTGCAAGTTTTGGTTCAAAAGTCAGAAAAATTAACCCACGACAGTTAGTTGATTGTTACACCTCGAAGAGTAATGAACACACTATCTGTATTACTTGTGTCCAGGAAATTATTAACGAGTAGCGAACACTAGACAGGTTAGATGATCAAGATATACTTGTGAGTTATGGAATTTAGCGAATCACTTAGCCCGTGATTTGTGGAGAGTGATTTACCAATATTTAATTGCGAAAACAACCTACCAGAGTTTGAAAAGTGTATAATAATTGGTGAGATCAATCCAACTCATTATTTTTATATAACCTAAGTGTAACACTGATTATACACTTTTTTTTTTTATTTGAACAATCGCTGAATCACTGAACACTAACACTTTTATAATTACTAATTGCAAGATATTTATTTTTGTGCACTCAGAATTAAGAAGTGAATTCGTTATTAAACTAGAAAGACACTGAACACTATTATTTCACACTGCCGAAAACTGTTTGTTAATTAACTATAAGTAATTATATAATTTATGTAATAGATTGAAGATTTGAAATGATTTTTACTTAACTTAGGGCATTGTTAAGTAAATTATTGCAGTCAGAAGAAACCAGTAACATATTGTTGAATTAATAAACATAAATTAACCTAGCCCCTGAGAATTTTTCGATACTGCCAACCTATGAGTGAGTAATTGTACAGTTCGGATAATTAACTAATAAAATTCAAAGAGTATTTATTTATTCTAGAATAAAAGAATATTTAAATAGCCGCGTTCAAAGTTGTTGTTATTATTTGGAATTAATAATAAAATATTAAAATACGAGTGCTTCAGCAGACAGAATTGGAAACGAAGTTTGGTAGTGGTTAAGGGTACCAAGTGAGCCCCGAAAATAATCAGATTTTAAATTATTGTTTATTTCAATCAATTACATTCTACAAACAAACTCTTGATGAATTAGTTTTATATTGAAAAATAAAAAACAGTAATTCATGGTAAATTAAAAAACGTAAATAAATTAGAACGTTACGAAAATTAGTCCTTACAACAAGAGGGTTTATAGGAAGAATTTAAATTCACTACCTATTAAAACATTGAATTTAAACATTTATCAACTTTTTATTTTTTATTTTTTAATTACATATTTGGCGCTCATAACTGGAGAATAACCCAATAGAGTTTTTAATTTATTTGATTATTACATAATTGACCCAACGACGTGGGATAACACCGAATGACAAAACGCAACAGACCATTTTAAGGTTTTTGAATTTACTTAATATTACGTAAGTGGTGCTTCAAACGTGAGGCATGTACGCAGAATTTGAATTTTATTTATTATTTATTAACTGTTACAACACACACACACACACACACACACACACACACATATATATATATTATAACCCACCTCTTGTCTCGTCTCTTCTTTCGTATACCTCTGTAAAATATAACAGTGTGTCTGAGTGTAAAAATGTGTCTGTGTTTCTTGCCACTGCGTCCTCGCACGGCGATGTAATTCACGATGTTTGGGCCCGTAGCGAACGTACTGGGGACCAGGTATCGTGGTTCCCGATCTGAGGTTCAAACGTAGTGGATAATCTCCGGGTGGCGCCAAATTGTTTATATAAAACAATTAAAATTGTTTCCTTATCAATGTTCTATTTGAACGAGGCGACGAATTCAATCCGTCCCGCCTTTTCTCAATTTTTTGTGAATCGAGTTAGCAGTTACAGTATTCGCTACTTGCGCGCTAGACGTCGCATCAGAAACCTTCGCTATACATTATATTTTTAAACATACACTTTGCTAATGAAAATAAAACACAATTTAACACACACACAGTATAGATTTATTATTAATTTGAAGTTAATATTTCATAGACACATGTTTTAATTAATTTTTCATATACAATTCTGCACCGGATAATTCTTTATAAGACTTTCTCCAGTGTTAACCAATCGATTTAGAATACATATAAACACAGTATGGCGGGTTATTATGCCAATCAACAAATATTTCATTCGACCGTTATGGGCTCTTTGGATCACGTTAAAAGGTTCAGATGCAGTTACAATATTAAAAATACACAACCTTACAATGTTTTTTCCTTAAGTAGGGTAATGTGTAGTGGTAATTGTTTTGTTTGAGTGTCATACAAGAGGTTTAAAAGTCGTACATAAATATGAGGTTGGTTCTATAGTTAACAAATTTTCAGTGATTTAATATTACGATTCAATCCTTGCAAGAGAATAAAAGTGATTCAGTGGTATTCAACATAGATTGAGAAATATTCAAAGTGCGTTTATTTTTGAAGTTGAAATAATTTAATTGATACTTAACAGCGTTGTAGTACGGAATTAATCTTTAGGTCGGGCAGGAAGGGTGGTGGCATCAATATAATTCATTTGTTCTTTATTCAAGCTTCGTCATCTTTTTCAAAGTTGTTTGGACTTATTTAGATATTTCGCCTTCAATTAAACGTCTTCTTCATCTGGTTATGGTGTTCGGTATTCATCAGACTTCTTTACGATCAATTTCTGTACATTCTTCTAATTTTAATATGTTTTAAATATGAAAATGTGTTGTACAGAAATTTCGCATCTGGGTTGCGATAGCGTCACTTTTTAAGTAATTGTATTCAACGGTAATTACCTCGTTAAACTGCCGTTTCCATGGTTACATCATTGCTCTCATTGGGCGAGCTCGATATGAATACATTGTTATCAGTTTTTGAATTCCCTTCAAATCTTCCCATATCTTCGGACTTCCTTCCTCCTCTTATCTTCCTTCTTAGTTATTATCTATTTGCACTGTCATTTATATTTTTTCACAAAGATTATTTTGGTACCCCACAATATTGGGTTTTATTAAGTTTTCTAAATTTACAAGTAATTTCACACTTACTAATTACATTTCTTTGTTTATATAATTCCTTAATTTATTATTTGGTTTTTAATAATGACTACCATTCATCCTTGGTGAATTAGTCACCTTGGATTTGCCCATTACATGGTGATTTTTATACAATCAGTAATTGCTTATGCTTGACCGTTAGGCCTGTTTCACATTTAAGTAGCCATTACTGGATTTTTCTGGCTTCATACACAATATATTTCATTTAATCCTAAATTGTTATTTTGCATTTGTAATTAGGTTTAATGTCCCTGGATGTGTTTGAATTTAGTCTTTTTGTGACCTTGTTTAGTAAAAACTGTGTTATTCAATCTTACTTGCTAATTATTTGCTTTCATTTCCAATATAACATATAACATCTAGGTCTATGGTCTGTATGACACTTACAGCCATATCCAATTCATAAACACTAGTTTATAAAATTACTTAATTCTTATTTGTTGTTCTGGTGCTAAACAATCTCACCGCTATTGAACTTTTTTTCTTTAAACTCCCCTTATAACATGGGTATTCATACCCATATTTATCAATACTAACATTCATTAATAGTTTTGATTCTTAACCGGTTTCATTTTCTTTATTATTTTGGATTACATTATTTCTCCCTTCTCTATTTTTTTTCCTTGTCTAGTTTTCTTGACGCGTTTCATTTTGTTTTCTTCCTCGTGGGTTTGTTCTCTCTTGGTTTTCATTCTTCTTCTCCTTCCTCCGTCTTGTTTTCTTTATTTTGGTTTCTTAACTGGCCAATCTCTGGGCTTGGGTCAATGTCGTTTGTCTGTCAGTCTATTATTTGAGTTTCTTTATTAATCACTTTCGGTTTATTACTCCTTCTCCTTCCATGTTAATTACCTTTTGTATATATTTTACTCTCCACATAATTTATTTATTCAAACATAATATCATTTAGCATTTTTTTATACGTACTTATTGTTATAAAAATTTATCTGAATTTGGTGATGTTATAATATATATATATATATATATATATATATATATATATATATATATATTGTAATGGTACATATGACACAACCTACACCAAGGTACCAAAAATAATTTGAAAGCCACTACTATTAAGAATACCTACAATGTCAAGCATACAATCATGAATAAAAAAGCGAAAGTATCATAAGTTAAACCAAGTGAATTATAATAAAGAAGGAATTACTAATAAATGTGCAACGAAAGTAGATAAAGAAGACTAACGACGAGACGACTTATATACCTTACCCAATAGATCAGTGAGAAGGACACCAAGAAAAATAGATCAGTGAGAAGGATCAAACTATAACAACTTCAAGAAAGAAAAAAGAAGAACCAGGGAGTAGGACACAACGATAGTAACTTCAAGAAGAAAGTAGAACAAACAGTGAGAAGTACACAATGAAAACAGAACTAAGAACAAACAGTGGGAAGGAAACCCATGAAAGACAACACAGAGAAGAAACCTATCAAACAGTGAGAAGGAAGCAACTGAAAACAACACCATGTATAAACTAATTAAGAGTGAGAGAGAAATCAGTGAAGAGAAGAAGAAAGATATCCAGATCAGACAGAAAGGGAGATAAAATGAAATAAACTAACATATACTTATAAAAGAATTATTATAAAAGAAGAAAGAAGAAATGGAATAAAAAACATGATATAAATCCCTGAGCTGTAAACACTGACCGAAAATTATTTAGTGAATACCTTCTTGACCATGTAATATAAACAATAATTAATAAGAATGAATTGTTAAACACCAAGAGTAACAAAGGGAATGAATAATAATAGGATAAGTCCTTAGCTAAATGATGTGTAGACATGAAAAGAAGACTATGTCCAAAAGATAAATGACCAATTGTAAAGTGGAATTAATGTTAGAAAAAACCACTAATTACCAATAATTAAAGATAGTAAAAGGTAAACAAAATTTACTCTAATAATAAACAACAGATATGCCAGCACTACATAAAATCAAATGTGATACAGAAATACAAAACCAACAGCAATCCAGTGCTGCATACTTAGTATGTATCATAACCTTATTTGGGCAACCAGTTTTCAGTAAAACTACAGAAAAACAAAACCAAAGCAATGTTAAACTAAAATGTATTATAATGTAAAGTAACTAGATAATATAAGGAACGTTTTGTGTACCATAGATAATGTAATAAGTAAATATAAAAGCTGTATTAATGTAATTCAATATAACTATATGCTTGCCATAGCATAGATGCCTGATGCAACAAAATTATTTTGTAAACTTATTATAAAAAAGTAGGAACTCAACCAACAACATTGAGGGAGGCAGAATACTATTCAATTAAGTAAATTCAAGGATTGTAGCTACCTAAATACCAATAATAACAATAATAATAATAAAACAAGGTTAACAACTAAATGCAACTAATCTTGATAACATTAAACCAAAGCAATTATCAGTATAAATGCAGAATAAACTACTACACAATAAGACCAATGATATCAAAACAATAATAAGAGTCATTCAAACAATAATTAGAATAATATGAAAAGAGTACAAATCATGTAACAATGTAACTCCATAAAGTTTAGTAAGGTCACTCAACAAACCATAGTTAAAGTAATAAAACCATGAAATAAGGAAAAAGGACACTGTCAGTAGTGACAACGACCAATGCAGTATGCATAGGCCACAATAAAATGCAATTAACTATTAATGTTAGTATAATATAATTAATAAACGAAATGTATAACAGTAAGCATAGGACTTGAACCTATGAAAATAGACATTGTGTAATTATTAGTACATAACCAGTAGGAAAAAGAGTAAATAATACTATAAAAATATGTTATCACCATCAAAATATTGGATAAAAACAATGTATTTAAAGTATTTAGTAGTTTAATGAGCATTATAAATTTATACCAAGTGCGGTTTCTTGGTAACCCCAAGAAATATGATGAAGGTATGCAAAATACTCATCATCAAAAAATAGAAACGATGGGAATGATAAAATTAACGTCAGTGCAATTATAAATAAGACATTTGACTTATAAATAATAATTAAGAAGTGCCGAGCCCTTCGGCGTGAGTAGTTAACCAGAAATTCATAATCTCGAAACCAGCCTACTGACGCGACAGTAAGCGTCTGTTTTAACGAACCCACCGAGTGTAAACGAATTAAAGGCAATTAGCCAATCAGAGCTCATAAAAAATACGAACTGAAGAATCCCGACCGAGGAACTACAGACAGTCTTTACCAACAACGAGAGCGACTCCACGTTAGCCGATCGTCCAGAAAAACGTGGTTTTGACAGCCAACAGCTGTGAACACACCAACTAACCTCAAAAATTTGAGTGGAGGTTAGATCAACATAAGAAGATAGTGCAGTTTGTTTCTAAGCGTACTGTTACGGAGTATATGCGTATAGGAATGAGTGCAGTGCATTTATTAAAATTAATTAATGAAAATTATTAATTAATTATAGAAGTGGTAAAAAGTGTTAATTCTTCGAAGCGACCAATTACGGGAGTATCAATGCAAATAACCATTATATTATACTTGCCAAATAATTAATAATTTAAAGAACGCTAGTAGCGAATCGAATTAATCTGAATTAATCGATAAATTGCCCGAATTCCAAAAGGAAGGGAACTTAGAAAAACAAATAAACAATGATCAAATTGAACGATTTTAATAACGACAATTTTAATTCTTTGTTTGATTCAGTTGTAGTAGCATAAGAAAAGACATTGAATGATCAATGAAGGGAAACTGAACCCTGACCATTAATAATTTAAGAATGTTTTATATTTAATTATAGTAATTGAACTTAGAGTCACACAGAGTGTAACCTAGTAGTAGCAAATGAATTTAATTTACCTGTGTTATTTACATCCAATCTAGGAGATTATTCAGAACCATGACACTGAATTTAAATAATTATTATCACATACTAAATAAGTAAAACATCAAAGAAACATAATTAACCAATTTTAAATAAACCAGGTTACCAGAACCTTTATTAACCTCAATGGCTAACAATGAACAGTTGTTCATACTTTATGTTATATTAAACTAACAATCAATGATTTTGTGCTCTGTCCACTTATGCGTATAATAGTACATTTTATTATATATGTGTATTTTGCAGGCTCAAAGAACCTACGATTTTTATTAAGCATTATAACCTGTTTGTTTACTAACGAAAAATAATCGACATGCCAAATGCAGTCCTACCACCCTGAGCTTATAAATGTTTTAGAGTCCATGTTCTATTTTAATTGCTTAACAAAAGGAAGATAAACCATATCACTGTATCAAATATTATTTTTGCTTGAGTTGAATAAACAACCATTGTTTTATGAACCTTTAAAAATGTTGACTTTTATTATAAACAATAGAAATACAGCTTATTGAGTAACCAGAGACGGTTGGTACCAGAAGTCAAAAGCAGACATTCAAATTGAATGATTTTTACCAACCACTATCTTATATTTTGCTACACATTACAAGTGATAGTAAGTACCATGTATATGTTATGTTTATGTTAGTGTCTATGCAGGAAAATACTGATCAGCTGCGGTGAGCAGCTGACAAAAGACGAGTCAACGTAACTTCTAGAGAAGCGAACTCAAGAAAGTGAATAAAAAACATTTTAAACCATATAAACCAAATTTATAAACGACGATAAAAAAGTAAGTGAACCGATTTATTCACGACAGGATTCAATAATAGATTGAATTGGGTGGAGTAAATCAATAATACGAAACTTATTAATAATAAAAACGAACATTCATAAGAATAATAAAACAACAAGAATCAGTAGGACCCTAAAATAAACATCGTCAAATTACATATTGGCGAACAACGTTTGAGACGATAAATTAGGTGCAACCTTAACACCATTAACAAAGAATAAATACACCGCGAATTCGTCTTATTACAGTATGTATCCAAAATAAGGCATTAATATTCATAATATATTAAATTCTATCAACAATTTTCATACTGAATCTGAAATTGCAACAGAACTGAAAATAATTTTGAATACTCGATATACAGAAAAGCATCTGAAACTAGTTTATTCATTCCAAATAAGTCTAATAATCCTCTCCAACATAAAATAGCAGCATTCTATTCAATCATATACTATATGCATATAATTCCATTAAATGAATACGAAAGAAAAAATAAAGAAATATTATCAAACAAATAAAAATAGACAATGGATACAAAATAAATCTATCAACTAACTATAAAGTAAAATAAAACATAAACTCACTAGCCAACACCATACAAACCTATATGTAAAAATTCTTCCACTAATGATAATATAAATATATCAACTTTACTTATAATGGAAACATAACTCGTAAACTAAGCAAACTATTTAAAGATAGAAACTCAAAAATATCTTGTAACAGATAATATTTTTTTAAAATAAAGTAAAACCTTAATCTAAATTCAACATTTATAATAAAAATGGAGTTCACGAAACAGATCGTACAGATTGTTATGGCTCCTGGTGAAATGAACTCCGTCGAATTGTTTTTTTATAGTTTGTAATGTAATAACAGAAGTAACGGCTAAATCATTAAATTCTGCTATTATGGTTTCCTTCCACCATAATTTCCTTCTTAACTGTCTATTATTAATAAAAATTTCCTTAATAAACATTAAGAAACAGAATGGATACGTCGGATTGTTACTGTCTTTGGAATTTATCACACAAAGTTTTGAAAACTTAAAATCTTAGGTCGTCGTAATGTATAAATTATATTAATATATTAAATACCAACTTAAGTCTACACGATATTCGTTCACTAACTAGCGTAAACCACCACCATCACCTATAAAGTTAAACATAACTATAGAAAAACTAACTAAAAAATAAATGCTACTTATCCTGTAAGTCCGTTGGACAGAACTGGGAAGACCGACCACAATGACGTAAGTTCACACGTTGTGTGTTAAATTCTAACGATGGTAACAGTCGGGCCAATAATGAACACATACCGTGGCAAGCTACGTTTATTGGCATTCTCTTTATGTAACAGGTTTGCTGTCCACCGGCTGGTGTCAACTGGGTTCTGTCGGCGAACGATGGGCCATCGTCAGCGCCGCCGCCTCGCAGTTGTTCTATCCAGACACGACGATTGATCCCAACTGCCCGTATGCCTGTCCAAGAAATTACGATCCCGTTTGTGGTTACAACGTGTGCAAGGGTCTAAAAACGTTTTTAAACCTTTGTGAGTTTGACACTAACAACAAGTGTAACAAAACAAGTAAGTAGGATCATGTAAGTTATGTACGTGTGTAAGTGTATCATAAATATACGTATCTGTGCATTTTGTTCATAAATGTGTAAGTCATAAGAACATATATTATTTCTTCTACATAATCGTGTGTCTACTGTAGCACTACCAACGTCTACGTGTAAATGTTGTTAGTGATTTTGTGCAAACTTAGGCGGTCGCTTTGCACCGTTATATAAACGAGTAGACAACATCTGGATACATTTAGATAATCCAGATGCGACGTAGAGGCATTATTAATTGAGACTTTATTATTCGATTATAAATGTCAGAAACATAACAAATAATGGAACCCGAGGTGTGAGAAATTTGTTTGTGACTAATTTGTTAATTAAATTTCAACATACTACTTTTTAAAGAACTATGTACAATTGTTTAATTTCGTTTGTGTACATTAACTTTACTTTAAACAGTTCAATTTTACATATAAAAGTTTTGAGTTTTTCCTAATATCTTTGTCAGTTCCGTCTGAGGTTTTCACGGCCGGCAATGTTATCAAAACGTCTGCTTGTCGGGCTGCAAGGTCGTGGTGGTCCAAGGTTGTTGTGTGCCAACGTTTCGGCCGTGCCTTCGACGGCCATCTTCGGTGAAGTAGGCTGCAACACACTGACCAAGGTTTTGCAGTCAGTGACCATCACCTAACCTAACCTAACCCTCCGCTACGTTGATGACACGTTGAGTTTCTGGAGGCACGGAGTGTAGGAAATCGGTCGGTTTTTGCACACCTCAATAGTGTTCAACCACGGATCCAGAAGGTGGGCACTTGACGTCTTGATCCTTATTAGGGCCGACGGCAGCGTGAGTCACAAAGTATACACGAAGTCAACATACACCGACAGACACCTCCACAAGGTGTCCAATCAGCATCCGAGTCCGAAACGGGCCGTTTTGAAACCTTGGTAGACCTTGCGAAGAGGATCTGTGAGGCTCGGTATCTCTACGAGGAGCTGCGATATTTCGAGCAAGCGCTGCAAGCAAATGGATATTCCGTCAAGGAGGTGAGACGTACAGTACCGCCGAAAAGGACAGCCAGGCAGGTGGAGTAGGTCTCTCAGGAGAATGTTGTGTTTCCCTATGTCAATGGGGCGACCGATCGTATTGGCAGGTCACTGAGCCGGTGAGACAAATCTTCAAGCCGACCAAGACAATTCAACAGTTTCTCAGACCAGTGAAAGACATCAGGGACCCGGTTTCGTCGGGGCCCGTGGTTGATGAATCCGGACTGACGTTTGACACAGCCGGAGAAGTCTTCTATAGCGGAGCACGCACTCGCCAATGCCGAACATCGCATACCCTTTGAAGAGACGAGGCTTCTGTCGTCGGTGAGTGGGTATTTCCCTCGACTGCATTTAGAATCCATCCGGATTCAGAAACATGCATTGATTGCAAAATATCGGTGGGGTGAGTCCGTATCATTGGGAGCTTTTTGGACGCGAGTCGTCTCAAACAAATAACTTGCCTTCTTCTGATTGACTGGTAGTGTCAGACATCTTCGTGAGGACTCCAAAAGTTTATAAATATGTGTGTCCTACTCAGAGCCAATAGCATGCGTCGTCACTGACTGCGAAACCTTGGTCAGTGCCTTCTGCACTGAAAATAGACGTCGAAGTTACGGTCGAAACTTTTGCACCAAAAGCCTTACAGCCCATCAAGCCCAAGGTTTTATAACATCTTTTTCAGTATTTTAACACTTTCAGAATCATAATGAAAGTAAAAGTACTATATGCAATCACTTCTTTGATACTACTCTCATTGATAACTTTAATTGGTTAATAATTAACTGAAGCGATTACTACATCAGTTTTTCTCGCCTACCTCAAAAACTGTAGCCTATTTCGTAGTTTATGGTAGACAAATTCTTGTTCACGTTGAGTCCTTCTAGAATGAAAATGTTGGTTACTTTTTCATTCCTCGATACTCACAATATCCTCAAGTATGCCTGCATCTCTAAAGCATCTTTTGCGGTGTTCTTCCCCAATATAATATACACATGCACGCAAATACGCATACACAAATACATAAACTACGTGGTTGCACGGATTGTTGTGTTTAAACAGTGAAAGAAAAAATTTAATCTCAGAGAATAGGTTATATAAAGTTTAGTCATGTTCCTTTAACCAAACCGCATTAAAAACTTTCACGCAACAATTTTTAAAATTCTCCAATACAGGCCGACTTAACGAACAAACATTTTTTCGTAATTAACAGTATCATCATAAATAATTACGTTCACTAATTTCAGATACCTGAACACAGTAATTTAAGCTATAATTTTCAGTTTATACTGAACGGCTATAAAATAAACTCACTAAATCGCAGGTTACAATAACTGAACCCTAGTAGTCATCAGTTTCTAATACTTTTAATTGCTTTTACACGCAATCGCGTCTGGAATGTTCTAGAACGTGCTAGAATATTAAGCTATTCGGACGGTCGGAAACGGGTGTAAAGCATAATGTTGTCTACCTCTTCAGCGTATCAATATGTGCATAACCCTGTGTGTGTGTGCGCGCGCGTGTCTAGTAGGCAGTTGAAACAAATGAGTTAATATTCTATGATTGTGTTACAGAATACATCAAGGTGGCGAACAGACGCTGTGAAGACGCTTTCCCAGGTTGTTACACTTGAAGTCATAGGTGAACAACTGCAGTAAAAAAATGGCCAACTCATTAAACTAATGTCACACAAAATGTAGTACTATGTAGCATAATGTAAAAATATATTGTTTTTACTTGGATTTTATTTAATACTTTTTTATTCTTAACAATACGTACCTTGTAACATTAGGCTTTTAGCCTCTTGCGTTTAGTAGCATCGAAGCATGTCACGGTCTCAGAGAAATCAGTCAGCGCGTAACGACATTCAGAGGCGACAAGACTGTGTCTAAAGGCGTTTTGGGTGTACACAGTTGTAGATGTTGCGCTGTTACTAACAAAGTTTCGTACAAACGTAGCATGGCACACGAACGACATCTAAGCGAGCACACTACCACTGGAGGTATCGTGCGTATGGGTTTATTATATTTTTTGTTGAAACGTATCGTAGACCCTGTATATTCAAAAATTTATACGTGTGAAGAAATAAAGAATACTATAATTTTCTTAATAAAATTATGTTAAACAATTTGTACATACAAAATTGCAAGGATCAGAAGTTTTGACTATCAATAAACAAACACGAACAAAATTAAATATAATTACTTCACCACCGACTCGCAACACAAAGTTTCTTATAGGTGAATACACAAAAGTCTTACCTTATAGCCTTAACCGGTTTTCGCTTTAAAAAGCTTCTTCATAGGCTGCCGTTGGGCACACTGTCCGTCTTGTTGTTGGCGACGGTATCGACATTGAAAGATCGATGTTGTGTGTGTGGGGTGTGATAGGTTCGAATAATGCGTGTGATTTGAATTGTATTTGTTCGTTTATGATGTCGTTTTTATGTGTTTTCGTGTGTTTGTATATTTCCAATTGTTCTAGAATGTCTAGTGTTCGGCCTTTTTTTGTTTACGTGTAGAATGTCCATGTTATTTTCGATGTTTTTGTATGTGTGGTTTGCTTCAATGAGGTGGTTTGCAAAGGTGTATTCTGTAGTGGAATGTAGTGCCTTTGTGTGTTCAATGTATCTTTGTTTGAAGCTACGTCCTGTCTGGCCTATGTAGAATTTGTTGCAATCTGAGCAATTTAGTGTGTAAACACCAGGTACATCGAATTTTATTTTGTGCTTTGTGTGTGTGTTTTGATAGTGTGTGTCCTGTTTTGTTATTATTTTTGTATGGGATTCGTATCCTGTTTTTTTGAATTTGTGGGCTATTTTTTCAGTTTGTTTGTTGATGTATGTTAGTGTTATGAATTTGCTGTTTCCTGTCCTTTCCCTGTTGTCTGTTTTGTGTTGTGTGTGGGAGTTTATTGACTATTGTTCTGTTGTATCCGTTGGATTCTGCTAAATATTTTATCGTATTTAGTTCGTCTTTTTAGTCTTTTTCACCTAGCGGGATGTTGTTAAGGCTATGTATCATAGTTCTGAAGGCAGCTAGTTTGTATTGTATTGGGTGATTGGAGAAGTTGTGTATTAGTGTGTCAGTTGTAGTTGGTTTTCTGTATATACCCTATTGAATTTGTGCCTGTGTTCAAGTTTTGTGATGGAGAGGACTAAGAAGTTTATGCTAATGTTGTGTTCGTATTCGGCAGTAAAGGTTATGTTTTTGTGTATTTTGTTTATGTGTGTTAGTAACTGTTCACATTGTCTTTTGTTTCCCCTGTATAGTATTAGGATGTCATCAACGTATCGGTGCCAATATAGTATTTTATATACACTCACATAAAATAATCAATCCTTCCACGGTCCCCTACTTCTATAGGATTACGGAGCACGGAGCTAGCAGCAACTTCCCGCATACGTATAAGTTCTCCAGACTGTGATAATACAGGAAGACACATCGAACTTCTCAGCGGAAAAACTTTGTGGTTGTATATTCTTTCACTCAAGCGTAGGATTTATAGATGATGTGGAGGGGGTGAGGGGAAATGTAGATGTTTAAAGCTTAGTAGTAAAACGCACAGGATGTTTACTGCAAGCTATTTGAAAATA
Source organism: Magicicada septendecula (assembly GCA_034769895.1). Taxonomy (NCBI): domain Eukaryota; kingdom Metazoa; phylum Arthropoda; class Insecta; order Hemiptera; family Cicadidae; genus Magicicada; species Magicicada septendecula. Next base: position 330,363,253 of record CM068375.1, read on the forward strand.
ATGAGTGTACTAATTTTAACACTTTAATGAAAGATGAACAAAATGCGTGGCTTAATTGTAAAAACAACCACAAGGTTTTCACACAAACTATTGTACTTTTTATGTCTACAATGATTTTTACATTATGGCAACTCAGGCTATAATTTACCTGTACTTTCCAATTAAATATATTCATTCATACATTTATTCGCAGATGTGTACATAATAATGTGTTTGGATGTTCTGTGTCTCTGCAATAAATTCAACCCTGGATGTATTTGCCCAGTGTGAAAATACCCAGGTTGGAAAGTTTTACTACTGTGAGTACCACAATCAAAACGACAAAGCATGTGTCTACACCCCGAGCGCTACATGTGTGCGCGTGCCAGAGTACGTGATGGATTCTATGCAAGCGCGCGCCTCGCACTGACCCCAACACGCTGACTGCACGTGGGACATGTGTCGGCTCAAGCGGTGCGAGTTGTGAGTCTGTACGAGCGGACGATACATGCGTGTGCGCGCACGAATGCGTACTGGAAGCAATGCAAGCCGCGCGCACTCGCATTAACCCCAACACGCAAACTGCACGTTATCATGTGTCCGCCAGACGGGTGCGTGTGAGTGTGATGCCCGTGACTTGATAGTAGCAATCAAAACAGCAAATAACTCTATTACCTCGAGTATTTCACAATGGGTAAACAGACACGAGATGGATTTATTTGCAGGGACACCAAAAGAACACGTCTGTAATCGTTGACAGTCTGAATTCAAATAAATAAAAATCGGTATGGAGAACCATACATGACTTCCATGTTCTAAGATTTATATTTAAAATCATTTTTGAAATGAAATATTACCGTAGAAACTACTTCTTTCTACTTACTGCTTCAGCCTTAATTTCACTGACGTATACCACCTCACGTTATCGCACTGGATTTTCACTGATGATGGAAGTCGATGGCATTGCCGAAACGTCTGGTTTTGTAGAAAACATTGGACTACGGCCAAACATCCCGGGAAGGAATTTTAACAAAAACTACTTCTTTGTTGCCGATAACGTTGTACACATATATATAAAAAATATGCATAAAATTAATGGCTTGTATAAGTTAATGTTTGATCTCCATTAAGTAGTGCTCAAGTTTCCAAAGTTTAAATGTTATGATGTCCGTAATTAAAACATCAGAGCAAGTTTAGTGTGTATGAGGGTACACCGTGGACAAACATTTTCAACATTTTCTATTGAGCGTTGCTTAGAGTAAAGCTGCGAATCTACAATGTACGTTTCACATAACAAACACGCGGAAAAGAAGGAACGCTCCGAAGTCGCTCTTGGACCCTCAGCATCTTGCAGAGGGTTCATTCCCTAAAGACGAAAAGTCTGTCTATGAATCGTCCCTCTGTAAACACGTGTAGTTACACTGCCCAGCGATCCACAGGAAGCAAATCGCTATCCACGCTGGACACTTTTTCGGCTTGCACGCGTTATGTTGGTATGGGTTTCGGCACTTTCCATTTAAGAAGCGTGCAAATGTAAGAAAATAAACATGAGTGAGGCCAGAAATAACGCGAATTTTGTGTGTGTGTGTGTGTGTGTGTGTGTGTTTGTGTGTGTTCCCAGCCTTTTTATTGCGGTAGTCATAATAATAAAATGGGAACGTAAACATTACATAACTGAGATATGCTTGCCTGCCACGAACGATATATTTTCTCTCATACATGATTTACATTAAAATGACAAAATTATAATTTTATTGCCTGGCAACAAAATTATTTTATTTTTTACAATTACCATTGTTTGAAAAATTTAAATGAATTTTCAAGTACTTTACTGTTGTTAAAACGTAAAAGGTTGCAGGTAAACTACCCCTTTCCCTTAACCGATCTTCACCAAAATCAAAATGCCTTGAGATCACTACAAATAAGGGATATATGCAAAACATTATTTGATTCTGTTTGAATATGCGGCAGTTACCGTTCGTCATAAAATAAATTACCCTTGTTAAAACATAAAATGTTGCTGGTAAACTACCCTATTCCCTTAACCGATCTTCACCAAAACCAAAAGGTCTTGAGAACTCTACAATTCAGGGCTGTGTGCGGGAAATTATTTGATTCTGTTTGAATTTGCGGCTGTTATCGTTTGCCAAAACAAATTACCCTTGATAAAAAAAACCGTTGCTGGTAAACTAACCCTTTCCCTCAACCGATCTTCACCAAAAATAATACGTCGTGAGTACTCTACAAATCAGGGCTGTACGCAAAAAATTATTTGATTCTGTTTGAGTTTGCGGCAGTTATCGTTTGCCATAAAAAAAAAATCTACAGATAGCAGACAGACAGACACACACATAGACGCTTTTCGAAAAACGACTTTTTTCATGTTTTGAGTGTAGTAAGTTTACAATCAGAATCTGCAATAATCTCGAACACGATTTTTTTTGCCATCACCATACTTGCATTTCCTTAAGGAACATGGAAGTAAAATCATTAATTTTGATCAATTTCTTAGAAACAGACAATTCATTGTTATACATTCCAACAATTAAAATTTTAATAGTTCTTTTCTAATACTTAAAAGTAAAAAGTGCGTAATTTTTAGAATTTACCTTAGATAGTCTTAAACATTAGAATCTCTTTGCCTCCACAACGTCAAATTTCATATTCAAGGACTCACGTCGTTAACTTTACTGTATTTATCAACTGTCTCCTCGCTAATACCATCCATTTTGTGATCGCAAATTGATTCCTTGTTAATTGTAATATTTCGACACTCAGGGTTCGAGTTTCCTTGAATAAAATACTTCATAAACTCTTTGGAACTTGTTGTAGTTCTCAATTTTACATTAAGAAAATCTTATTTTCCTATAGTTCTTAAGGAATAGTCATATCAAAGAAACAAGTTGTTGTAGTTCTATAAACTGAAAACAATTTTTTCATGTCTATGCCCACTTTGCCGCCCTCCTGGCTATGCCGCCCGGGGCGTCTGCCTCTTGCCCCCCCTTCTAGCTACGCCTCTGAACAAAAGTATTATGAGCAGTAATTAAAGAAAAATGAGTGATATACACGTATACAGTATTGAGAACGACATTAACCAAAATAAGTGATGCTACAACCAAAACGGCGCTATCTCACAAACGCTTTCTCTAACGCTACCAAAAGTTGTATTTACGTATCTCAGTAACATATTATACTGCCGAATATAAAATGCTTATAGCTAAATCTTAATGCATTTTTAAAATTAGGAAATTTACATATTTGTTTACTAAAAGTTAATATTTAAATTGAATTATATTTTTCGTTATACAATTTTTACCATCAAGATTGAACAGATACAAAAAGAAACCTTATGTACTTGATAATCGCAAAGAAGTTCAATAGAGTATAGGGAAAAATGACTGTCAACCTACTAATACTGGCTTCAAATTTATGAAAATGTTTAGAAGCAAAACTATCAAAACTGGCAGTATTTCATTGTTTTATACATTGATTGTTTACGAAACCGCGCGGTGACAATTATTTCTGGAAATAATTAATTTTTATTAAATATTTGGCACTGCCACCTGCCTCGGAAATCGTGTATTTACAAGAGAGCATTGTTAGCGTCCCGTATTGCTTGATCTGTAAAAAATTTATTAGTATTGTGGTGCCTCCCGGTCCCCTCATCAGAATACGCGGTTAAATACTCGTTTTCCCTTTGGTTTATGCATTTTATGTTTTCTTTTGTTTTTACTTTATGTTCTAGTGTTACTTTAAGCAATATATACTTTTCAATAACTTGGTCTAGTTGTTGCAGATTCTGTATGTAGTTCCTTTCAAATTGTTAAATTAAGTTATTTGACAAGTGAGGACAAGAATATTACTGGTTGAAACGATATGTAATTAAAAATTTCAACAATGGTCATAGTCTCTGTAAACTCTTTGGTAACGTATTATTTTCTAAAAATATATTCATGTAATATAATTTATATTATAAATTATTGAAAGTAGTAAACATTTACTGACTGGTGTATAAATGTTTAATGTTTCACTTGAATTTACAAAATTATGACGACCCATGATCACAGCAAATGGTTTTGCAGAGCTCAGTGTTGCAGAACTCGAGTCAGGTTGAAGACAGTGAAGATGGACTGTATTTATACATAATTTAAGAAACCTTTGTAACAGAGGTGTCGACGCTTTCAAACGGCGGATATGGTAAAACATTGTTACCATATACTAGAGTCCTACTATGACACAACCATAAGATCCTACTACGTCTTCTTATCTTCCTAGTAGTATGCCTATTGTTTGTGTGTTGTACATATTTAATAATAAATAAGGTTATTGTAGCGACATTCTCATGATATTAATATCCGTGAAAAAATAAAAATTATACCAACATTTTTTTAATTTCCAACTGCGTATATACGCTGTGTAAACGTGAAGCATTTTATCTAATATTTACTGGAGATAAGGCGTGCAATGGCAGAGTAATACTTATATTAGGCGGAAACAATAATATCTGCTTTATATGGTGTCATGTTGTAACTTCTCTAATACTTCCAGTTTTTACTTCTTCACCTACCCTCCTCCTCACCAACTCATTCTTCTTTACAAATAACAAGACGCTATCTGTGTCACCTTTAGATCTCCTGCAGCTTACACAGTTCTCCTGCACCTTGTTGGATCCGTCCACAGATTAATGTAGCAGAAGCTTACTAGAAAGCGATCTCATTTGGAAAACTCGTTCACTATATTGAAATTAATGTAATAAATTATATATATATATATATATATATATATATATACATAATTTGTGACGTTTTCAATTTGTTTCTTCTGCAAGTAGTATAATTTTGCATATACTTTTTTTCGGCGGTACATATACTAAAATTGAAACGATACAGAGAAGATTAGCATGGCCCCTGCGCAAGGATGATATACAAAAAAAATATACGAAATTATACTACTTGCAGAAGAAACAAATTGAAAACATCACAAATTGTATAATTACTGCAAGAAACATCGAGTTACTTATACAGAAAATGATATATATATATATATATATATAAATATAAATTTATCGCTCAAGTTTTCCTTAAGTATGATTAATATACATAATAAGAACTCAAAGAAGTCGCAAAATACTTCGAATTTGGAATGCAGAAATGGAGAAAGCAGTTAAAGGGTAACCGAAAGCTTATTTAGAGAATCTGAGAAAGAATACAGAGGAAACAAAGATGCTTTATATAGAAAAGCGCAACTGTGATAAAGACAGGGTAGACCATCAAGATTCATGGGATTTATTAATCTCAAGCGTAGAGAATAATATCCATGGTAGGCAGGAGATGGCCTATAAAGTTTTGAAGTTGCTGAATAAATCAAATAAAGGTACTGCCCGTCTGAACGTTATAGATAAGAACACTTGGATAAGGTATTAGAAGGAAATTTGGACAGTCGCTGAATGCAGGAAGAGTACCGCAACAGTCCGTGGTCTCAGCGATCAGTATAAAGCTACTAACATTATAAATTACTAGAGTGACAACCTAACATTGAGAGAATTTGCAGTGGTTTCTAAGATTTTTACATTAAAGACTAAGATGATGGCTGATCTGGTGACAAAATTGTTGTAGATGGTACTGTTCCGATGCAGCTCAGCAGTTTTTAATATTTGGGCTATAATGTGTGACTTTCATTACAAATAATGACTTGGTGAAGTAACATAAGGTCAATCATATGTGTGGAACAATCGTGAGAACTCTACAACGAGTAAATAAATATGCCTGACGTTTCACAAGGTGACAGCCATTCTGTGAGTCTGAGAATTGGACTTTAACGATGTTCGAGGCAAATCGTGTTCCAGCGCCCGAAATAAAATTTCTCAGGCGCGTAGAAGGATATATGCTCCTACTTTTCAAGTCGCAAAGGAAATCACAATGTACGGAGGGAATTGAATATTAAAGCAGATATTAAAGGAATATAGCAGATAAAAAAACAGGAAAGCGACAGGCCTCAATGCAGTGGATAAAGAACTCCTGAAATGTGGCGGTCCCCTTTTGGAGTTGCGACTGTTGCACGAGTGCTAGGGAATCGCGCAAATACCAGCAGAGTGGAAAATGTTTGAAGTGGTTACACCATTTAAGAAAGCAAATCGGAGCTTATGTGAAAACTGTCGGGGAATATGTCTTCCCCGACAGCATACAAATTATATGCACAAGTAATCAATAATAGTCTAAAACCGTATGCTGAAGTCCCTTTATTGGAGGAGCAGAATGAATTCAGGAAAGGTAGATCAACAATTGATACCGTTACTATAGTGAAACAAATAATTGAAAAGCAAAGGGAATATAATCTAGCAACATATTTACAGATTATGAAAAAGCATTTGACCGTGTTGACAGGGATATTTTATAAAAAATCTTAGAGTGAAGAGGCTGCCCTCTACATGTAATTAGAGTGATCAGTAACTTATGGGACGCCACGGCTATTGTGATACGTACGGGAAGAGGGAAGTCTGACCCAGTGATGGTTAATAGAGGTGTCAGGTAAGGGTGGAGCCTTTCACCTACATTGTTTAGTTTATATTTGGATCAGACATTGGAAAGTATGAACGTACAGTCCAGGGATAAACTTACATCCTACCACTACATGCATAAACTTATTCGCTGATCACCAGGTGATACTTCAAAAGAGCGATAAATGCTCTGCAGCAGTCGATATACCACTTAAACATACATACCCGCGTATGTGGGACATTTAGTTTTAAAATATCTTGATGTAATACAAAGGTTATGGCCTGCAAGCGGAAATTCCCAATGCGTTCCAAAATAGTTGTTGGGGATAAGATTTCAGAGCGAGTATCGCACTTTGATTTTCTTGGTTGTGTCTGATAATTTTGTTTTATCTTAAATACAATCAACTGACCCAAACCAGACACACATGACTCAACTGACCCAGTTGTTTTGTAACTTTGATACCATGTAAAATGTTTTTACAGTCTTGTGTATGAGGTTTCAAAATTAGCACCAGGAGTTAAAATTTATTAATTATATAAAATTACTGACAGAATTGAGTTTATGTTTTGATTACAATTCCACTTAGTTTGATTTACTTTAAGATTAAAATAAAACAATTTGTGCTTTGAGACCCAAAATTAGTGTCTTTTTCTGAAAATTAATTTTTAAAAAAGAAACTGAATTATCCTTTGGAATCTCTTACCGGTTTTCGCTTAACATTGACAACTTCAGATTTTCTTTTTATCATAACATTCTAATTACTATAACGGTCAACTATTTCCAATTTTGTCTGTTTTATCTCAGTTATAAAGGTTAAGTAGCTATGACCCCTTTCAGGAAAATCGTGAGTGATTTCAAAATTGTTATTATTAATAACAAGTAACTGCCAATATCTAATAGTTACATTATTGTAATTTCGGCCTCTATATCCATATGAAAAAAATATGTAACTATTTAATAGAAGATGGAATAAACACATTATTTATGAAACGATGAATTGCAGAAATTACTTTATTGCACCCTTTGTTTGCAGTAGATTCTGGCCATGTACATGTTTTACGTATACAATTTCTTGTAGTATACATGCAAAAAATCTAATGTCACAGCTGTCTAGAATTTTAAAATGTCACAGCTACACAGGTATTTCAAAATTTTAAAAAGGTCTATGTTATCAGAAGTTATACTATCTATATTTGTAGTTGTTTTCACCAATTTTTCAATTTTTTGAACTGTTTTACATAAAGTACTGTTTGTTTAAGTTTTTCAATGACGATTGTGTTACAAAATTTGCTGTAATATTTCTAATACTAGAACGAGTACATGCTTATAAATGTACAAAATTAACAAGGATATCTGCTTCTGGCCTATCCAAAAGGCTAGTTGAAATTATCACGAGAGGAATTTGCATATTACTTACATTTAACGTCGTATTTATAGGCCAATACCAATTTCTGCTGGTTTATGAACAGGCCCAATATTTGTTGTAGAGCCAGTCTTTTAATCATAGGATATTTTAACGTCTATTGTCTTATATGGCATCAAAACAGTATTTCACTACATAAGAGACTGGGAGACTTTCTATAACCAATCTAAGGCAGAATCCCGTTTAACACAGGTGTCTAGAAAATTTTATGCACCTGCGGAAAGGTTTATATTGGCCAGCCTTAACGCCTGATTTCAATAAGAGTCTAGAATATGTCAGATATACAAAGAACTTTGCAGTTGAAAAGTCGGCAATTGCTAAGAATTCAGCCTTAACTAATCAGACGGAAAAGTTCAAAGACGCATTTTTTATAAGGTCGTATAATAGGTATTATGATAGAAAGATCCTGGAAGCAGTAGAAATTAATAAAAACATGGTTAACATCAACCGAAAAACAGTCATGTTCAGTTCGATTTTTATCCAATGGCTGAACAGGTGGATACAAGTACTTCAAGGAGAAGGTAATCAACAAGAAATCTGATATTAAATGTATATACACGCTCAGAAATTTTTAGGTTGAAAATATAAAAATACTTTTGCTTGTGTAAGATAAAAATTAAAATGAAACTTGATATAAAAACTGCGTTAAAAAGCAACGTAATGAGAATATTCAATTAATATAAATGTAATTAATTTAATTATTTCCAATCTGGTGATGAGTTGTCAACCTTAAAAGCGCTAATTGAAAATAATTATTCTATAGCGGTGTGCAACAGTGTTATCTCTGTTTGTAAAAACCGACCATATAGCTTATTGTAAGTTATTTTTTGAAACCAGATTCCAGGATGGACCGCGTCAAAAATTTCATTATGACGATGTTTCACTCATATTACAATGAGTATCCTCAAGTCTAAGTAACAAAGATGTTGGCAAGCGAAATCAGTTATGTATTGGAGAAGTGGTGGGCGGTCCGTTAAATAGACCCTGCCATGTAAGTGCTCCGCCGTATACTTTATTTGTGCGGTCTATCAACTCACTTACAGTCAAACTAGAAATTAAAGGGTACCAACTAAGGAACCAATACTAATATACGGAGAGAAGAAGAATGGGACAAGTTTAAAAAATTTTGGAATACAGCGTAGATGAAACGTGAAGTATTTTAAAAGTAATGTGATATAATGTAAATGTATTGTAATATATCATCCACTGATAATACTGGTAGGGAAAATTATTATCTTCTTCTTCTTCTTCTTCTTCTTCTTCTTCTTCTTCTTCTTCTTCTTCTTCTTCTTCTTCTTCTTCTTCTTCTTCTTCTTCTTCTTCTTCTTCTTCTTCTTCTTCTTCTTCTTCTTCTTCTTCTTCTTCTTCTTCTTCTTCTTCTTCTTCTTCTTCTTCTTCTTCTTTCTTCTTCTTCTTCTTCTTTACCTCTTGATTTACGAGAATATCCAGTTTATGGTGAGCTTTTTCACTCAATAATATGTCTCCATCTAAATAAATATCTACATAATGTGTCGTTCAATCCTTTTACGTTTTTGGCTAATCATACATTCTTTTTTACATCGTCATTCCTCAGTAGTCGGTTTTTCATTATACACTGTACATTACCTGATACAAACATCTCCCGAATGTTTACAGTCTCCTATTCTTTTTAAATGCATTACTTCAGCGACTTCAGCTTGTTGTCCAGTTAATACGGTTTTAGGACTTTGATTCTAGTTCGTGTATCGGCATATTCATCACATTTACGTATTCTGTACTTTTTATACTTTTATATACTTTTCTTTTATTTTATATGCTAATAATTAAAAGCTAATGATAATGGAAGCATATTACATCACTTCTACAACTTTATATAATGCGTGCTTTTCCAATGTGGCAACTTATTCCTGTTCATATTAAGTCTTGTCTTGTACTGGTTTTGATAATAGTAGTAGTTGTAGTAGTGTCACTACTTACCAAAAATCAAGCACGTAAAACATTATATAAGCTATTAATGTCTGGTGTACTGTGTGAAATCCTGTTACGTCGATCGTACTGACCTTTGTATTTCGACAATAGAACAAATAATTTAATACAAGAAAATACGTTACTCATTACTCACTTCTTTAGTGGCAGTTAATATGAAACATATATCATGCAGACAATCGTATATACATTATTCCAACTACGCAATTTCCTACCCTACGCAATTTGCACATTGCTACATCAAAGATAAAATATCACTTAATCGATGTAGAAACATCTAGACGATTGTTTAGCCGCTCTTGTAAACATTTCTATCAGACCTATGACTAAATGCCCCCTAGGTTGCCTAATTCCTAGTTGTTAGAATATTACGGTATTTTTTAATGAAATTATTACAAGTGAAATTTCCTGTACTTCTCACCTTCTTGTAATTATCGCAATGTTTATTATATAGAGGCGGGCCGCTGTTTACATGTGTCGCAGACACAAGCGACATTTCCGCCAGCGTCTATTTCAGGTTTAAGCCTTTATCTCCTTGTACAATATCCTACCATTTGTGTTATGACAACTTTCATCTCTTTTTTTCTTCTTCTTCCATTGTTCTGATGATTCGATAAAAATCACAGTTATTAGTATATTTGACCTCAGACTTGGCATGATAAAATTTTCTCTCTCATCTGTTCATTCGAAATAAATATTCCATTCGTCACAAATTTTTTCAGCAATTCTTCATTTTGTATATTATTTACCCATCTTATTTGCACTGAATGACGTATTTTAATTTTTGCCGGAAGCCTTTCCTAATACAATCTTTGATATACCAAATATACTTTATTTCTGCTACCATTTCATTTAAATGTCATCGTCGTCACAGTCGATCGTGAAACAGGAATCGTAATAAACTAGCCTCCGGGACCTATATTACTGCACAGTATTAGCACTCGTACTGCTTTCAAGGCTACAAATATTGTTTTCTGGAAAAACGCAAATGAATAGAGATATCGTTGGCAGTTTTACGTAGGAGATAAAAAGGCAAACATAATACTTTCATGACTGTTGCAATACTTTTCAACACCGACATCCGTAATCCAGAAGGCACTAAAGTTACATACAATGAATATAATAAATATGTATTGAAAGAGGTAGTGAAAGAGATATTATACAATAATATGCGACAGATTTGAACATAATTTCCTCGTTAGAATTAAAGCGAGGTTTGTATAAGACTACCATTGTACTTATAAACTTAACTATATATAAAGGAGAACTAACTATGAAGAACAAGCATAAAGCTGTTTAGAGCCGCAGAGATGGAATATTGACGACGCTGATGTTGCGCCTGCTACAATGAGCAAGACATGAAATGAACAGGTTTGTAAGAACAAATGATGACAAAACAGATTATGAAAATAATAATCATGTATAATAAAGAGATATAACTATAATGTAAAAGGTGTAATATCGCCAAGCAATTTCAAGTAAAATAATTCTAGGAAGCAAAGGTAATTTTGAATAATGAATAATGAAAGAACGAAGCTATTAAATAATAATAATCAATTGTGGTATAAGAATTGTTAATATTCAGCTGAACATAACAAATTTAGAAAATAATATGTTAATTTAAATAAGATAATTTTGTTCAAAATAAGAAACAATGATTGTTTAATAAATGTCAAAATAATACAGAAATAGAATCTGCAAATTGTAGCAGAAGACATTTGAATAAAACAATATTTAAGATAGGCTGTCATAAAGAGGAAGTCTGCTAATAAAAAATGTATCCAAACTGGCCGCTATTCATCTCAAAATAACCAGCAAGGAACGAGCAATACGGAGCTAGTAATAGAACAAAATTTGTAATTAGAATAAGTGAGTAACAAGCATAATTATGATAAATTTTGTGAATTTTGGAAGGGTACAGAAGAATACTGTCAACAACGGGGACCCACGCTTAAAACAATTATATAAGAGTTATTTTTAGAATGACCGCATCATGACGTCATTTTCGACCAATCAGGAAATTAGTTAAGAAATTAATTGTCGCCGCCTAGCGGAGCTTTTAGACTTTAGGAAGAAACACACATTTTTTGAAATCCATTCCGGCAGATACTACAAGGACTCCATATCAAAATTTTAATCAGATATTATTAAACCACAGCAGAGAAGAAGTTATATACTTAGTAAAGTGCATCACGACAAGCAGTGTTCCTTTAACTAGTAGTGCGAAACATAAAGAACGAGGTTAGAAGAGTTACCTAACCAAATATTTAACCACAAGAAGTTTTAATCGTTCATTCGCGGAAAAGTGAAGCGTACGATCAGTGTTTAGAGATCGTAAAGTAAAAATAATAATCCAAAGAGATTATCAATCAGGGAGTACAGTGCCAAATATAATTACAGTGTTCAAATATTATGTCACTAGTATAAGATATAATACAGAAATAATACACTTATGTACTGAACACTAAACACTAATACTATATGAATTAAACATTGTCCATACTTTTTGCAAGAGGAATTATACAATTCCAATACAATAATTAACGATTTACGCTAACCGTAGTTAACCTCAAAACTTGTAGAGGTCAGACGAACATTTCGTTAATAAATATGAAATTTTAAAGATGTCTAAGCTACTAAACTAAACCATTGTAATGCATCGGAACTCGAGGCATAGTTATTTTATTCTGTAGTTACAAAGGATTTACCCTTGAGGTATAAAAAATTTGTAAATAAACTAACATATAATTAGAATCAGCATTGCCAACCTTCTGGGTTAGGAGAGAATGAAGCCAGGTATATTATAATCGATAAATCATTGTTACATTGAATGTATAGAGATAAAATAAGCACTCAGTGAGCAATAAAACAGTAAAATATTAATTAACAAACGTTGTAAGAAATTATTGAAGCAATTTTTAGTTATTTTTCTTATTTAAAAGATTTGCAATTTCAAGGCACTCAGACAGTTAAGTTGGCGGCTTGGACGTGTGAAGCGCCAACCGTTCAAATATATAAACAAAACAGAAGAAAATTAATTAATTAAAATAATTTAATCATACAATAAAAGAAATAATTTAATGACATTAATTAAATTTATTCAATTTATTCATCGCATAAATTATTGTATGGAATAAGAACCAGAGGTTCCATATAGCGCCCAAATAACACAAATTTAGCTCACTTACTTATAAACAGTGCTGATATACTGTTTTGACAACTTAATAGTTTTCTAACATACTAAGACCATTTGGACAACCAACACAGACAGACATAAGCTATCAGTGCTACACAAAGGTACGTGAGAGTTATAATTACTTTATAATATAGTCAAAACAACACTACTGCTGTAAAAAGACAATTTAGGTCTACGGAAGTGCGACGGAACGTCAAGAGGATTCCGAAGTGAAAAAAATTCAATTAAATGAGATTACAATAATTAATGAATTAAACAATAAACAAAAAATAATTAAACTGAAGAACAACAAAAATTTAAATAAAATAATAAAATAAAATTATTTAATAAACAAGTTGAAATAAAATATAATCAATTCGAGGTACCCACACGGTACTTTAGAATATTTAACTAATATATTTTTATTAGTCAAAGTATAGGAAATTGGGTAATATTTTAAACAACCTAGTTATTAAAATCCCCTTATTGCACATATTTTCATCCGTATAAAAATATAATTGTAGGTCATCGTTCAGTATATGCAGATAATATAATATTATCAATATAATATTCATACCGGCAACTATATCTCCTCCGATTTCAGATAGACTGTACCGGACATGTTCACTTCCATCTATTGTATACAAAACTCTCTACTTCTCGCTGTTTACACAAAGCATGTATAATAATTTAAGAATTCAAACTTTCCAAGTAGTCAGAATATCAACGCCAACTTGTTCTCAATACTTTTGTTTACTTTCTAATTATTGTAACTTCAAAATCTTCTCTGAACTTGTTAAGTATTCATTTTCGTATTGCGTAGTCTATACTCAGGTAATGGCTTGAAGATTGATTTCGTTCACTCAAAAATCACATTGGGTTTGTTATTAATATCCAGATTCTTGAGCATTAAAAATTAGATGTTAGGTTACAGAATTTTTTTATTTTACCTCCAATTTTGATGTTGTTAAGAAACGTAATTTACATGGTAATTTTCATAAATTAAAATAGTTAGATAATTAAAAATTTTAACTGTAAATTTTAAATATTGTAATCGCAAATCTTTTAAAAATTTGCTAATTCAAATAGTATTTAATGAAAAACATTGTGTACACTAAACAACACAATTGTATTTACTTATCAGAGGCGCCAAACAGGCGCCAAACCAATCAAGGCGACAAACAGAAGAGAAAACGATGTTCTATGTGAAAAATCATTATGATTTATTAAAACTTAATTTTGGGTGAAACAGTATTTAATAAAATACATTGTGTACACTTAACAACACAATTTTATTTACTTATCAGTTGCGCCAAACAGGCGCCAAACAGATCAAGGTAGCAAACAGAAGAAAAAACGATGTTCAATGTGAAAGATCATTATGATTTATAAAAAGTTAATTTGGGTGATGCCAAATTTGGGTCATACCGCCTATATTATCGGTGTCTTTGCATTGTGTTCTATAAAAAATGGAATAGTAAATATACAATAAGCCACAAGGTCTCACATATTTGACACTACTACGTACTGCAATAATTAAAATCTTACCCAGAAAGATAGGTAAAAACGGGTCCTTGACAGATTGTATAAACATCGGTTACTATAAAGTCAACGAAATTTTTGTATTCCTTTAACTCTGAAATAAATTTACCATTACGACAAAACCGAGTAACAACATGAAGGCAATTGTTTTTGTTCTGTTATTTGCATGTAAGTATACACATCTAAATAGTAGGTATGGCTTTACAATTGACGGGTATGTAGGTTTTTGTGTCTCTGTTGAGAATTACTTTGATTAAACGTTTTCTATTATAATTACAGTTATTAATAGCTTATAAGGTTATAAGGTTTACCCGTTCAATTTTTAATAAGTTATAATTATATTTGTAATATTGTGGTTCTTAAAGAAACGATATTATACTTTCTTGGTATACCTTCCTCAAAGAAGCATTCGGTGTCATAAGATTGTTATTAATTACGTTTATATGACACCCGCTATTATTAAGAACATCATAAACTACTGTGTTTGCAACAGTAACAAGCTAAGTTGTTTTTAAAGTCTGAATGCACGATAATTTGACACTGGAACAAACTATGAAAACCAGTATATAGTCGAAATCATAGATAAAATAAGGTGTACACTATAACTAACTAACGTTCCAATAAATGTGCCATCATGAACATAAAGGATTAAAAATAAACAATTAAAATAAGATAAACTACTATAGAATTTTTGAAACCACAGATTACTGTATAAAATTTGTTTAAATCTGACGGATGAGACTGATAAGGTCTTGTCACATTTCGGTAGTTCATAAGAAATTACTGAAACATAGCCAGACGATGTTCTTGAAACGCAAGTAAATTGTAATGGATGTTCAATATATTATTAACTTCTTTTTAAATATATTTTACTTAATCTTATACTAATTAAAAGGTTGTTATTTGATCATATTTGGCAAACTGTTCACACTGAATCTTAGCTGTATTAGACAGTTTGTTCTAGTCTTTAGTTTTATTATCTTGTGTGAAAACTACCACAGTTTACTACTGGTAAAAATCTTCGGGTTATTTAAATTATAAATTTTTACGGATATCTATGACAATATAAGTTATTTCAATATCGGATTACAGTCAAACATTTAGAATCTGTAACTACTATTTTTTATTCTTGTTTTGGAAATTATTTTTTCATTCTGTGATTAAAAATTCCGTTGAGAACTACAGTTTCACTCTTGCTTTCTGTAAACATGGTCTGTTCTGTAGCTATTGTCTATGTAAAATTTTAATTTAATTTTAATTTTACAAAAGAATATTAGGACTAACTAACTGAAAAGTTTTGATCTGATTTATTTTAATTGTGATTCAACAAAAGACATTAAATATTAGTTGCTTTCCGTATATTCTATTGTCACCCAAAGTAAAATTTATATTTCTAAAAATGGCTGTCTTTGGCTAATGTTTTTTATCCTAACACTTCAGCATTCACAAAGTTTATATTTCTTTCATATGTAACAACTTTGTTTTTATATCAAGAGCTATATTACCTTATTTAAAAACAAATAAGTAATTACATAATTTCTCTACAATTATTAAATATAACATTAATTCGTGTTATAATAATAATAATTGTTTTATCTCTTTTAATTAAACAACCTTTCACAATAAAGCAGAAGAGTTACTTTATAATACGTCAGTGAAAACATGAAATCACTACCTAAATATTAAAGAATATTTATGTTCCTGTACTTAAAAAAAAACATTAAGTAAAACATTTTAATGTCCCTAAAAATAAAAGGAATACAAGTTAAATGAAAGACTGATATAAAAAAATTAACAAAATACAGCTTGAAAAAGAAAATGGTGAAGGGAATTAACGAAAAGGGGAACAGCTGCCAGACAACAAATGAATCCTCATTATTTAAAACTGTAAGTACTGTAGAACAAAACATATAC
This sequence comes from Magicicada septendecula, assembly GCA_034769895.1. Lineage (NCBI taxonomy): Eukaryota > Metazoa > Arthropoda > Insecta > Hemiptera > Cicadidae > Magicicada > Magicicada septendecula. Next base: position 330,379,748 of record CM068375.1, read on the forward strand.
TAATGAATTTTAAATTAGCGAAAAGTTTACTTAAACTTTGCATGTATCCATGGCACAGTTATTTGAAGGATATATTTTCATTATTACAATAATATTTAACACGAAACAAAAATAAACTGTGCTGTTAGCTATTAAGCTACAGAAACCGCTCAGTGTTTTGAATAAAACATATTCATATTTAGATAAAATAAACTTAGTAGATTTTAATTTTTTGAAAATTGTAAATAAGGAGCTCGGTACGTATGACTTTTAACGTTCGTCAAGGAACACCTCGAGGACAAACGACATACTATACTTAACTTCAGAATTGAAAACCACACTTAATTTTGCTTCATATTATTAACAAAGTAATTTACAATTTGTACACTTCTTCTTTAGATGGTAGTATAACGAAACAATCGCATATTCAAAAAATGAAAAATGTAGTGTGGGTAAGGATATTGGGACAGCTATAAATTTGGGGCATGTCTATTTAATGACCGTATAATTGCTTGGACAATATATTATGTAAGAGTCACTACTAAATTAGTCAAAATATCTAGTGGCTAACAATAACGGCATATTCTGAATTATAAAGTAAAGTTCATCTGACTGATCATATTAAGATTGTACATAGAGTATGTTAGATTTTACAAAATATTTTCTTATTATTGTATTGTAATGTTGGAATAATATTGTTGATTCCAGTGAATCAGGTAGTCTCAGGTACGTTCTGGCCTCCGTTTCCGTATCCGTACCCCAACTTTCAGTGCGTGGGTTTAGCATCCACCTGTGTCGGCACGCAAACACCAGTGTGTGGTCGAGACCCTAGCAGAGGAAATAGAAATTTCTCCGGCCAGTGCCAGCTGGAAGCCTACAACATAATCAACAATTCAAGTATGAGATATTGGTATTTCTTCTTCTTCGTCTTCTTCTTCTTCTACATCTTCTTCTCCTTCTTCTACTTCTTCTTGTTTTTCTTCCTCCTCCTCCACCGAATCTTCTTCTTCTTCTTCTTCTTCTTCTTCTTCTTCTTCTTCTTCTTCTTCTTCTTCTTCTTCTTCTTCTTCTTCTTCTTCTTCTTCTTCTTCTTCTTCTTCTTCTTCTTCTTCTTCTTCTTCTTCTTCCTCTTCCTCTTCCTCTTCCTCTTCCTCTTCCTCTTCCTCTTCCTCTTCCTCTTCCTCTTCCTCTTCCTCTTCCTCTTCCTCTTCCTCTTCCTCTTCCTCTTCCTCTTCCTCTTCCTCTTCCTCTTCCTCTTCCTCTTCTTCCTCTTTCTCTTCCTCTTCTTCTCCTACTCCTACTCTTCTTCTCTCTTCTTTTCTTTGTTTTATTTTTCTGTTCTTTGTTCCAATGTTTTGGTTTCCATCCAAAAATCATTTCCCAATATCCATTTTTTCCATAGATCTTGTAATCTAAAATTTGCTTAGGAAAAATATCCTGTTATTTTATGCGCATGTAATCCATAAACATTGATTTCCACTTCCCTATTCTAGCAGCGGTTATTCCAATTCGGTTGTAGCAATGTAATATCTAAAACCCTTTTAGTCTTCGGACGCCTCTTTACATATCCGAAAATCGCATAGTCCTAGCTTGCTATTTATTTATAATCTTTATTACTCACTTTCCTCTTTTTCTTTATTCCCTCTCAAGAATAAGAAAGTTTCATCCGTTATGACTCGTTAATCGACCCACCTTCTTATTAGCTTGTCAGTAATTTCCAGTTTCCCTGGAAACAGTTTCCACACCTTACAGATCACATCACATCCGACTGGACTGTACTACAAATTCTAATATTCAGAGTCCATGTTCAATTTCTATATAGAATTCAGCCATAACTTTATGGAAATTGAAAATTGTGACATTTCTCTCCTTAGGCTAAAGTGATTTTTTCCATGATTCGGCACATGAGGATAACTTAAGCAATTTTTTCATGATCCACTTTCCCGCTGTAGAGTACTTTACAGTGGAGGAATCTAAACGTATTGACTTATTTTGTTATTATCATTTGTAGTACAAACTCACACTATAAAGGATAAAATTCTTGGAGTTCCAAGGCATTCGTTTCCCTTTCCAATATATGAAGATTATAGAGTTTTGTTGTTTTGTCTAATTAATATAAAGTATTAGTAAATTAGCTTTCCAAGTACTACCTATATACATACGTCAAAAGGTTAACATAATTTTACATCTTTTGTTTTTCGAATTGATAGCATTTGATTAGAACAAAAACTTGGAGGAATGTGATTTCCGTTGTAAAAACATTGTTCCTTCAGGTTCTGTAGCTATCCATGATTCAGTCTCGTAAAAAACTACAGGAACAAGTATTGTAAAATAGGTACTGCGTTATTATTGTAGCTTAATAATATTAATTAATTAATATCTTTGCTGCTGACAACATATCTTTCCTAATATTAATATTGTTTACATCCTTGCCATATATGACGTCAGAGCGAAGTCGCTGAAAGTAAAAGATTTGCTCCAGCGAATTATCTTTCAGAATTATAAGCTGAAGACTTAAGTAATTTTAATTCTAGTTATTAGAGTGTTACAGTATAGAGAACACAGCACACACACACACACACACACACACACACGTGTAGCCCATGCAAACAACCTGTTTATCATTGCATTACAACGTAATATTTGTATAATTCTATGATTACAGATTACTCGCCGACGTCAATGCAAACATGCCCCCCCTAAAGATGGACGTACTACATCATTACATCATTAATCCTGTCTAATCTACAAAACTAAACAAGTCATTTATTGAAATCCAAACAAATTTAAGTAGTGGTTATTCTAATGTATATAATTAAAAAGATTTCAAATTACTAAGTGTCTGTTTTCTTTCTTTTGTCTTCCACCTTATTGAATTTAAAATTATATATTATAGAAATGTCTGTAAGATTAACTGCCCATTTTTAAAATTAAATCATACCTCACACAGACTGCTAGGTTTTGTTTAGTATTGGGCTGCGCAAACTTCGTGTGGACCACTCCCTTGCGTGACAAAGTGTAAAATATTCAAGGACACTCGAAATCAATAGACAATTCAAATAATAAAAACTTGTTTCCCAATGCTAATTAAATTATTTTTGATATTTTCCAGTAAAATCATGTTTTATCAATTAGCTACAACAATACGTTGATATGAAACAACGAAAGTGTAACATAGGCCTATATTGTTTTGAATCAGATAACACACGTATTCTGCATTGCCGTCGATTACAAGACATGTCTATATGTGTCACCGTACACTCGTCGAAATATTATTGATAATTTGTCAATGGAAACTTTGTCAAATAAAAACTGAAATATTTACTTATTCTGGCACAATATAAGAAACAATTTCTCTTTGTGTTATTATTTTATATTTTTTAATTTTAAATCACATTTATTTTTTCACAATGACGTGTACTTTCAGTTTTATTTATAAAAAAACTACATAACAAAACACACAACATAAGTGCTATCAAATTACAAGAGGGCTGGCTGAAAACAGGAGTTACTGGCTTTGTATCAAACATTAGGTGTATCAAATGTCATAATTCTCCATAAGAAAAAAAAAATAAATAAAAAGATTAACAATATTTACGCTTAAAAGACCAACAATAAAAAGATATTTTAAAACATATATTTGTGCAGTACTTTGTTGTAACTTATAGAATATACTATATTCAATATAAGAGCAAACTACGAAACAAAAAGGGTATTAGTCTGACATATTTACAAAATTGAGAATTGGACGTAAGTCGCTTTAAAACAATCATTATGATTTGTTATACTAATCAAATTTGGGATATTGAGCCGCTGTCTAATATTAACATTTCTTGGTACGGAACACGTTTGAGCCGCGCATACAGCGGCCATCTTCAGTGAAGTCGGAACAAGGTAATACAGTTCGCTAAAGAATAAGTAATGACTGTGGCCACTCCATTGAAGGTGGTCGCAGTATGTGCGGCCAAAAAACCTGGCCTTTTACTAAATGTTATTGATAAACACCGGCCTGATAACCCGGTAACATGTCTGATAAATGTGACAACTCCGGTGGTCAGAGTATGCTTTCACTTAATGATTCTTTAACCAGGTAACATGTCTGATAACTGTGACAACTCCGTTTGTCAGAGTTTGCTTTCACTTAACGATTCTTTAACCCGGTAACATGTCTGATAACTGTGACAACTCCGGTCGTCAGGGTTTGCTTTCACTTAATGATTCTTTAACACGGTAACATGTCTGATAACTGTGACAACTCCGGTCGTCAGGGTTTGCTTTCACTTAATGATTCTTTACTACCGTAAAATGATGAGGTTCTGTCGTTGACTGCAAATTTTAAATTTAAAACATTTGTAGCGACTTTTTGAACAAAATTAACGTTGTCGTGAAAACCTACAGACAGCAATACATAAATAATCAATGCAGTAGAGTAAGAATCTCTACGGATTATGATTGTTATTACATCTGCAAGGTAACAGGTAACTGCACTTAGCTGACTGCACTTGCGGAAATAATTTTTCTTTCGTGAATTAATACATTTATTTGTTAACTTATTCCTTTTTTATATAAAAATACAGTTATTTGGAGAATTTATTATTTTGAAAATATATATAAATTTTACATATTTGGTAGTTATTATTTGAAAAAGAGTCATGACGTGTTAAATATAGTTTATAAAGGGTTTTTATAATTCCATTTTCTTCAATTTGCTGGGTAAGTTGGCTAAATCCTGACCATCTAGCGGGTCTGCTCCTGCTTTCACAACGGCTGTTGCCCTCATAATTAGCGGCCGTCCAAGTCGCTCCTGATTCAGCCACCGTTGGCAGCCACCGGTCTTTGAAGATCTCGAATGCAGTGCTGACTTCGTGGTCTAATTCAGGCGTTCCGTCGACGATAGACTCCAACTCCGAGAGATAGCAATCCCTTGACGGTATTAAAATACACCGAAACAAAAGCTTGAAAACCATCTTCGCGGATGACCAACCTACATTCGTCACTGCAGAAGCAATATACGTCTTACATAAAATAGGAAATGAATACAAGTGTAACATTTTTGAATCAAAGACAAAAGTAATGGCTTTTAAAGGAGATGAACAGATTCGGACCAAAATATGCATACACAACACATGCATAGATTAAGTAAAGCATTTTAACTATCTTTGACGTGTCATTACTTATGATCAAGACAGAGATATAGAAGATAAAATGACAAACTTCACAAGAATGTGTGGAACGATTTTGAGAACGTACAAAAATAAATGTAGAAAACAAACCTAAATAAACTTTTATAAAAGAATGCCAATACCTACAATACTGTGAGGTTCTGAATCTTAACACATAAAGGAATAGGATGAACAGAAGTACAAACAGCATCATTTAATTGTAATTAGGCCAACTACATATATCAACTTTTGTGATTTTTACATTGTTCATTAAACTAACATATTTATAACTATGTTTTAATGTCTCTAAACATAAAAAATTAAAAGTGATTATTGGACATCTATAAATAGTGGCGAGGTTTAATGTAGCTTTTATTTTATTAAATTCGTAATTAGCAAAGTTAAAACATTAAAATTCTTAGGCTACAGTTTAAATCCATTTAAAAATCGTGTTAAAAATCATGTTCTCTCATTTTAATTATTTTGACTTTGGAATCATAATCAGCTAGTTTGGGGAAACGCCAATAAAAAATCTACAGAAAATTGGAAAACGTTTCGTTTTTGACCAAGATTTGCAATGGTTCTACAACAATGAAAACACAGAATGTAAACTTGTATTACAGTAATTTATAATTTAAGTTAATCTACAGTAACGGTGGACAAAAGGGGAAGCCTAGTAATATTTTGCATAATCACGTGCTATGTGAAAATGTTTAAAGTTGTTTTATACGATATTATACATGCCAAAATTTATTTATCAGAATAAGTTATTTTACGGAAGAAGTCGTTTCCCCCCGTTTTATCCAATCGGTGTGACAAAACAGTGATTCAATTTCGGAGTAAAAATTAGTTATCAAATGTAACTCAATCACTAAATGTTTGTACGAATTAGTTAAAACAAGTTTATAAGTTGTGTGAATAGCTATAAGTAAGAAAAAATTTAAGTTTGAAAAATTATAATATGAACTCTGAGACGATATTAATAATAGGTATTTTTGTTCCATATTATTTTAATTTCGACTAAACACAAAGTACACATTTACCGAAAATATATCATAGAACATATATTAAAAAGTATTTCTACGTACATTTCCTGAAAAGAGAATAAACTTAAAATTAATAAACTTATTAAACAACTAAATTTAGCAAATAGTTAAAACATTTTAACATTTTACTATAAAACAAAAACAATAATGACCACACTTTTGTTTTAATTTGAAATGTAACATTCAATGTCAATGAAATATAACAATTTTTAAAACTAAATCTGATACAAAACAATTGTCATCTTCTGAAAACTTCATTTGTCCAGGTTATTACTAAACAAAATAATGAACATTAACTAGACGCGTATTTCCAAAAAATTTAATAAAAATGAATAAAAGTTGTACATGATTGACATATTAACAAAAGTTTTAGATTTAGAAAGATAAAACAGGAAGGTTGGTCAAAATGGGGATTCCTATTTTGTCAGATTCCAGGCTATCCCCATTTTATCAAAACTCGCCATCTTGAAGGGTTCTATTTTGTCACACCTCACCGATTTTTCTAACTGTCTCCTACTTTATAATTGCTGCTGGAACGTTGTTAGTCTTGATATAGCTAGTCGTTTAATGAAAACATTCGATTAACTTTAGGAAAGCAATACAAATCTTAAATCTCATAAAGTTTCTTGACAGCTTAGAAGCTGATTCAACAGCAAGCTATCAACATACCGTCATCATCTCGGCAGAGCGAAACTCATATTTTATTTGTGAAAACTTTTAGTACAACATCAAACCTACTCGGATGTCACATACGTCGACACGCGAACACATAAATATTGCGGCATGTGTATGACAACCTTGTTAAGATCAAGGCGTTTAACAATTTTTCATAAATAAAATATGAATTTCTTGTACAAACTAAGAAAACTCAGGAGATATGACTAGCACATTGCAGAATGAGAGGTTGTGATGATTAAATCAAGTATGGAAGTTTGAGTGGTAAAACAACTTTCCGCTCACTGCTTCCCGTCATTTGAGATAGGGCAAAAATTACAGCTGATTTTCACGAGACATTAACATAAGTGGCGTTACATACGAATTGCAAATAACCGCTGGGTATAACGTTTTACGATCATTTAAGTCTACTCATCAGCGTTGAGTTTGACTGTTCTAAGTTTATGTATGTGATTTTAAATATTTAAGATAGTAACTGGTATGCTACAAGTGAAATGAGGCAAATAAATAATTAATACAGGCGCATAGAAATTTTAAACTAAGTAAAATTACGGCTGTATAACACGGCAATTTATAATTTCTGTAAATTATGGTGTGTAGGCGCGTAAAAATGGTGCAAACAATACCTTGGAAGCCCTAACCAAAGAAATATATTTTTGCATAACGTGCTGTAATCTTAGAAAACTAAATACGGAATAGAATGTAATTAACCTGAAATCAGTCGATGTAAAAAGGTAGAGATAGGTCAGGCATGTCCAGAGGATGTCAATTAATAATGCCTCTAAGGGAGTAGATTATTGGTAATCTGCAAGTATAAGGAAAAGACGTAGAGCAAAGATCGGATAAAAGAAGAATATTAAAATATTAGAGGACTGGATGAAGGACACACGAATCTGGATTGTTTGGATAAAAAGAGCAAGACAATTTGCAAAAATAATAAGCAATGTAATGGGATATCGGTTTACTATCACATTTCTGTCCTGAATATAAAAAACCGTATTTCATAAGATGATATTTTTCAAAAATATATTTATTTTGCAAGTATATTTTAATTTTAGTCAGTATGTATAAAAAACTGATGTTTGTTACACAGTTAATTCAGAGTTTCATACAATGGCGTTTAAAGTTAATATATTCTTGCATAACTCTTTGAAGGGCAGGCAATACACAGTGTGACCACCTGTATGTTGGGCGTAACGGGGCAGTGGTTACACAGTGAAACCACTTGCATTTCTCTAAATAGTCCTTTCCAGGGCAGCAGCTACACAATGAAACCATCATAGAAGTACATTTCTCTGCCACTTGGAGTGCTGGCAGTTGCATCAGCTGTTAGGAGTCATCTGTTGTTGTAGTAAGCAACATTTGTTTACACGTGCAGTACGTTGGTTATGTGTCATAGTTTACTTTTCTTGCATCTTTTACAGTTTTCGTTTATTTTTGTTTTTTCAAGTGAATTAGTCATATTTAATATATTTTCTCAATATTGAACAAAAGCCTAAAGATAAAGTTATACATACGTGTGAACAGTAAAGTGGTTTTTGGTGGTTACACTGTGTAACCACTGCCCTTGAGGTGCTTGTGGAAGGTAACTTACAAAATGTCTAGAAATTATCTGAGTGAAGAAGAAATCTTAAGATACGTATGCGATGATGGAATACCTTCGGACTGTGAAAGTATTGCTAGTGACTTAGATTCGGAATCTGACGTTCACCAAAATGAACCAGAAAATACGGAATTTTTTTCAGGTGACTTGAACATTCCTATTACTTTAGATGATGTTAATAGTTATAGTGAAGAATCTGGTGATACAGGAAGTGATCAAATCATTTGGAATACTACAAACACTGTCAAATGTGTTCCACAGTTCTGTAAATATAGCGGTGTTACTGAACATGTTAAAAAAATAGATAATCCAGATCCTTATAAATTATTTTCCCTTTTTGTAAATGATACAGTGATTTCTCATATTGTTTTTCATACAAACTTGTATGCAACACAAAAGTGTAAGCCATTTAAACCTACAACTGATGAAGAGATACGATGTTTTTTAGGTATAAATTTGTACATGTCCATTAATAAAAATATCGGTATGGAGAACCATACATGACTTCCATATTCTAAGATTTATATTTAAAATCATTTTCGAAATGAAATATTACCATAGAAACTACTTCTTTCTACTTACTGCTTCAGCCTTAACCACAGTACTGTGGTCACTAACGTATACCACCTCACGTTATCGCACTCGATTTTCACTGATGATGGAAGTCGATGGCATTGCCGAAATGTCTGGTTTTGTAGAAAACATTGGACTACGGCCAAATATCCCGGGAAGGAATTTTAACAAAAACTACTTCTTTGTTGCCGATAACGTTGTACACATATATATCAGTGGCGAAGTTACATGGAGGCAATTGAGGCAATGCCTACCCTAAAAAATTCTGTAGAATAAAAATTATAAATACGTATGAACTACATAACGTAAAGATTATACATTGTTACTGCGACTGTCAAATTTATTAAACCGAAACGTGCTTTATTGAGCGACCGCTAGATGGTGACAGGTGAGATTCGGCATAGTTCGTTTAAAGCGAATGAGGCAACCTGAACTTGCCTCAGCGTTTTTTGTATACATCGTATGTAAGCAATGTAGTGGTGTGATAGGGAAGTGTAGGGAGGGGGGATTGTCCCGCGCTGTACACATAGAGCGTTGAGGCATGCCTCACTTCTGTGGTCCAAACAGTTAAGTTAAAGCGCCTGTGTTGTTTCTAAGTGTTTATTTTATGCGGTTATTAAAAGTGTCACTGTTATTCCGCTGAACTAACAGATGATCAAGATTGTTATTTGAATTATTTGTAACATTAAACATATATATAGAAACTAATCAAGTTTAAAAATTTGAAGTTCAATCAGTTGTATTATTGTGTATGACTAATACAAGGATTGTTCAATAGACACACGTATAGAGCTGTAAAGCATTTTTTATTCAACGATTTTAAAAGAAGTCTCCAATAACATTAAGACATGAGTTCCACTGTTGCGCTAACCTGTAGATTCCCTGCTAGTAAAATTCTTACGGCTGTTTGTGGAACCATTCGGTTACAGCAAACTCTACCTCAGCGTCCGATTTGACCCACCGTCCTTTTAGTGATTCCTTAAAAAAAATTTAAGATAAGATTTTTGCCTACCCATTCATTAACTACTAGCTTCGCCAGTAAGCAAATTGATGTCCATTTTTTCGGCTTGCACGCGTTATGTTGATGTGGGTTTCGGCACTTTCCATTTAAAAAGCGTGCAAACGTAAGAAAATAAACATGAGTGAGGCCAGAAATAACGTGAATTGTGTGTGTGTGTGTGTGTGTGTGTGTGTGTGTGTGTTTGTGTCTTACCTGCCTTTCTATTGCCGTATTAAATGAAAAATATTATATTACATTAAAATGAAAAAATTTTAATTTTATTGCCTGGCAACAAAATTATTTTATTTTTAACAATTACCATTGTTTCAAAAAGTTTAAATAAATTTTCAAGTACTTTACTCTTGTTAAAACGTAAAAGGTTGCAGGTAAACTACCCCTTCCCCTTAACCGATCTTTACCAAAATCGAAAGTCCGTGAGACCTCTACAATTCAGGGACGTATGCAAAAAATTATTTGATTCTGTTTGAATTTGCGGCTGTTATCGTTTGCCATAGAAAATACGCTTGATAAAAAAACGTTGCTGGTAAACTACCCCTTCCCCTTAACCGATCTTTACCAAAAACAATAGGTCTTGAGAACTCTACAATTTAGGGCTGTATGCAAATAATCGTTTGATTCTGTTTGAATTTGCGGCTGTTATCGTTTGCCATAGAAAATACCCTTGTTAAAAAAATGTTGTAGGTAAACTACCCATTTCCCTTATCCGATCTTCACCAAAAACAATAGGTCTTTAGAACTCTACAATTTAGGGCTGTATGCAAATAATCTTTTGATTCTGTTTGAATTTGCGGCTGTTATCGTTTGCCATAGGAAATACCCTTGTTAAAACATAAAACGTTACAGGTAAACTACCCCTTTCCCTTAACCGATCTTTGCCAAAATCAATAGGTCTTGAGAACTCTACAATTCAGGGCTGTATGCGAAACATCATTTGATTCTGTTTGAATTTGCGGCAGTTATCGTTTGCCAAAAAAAAAATTCCCTTGATAAAAAAAACCGTTGCTGGTAAACTACCCCTTTCCCTCAACCGATCTTCACCAAAAACAATAGGTCGTGAGTACTCTACAAATCAGGGCTGTATGCAAAAAATTATTTGATTCTGTTTGAATTTGCGGCAGTTATCGTTTGCCATAAAAAAAAAATCTACAGACACACAGACAGACACACAGACAGACACACAGACAGACACACACACAGACACACACACAGACACTTTTCGGAAAACGACTTTTTTTCATGTTTTGAGTGTAGTACAATCAGAATCTGCAATAATCTCGAACACGATTTTTTTTGCCATCACCATACTTCCATTCCTTAAGGAATATGGAAGTAAAAAGCAGCTATCGCGATTATTGGTCACAAGACGAAGACTTACATGATTCTTATATTTCAAAGCTAATGCCAGTGAAACGTTTTAGCTTCTTGTTGACTCATTTACATTTAAATGATAACTCATTGATGCCTTTGTCAAATGACCCAAATTTTGATAAATTGTACAAATTGCGACCTTTCATTGATTTTTTATCTCAATCATTTATTGACTGCTACAAGCCACACCGTAACGTTGCTGTGGATGAGAGTATGGATAAATTTAAGGGACGATACTGTATGAAACAATTTATGAGGGATAAGCCAATTAAACGTGGTTACAAAATTTGGATGTTATGTGATGAATCTGCTTATAACTTGAAATTTCAAATTTATGTTGGAAAAGGTAAAAATAAAGTTGAATGTGGGTTAGGTGAAAGAGTAGTTTTGGATCTCACCAATGTTCTAGAAGGTAAGAACCACATAGTTTATATGGATAATTTTTTTTCATCTCTACAACTGTATGAAAAACTGAGAAATAAAAACACTTTTGCATGCGGTACAGTGAATCCTAAAAGGAAAGGTTTACCACCTCTTGAAAATGAGAAAAATATGGAGAGGGGAGAATTCTCATTCAGTGTAAGCAACACTGTAACTGCTGTTTACAGGTGGAAAGACAGTAAAGGTGTCAATGTATTAAGCACTGCTCATGACCCTTCAGAAATTTCTACGGTAAAAAGAAAAAAAAAAGATGGAACAAGGAAAACATTCACATGCCCACTTGCTATTCAGGAGTACAACTGCCACATGAATTTTGTAGACAAATTTGACAGGTTAAAAAATGACTACAAAATTGATAGAAGAGCAAAAAATGGTGGATGCGATTATTCTTCCATTTTATTGATTGTTGTGTCACCAATGCTTTCATCATACACAAAGAGATGGACATGCAGCAATACAACAACAAAGATTTTAAGCGCGCAATCTACAGGGCAATTTTCGTTCCAAAAATTGTTACTACAAAGAAGGCAGCAGTAAACTTAGAAGACAGACCAGCAAACGTCACAAACAAAAAAGCTCGTGTAGATGTTAATGTTAGGCTGGTATCTAGCAGTCATCAACCCACACATATGGCTTCACCACGAAGATGTGCGCTCTGCAGTTCTAAGAAAAACCCAGTACGATCAAGATGGAAATGTGATGTAGCTTTGTGTTTGAGATCAGGAAAGACATGTTTTAATGATTTTCATTCTCTTAAACAGTTGTAAAGAAAGTTTTAAATTATTTTAAATTTGTGAATTTTCTGCCTTTGTTATTAGTTAAAAGTTGCTCAAGTGGGGCAGTGGTTACACAGTGTAACCACCTTTCTTTAGTAAATAAATTATATATTTTTTAAAATTATTGTGTTTTAATAATTTTTAACATTCATTTATATGCCTAAAAAGATAAAGTAAGCGAAAATTACAAAAAAAAGTAAAAAAAAATTTCCTGCCCCACATAGGGTTTTTTGTGTGCTTATTGCCTGCCCTTCAAAGAGTTAAGCAATCCATTAGCCTATATAAAAAAAAGCATGACAATACTTCATGAAACGGTAACAAAAAGAAGGAAAATATTGTTACTACGGTCTCACGTGTAGGCGTATTGTATAATGGAATCAAAATACAGACACCAATGAAATCACTAATTACCAAATTTAAATAGTCGCAAATAACAATCTGTGATCAACAAGGTACTCTCATACGATTATCCAATTTATAATTGTTCACACCCAATAATAATGACAACTAATAGAGTTCCGCATTAACTACAAACTATAACCACTTTTCACAATCTCTTGATCCGCTCTAAATACATCGCCCAATGTAACTAACTTCTAAGCCGGCCTCTGTTGCTTATATAAAGCATGTGCATACTCCAGAATAATTTCCCATTCTTTTGGCGGCGTTCCAGCATAATCTGCATAATTACAAGTCCTAGAAGGGTCTGGAGTGCTAGTTTATTGGACGGCCTTGACAAACGGGCTGTACATGGTTGGCTAGTCGAGATTCGTGTAGAACGACACTCTGGACTGTTCGAGTCAGTTTCAAAAGTAGTACGTGATATATAATGGATTTACTCCAATAAAAGTTCTTAAATTAAATAATAATAGTATATACACTGTGCGGTAAAATAGAAAAGTGAAAAGATGGCACATCCAATAAATTTTATTTAGTTATCCCAATAAGCGGCATACACTAAATTAATGATTGTGAAATGGCTTCAATATGATAATCACACTTTATATGATCGCATTTTCTAAAGGTGATTACTTTATTATTTTGCCAAAGTACCCTAATAAACTACCCTAATAAACTGTTTGAGTAAATTTGTTGGGGATATTGATGCAAACGGTTATCATCGTCATATCATCATACTGTCCAATGGTATATATACCGTTTTATACATTTAGCAAGAGGAAGCACAAATTTCTATTAGATATTTAATTAGAATTGTGAAGGTCATTAATCAAGGATCCATTGTTTCTTCGGATATCAACGAGGCTTGGTACCAGTGAGTTCTTGTAGAACATGGTTCACGTATACCGAAAGTTGCAGGTGATTGAATGCACCAATGGAAGTCGTCAACAACAGACAAGCTGTAGCTCTTATGACAGGTATTATTATGTACACTACCTTGGCGTATTAACTGGTGCTCATAGCGGCAATTTTGGACAGAGTCTTTGAAAACTCTGGATATTGCTTTTGGCGCCAAGTTCCCAGAGATGGATATTAATATCCACAATAGGCATCAGAGCTATTTTATAGACAATAATTATAACTTATATGACCAGTGTAGATTCACACACACACACACACACACACACACACACACACACACACACACACACACACACACACACACACACACACACACACACACACACACACACACACACACACACACACACACACACACACACACACACACACACACACACACACTAGTGTGTGTGTGTGTGTGTGTGTGTGTGTGTGTGTGTGTGTGTGTGTGTGTGTGTGTGTGTGTGTGTGTGTGTGTGTGTGTGTGTGTGTGTGTGTGGTAGCATCACGAGATGGTACAAAACAGAAAAGTCAATTTAATTATCACAAATATAGGGAAAATACTCAAATAAGTAAATACTATGTATCTGAATGAGGAGTGCAATAGAGAATGAGTGGTCAAATGAGAACAACCAAAAATAATTATATTAAGGAAGAATTATAATAACTAAACCAATAAACCATGACTAATACATAAAGAATAAGTGTCACAGATGCATGAATAAATTAAAAACAGGAATTATCCTTGTAAACAAACATTAAATAACTTGACAAAACAGACATAAAAAAAGACTGGACTGGACGATGTCTTTGACACAAAAATTACCCAACAGATTTGGGAAGTGATTTTATATATCTTGTTATAATATTGTATATAGTAATGTCTTAGTATGTAAGTGAGAAATGTATTTAGAAGCATAGTGATCATTGTTGCACACCACTATATAAAAATTATCCCGATTAGCGTTTTCAAGCTTCACAGCTCATCGTCAGATCGGAATTGAGACAAACAACGTGAAAAATAAACCCTTCCCCCCATCACACCCCACCCTGCTCACACACAACAAGCTATAATTCAAATGTCCCTTCCCCACCCTCTGAGCACTGCCCCTCCATCTGGACAGTTACATATATTTCTAGCAAATTCCTTGTGTTTCAGCGTGTGTGTGTGTGTGTGTGTGTGTGTGTGTGTGTGTGTGTGTGTGTGTGTGTGTGTGTGTGTGTGTGTGTGTGTGTGTGTGTGTGTGCAATCCTTTTAAACCTACCCGTCTCTTTTCCACACACGTGGGTCAGTCACACACCCTTATTTTAAAACATGCAATTAGTACTATGCAATTTATTTCTTAATCTTCTCTATCTGTCCTCTATCAATTAATTTTTAATTATGTTATAAAATATTTCTTCATTATCAAATTTAATTTTAGTATTAAATAAATTGTCTAACCCATTTTCTCTTTCTTTCAATATTTCTAACTCCCCCCTCAGCTTCCTTTCAACTGTATTATTTACTACTTTTACATTTTCGTAGTCTCCCAAAGGATTAACAAACTTATGGTTGTGTTCTATGAAATGTCTTGCATATAACGAATTCGTTGTTTTCTTACCTTCTCCTCGTTTGTGGTCAGACAACCTGCAGACGAATTTTCGTCCTGTCTCAACTAGATACACATTGTTGCAGTCTTTACATTTTAATTTATAAATTCCGCTTTTCTGTAATACTGGAATTTTTTCTATATATTTGTTCCTTATCTTATGGAATACCGTTTCACATTTTTTAATAGCTATATCTACTCCGTATTTATTAAAACATTTTATAATTTTTCTAGTATGTGAACCTATGTATGTCAATGATCCTGCATAACTCTTTTGTTCTGGTTCTATTTTAGCTTTTTGTATGTTAACTTTTCCTAACTTTATCCACTATGTTGGTGTTATAATTTTTATTGCTTACAATCCGTTTATCGTTTTTAACTCCCTATCTTTTGATTCGGTCTCTTTTAAACACTTCTGAGCTCTGTAACAAAATGAATTAATTGCCGCTATTTTATATCTATAAGGGTGGTAAGACTCTCTTGGTATAATTATATCAGAATACGACTCTTTCCTAAATATCCCAAACTGTAGTTTCTCATTATCTTTAATTTCTATGTTCAAATCTAAGTTATTTATTTTCTTACCTCCTATCACTTCTTTAAATTGTAAGTTTTTGTCCTTATGATTTACCTCATTTACAAACTCATGTACTTCTTCTATGCTTCCTTCCCAAATTACTATTACATCATCAACGTATCTAGACCATAATTTTATATTGTCTTTATACTTAGTGGAACTTATTAATTGCTTTTCAAAATCATTCATGTACATTTCTGCAAGAATAGGGGATAATGAAGACCCCATAGGTAAACCTTTTTTGTGTATATAAAACTTGTTATTAAACCTAAAATAGTTCTGATTTACACATTCTTTAATTACTTTAATCAACTGCTTTTTATACCTGTATTCTCCCATATTATTATCGTTTATTAACTTAATAACTTTATTTACTGTGATATTGGTAAACATGTCCTTAACATCCAGTGATATCAATTGTGTATTTACATTAATTCTAATATTTTCTAATTCTTCTGTCAATTTTACATTATTCTCTATGTTTTATTTTGTCCCAAATTTATATTTCTCTTTCAGTACTCTGCTAACTTCCTTTGATAATTTATAAATAGGAGCATTAATAAAAGAAACAATCGGTCTAATTGGTTTTCCTTCTTTATGTATCTTAACCTGACTTTTAAAAGTTGGTTTTAAAAGGTGTTGGATTACTTTCTAATAAATACTTTTCCTTATTTTCTTCTATAAATGTTATCTGTTTCATCATTTGTTTTATCCTTGACTGGTACTTACTTGTAAAATCATACTTTATTTCCTCATATGGTCCTTCACTTATAAATTCTTCCGTTTTCTTTATGTATTCGTCCTTTCTCAGTAGTACCATTGTATTTCCTTTGTCCGCCTTCGTAACTATAATATAATTCTTTTTTATTTTATTCTTTAGTTTAGTTACAGTTGATTTGAATTTTTGTTAATTTTTTGAATTATACAAACTTTTCTTAAATATTTTATCTACTACATTCCCTACTTCCAACCTTATTCTTTTTTTATCATTTTCATTTCCTAGTTTCTGTATTATGCTTTCTGTATTCAATAATCGTTTTTTCTTGCTTTAATTCTGGTGGCGGCGCGTATTTTAAGCCTTTTGCTAACATTCGTTTTCTTCTGTATTAAAAGTTACCTTTGTAAGGTTTATTACTCTTTTTTCATAGTTATTCTTAGAGTGGTGTTCCTTTTTTACTTCGTTCTTTCTTATTAATTTATTTAACTTATCTACCATTATTTTATTTTTATTTTCCAATTTCTTTTCTACGTGCCCCTAACCAAAATTATATAATATTTCTTCTAACTCTACATACGAGTATATTCTCAACAATTCTATATGTCTGTCATATAATTCCCTATTATATCAATTGATTAAGCCGTAAATTGACCTTATTTCTAATTTTATCCACAACTTCTCGCTTTGTTCTTTTACTTTTTTAGCTACACTGTTCTTATTTTTAATTTTAACTTTCACGTATTTTGGGATGACATTATTATCCAGACAGTGTTTATTATACCATATGTTACTAAAAACACTCTTCAATTTAACTTTTAACTTAAGATATTTAAAAACATTACTTACCTTATTGTTGTCGTTTATTACCTCATTGTTGTTGTCCATTACCTGTCGTCGATTGAACATCTTAACAGAAGTTTAATGAAGAAAGTTATGTTAGTGGTTGAAATCACAAGCAGAATGATCACTGTTGCACAACACTATATAAAAATTATCCCGATTATTTTTATATAATGGTGTGCAACAGTGATCATTCTGCTTCTGATTTCAACCACTAACAAAACTTTCTTCATTAAATGTATTTAGGGTTAAGAAAAGTCATATGTATAACCAGCCTAAAAGTCAAGCTAGGTCTTAACCTAAGACTGTATTTGTAATTAGCTCATAGATAGTCTCACGGTAAAAACAAGATAATTTTTTTATAATTGTTTATATTCGAAAATAAAAGGGATAAATAATGATAATGAAACAGTGCAAATGACGTAGTGTATACAATGATAAAAATATAAAATGTTGTGAACCAAGTATGATCATAAGGTGAGAATGGCATGTATTTTATATGAAGTGAACAAATAACAATTAAATCAACTTCATTAGTGCAAGTGACAATATAAACTTAAGTGAAGTAAAAGCATAAATGGGATTATGTAAAATAATCAGGGAAAGTTATATTAAACACTTATGTTTACTGGAGGCAGATAAAACAGTCGTGAGACCGAAAGAAAAATACACCAACAAACCAAGGCCTCTTATAGATGAATCTATAATTGATTACAAGGGTGAAAGCTTTGTCTAATGTTGGCTCCCATGAAGGAAGAACAAATGGAAATAGTTGCCAATCCAAACAAGGTTACATAAGTGTTGGACCTCGCACCTTCATAAAGTTTTACAGAAAACAGTCTTCCCGACATTCATTTATGGCTATACGACATGTATTTCTCTTGTGGAAGGAGGACAAAGGATTAAAGCTGAATAAATGAAGCTCTTCAAAATTGTTAAAGGTTGCTTCCTTCTGGACAAAAAACGAACCGAGGAAATCAGACTAAAATCAAGGATCCTGTTTTTAAATAAGCTCATCGCGGCGCATAGTTGAGGATGTTGTGGTCATTTAAATCGCATGCCACCTACATGGTTATCAGTAATAGTTTTAGCACACCAGCCCATTTAATGAAGAAATGTAGACCCAGAGCAAGCCATTTCCTTGGAATGGCCATTTACTTATGGTATAATTTAAAAAGCTTACTATCTTATAAACGACTCGTACTTCATGTAAAATGTTGATAGTACGTTAAATTTCAATTAAGTTCATTGAGTGTTAGTATAATTTGAAAAACACATTCTTCATTTATATGATGTAATTGCTTTACCTTTTTTACATGCTATCTAGGTGTGATTTTTGTCGGCTGGTGCACCAGTGGTACTTGCAGTACACTAACGTACAGGTTTGCAGTAATGAGCGCTACTAAGAGACAGCTGTTCTACCCAAACACTACAGTAACTGTCTGCAACCGGGTGTGTACCCTTGAGCTACGTCCCGAGTGTGGATACAGCGTCTGCACGGGGATGTCAACATTCTCCAACCCCTGCAATCTAACCGCCTACAACGAATGCAACAGAATAAGTAAGTACTAGGCGTAAGGTGGTAAAATTAATTTGAAGACTAAAGATTTAGTTAATACAGAAACATGGGCGTGTATTTAACTTTCACCCCTTAAAGCAACCTTCATTAGGCGTTATGCAAATTCTTATTACAAATAAATCAAAGATGAATAAAAAGTTTTATGATACTATGAGGATTCAGTAAACTGCTAGCTCTGCCTTCAAACGTACCTACAATGCCGTTTGTGTGTAGCGCTTTCCGTTTGTCATGCCATTTGGTCGTCATCCAACGTTTCTTTCTTATTGTCAGATTTACCTTCTACCTTTCCCTCTATGACCCACAGCTGCAGATACTTTCTACGCAATATATGTCCAAAATAATATGATTTCTTCTTCCTTATGCCTTTACCAGTTTATTTTACATCCTGTTCTCTTCTGTTCTCAGGTTCTTTACCACAACCACATTTCAAAGTTTTCTCATTTCTTTTTGTTCTATTTTTCTTTGCAGTCCATGTTTCGCTGCGCAGATTTTACATAAAGCCAAATGTCCGAAAGCAAATGTTATAAAATATCTTTCACATTGCAATCGGGATCCGTTTTCCTGACAGCAGACATTTCTAAAGCTCTCTTACCCCAATATAACTAATTTATTTGTTCAACAGAATTTTCATTTAAGGACGGTTGTTAACAAAGACTTGATTTTTGGTAATTCTTGTGACATTGGTTTCTTTTAGACGTTTCTCTTCATTCTTCACTCTTAAGGCACTCTTCATAATAAATTGTAACTTTTGTTTAAATTCTTCTAACACTTTTCTTTTATAAAATTGCTAAACTGCTATAATTGTTTTTATTATTTAGACAAAGCTTTTCGTCATTACTGACATCTTCAGGTCTTAAACAACCTTTCTTTCCTATATATATCGAATTTGAGTTTGTTATCTTCAATTTTAATATTGATATCCAGGAAATTAATTTCTAATCCTCCAATTTCTTCTTGAAATTTTATTGTTTTTTCTATGTTATTTAGTTGTTCCGTAAATTTTTTAAATTCATTTACTTCACCTTCCCAAACTATTAGTATGTCATCTACATACCTGATCCATTTTTTAATTCTTCTTTCTTTATCTATATCTTTTAAAATTTTGATTTCAAAGCTATTCATGAATATCTCTGCCATTAATGGTGAAAGCGGTGATCCCATTGGTAATCCATTTTCTTGTATGTAAAATTTGTTATTAAATCTGAAGTAGTTCTGGTTTAGGCATAATTCTAATCCTTCTATTATTTCGTTTTTCCATTCTACATTACTTAATTTGTTTTTCTTTATTATTTCTACTGTTTTTGCTATTGGTATGTTGGTGTACATATCTTTTATATCTAATGACATTAATTTTGTCTTATTTGTTATGGTAATTTCTTTTAATCTTTCTATTACCTTTTTACTATTTTCTATGCTGTGGATTTCTTCTTTTTCATATGCCATTTTGATTCTTTTACTTATTTCTTTTGATATTTTGTATGTTGGCGAATTTATAAGTGATACTATAGGTCTTAATGGCATTTCTTTTTTATGTAACTTAATTTGACATCTAAATTTTGGAGCTTCAGGATTGTGTTCTATTTTTTGTTTCTTTTGCCATTCTGTTAAATATGTTGTCTTTTTTATCAATTTCTTTGTTTGTGCTTGAAATTTACTTGTGTAATCATATTTTATTTCTTTATATGGTCCTTTTTGTATAAATTGTTCTGCTTTTTCGATATAATTCTTTTGTTCATTACCACTGCTGTGTTACCTTTATCGGATTTTATAACTATCAAATTGTTCTCCGTGATTTTCTTTTTTAATTCTCTTATATTTCTTTTTATTTGTGTTTCGTTTTTATTTCTTACATTTTTGTTTTTCTTACATATTTTTTCTACTATTTCTTTTACTTCACTTCTTAATTGTTTTTAGTTTCTTCATTTTTTATTTTATCGATTATTTCTTCACATTCTATTATTGTATTTTCTTTATCTATGTTTGTTTTT
The DNA here is from genome assembly GCA_034769895.1 of Magicicada septendecula. Taxonomy (NCBI): domain Eukaryota; kingdom Metazoa; phylum Arthropoda; class Insecta; order Hemiptera; family Cicadidae; genus Magicicada; species Magicicada septendecula. The sequence goes on from CM068375.1 coordinate 330,400,988, forward strand.
GTTGCATATTTTAAACTTTTCCCTAATAATTTATGTTCATTTTCTGTAAACTTTGTTTCTGTTAAATTTAATACTTTTTCAGCAAATTTTATTTCTTTATCTTTTTCTTTATTTTTATTTCTTGTTCCTTCCATTAATTCCTTGAGTTTCTTATTTAATCTCTCTTCCATTTTTCTTATTTTCTTTTCTATGTATTTTTCACCAAACTTTTTTCTCATTTCTTCTATTTCTATATAATTGTAACTTGTATATAATTTTTGATGTAATTGATACATTTCTTTGTTATATTTATTTATTTTACTGTATAAGTTCTTAATTTCAAGTTTTATCCATATTTTTCCGCCATGTTTTTCACTTGGTTTGCTACTTTGCTTTTGTTATTAATTTTAATTTTTGCGTATTTTGGAGTTATTTTGTTAATTAAACACTGTTTATTAAACCAAATTTTCCCTAGCGTTTTTTTTAATTTTGCTCTAATTTTTAAATACTTAAAAAATTCCCTTACATTTTTATATTTATCTGCTTGCAATTCGCATGTTTTATTCTTCGTATTGTTTAAATTAGCAGCCATCCTTACTTTTCTTTTATAAAATTGCTAAACTGCTATAATTGTTTTTATTTTTATTATTTAGACAAAGCTTTTCGTCATTACTGACATCTTCAGGTCTTAAACAACCTGTTCTAACACTGTTTCATTATCTGCGTATCTGATAGTTTTTGTATTTTTTCCGCCTTTCTCAATTTTGATTATATTTTTAAATAATTTTCTGTCAATTTTTCAGCGTAAACGTTTAGCATTGCTCTTGAAAAGCAGCAACCTTCCTAAAGCTTCTTACAATGCTTATAATTTTATTTTTATTTACTCTTACTATTCCCTTTCGGTTTTGTGAACAGTTTCCCTGGTAGTCTACTATCCTTTCAGTTAAACAAATATCTTACAGAATCTTCAATAATACACGTGTGGAATGTTTACTCTTACTCGGTAAAGGAAACATCAATGTCCCTCTTAATTGTCAATCCTATTTGTTGTGTTTTACTCTCTCGAAAACTCCATTGGTCTTATCACATGTTGTCCTGAATTCTTCTCTCTATTCTCCTTAGTACCTTGATCATAACAGTGTTATCATAGAAAGCTTTTATAAGATTACAGATAAACATATTTTATATTATGTTATCGTTGTTATATATTATAAATAAGTAATTTTTTATGCTATCAGAGCGCAAAGTCAATGTTCTTTGCAAAAATTTTATTTAAACAAGCAGTGGTGTAATGTTTTGTAGATGTCACTTTGTTACTAACTTGGACTTGCTTATCTTAACTACGTTACTGTATTGACTCAACAGTAAGCAACTGGGGTTGGATTTACTTGTATTGTAGTCGTCTAGACAAAGCAGGATAATTACATAAAGTTAGGAAAAGCGATTTCTCTTCCAATAGGCTACCCCTGGGTAATCGATAAGACTGTTTTCCAATAATTTAATTTTTCATAATCACGTGAACTAATAATATATATTTCACTTTCCCAATGAAGTACCTTTTCTCTTTTACTTTGATAAATTTGAAAATTTCTTTTTATTTCTATTCAAGGTTTTTATCGTACCCATTATATCCACTTATGAATGTTTTCCTGTAGTTTCTTTCTTTATCTCAAAAGGTAGATTTTAAAACACAGAGAATGAATACTAACCTCTAAGAAATACTTAATTCTCGTATTAGTTACTGTAACATATAGTTATCCCACGCTCAGTGTATCTCGAGTGTTTGTCTCACAATCTGATGTTGTGTGGAGGATTAGACAAACTTAACTACTAGAAAATTAATAAATTTCCTTATATCCGTCATGTTAGTTTGTTTTATTATTTAGAATTACGATTTCCGCAGCATATGTTCCACCATCAGATTCCTTTACTCAGTTGAGATCGTCAAATGTTAAAATCACTCAATTTTTAAAACACACGTCAGTATGGGTGCGCAACCTACGGAGGCTGACCGGATACTCACAGTAAAGGAATCTGATAATGGAAAATATGTTCCGAAATCCGTAATTCTAAGTAATAAAACAAAGTCAATCGACGGTAATTTTATTAATTTATAAATAACAAAGTGACTTGGATACCAATAATAATATGTATGTCAAGTTACCTACTAGGATAGTACATACATATCTAAAAAAGTAGTGTTAAGACAGAAGCCCTTACTTAAGAAAGTGCTCTTTGTAAAGCCTTTTGATAAATAAATTATACTGAAGAGCGTCAAAGTAATAGCCGCACGACCCCTTGACTTCGGAAAGCGAGCTGGGTACAAGAAGCCTGTTCGGGCAAAACAAACATAAGCAGTTCTTAATCAGTGACGACGATGGTTTTAACACATTTTTATTAGCTTCGATTTATAATAAACTTACATGGTTTTGTTTGTGTTACAGAACACACTAAGGTGGGAAACGTGGGATGTGAACAAGCTTTCCCTGAGTGCTTCCTCTAATTACTGCATTAGGAGAATCCAGTATGTAAATAAATTATGTCTCCCAACAATAAGGTAGACACAATTAACAAATACATATACCCATTACTCTTGTGCCGGCGCGGAGCCGGCCGTTACAAAATATTTTAGAACAAGTCAGTTTATTGTAACATAACGTGAAGCACTCGCGACCTTTGTCCGGCGGTGTGAAGGGGAGCGGTATTGTGTGCCGTTGCGCGCGCAGCTCTACTTGGGCTGTTACGATTGTGTGCTGCGGAAGTCAGTCAGCGCTTGCCTCTGCTAGAAAGATTGTCCTCCATCTCCTCTCTTCGATTCGTTTCTGCGCAGTTTGAATCTCTCTCTACAGGATGGAGTAGAGAATAAAACGACTCTCGGTAAGAATTAATTATTTTCATTAGTTGTTCGCATATTTAGTAACAAGATATATGCGATCGTGTGAAGTACGTATTTATGTGTGTGCGACCTGACAAAGTTATGTAAGAGATGTTTTTTTACTGTTGTACGTAATGCCATTCATATAGCCATGCCTTATTATTATTCTTGTTATAATGCGAGAAGTTTCAAGAGTCATTCTCATAGTAAAAGTGCTTTACATAAAAAATTAATTACAAAAACTTGGTGTGCAGTCAGGTAGTGATCTGTGTCGGTGCAGGTAGTATATTGTCGCCGTCTTTGTTAATTATGTTCACAAATAGAGAATGAAGTGTGAGAGCTTCTGTGTATGAAACTTAATTGAAGGTAAAACATGCTCAATGCGGTGAGTGACTTGCTGGTAAATTTTTTTTGGCCAAATAATGATTACTGCTCTGCACATGGCCGGTTTAACCTGCAAAATTTTGTCGAAGCATGTTGACTGAGTACAGTTCACTTGTATTAAGCCACTATTTAATTAAGTCTGTTCATGGCTCAAACTTACTTATTCATTGACTGAATTCAGACCATTTAATTAAGTTGTGAAAACCTTAATTGTTGAATATTGTGCCTTTTTGGTGAGAGTTAGCTGGCGGCCCTTTAAGAGGTTAATTACCTCCACTCGGGTGTACCCTTTTTATAGACGTTCTCTAATTTACTTGATTTCTTAGGGTTCTCGCACTAAGTCGGTTTCCTGGTCTGCGGTGGGCTGAACATCTGCCCGAGCTGTGAGCCATGTCAAGACCGCCTACGAAGAGGGAGATGGAGACGGAATCACTATTTTGCACTCGCCAGCACTTATGAGGTGACATTTATGCATTTTCTTTTTTTGGGGGCCGAACCGGCAGTGTGCCTGTTTTATGTGAATAACTTAGAAGCCAGGGGACCACGTGTCCAGACTGTCTATTTGGGAAGTGAACTGTGATCATGACTCTGAACACTCTCTATAAAAAAAAAAAAAATACTGAACTTTTTATAACCCTTTTCTATAACACTAAATGCTATGACTGTAAGTGCGTGATGCACTGCGGGAGCGCGCCAGCCATTTCACTCTTGTACCATTTTACAGTTGTATTTCTTTTCGCTTTTACCCTTACACAAATTTAGGTTACGGCCCTGTAGCCCTGTTCCGGCTGGAACAGTGGTGTATAAAAAAATTATATTGACTGTGGTTTCACATTTAAGGGTTGGGGGCTTTCCTGAAGTTTTTTTGGGACGTTTTGAGGGTTTACAAAAGGGCAATTACTTTCTTGGACACGCGCTGGGGCATTCTCAGACAGGCTGATGTCCTGTCAAGTTTTGTCAACTACATGTGGGCGCGCTCCCACAGATGCCAGAGCACAACCACCTTATTGTATTCTTTTTCTAATTATTTTCTACAGTTATCTGAGGCTAATAGAAACCATTTACTAATGTTATTGAATTATTTTAGCTGATTTGCCCCTAAGCTGATTGTTCTCTTAACTGGCAAACACATATGGGTTGACTTCACACGTAGAGAAGTTGCTGTTTAATTTTGAATATAAAAGTGGTTTTCATCCTTTTCTTTTGGGTAAATTAAATAGATATACATATTGTCAAAATCTTCTGAAATTGTAAAGCCTCAATCAATTAATTTCTGTTATTAAAGTACATAAGGATTTAATTTCTTTTTGGGATTTTGTGAAGTCAATACTGTCTAGAATTTTATAAACACTGCCTGGAAGTAGGTGAGGAGTTTGTTAACATTACCTGGTGCTGTGAACGGAACAAAGGTTCACACACTCATCATGGGTCATTAATAAACGGAATGCTAGACAAATGGGTGGTCCAGTTTCATTTATGCGTCATGAATTATTCGTCTTTAAAGGGGTTTGGAGTTTATGTTATCCTAGTGAACGGGTTGCCGACGGGCGTATATTTTATCACTGCCGGGGCATAATATGATAGTTGCTTTACCCGGTGGGTGGGTGCGTTACAGGGGCATGCGTGTTGAAAGTAAATGATTGTGAGTTGTGTACCTTGTGTTCTGTGTGTGTGGGTTGTTATGTGTCTAGCTAGCCACACGATGGGGAGAATTTTACATGTGTTTGTGCATTTTATATTTTATTTATGTATGTACATTTAACTTATATACTATTACATACACTTGTTCTGATGCAATTCTATCCAATTATATACACTTGTTCTTAGGTAAACTGGAATTATATATGCTAGTTGTGATTTAAATTTTTTTATATTATATATATGTATATACATTTACTTTGTGCACCCTTATGCACACTTATGCTGATGTACACTTAATTTATACATGCTTGCCATGATGTACCTTTTGGTAGTTTTTTTATATAGATACATATATTTATCTTGTACACATGTATGAATTCCAGAGATATAATAAATCTGTTATTGTTATATTATGGCTGAGTTCATTGCAAGTCCCGTCATACTGGACCCAGCACAATTTTTGCTTCTCTAGGCTCCTGCCTAGTTCTAAATAACTTGTAACCTCTCTTTGAAAGCCAACAAGCAAGGAGATAGAAATTTAACAAGAAATAAGATAAATACTAAAAAGCATAGAGAGGTTACACTCTATACAATTTAATAACATGATTTATGTACATGAGTAACATTTGTGTATGATGTATTAAATGTTTTGTTGTTTGTGAATAAATATAGAAAGAAATGTATACCTGTAGCGAGTATTGTTATTCCAATCCAAGAAAAACATAGTTGCTGGGGATAAGATTTTAGAGCAGGTAACGATCTTTGCTTTTGCTGGTTGTGACATAAGTTATGAACTTGATGATGATACAAATAAAGAAATAATTAAGTATCAGATGATGTGTGAAAGAAAGAAGAGCTGATACTAAAATGAAGTTTTATAAGGTAATGGCGATTCCTGTTGCTAGCGAAACATGGACGATAACTGGGAAAGGAAACCAGCATATACAAAGCGCTGAAATGAATATTTTTAGGCACGTGAGTGTTTATCGTCTAAAGGATCAAATGCTTAATGAACATATAAGGACCGAACTGGGTATATTCTCTATCAATGTTAAGAGAGAGAAATGAATGTATGAACGTAGCACTGGATAGAACACGTCTAAATAATGGACCACCAGAGGGTAGTAAAGCGCGCTATAGACTACAAACCAGTTGACAGAAGATCTGTGGATAGGCCTGTAAGAGATGGATGCAGTGGAGACGCTACAGGCTATAAGTTTACATCGTGAAGTGACTTTAACATACGCTATTAACGTCTCTTCACTGCAAAACGTTGTTCACCTGGTGGAATCACAAAAATCTCATTTGGTCAAGTAAGTGTTTTTTTAGTTGCTACCTCTTAGAAATTTATTTGATTACCTGCATAAAGTAAAGCACTCAGTGTTCTACTGCAGCTTATGTTTTTGAAATATTTTCAATTTACTTAACATCTTATCCACGTAGAGACTAAATATTATAGGGAAAGTTTAAATGCCTGTCTGCATCTTAATTTGCGGTAACCCCGCTCATATAGTGACAGTGGTGCAATAAGTATTGGCAAAGTTGGTGTTCAGATGGCTGCTAATACAATTGACAAAACTGAAAAAGGTCTTGTATGACAAAATTTCACTCATATAACAATGAGTATCCCCCGATTTCTGTATATATACTCTATGTGCTCCGATATCAGACAGACTGAACTAGACCTACGTATTTCTTTCTATCATACACAAAACTCTTTACTTCTCGCTGATTACACAAGGTCTGTATAATAATTTAGGAATTCGAACTTTCCAGGTAGTCAGGTATCATAGTCAATTAACTCTTTATTCTTTTGTCTTTATTCTTTTGATACAATTATTACAATTTTTATCAACGTGACAAAAAACACATTATTGTAAAGCAATAATTTTGTATATTTATTATTCAATTATGAACAAAATGAAATGTGATTATTTATGAATATATTTATTATTAATCATGTTTATGCGGAATCCCACTACTGTTAATAACTAAGAAACTACCGTGTTTTGAGCACTAACAATATTTATTGTATCTACGTCAGGACATAATCTCATTAGAGGCTAGAGTAAAGTATGATATCCAAGGTGTCTTTGAAATTGTTAACCTAAAGTAATAAAATTGCAAATAAAATTGTTACTTTTATTAAAATAATTGAGCTACATTCATATGTACATTATAACCAACTCACTCTCCAATAAATGTTCCTGGCTGATTATAATTAATTCAACACGGGCCAGTTGAATTGCGAGTAACGTCAATAGAATACTTGACATTATTGATTACACTATAAAATTTGTTTTAATGTCTCGGTGAGCCTGTGTACTCGTCCCAGTTTTAGTGGCGAATGAGAAATTACTGACACTTAGCCAGGCGATCTTCTTTGAAGGCAAGTACTTTGTACTGGGTGTTTTAATATAATACTAACATCACTTAATATATTTTAGTTACTGTATATTGTTGCAATCTTGCTCATTTCGTCTTAACTGTTCTAACGGTACCTTACCTTTTGATAGAGAGTTTGTTGAACTTTTTCAAGTTATTAATTCACTTGAAGACGAATTAAAATAATTTATTAAATTATTATCGATGACGGATGTACGTGACAATATAATCAGTATAAATTATTTTAGTACAGTATTGCAGTCAATCATTTTTTAATTTTAATTATTTTTTCATTTTGCTTTTGAGACACACGTTACATTTTTTGATAAGCTATAATTCAAACGTCTGTTGACAACTAAATTCTTAATCATTCTTTTCGTAAAAATGGTGTTGTTTAATTTCCATATCGATCAGATTCTTAACTCTTGTCTATGTAAAATTATATATACATCATAATTTTACATAAACTAGTAAGACTAGTATACTATAACGCTGCAATTTAATTTAGTCAAATTACAGTATAAGTAAAAGCATCAAATACCATTTGTTTTGTCGTAATATAATTTATTCTGCAGCCAATTATTATTTTCTTATTCCACAATAATTTTCGTAAGATGAAACAAAAATTTTCTATATTTATGTTGCTGTCCTTGACAATTCACTTTCAACAATATCTGTTTATATTGAAAAAAATTACGTCATTTTCACTCCATCAAATAATTTGTCTTCTTTAAAATTAAAAAATGAGGAAATATGGATCTTAACTAATACCTATTACTGTAAACATTAATTAATATTACGGTAATAACTGTTTTTAACCAATTTATGTTAAACAACGTTTGACACTGAAATAAAATGTTTACTGTAGAAACCGTCGCTGGACACGTAAAAGCATTCAAAATATCGAAAGTATTCATGTTTATTAAAAAAGCAAATAATTAAAAGAATTTGGTATCTTTAAATGTAAAAATATTAAACCTCATTGGAATAAATAATGTAAAAATTTATTAAAAAATTACTGTTTAAAAGAGAAAGCGATGAAATTAATTAACTAAACAGAAAAACAAAGACAGCTTGGTTATTAAAAAAATTCTATTGTAAAACACAACACAAATTTATCAGTTAAAAATTATGAAGTAAGTTATTTAAATTCTTTATATATGTACTAATGACAGTTATTTTGCAAAAACACTGTCTCCATGATACAATAATCTTTACTTGGAATCAATTATTAACGATAGGCAGACTAGTAAGCTCTAGCAGCTCCACAACTTGTTTCACTATTTTGAAAAAAGTGCATTTGCCATGAGGTGAGATCCAATTACCAAATTTTGCTTTAAAAAAGGTTGAGTAAGGTTCTTCGTCTATATAAGTCTTAGTGTTAGCAACAAAACATAACTAGGAGAAGCAGCATGTTTGGCTGTAATATGTAATTTTTATTTCAATTTTTTTTTTTACTTTTTATGTACTTTTATATACATATACAAACAAAGAGGTTAGGCATATTTTGTTCAGAATCCGCTGTAACATTTTTCTGTTCAAAACAGAAAATCTCATGAGTTATAATAGAATGCAGATGTTTTGTAAATATATTTTTTTAAATGTAGACTTACATTTTTGTTTTTTATACATAAATTTACAAACTTGGTAAAGAAAAACTAAATTTGGGTTGTATTGTACAAATTCTCTTAATTTGACAACTGACAAGGTTTTTTAGTTTATCTAAAAGATTTATCTTCATTTTAGCCTTGCAAAAATGTTTTATCTAAAACCGAAACTACGTACACATTTTGGTTAAAATTCTTTCTATTTCCATATATAAATTGGCTTTTTACAAAGTTATCAAAATGCTATTTGTTTCAAAACTTCTAGAACAGAACACTGCATTTTGATTTCATTTTAAAATCCACTGTAACTACATGTTAGCATTGATTTTTGTGATTTTTGTTTAATATTTTTCTTTAGCTTCAACTTTTTGTGGGGATCAATCCTTAAACACACATAAATATATGGTGTAAAAGTACAAACAGATATTTAAGGTTTTACGAAATTTGTTTGTTGCGTTCTAAAGTTATATTGAAACATACACTAAGTAGAGAGACAGACTGGTTGAGTTGGACAGACAGAACTGCCATAAGGTTGGGTTAGAACTAGGAATATTTTCGTATCGTTCAATAGTTGCCACGTCCTCCAGAAGTACTTAAAACACAAAAAGTAATTGAACCTATGAAACATTATGTAGGCCTACAAATGTTTGAAAACACAATGGACTTATTACATTACATTGAAGTACACCTAAGAAGACTATAATATAGATCATGTTTATATAAATGACAGTGACTTATTTGTAAAGAACCCACATACGGAGTCCAGTGAAAATACGCATACACCTTACATCCACAACAACCTAAGTGAAGTAATCTTGATAGTACGTTTAAACTGTCTCATGTTTTACGTAAACGTATTCCTTCTCCGACCGATTAGTAGAGTGAAAAGGATGCACACCAAAATACAGCCTTTACAATAAATTAAAAAAAAACATTTTTGAGATAAATTAATTAACTAGTTAATTAGCTTATAGCTAAAGCATTTATTTTGAAAATAGAGAAAAGAAAATTTATTCTATTAACTTATAATTAGGACAATTTTTAATGAGTTAAATAATAGACCTAATCATAAGAAAAAAAATTAATAGGTTTAGACTTACTGGTAAATATGATTTTCATGCTAAATATATCAATTTATCATAACGATAACGAGGTAATGTGTCTCGAACTCAAATAAATAAAAATGAAATTATTGTTAATTGAATAGGAAAGATTAAAGAATTAATTTTTCTCCCTAAGAATATTAAACAAAATATCATACTCATAAAGACAATTCTAGCATACTCAGCCAGAAAAATAAACGCAAACCCCGCCCCTTTGTATTCAACATTAAATCCAGACACTAATTCTGATTCCCCCTCAGAAAAATCAAATGGTGACCGATTAGTTTCAGCTATAGCTGATGAAATTCAACAAATTCTTAAAGGAAAAAATAAAAACGTCAACCATATTAATTGTTGAAAAAAGTAAAACTCAATTAAATTAAAACTTTCGATTATTACAACACGACACAAAATAATCAATACTAGTCTAACTTCATATGAAATAGTCTGAGCAATTGATAGAATGCACTCTAATATGGCGTAATTAGAATTTGATGATCAGCCTGTAATTATTAAACTATAAATCCCTATTCTTGTACCAAAAAAAAATATTGTACCCATATTAAATGAAGCACAGTTAATCAAATATGGATAAATAGCTCATAATAATAAAGAATTAAATAAACCTAACACTGGTCTAACTATATAAATTAAATAGTTTGACAATATTGGCATACTTCTTTCCTTCAAATATAATTTAACAGCATCCGAAAATGGCTGTAAATTACCAATAAATCCTACTTTATTTGGACCTTTACGAATTTGAATATATCTTAAAATCTTTTGTTTCATTAAAGTTAAAAATGCAACACCAAGTAGAAAAAACAAAACAGTGATTAAAATAGTAATTATAAACATTTTCTACATGTAATATTATTACATAATTAAATTTATATTTAATGCACTTTTTGCTAAAATAGAATAAATTAAATTATTTTTTATGGTCCTTTCCAACTAATATCAAAAATATATTAGTAGATAGAAACCAACCTTGCTCACGCCGATTTGAACTCAGATCATGTAAGAAATTAAAGGTCGAACAGACCTAGAATATTTAAATTTTGCTTTAAACCCTTTTCTTAATCCAACATCGAGGTCGCAATCTAATTTATCGATATGAACTCTCCAAATTAATTACGCTGTTATCCCTAAGGTAATTTAGTCTTATAATCAAAAATTGGATCAATGAAGCATTAATTTATGGAAAATTTATTTAAAGTTTTATTTATTATAATGTCACCCCAACAAAAAAAATAAATATTTTATTTGTTAATTCTAAGCTCTAATAAAATAGATTTTATTTAAAACTCTATAGGGTCTTCTCGTCCCACTCATTTATTTAAGATTTTTTACTTAAACTCTTAATTCAACTTATTTTAATTAAAAAAGAAAATTTTTCATCCATTCATTCATAGAAGCCTTCAATTAAAAGACTAATTATTATGCTACCTTTGCACGGTTAATTTACCGCGGCCATTAAAATATCATTGGGCAGAATAGACCTTTAATATTTTACTAAAGGACATGTTTTTAGTAAACAGGTGAAAATTATATTTGCCTAATTCTTAAATTCAATTTATTGTAATTTACTAATTTAATCATTTTAATAAAAATATTTTATTTTATTTAATTTTCTTAATATATACCTAAAATATATTAAATATATTCAAAGAGAAAAAAAATTTAACTTACTCATACAAAAGGGCTGATTGCAGGCCTATTTAATTAATTGAAAATTAATATATTATAGAAATTATACTTAGCTTATCCTTAATATAATTAAATAAATATAAAATTTTATATTAAAATATAAATTATAATATTTATTTTAAATTAAATTTAATTCTTAAGAAACCAGAAATATTATAGTTCGAAAAAATTTCATTACTAAAATTATTTTATCAATATTTACAATAATTAACAAACAATTTTAAATCACCATAATTCGGGAAAAATAAATTTTTACATGTAATTAATAAACCCTGATACAAAAGGTACAAATTATAATTTTACTTTTTTAAATTTATTATTTGTCTTTACAGTTAAATTAAAAATATTTATTCCGTAAATAGTACTAAAACTGAATAATTATTTTTATTTATAATAATTTTAATAATTTCATTATAGATTTAGATTATAATTCAAATTATATTGATAAATCAATAATTTTTATTAGTGTAAGTAATGTGCTTGAAGCTTTAATTTGCATTGTAGCTACACTTTCCAGTACAGCTACTTTGTTACGACTTATCCCACTTTATAGTGGGAGTGACGGGAGATGTGTACATAATTTAGAACCTAAGATTCAAGCAACTATATTCAATAAGTTTTACTTTGAAATCCAATTTCATGATTTTCATCATAGAAAACAATTCATTTTTATAATAATGTAATCCATTTTTTTCTTTAAAATTAACTGCACCTTCACCTGACATTATATTAATAAAATAAATGAAAATTATTCTAAATAAACATTCTTGACAGAGGTATACAAGTACATATAAATTAAAATCTATCGTGGATTATCAATTATAAAACAGAGATAAATCTGATCTGATAGATCTGATTAGATAAATTACCGCCAAATTCTTTGAATTTAGAGATCATAACTATTAATAATCTACCCCTTTAATTTACACTTTCAATAATAGGGTATCTAATCCTAGTTTTATATAAAAGTTTCTCAGACATAGAAGCAAATAAATATTTAAAAATTATTTCACCAAAATTTAAAAAACTTACTATTAATATATTTTTTTAACTGAAACTAATACAATTAAATTTAGAAAATCGTATAACCGCAACTGCTGGCACGAATTTTGTCCTCCATAAATAAATTTATTACTTCTATAATTAATAATTAATAACATTGAATACTGCGCCCCCAAATCTTTATCATTCAGATAATTGTCAATCAATTTAAAATTTTACATGTAATATAATTTAATATTTAATTTGTAAGCTGGAATAAAACTTTACTCTTTACTTATTTACCAATAACATTGATTTATAATACTCCAAACAATCCCTTTAAAGTAATATTCACACATAAATGTATTATTTTTTTTTTTACGATGTTTCCTCACAATGAAAAATGAATTCATGGCTGGTGAATTTTCTTCCCTAGAAGTAGAAGAATTTCTTTCATGTCAATTGATAAATTATGGTATCGGAACCTTGTAATCAGAGTCTTTAAAGTAATACTCATTTATTTATGTATTTTGGAAATTGAAATATTTTTTTATTCTATACAGTATGATTTTAGTTAAAAGTAAAAATATTAGTATCAATATTACTATATACATGTACAATGTGTGTGTGTGTGTGTGTGTGTGTGTGTGTGTGTGTGTGTGTGTGTGTGTGTGTGTGTGTGTGTGTGTGTGTGTTATAACGCCCTTTTCATCTATCAATCTACTTTCTATATATAATGATAGAACAAATCTTACTTACCCGTGACTATTTCTGGGCGGCAGAACAAATCCCAGATACAAATGACACGGATTCAGCTTAGCTCAGAGCATAGAGACACACTATCTCAGGATTGGTTCAGTGAGTGTGGAATTTAAGGGGAATCGTTACAAATAACTCTTAAAATTTGTTGAAGTTTGTTTAATTAGCGATTGTGTTATTGTATTAATTTCTTTAAAAGCTAAGTTAGTGACTTATTGCTAACCTAAATCTTAAAGTTTAATGAGTGTGCTTGAAAAGTGAAGATTAAAACGTCCAAACGACCAATTGCTTTTATCTGGTTTATTAGGGAATTTATATCTCCCAAACCAGTGCTAAAGAACGGATCTGCAATAATTTCCACGTTCAATACTACACCTCACTCTCCACTCAACACTCCTATATTACTTTATATCTAATCTTAATAATTAAATACAAAATTTGAGTTTATATAGTGTCTTTTTTAGAAAATGTTCATTGATTTAATTATTTAGTTTGTTATTTGTGTTTATTGATCAATGAATATATTTCTTATCTGATTGATGCGTCGACCGTAGGTAGTAATCAGTAGAGATACTCCTTTTGATGGTTCGGCTCAGAAGAAATGATGTTGACCAATAACGTTGACTGATGATCCTGGACAATTACAGATGCTGTAGTTACTCTGGTGCACAGGTCACTTCAGTGTTACTTAATTATTTATTAATTAATTATTTAATTAATTAATTTGTTATTACGCAGCGAGATTATTTATTGAACCTTACTAGTTCCTCTACTACTGCGGACCACTTCGCGAACTGTTTATTTAAACAAATACTTTGCATTGTTTGTGCAATTTAGCTCGTATTTAAAAAACGTCTTGCTTATTTAATGCCCGAACGAAGAGTGATCAATTCCCTCATTCTGAGTTGGCGTCTCCTCTAAATACAGGATTCTGATTGGTTGTTCCAAATAAATCATGCATTTTCCACTTGAAACAATATCGAACAAGTCGGTCAAACGCTCCTTAACAAGTTTGAGATGGTAGAGAATCACTGGCTAATTTCATACTTCCTCGGTTTGCAAATCGTTCGATTACAGGTATTTGCAAACGTCATTTCAAAGATCCGACCACAGAATATTGTTGCTTTGGTCCTTCTCTGTATGTGTGTGAAAACACCTAATTCGTACCTAGCCTAATTCTCTCGTTATATCTCTTGGCGTTCTTCTTCTGTATAACTTCTTTAAATGTTAATTATATTAGTTGATATTTTGGCTACTTATAGAGTTTTAATTGCTGAAAACTATGCAGGTTTCAGAATTTGCCGTATATTTATCAGCTTTGAAGATATTGCAGTTTTAATACATAAAATTAATTGAATAAAATTTCATTCCTGTGCCCGCATCAGTAGTAGCAGTGGCGATGTTAAACAGAGATGGCTGCGATTGTTCCCCCTCTCTCTTGCTTACGCCGCTATACTAGCACAGTTTGACACTTTCATATAACGATCTGATGGGTCGACTATATGAAGCGTTATAATATATATACAATACTATGTTTTCCTTTTTTTATAGTTATATAAAAAACATACTATTATTATTATAAATATTTATATATAAGTATATATATACATATACTTAATTATATATATATATATATATATATATATATATATATCTAGGAAACAGGCGACTGTCTGCTCTTTCCGACAGCCGGTGCCCGTGATGTATTCCACCTGTCTAATCGGGGACCAGTACATTGAAGTTTCTTAGATGGTCTAGGACTCTCCGTTGTAAGACGTTCGAGGACCTTTGACGTGGCCGACAGTAGACTAATGGGCCGGAGGTTGCTGGGACGGGAAGCGTCGTTTCCCTCCTTCGTGATCACAATGACCGTTGCCTTTCGCTATTTCTTGGGAAAATAGCCCAGTCTTAGACACGCGTTGAATAGCGCAACCAAGAAAATTATTCCTTGCTCTGGGAGTCTACGTAGAGCGACGTTTGAGACGCCGTCTAATATTTAATAATAATATTAAATTGCAAATTTAAAGGTGATAAAATAAATCTAAGGCTTATAAAAATTATATTTTTAACTTTGAAGAATAATAGATTTATTAACATAAAACCTTATTAACTTATAATATTAAATAAAGTCACAACTATAAATCCAATCAATAAAAAATTCATTATAAATAATGTATTATTTAATTTAATAATTGACAACTTTAAGGATACATTGTTTAATATCAGCCCTGTTATTACAATTCTTAAATAATAAAATAGCACTAATAAAGCAGTTATTACTAAAATTAAATATATAAAATAAATTTTATTAACTAAAAAACAATAAAATATCATAAATTTTGGGAAAAATCCCAAAAATGGTGGCAACCCACCTATTGACATAAAAACAATCATCAACATTAACGATTTAATTTTATAGGAATGTAAATTATCGACCGTATTATTATACTGTTAATGATTTCGAGGTTCGGTCATTAATTATGAAAACTCAGTTTTGCGACGTTTCGAGATTTATTCTTCTCATAATCATGCCTACAACATTAAAATATAGTCTTACTACAATTATATTATTTGTAAGTGTATATAGGTGTGTGTAAAGTCATACATTACTATAACTATTTACTTACATTAACTGTGAGATGAGCTACAGCAACCACATTACACTAAACACTTATCACTGTTCCATACTTATACACATATAACACATTACATTTGTATAGTGTTAGCGTTATGTAGTTATCTGACAGACTGCCAGCGATATAAAATTTTAATAGTACCTAACTAGAAAGTTGTTCAGTATTCCTATACCTGTAAACTATTGTCTATTTTAAAAAGAGTGAATAAGATTAGAATAACACTTGCTAAGACTTTGTACGTCCATTTTCTTGTTAACTGAAAGGTGTTTATTCTTCTCTATTGTTAGCATTTCTAAGAATTGCCGTTTAAAGTGATTACTTTCTGCATGAATTACTTTAGCTTTGTGAAACTGAAACGAGTGACCGTGTGTACGGGCGTGTTGTGTTAGGGCCGTGGGATCAGGTCTGTTAGTATTTACTTTCTGGCAGCTATATTTATGTTGATAAATACGTCTTTTAAAATACTGTTCAGAACAACCGTAATATTTTTTCCACAGTTTTCTTCACACGGTATTTCATATATTATGTTGGATCTTAGTTCTATTTCATCCCTGTCTTTAGTATGCGTAAAACATTTATTATTGATAGTGTTAACGTTTTTGAAAGCTATTTTTGTATTGTGATTAGCATTAGTGAGGATCTTGGAAAGTCTTTCTGATAATGATTTGACAATGGAAGGGAAAAATATTTTTTAGTTGTAGTAGTGTTATCTTGATTACTGGATGTTGTATTCTGTCCTACAGGTGTATTACCATTTATTTGGTTATTAGTCACGTCTAAGTTATTTATTTGGGTTTCAGTGTTATCTACCATATTATGATTATGTCTTATGTCTGTAACTTTCTCGCAATATTTTGCAAATTATCTTGTGGGGGTACCCATTTGTTAGCAATAAGTCTACTAGTCTATTATCAATTTCTTTTTTGTAGATGTCTGTTGTAAGTCTGTGTGCACGATTTATCAGATTTTTAGCAACATTAATTTTGTAGTGGTATGGACAATGACTCGTGTAATGAATGTATCGTCCTGAGGTTTGTGGTTTTTGCCACCATTTTGTGTCAAGTTTACCATTGGCTTGGTGGAGTAATAAAACATCTAAAAATGAGATTGTGTTGTCCGATTTTTCTAATTCTACAGTGAAAACTATACGTGGATGAAAGTCATTGAATGTATCTATTATTATATTCTGCATATTAATCGGTATTGCTGTAATAATATCATCAACAAATTTGTAAAGGAATGGTATATCAAATGGTACAGTGGGAAGTTTTTTATTAAGAATATACTCAAGATATATATCAGTCAAGGTAGGGGCTATTGGTGAGCCCATTGGGCATCCAAATAACTGTAAATAAAACTCATTGTTGAATTGAAAATATCCCCTCTCTAGGCATAACTTAAGTGCTTCTAAGAATTGTTTTTTAGGAATATTTGTGTGAGGTCTGAGTTCATCAAACCTGTCAGAAATAATTTTGGTTACTATTGGTACTGACATATTGGTAAAAATGGATGATACATCCAGTAAAATAAGTTGATACCCAGGGGGTAATTGAACATTGGATATCTTATCGTGGAAGTCAAATGAATCCTTCACGTTATACTTGTAGGTGGAGAGACGTGTTAGAATAGTGGCAAGATGTCTAGCTAATCCATATGTTGGGGAATTTAAAAACGAAACTATGGGTCTGACTGGGTTCCCATCCTTATAGTTTTTTACTAGAGAATACAACTTAGGGGAAGTTGGTGCGTTATTCACAAGTTTCCTGCAAGTATGTTCATCTATGTATTTGTTTTTTTGTAAGAACCGTACGTACTTGTTTGTATCATTCATCAGGCTGTGTGTGGGGTTACGTGAAACTTTTTTGTACGTATTATGGTCATTTAATAATTGTTGAGTTTTTTTTATATATTCATCTTTATCAATTGCTACCGTTTGATTTGTTTTGTCAGTTTTAGTTATGTATATGTCTGGGTTGGAGCGTAGGAATTGTCTTGTTTTTTTTAATATCAGTACATCCCTATGTTTTATACCATTTTTATTCTTATTTTGATTTTGATAATTTGTAATCACATTAACACATTGACCTCTGACTACTTCCCTGTTTTCTTCAATTACACTGTGTTGGATGAAGTATTCTACATCACTAATTAAATTTTTTATCGGAATTTTGTTATTTATAAATGGAATGGAATATTTGGGTCCTAGTGATAAGAATTGTTTTATATCTACGGGGATGTCTTTTTTAGTCAAGTTCACAAACCTTTTTCTCATTACCTATGATATTACATGTTTCTTTGTGTAATTTATTGAATTTATTTATTTGACGGGTTTTAATTATTTCATGTTTTTGGTCATGCAGTATTTTTTGTTTTTCTTCAAATTCTACCATTACTGTGGGCGGTAAAATTGTTTTGCAGTAATCTGTACAATCTACTATGGTTCTTTCTGTTCCAATGATCTTATAATTAGAGCTCTTAATTTCTAAATTTAACAATGTTTTCGTAAATCTATAATAGCATTCTCAAAGTCTTTGTAATATTTATGGTGAATATGACAATTGCGATGTAATTTCTTAAAATAGTTATTAATGTGTGAAGGGGTGACGTCTTCTGCCCGGCACCGAAGTAGGAAGATGCGGTTATTCTTAGCATGTGTCAATTTCTTGTATGATTTCGAAAGTAATTTCAATGTTGAGACTGATTAGGTACCATGTATGTCCTTTATATCCTTGTAAAAAGCTATATTTCATGTTGTAGTAGATATCATAGCTCTCAGCAATATTATAGGAATGTTAATTATCGACCGTATTATTATACTGTTAATGATTTCGAGGTTCGGTCATTAATTATGAAAACTCAGTTTTGCGACGTTTCGAGATTTATTCTTCTCATAATCATGCCTGCAACATTAAAATATAGTCTTACTACAATTATATTATTTGTAAGTGTGTATAGGTGTGTGTAAAGTCATACATTACTATAACTAGATACTTACATTAACTGTGAGATGAGCTACAGCAACCACATTACACTAAACACTTATCACTGTTCCATACTTATACACATATAACACATTACATTTGTATAGTGTTAGCGTTATGTAGTTATCTGACAGACTGCCAGCGATATAAAATTTTAATAGTACCTAACTAGAAAGTTGTTCAGTATTCCTATACCTGTAAACTATTGTCTATTATAAAAAGAGTGAATAAGATTAGAATAACACTTGCTAAGACTTTGTACGTCCATTTTCTTGTTAACTGAAAGGTGTTTATTCTTCTCTATTGTTAGCATTTCTAAGAATTGCCGTTTAAAGTGATTACTTTCTGCATGAATTACTTTAGCTTTGTGAAACTGAAACGAGTGACCGTGTGTACGGGCGTGTTGTGTTAGGGCCGTGGGATCAGGTCTGTTAGTATTTACTTTCTGGCAGCTATATTTATGTTGATAAATACGTCTTTTAAAATACTGTTCAGAACAACCGTAATATTTTTTTCCACAGTTTTCTTCACACGGTATTTCATATATTATGTTGGATCTTAGTTCTATTTCATCCCTGTCTTTAGTATGCGTAAAACATTTATTATTGATAGTGTTAACGTTTTTGAAAGCTATTTTTGTATTGTGATTAGCATTAGTGAGGATCTTGGAAAGTCTTTCTGATAATGATTTGACATATGGAAGGGAAAAATATTTTTTAGTTGTAGTAGTGTTATCTTGATTACTGGATGTTGTATTCTGTCCTACAGGTGTATTACCATTCATTCGGTTATTAGTCACGTCTAAGTTATTTATTTGGGTTTTAGTGTTATCTACCATATTATGATTATGTCTGTAACTTTCTCGCAATATTTTGCAAATTATCTTGTGGGGGTACCCATTTGTTAGCAATAAGTCTACTAGTCTATTATCAATTTCTTTTTTGTAGATGTCTGTTGTAAGTCTGTGTGCACGATTTATCCTTACATCTAATTTACATAATTGGACAAAAATCAAATATTAACATGTCTATAACGTCACAACCTGTTGCAACCGCATGTAGTCCTGGCTACATCTCCCCTTACTGCAATATTTATTGCAGGAATATACCCTCCTCGGATGAAAAAAAAAATTTTACATTGTGATATTATTTAGAATAGTTGAATAGTAAACGTTAACAATAAGAATAAGTGTGCCGGACGTAAGTCAAGACATTTAGATAAACTTTGTTGTGTTTTGTTAACGTATTCAAAATAGCGGAAGCTGTAACAGCCGATTTACAATCTACGCTAAATGCACTCTTAGCTAATATGCAATCTCTACGTGATGGTAATAAGCAGTTACGTGATGATAATAAGCAGTTACGTGACGAAAGCAATAAAAATAACCAAGCTTTGCAAGAGAGCTTAAAATCCGTGCGGGATGATAATAAACAGCTACGCGAAGATAAAAAAATATTACAAGAAAACTTAAAAATTGTACGTGAAGACAGTAAAAGTCAAAATAAAAAAATATTCGCTGCCATACACGATCAAGCAAAACAAAGTAAAGCTATTGTTGAAGCTGCCGAGAGCAAAATAACTGAAAAGGTTGAATCGATCCGCGTGGAGTTTGAGACCGCAATAGCATTAAACAACACACGCGTAACGGAATGTGAGACGCGTGTGCTTGCAGTAGAAGAACATGTAAACGATTCCATGAACACCTATGAAAACAAATTAGAAATTTTAGAACTAAAAGTAAAACAAATGCAACAGAATACTCCACTCGCAAACCAGGTCACTTACGTATACAAAACACAGGACGACATTAACACGTACATGAAATTTTATGGCCTCGAGCATGAAAATCCCATGCAATTCCTTACGCAATGCCAGCGTATTATGGAACACATCGCTGACAACCTTAGCGATGTTGACAAAATAAACTGGGTGGTGCGGCAGTTAAAGGGTACAGCAGCTGAATGGTTTTCGATGGTCCAAGATAAAACTGTGGTGTATGAAGATCTGGTTAACCACTTTAAAGCAAGGTATTGGAACGACGAAATCCAGCGGAAAGTACGCATACAGCTGGAGTTTGGTAAGTATACTCAAGGTAAGGGAAGTAAGGAGAAGTACTTGATCCAACTTGTAGCCAAGGCGAAACACCTGGAGGCTGTTGTAGCAGAAGCTGAAATTGTCAGCAAACTGGCACATCATTTCAACACAGGAATACAAGTGGCTGTAATTACACAAGGAATTAAAACATTAGAAGACCTGCTGTTGTTAATATCAAAGTGGGAGAATGTAGACGGGAATCCCGAAACATACAGTACACAAACAAAGATAAACACCAATAATACACCAAAACAAAATGAATATAGAAGTAAGCAATGGAAAAGCCGGATCGCGAAAAAAGTCACCCAAATCATGTAGTCATAAGGTCACGACTGTAACCAAATATAACACAGATAATGAAAACGGTCCAAAAAACGAGTAAGGTTGCACGGCGTGAGACCGTGCAAAACAAATAAAAATAATAATAATAATAAACAGAGTACCAGTCAGAATTAGAAAATCAATGAACACATAGAAAATA
Organism: Magicicada septendecula; assembly: GCA_034769895.1. NCBI lineage: Eukaryota > Metazoa > Arthropoda > Insecta > Hemiptera > Cicadidae > Magicicada > Magicicada septendecula. Next base: position 330,422,604 of record CM068375.1, read on the forward strand.
ATAACAAGAGTAGAACCTACTGTGTATCTGGTGTATACCCAAATGATGTACGTAATGAACTTATAAGTGACAGTAATGACAATGTAGTTAATATGCCTAGGGATAATGATAAGTTAGATAGTAGATGTAATATAGTAAAAGCTAGGATAAATAACTGTAAGGGAAATATTTTGATAGACAGTGGTGCTCAAATCTCATTGATCAGTGGAAAATTTATAAATAAGAACATTGTAGAGTTTAAGAAAGTACCGATATTACCGAATAATAATGCAACTATTAAGACAGCCACAAACGAAATTCAAAAAGTAAATAAGCAAGCGTACATAACCATTTCATCGCAAGGTATGGAGCTTGAAACACCCGTATTAGTTGTTAAGGATTTAGTTTACGATGTCATCATAGTAACAGACACCTTAAAAAAAAGTTGATGCCATCATTGATTTTAGTAAAAATGAATTATCGTGTACAGTTAATAGTCGTCAATATAAGATAACATTAGGAAATAATGACGTTGATAAGCAATCTGAATCGGGTTATATTCACATAACCAAGCCTGTCGCGAATTTGGTTGTAAACAATAACAAAGATAACATGAATAGTACAGAGCAATTAAATGCGAGTCAATGGAACAAATTAAACCAGCTGATAAAGAGACATACGGAGACATTTCAAAACACCCACACTACTACACGTGTATACACGCACGACATCCAAGTTACGGACGAAAATAAATTCGTACGTAAGACATATCCTATTCCTCTGCATTATCTGAAATTGGTGGATGAGGAAATCGATAAGATGTTGGGCGAGAACATCATCGAACGGTCCAACAGCAATTTCCTTACCCCAATGGTTATCGTAAAGAAAAAAAATATCCAGATTAGGATATTTCTTGATATGCGAAATCTTAACAGCATCACGAAAAAATGTTTTGAATGTGCCCCTAATGCTGGAAACCTGTTTACCAAGTGCCAGAGTGTACAACATATGTCTCGGTTGGATCTGAAAAGTGGTTTTCGGCAAATCCCATTAGCTCAGGAAAGCAGAACGTTCACGGCATTTTTATACAAAAATAAATGCTACCAGTTCAAGGTAGTGCCCTTTGGTCTGGTAACCAGCCTGGCTGCAATGGTGAAATGCCTGGAATTAGCGTTGAGCCCTGAGGTGGAATATTTCATAAGTATTTTCGTCGACGAAATATTAGTTATATCTAAATCGTTTGATGAGCATTTGAAACATCTGGATATTGTTTTCAGTAAACTCCGTCAGGCCAACTTGGTACTTAACTATGAGAAATTTGAATTTCGTAAGTCTGAAATAAAATTTTTAGGACATATTATATCGGCGCAGGGTGTAAGTACGGACCCTGAAAAGACAGAATCCGTCACGGGATTTCCTACACCTAAAAAAACGAAGGACATTAAAGCATTCCTGGGACATACTGGGTATTACCGTCGGTTCGCACCTGCGTATGCGAAGACAATAGAACCAATGTTGGAACTACTTCGGAAAAACACCATATGGCGATGGGAAGCAAGACATGAAGAGGCATTTAATGCGGTGAAGGCCTTATTTAAAGAGAATCTACAGGTGTTTCACCCAGAGAAGGAAGAAACATATGTTCTTAACTGTGATGCTTCGGATTATGCCGTTGGTGGAATTTTGTATCAGAAAAATAAGAATGGTGATCTTAAAGTCATCGCCCATGTAAATCGGTCATTGAAAGGCGCTGAGCGAAACTATTTTACGGCCAAAAAAGAAATTTTAGATATAGTATAGTGTGTTAGTAAGCTTAGGTATTATTTAGTTAGTAAGCATTTTGAAATTTTATCGGATAACCAAGCTTTGTCGTTTTTAATAAAGTGTAAACTTGCAAATGCCCGAATGTCACGATGGATAATGGCTATGCAGGAATATGATTTTAGCATTAAGTACTGCAAGGCTAGCGACAACAAGTTGGCGGATACTTTGAGTCGGTATCCACCTGTTCATCAGGAGACTCATTCGGCAGATAAGAATGAGATACAAATCTTGGCGGTAAAATATGCTTTACCAATTGAAATTAAAAATTATTTAAGAAACATAAATGTGGAACAACAACGTGACGACAAAATTAAGAAAATAATAAACGATATACAGATTACAGAATGTCCAAAGTTCCAGATTGTTAACAATATTCTGTACAAACTGATTGACGGACAATGGAAAATTGTGATTCCCGACCATCTCATTGAGGAACTAACATGGGCATGCCATGAAAGCCTTGCTCATGCTGGTGCTTACAAATGCTACTTGACACTGCAGGAAGATTTTATATGGACGAACATGGCCAGGAAAGTTAAATCAGTACTTCGCACCTGCCACACCTGCCAGACAGCCAAACATCCTAATCAACACACATACGTGGAGATGGGAAACATCGTAATGCATGGAAAAAATGAATTACTATGCATTGATTTTCTTGGACCATTACCACGTGCGGCGAGGGGATGAGAAATCTGGTGGTGTGTACGGATGCCTTCACTGAGAATGTTAGTCTTTATGCGGTAGGTAGACCTACAACAGATGCGGTACTGAGAATACTTTTGTAAAAGTACATCCCAAAATATGGTCATGTGAAAATGATTCTGTCTGATCAGGGTACGCAATTCCAGAATAAAAAATGGAAAGCAGAATTAGAGAAGAGGGGCATTAAAGCAGTTCTAACAGCCATTCGTAGACCCCAAGGGAATCTCGCTGAGAGGGTGAACTTGGTCGTTTATTCAGGACTTATTATAACAATGACCAAAGCAAGTGGCCAGAGTATCTCTAGTTTTTCGAGGAAGCCATAAATGGGTGTTACAATACCACGACTGGATATACGCCATCAGAACTGCAGTCAGATGTCCAACCAAAACGTGCCTGGAGTGATTATATAAAAAGGGTAGCCACTCAAAATGTGCCGACGCCAAGCGAAGTTAAGCGTCTGGATGCAAAGGAGAGGATAAGGAAGTCGCCGAACATCGGTCAGAAAATTTAATGCTGATCATAAGCTGCAATCGTTCAGAGTAGGCGAATTAATCTTATTAAAAGCTTTAAATGTAAGTAGCAGTATTGATAATACCACGGCTAAGTTCAATAGACTTTACAATGGTCCATTTATGTTAACTGAACAAGTGGGAAAGCATACCTACATTGTTACAAATCCAAATACTAGCAAAACTATCGGCGAATTTCATGCGTCGTCATTACGCAAGTACTATGTCAAAAATTGACGTTCACGTATATCTGGGTATATTAAAGTATGAGTGTCATAACGTAATTGTTAAAGTAAATAAATTGTGTAAATTCATGTTTGTTTGGACCATGTCGGTAAACATGTTGAAGTGTGCGACTGGACAGTAGGGATTATAACGTCATGAACTGTTCATACTAGCTTATCTCTCTAACCATTGATCACAGATTATCAACCTCGTGCTTGTCTTTATTTATATTGGAACTGACAGATGTCAGAATTTATTGGAAGAAAATGATTTTAGTTTAGAAACAAGTATTTATTTGCTTATTTTGAGTTGATTATATGTTTTGAAAGGAAAGGAATTGGTAGTAATTTGTAGTTTAAAAAAAAGAATAATTGTGTTTGTGTAAACAAAATTTTTTTTTCATCCGAGGAGGGGATATTCCTGCAATAAATATTGCAGTAAGGGGAGATGTAGCCAGGACTACATGCGGTTGCAACAGGTTGTGACGTTATAGACATGTTAATATTTGATTTCTGTCCAATTATGTAAATTAGATGTAAGGATAAATCGTGCACACAGACTTACAACAGACATCTACAAAAAAGAAATTGATAATAGACTAGTAGACTTATTGCTAACAAATGGGTACCTCCACAAGATAATTTGCAAAATATTGCGAGAAAGTTACAGACATAATCATAATATGGTAGATAACACTAAAACCCAAATAAATAACTTAGACGTGACTAATAACCAAATAAATGGTAATACACCTGTAGGACAGAATACAACATCCAGTAATCAAGATAACACTACTACAACTAAAAAATATTTTTCCCTTCCATATGTCTACACTCCAGATAACGTTCCAATATTAAATTACGATTCTAACCCACAAGTCTTTTTGAATATATGCAATATTTAAATGATACACACTCTGAAGACAATTTTAATATATCGAAACACTACAAATTTATTTTTATAACATACTATTTTGTCGTCCCAAAACGTTGGGAATTGCAATTTAATACTATGAATAAATTATGTAATATATTTCTTGCATTTTTTCGAGCCCCAAAGTTGCAAGCGCCATTTACTATGCGACAAAACAAATATCAGGCATAGTAATAAATTGAGCACATAAACAGTTATCTGGAGCAAGGTTGTATATTTTAAGACAAACATTTTTATATGCTTTGTAGTTCACAAAATATTTTTTTTTTAATTCAAAATCGTCTCTGAATCAGATTAATCTGATTTTTTAAAAGAAATGTCAATTGGTTACTTAAAATGTTGATTCCGTGGGTTGATACGTCTTCAGCCAGTCTTGTGAATCGCCGCAATTCTGCACCTCGGATCGTCACCTCCTTTCTGCAACTTCCGCTTCGCTGGGGCTCCTCTCGTACGCGCGCACGCCGTCACACCCGTAATCAGTCTAATCTAAATCTCAGGGCACAATTGGGTTATAATATAATCTCATTTAATTTTTGGTGCGTTGAGCATGCACCTTCCCGCGTCTTGAGTTGTCCTCGCGATCAAAAAGGAGTATCCCGGGTGGATACAACTTCCCTAAGCGGAAATCTTGATCCACGCGATACTAGCACTGATAAACAGTATTGAATAGCTTAATATTATTTATAATGAGTTCGTCCCCCTTCAAGGTAACAGCAACGGGTAACTCGTCGCAAATTAAACCCTGATTACTCGTTCAAAAACAGGTTTCTGCACGGATAACTCCCGCAGAGAACACGTCTGAAAACTTCGAGCTGCTGGATAGAACTAACTTGATATTCGCCGGCGGAGACCCAATCTTAGTGGAAAATTGGGGCCGCTGATTGGTCGAAACAGCTTGTCATGCGATTGATGGCTATAACTGATAGATGATTACTTGAAACGATTTGCAGATTTTTGCAGCAGCAGGTAAAGATTTTATCTAAGACTGTTCTGCCGTCTGAAAGATAAGGACTTTTTAGAAACGGCATTTTACTAATAAAATCCCACTATGCACACCACGTAGCAAGCATCAGACACTTGGAGAATACAGCGCTGTTTACTATGCGTGCGCTGTACAAATCTCAGTTTGGTACGCTAATTTATACATGAGCTATTCATGAAATTACGATTGACACGCGCACTCGCGCACTCGGACCTTTTACACGCACATGACATAATCGCAAATACAATTATGGGGGTTTTAATACAAATAGTCTTTTGCCCAATCCTTATATTAATCCTTACATCTAATTTACATAATTGTATAATTACATAATCTGATTCAGAGACGATTTTGAATTAAAAAATAAATATTTGTGAACTACAAAGCATACAAAAATTTTTGTCTTAAAATATACAACCTTGCTCCATATAACTGTTTATGTGTTCCATTTATTACTATGCCTGACATTTGTTTTGTCGCTATATATATATATATATATATATATATATATATATATATATATATATAGACTTAGCGCCGCATAATTTCTTCATCACACCCCAATTTTTACCCAGGGTATCTAAAACAAATTTGACGAACTTGTATAAGTACATTTTTAGGTGATGAAGTTATTTTGCCCAAGTTATGGTGTGTCAGCGTACGAAAAACTTATACAAATTTTTATACATCGTATTTTTGCTGTACGCTGAAGCCAGACAACCTGTTCGATATATACAAATGTATATAATGAAATATGGGTAGTTAGTCGGCCATATTGGCATTCGTAATAATTATTCTATAAAATTTGTAACATGTGTAAAAAAGACAGACACTACAGAGGGAAGTGTGTTTTTATTCTGTTTAGTTGGTATAACGAAATATTGCGACCTGCCATATTTATTCTGTTTAGTCGTCGCTGTGCGGTAATTCGTTTTCGTTTGTTAACGTGTGTGGGACAGAATTTTGTTATTCGTATGAAGTGTTTGTGATTGCAAGTCGAAGTAAAAATATGTTGGAGGCGCTAGGAATAATAATGAAAGGTAAGATGATCATTTATTTAGTGTATGTTGTCCGTTGTTTGTAGGAAATTAGCTGTGTTAGGTTATGTATGAATGTCTCGATTACTTTGGGTCTGTAACACTAGGCCTACCGGTTGTTATAGACCCAACTATACATAATATCACTGTGTTCTGTCCAAAATTTAATAATGGAGCAAATTAGCATTCTAATTTAATTAATACAATATACCTAGGCTAACACCATGCGTTCTTATGGGAGTAAAAATTTAATTTTTTGTCTCCGTAAATAGGTTCGACCGCCGTTTAAAATTACTTTTCTCGTGTTTATATAACATAGAAGAATATAATAAAAATACATCAGCGCAATATCAGCATTGATGAGAATCTTCATAATTACCCAAGGGGTAATTAACTCATTTTTTAAAAAAAAGTCCCTGTAAGGCACTGACTGCAATTTAATTTAATAATGTTTCTTTATTATAGATACTCCTGTAAGTCTGACAATTACTACTCTAGCCTACCTATATTTGTGTAATGTATCCAGTTTGTAAGTCATTTTATTCGCAAGACTCAATTTATTGTATACTATTTATTCTGTTTTAAAAGTACACCTTACTTTTGTGACAAGTTATTTACTACAAAATGTAATTCTTGTCTGCACGGAATCACTTGGTATAAACTTAACCTAAAAATATGTTCCCAGTTTAAAGTATAGCATGTGTCACATGGTCACCATCAGCTTTCTTCAACTATTAGTGCATGGCCTGCTATGGTCGGCTGGATGGTCACAAGATGATAGGCCTTACCATAATATATTTAATTTGAACTCTGCTCGTATTTAACTAGTTACATATTTTATTTAATTCTTCAGTCCAGCTATATTACTCTAAATATACTTTCAAATTCAGCATTTTTCAGAGAATCGTAATTACTTGATAAGATATGACAACGGTAGAAAGTTAAGGTTAATTTTAAGACCTAATATAACAAAATTTATAATATAGGCCTATGTGTACTATATCCTCGTAAAATTTATTATGGCATGCAAGTCTGATTAAAGCTCACTAAACTAAAATTATCACTGCTTACACCAGCAGGTTCTTAAACCCGATAATTGATGTAGGCCTATAGTGTTATTTTTATTTAATTTCTTATTATCTGTATTTATAATCTGTAACTTAATGTGTAGAATTGTATTTATATTGTTTAACTTCCTAAATGATACTCAACTAATATCACATGAAATTTTAAAAAATTAGTATCTTAATATTCTAAAATATTTTATGGGGTGTGTTATACTTAATAGTAGATTTAAATGATACAGAGTATGGATGAATTATCCGTAATGTATTTGCTAGTTATAATACCGTTAAAATCAGGATTATATTATTCAATGTTAATCATTTGAACAGTTTTTGTTTTTCGAGTTTGTATGATTATATTAGAAATCTTTTTCAGGAATCTTCAGTGCAGGGATGTAACCAAGCAATAGTGACTTGAGTTCATTTAAATTAAAATAGATTACTATAAAATAACTACTAGATTATGCTGTAAATTTAATTTTTTTTAGAAATTTACACAAAATCCATTAACTTTTTGTAAATTCATAGTGCTAACCTACAAATATTGTGCTAGGTTAAGAAAATAAATTATTCTCTTAATTATTAGCTTAATATTATTATAATTATTAACTTAGTGAAAAATTATGTATGAGTTTTGTAATGATCTTTCAGGTTTCTCCTGAACTTTCCAGAATTGACTGGGAAAAAATGACTATTATTGCACCATCAGTAGTATCGACATCAGATGATATTAATGTGGAAAACATATGAAGTGGAGAAGGTAATATAATCAAAGCAATTTAGCCTATAGATAATTTAAAACTTTTTTTTCTGTTTGTGAATTTTGTAACATTAGCATATTTGATTTAATGGTTGTTTCATATGTAGTGTTAGGTTTACCTAAATTATCTTTACTTGACAAACTAGACTTGTATAGGTACTTTAAATCAATTAAGAAAATCAGCTTTGAATGTAGCACAATTAATTCATACCATATTTCATTAATGTTTTGTTTTCAAAGCATTTTTTTGTTTGGGTGTTAGCCTATTTAATTTGTGTTATGGCAAAGTTAATTTTCTGCATCAGGAATGTCTTATTTCATTGAGCAAGCTTTATAGGAGATTTTGAAGTTTGTGATAAAATAGCCATTAATGATTGTTTTGTCTTGTTAATGACAACAATATAAAGTTATTAACAGTCCCATTTACATTTTAAATGAGAAAATTTAGTAACATAGTAGTTGGAATCATTTTTAATTAGTAGTATTATGTGTCAATGCTTTCAAATCAGGGGCTTCCTTTGGAAAGTATAATCATATGATAATTTTAAGATAAGTATTGTTAGAAGCTCTAAATAAGTTTGTTTATATTATTTTTTATATAAAGAGTTTTGGAAGCTGCTGGAAAACAAAAGTTCTTAATAAAGTACATAATTAGTTTAATAACATTATTTCCCATAAAATTGCAATTATTTCATTTAGTAATTTGCACTTTTGTTGATACTGGCAATGATAATTATTTTTCTCTGTTAGCTAAAATTCTTTCTTTGTTACAGAGTCCATTGTTGTAGAAGCTCTTATATCGCCAGATGATTGTGCAAAATTTATAAGTTTGGAGGTAAATTTCTCCTTATAGAACTGCTGTATTCTTATATAGTTATCTCTCTCTGACCTCTATTTTGCACTATGAGGTGTACACTTATTTCCATTCTTATTTGGTATTCTTTTATCTCTTTCTACTATTATTTAGTTACAATAGTTTAATCATAGTAGTCTCTTTATAATTGGTTTAGTGTTTTTTGTACACTGGTCTGTCCCTTAGTGTATATCATTGACTAACATTACTTACATGTGGTGTCACATGACAGGTGTTCTTAATTACGATTATAATACATTATGTCCTTTCTTATAATATTCTTATACTATTACAATAGTGGCATTACACCTTACTTGTGGTATAGACATTAACCTTTTACTTCTATTTGGTATTATAAAGTGGTTTTGTTCACGTTTTACTTAGTGAATCCCCTTTTGGTCGGTTTTGGTTCACTTTAATTACTTAAATTCTTATTTAAAATCCATTTTGGGTATCTTATATTGGTACCTGTAGAAAGCTTATCAGTTCTTCTTGGTTTAAGGCACAAAACATTTTTGTTTAGGTAGGCTTTTCCTACTGATAGATGTGAATTTAGGTGAAATTTGTACCAACAATGTGTATGTTAGGTTGTTACAAATTTACATTCTTTTAACCTTATTTCCTCAAGTTTGGTTTTATTAATGATAACTAATAACTCTTTAGTTATTGCCTTTTCTTATCTTACATGATTGTTTGACTATTTGAGTAATATTTGTTATTATTATGAGACAATTTTAATACTTATTTATGTTACATGGGTGCTATGCATAACATGTTACTATGCTTTTATTCACAGCTTCTATTCAGTTAACAGTATAGTTGCTTTCATTCTTTTATAACATATCTTGTCCTATACATTTATAATATTATCTGTTGTATATTGGTCATCTCAGTTAGTCAGTTCTTGTCCATCTCTTCAATCTGTAAGTTGTTCAGTCATTGCATATACGGGTAAGATGTTCTATAGTTGACTGGCTCTTGGAATCTACATTTTATGCCATGGTTGTTAGGTGTCTTTCTCGTAGTATGTTTCTTCCTTGTCTTCATTGGTTCCTTACTGACCGAAAACTATTGGGTTGTTGGTTCCTGTGGTACAATCATTGTTCGGTGCATCTTCTTTTTCTTATAATGTTATTTCACTTGTTAGTTACCATTAGTTTTATTAACTCTTATTGTTGTGAGTTTACCCTTGGTGATGAGTAGCTCATGTAGTTTCATGCTTGGCCTTTTAGAAGAAACACTTGGTTTGTCTCTTTCACTCAATTATTGACATGTGTTAATATTTTGGGTTACTGAAATATTTGGGCTCATATGTCTCGTTACAATATTAACTGGTTGTAGGCATATAAACTTATACACTGTGGTGAGAATTGTACAAAAGTACCTTTAAGCTAATTTCAAAACACAACGTTTCAGAATTAATCACATTTTTTCATTTTATAGGCTATGTCACACCAAAAGAAAATGTACAGGTCACTTTCAACAACAGTTGAAAACAGCTGACTGAATATTATCCGATGACAAAATACTAAACAGATGGGAGATAGTCACACCAACCAACCATTTTGTATATAGTCTTTAAAATGAGATTTTTTTGCTTGTACACGGAAAACCTGGATAGTGATCAAGATATATATTTTAGATATGTAGGTTAATTTATTAATTTTGAGCTATTAATTTAGCTAGTGCTAAGCTTTAAAACACAGTTATTTGTATGAAAGAAAAGTACAATTTTGTAGGCCAAGTAATAAATCCAACTATGATTCTGAAAAATTTTCACGGGTAGGAAAATAAAAATAATAATAATTCACCGATCTGAATGACGTTTTACAGAATCGTGATAAACATAAAATTACTTTTGGTAGTGATCCCATGCTCATCCCAAGTTGAAACTTTCAGAATATGTAGAGGAAAACAATATCGTTCACATATATTTTTTTGAGAATTTTAAAAATACAGTTTTTCAAATTTCAGTAAATGCAATAATGATGTGTTTATAAAAAATATATATATTTTCAACTAATTATGTTTTATATCATATGAAAGCCCTTTAAAAGAGCTTTCAAATGAACTCGATGTCATTGTTCTAGCTTAATTAGAACACAAGTTGTGAACAAATCAATATTGTTGCGCAAGTCAAAAATTTTATTATTTTTTTTTTCATTTTTGAGCACCCATTACTCAGTAACCTTTCGTCAGAAAAATGTGATAAAATTGATTTGTGTTACTATTTATGAATACTACATGCATACTTAATTCAAATAAATCTAAGAGTGTCAGGTTGTAGCACTTGTTGATTTGACACGGAATATCTCTTAAATGTAACTTGAAGTTTTCATTTTGTTGTAAACATACCAGTCTAGTTTTTCTATTTATAGTTTATGCTATTTTTTTTTTAATAATTTGAACTAATTGAACCCCTAATCAATCCTACACTCCCTCGCAGAAAAACCTATATTTAGTTCATTTATATTGTCATCTGAGTTTAGTTATGTTTGATGTAATAAATAAAATGTTTATTTCATCAAAGGTGTTTTCACTTTTTGTAATTATGTTCTTGTAAATAAATATTCTATGTACTTTATTAATGTAATCTTATAGTTACTGATAAAGTAACAAAGCCCAAATGTCTGTGTGGTATTTTTGTTGTAATAATATTTGTCTGATATGTATTATTTTTGCAATGTTTTTATGTATCTTCTCTGAAGAAATAATTTGTTCATTATCCTTAATATTTATTAATTATTGATACCTTAGAATTGAAACTGTTTTGTATAAATTTTGTAATAAAAATCAATGTACTTTGAAGTCATTTTTTATCAATAACCTATTGAAAATAACACATTCCTTGTGCAATGCAAGTAGGCCTACCAAATACCTACCAAAAATGTATATCTCCAATTTTTGATAGAATATTTGATTTTTGTTGCCATCAGAATTTTACTTTGATTTTACTTTCATGTTCCATAAGGAAATGGAAGTATGGTGATGACAAAAAAAATCGTGTTAGAGATTTTTGCAGATTCTGATTATACTACCCTCAAAACATGAAAAAAAGTAATTTTTCGAAAAGTGTCTGTGTCTGTCTAGATTATTTATGGCAAACGATAAGAGCCGCAAATTCAAACAGAATCAAATAATTTTTTGGATACAGCCCTGAATTGTAGAGTATTCAAGACCTATTGTTTTTTGTGAAGATCGGTTAAGATAAAGGGGTAGTTTACCTGCAATATTTTATGCTGTAACAAGAGAAATTTTTTCATGACGAACGATAACTGCCGTAAATTCAAACAGAATCAGATATTTTTTTACATATGTGCCCGAGTTATAGAGGACTCAAGGCCTATTGATTTTGGTGAAGATCGGTTACGGGGAAAGGGTAGTTTACCTGAAACATTTTTTTGTTGTAACCTAATAGTATACCTGATAATTTTTTGTATATATGTACTACGTTATTGACAACAAAGAAGCAGTTTGTTTTTAAAATTCCTTCCCGGCCTGTTTGGCCGTAGACCAATGTTTTCTGCAAAACCAGATGTTTCGCCAGTGCCATCGACTTCCATCATCAGTGAAAATCAAGTGCGATAACGTGAGGTGGTATACTTTAGTGCCCACAGTAAGTGGCTGAAGCAGTAAGTAGAAATAAGTAGTTTCAATGGAAACATTTCATTTCGAAAATGATTTTAAATATAAATCTTAGAACATGGAAGTCGTGTATGATTCTCCATACCAATATTTTGTTCTTAAGTGTGCTATTAAGTATTAGGAATCTTCTCCATGTCAAGGTATAGGATTACAGCCTGTTTTGCCTTCACTGAAGGCATCTCTTTTCCTTGCCCTACCTATATCTCGTCTTCCCTGAGGTCTGTATCTTATTACTTGTTTAGGTAGTCCCATGTTTTCAATTCTCTTGATATCCTGCCTCTATTTTATTTGTCCTTCCCTTATTCTGCCGGCTATAGAATATATATTTTACTTGGTTCTTATATTTTCATTTCATATTTGATATCTAAGGGTTTGTATTATGAATACTCGACACAATATTTTTCTTGTTAGATTCGAAGTTTTAAGTAATTTTCTCTTAAAAAGTGTGTATGAACATTTTAGCACGACGAGATTGTCTGTTTTATTATTATTCTTAACGTTTTGGTTTGTATTATTAATTTTTGGTTTATTGATTTATTCTACCCAATTCAATCTATTATTGAATCCGATATGAATAAATCGGTTTACTTACTCTTTGACATCGTTTATTAATTTTGTTTAAATAGTTTAGAATGTTTTTTGTTCCATTTCATGAGTTCGATTCTGAAGAAGTTGCGTTGACTCTTCTATTATTAGCTGCGGTGAGTTGCTCTGTACTTTCCTGTATAGACACTAACATAAACACAACATGTACATGATACTTAATATTATTATAACATTAATAGTTAATAACATTTTATTATGGCCTATGCATACTGCATTGGTCATTGTGACTTCTGATAGTGTCCCTTTTCTTCATCTTGTGGTTTTATTACCTTAACTATAGTTTGTTAAGTGAGTTTACTATACTTTAGGAAGTTACCTTTTTATATGGGTTGTAATCCTATCAAATTATTCTCATTATTGCTTGAACATCTCTTATCATTGTTTTGATAGCACTGTTATTATTGTGCAGTAGTTCATTCTGCATTTATACTGAAAATTGCTTTGGTTTAAAGTAACCAAGGTTACTTGCATCTAGCTGTCAACATGGTTCATTTATTATTATTGTTATTATTAGTATTTGGGTGGCTATAATCCTTGAATTTACTTATTCGAATAGTATTCTGCCTCATTCAATGTTGTTGGTTTAGTTCCTTCTCTTTTATGATAAGTTTACAAGACAATTTTGTTCATCATGCATCCATTCTATGGCAAGCATATAGTTATAATATACAACAATGGATTATTGCCGGTTTTGTGTTTCTGTATTACATTTGATTTATTTGACTTTATGTAGTACTGGTATATCTATTGGTTATTATTAGATTACATTGTGTTTATCTTTTACAGTCTTTACTATTGGTAATTAGTGGTTATTTCTAATATCAATTCCACTTTACAATTGGTCATTGGTGTTTTGGACATAGCCCTCTTTTCAAGTCTACACATAATTTAGCTAAGAACTTATTATTATTCATTCTCTTTGTTACTTTTTATGTTCAATAATTCATTTTTATTGATTATTGTTTGTATTACATTGTCAAGGAAGGTATTCACTTAATAAGTTTTGGTCAGTGTCAATTTGTTTTGCAGCTTAGGGGTTTAAATCATGTTGTTTATTCCATTTATTCTTTCTTCTTTTATAATAATTCTTTTATTGCCATATGTTAGTTCATTATAATTCATGTTATCTCCCTTTTTTGTGTTTGATCTGGATATTTTTTTCTTCTCTTCACCGATTCCTTCCTCCCTCTTAATAAGTTTCTTCATGGCGTTGTTTTCACTGGTTTCCTTCTCACGGTTAATAGGTTTCTTCTTGATTTTGTCTTTAATGAGTTTCATTCTCACTGTTTGATCTATTGGGTAATTATGTATGTCGTCTCGTCGTTAGTCTTGCTTTATCTTCTTTAGTTGCACATTTACTGGTAATTCCTTCTTCATTTTAATTCACTTGGTTTTGGCTTTTGATACTTCCTTTTTATCCATGATCGTATGCTTGACCTTGTAGGTATTCTTAATTGTAGTGGCTTTCAACTTATTTGTGGTACGCTGGTGTTGGTAGTGTTATATGTACCATTACAACATACAAAAATTTGACAGATATTTTTGTCGCAAAATACTTTTATGATATATTGTGTATAAATACACATATAAAGGTATTTTTGCCACAAAAAACGTTTATGATATATTGTGTATAAATACACATATAAAGGTATACAATACATTTGATTTGTTTAACAGTCGTTATAAGACAGTATTAGCATATAGGGGAGAGCAGAGAGACATAAGTTGATACTTTGTACTTCTTCAAGTGTCCCTTAATCGCAGCACCTCTGCAACTGTATAACGTTTTTGTTATAGCTTGTAGTACATGCTCCTCCAGTCTGATTATAGCAGTGTACAGTAAAATGAGTCTTTGTTCCCTTTTGTATTTTAGAACGTGTAAAGCAACCTTTTTGTCACTAATTTGCTATGGGTGTTTACAGCTACGTACTTTGTTCGATCCATGGTAAGTGTACAATTGAATCATACTAATACAAAAGCAATGTGGCAACATGAGGGCAAGTTATGTTTCTCTATAACTTTTAAAAGAAAATTAATTCATAACCTAACAGATCTCAGAATTAATTATGTGTCAGTTACTTGTGATCCTACAATGAAGATTACGTGTTTATTAAATCCTAAAAAACTAAAATTTTTAAAATGATAATAGTAATAATGGCTCCTTTTTATGCCGCCTAGGAAATTTAGGAGGTAGAATAGGTTGCCTAAAGTGAGTGTTCGACACACGCACTAAAGGTAGAGTGGCCAGCAGCACTACACTTCAGCCACTAATTTTAAAATTAAAGGTGTACCTTCAATTTCACCAGAAGGAAAGTGGTATGTTGGTACAATGTAAGTAAAACATTTTGTTCTGTTTTCTTTTTTTCATATTTGGTTCAAACGTACAAGTGAAAAACTTTCTGGGGCGATGTAGCTCACAAACCCTACAAAGACTCAGCGTTTTCCACAACTTGTATTTAGGAAAGAACAAAAAGAAAAATCAGATTTCTGTGTTATGATCTGCACTATTCTGTTAGTTATTATGGTTTGTACCCTAAGAATATTCGTATGTTAGCCTCCGAATACGTGTTTGCAAATAATGTCGATTTTCTGGTGAACTGGGCCGGTAAAAGATTGTTTTACTGGCTTCATGCAGCGACATTCAAGGTTGTCTTTTAGAGAGGCTGAAGCAACAAGTTTTGCAATAGCATTTAGTTTTAATAAACATAACATAAAACTTTCTTCAATATTGGAATTCTGTGATAAGTCGCCTTCATTTTTATTGTCACAATATTTGGAATGTGAAGGAAACCAGGCAGCATAACAACAGTGCACTGTCCTAACAAAGTTGTCAGTTTGAAGGGAAATAAACAAGTCAGCAGGGTTACCCCTTTGGAAAAGGGTGAAACCAGTGGTATTTTCATAGATGGCAGCTGGAAACCACCACTTATCGTTATATCCACAGAGTGTTATGTAGATATCACTTTGATTATTTATGGACCAGCAGGTTGTATTGGAGTAGCACATCCATCAAGATAAATTACAGCCTCTCTTTTTTTACTATTTATGAAACAGTTTATACCTCATACCCGTTAAAATCTGACTTCAGCCATTAGACAAGTGTTTATATGGCCTGTTTTGGTGCAGCCGCTGAGAGCTGGATGACAATAAACCCAGGTAAAACCATGACATACCTGGGCTAGCAAAAGATACTCTTTCAAAGGCAGCTACACCATCTAACTGACAGCAGGTTTTAGTTCAACTGGAATTTGGCCATTAAATGAAAATATATTCAGTATCGAAGACATTCTGTGTTCACCTGTAATTGACAGAGTGATAGGAGACAAAAGTAATTATGAAGGAAGATTAACACCAACAAAAGATTGTCAAGAGACCACAGTAGCCGGACCTCCCACGTCGGGAATAAACGAGACTTCTGCTAATACCTTATCACAATTGACACCAGAATAAATTCGCCCTTATCCGAAAGCGACTGCAAAAATAAAATAAAAATGCACCAAGAAGAAAAAGTCAAGTATTCTCACTGACTCCTATTAAAAAAGCAATTCGTATTGAAGAGGAGGCATGACAAAAGAAAGAGGGATCAAAACGGAAACTAATCATGAATGGTAAAACGAAGGCGATTTGTGGACTGTATAGAAACGGTCAATCGAACTCTCCAAGACTTAAGAAATTGTAACAAATTAGTGGGTAGCGTAACATTTGTTATTTCAGAGGATTCTCGCTAGAGATTACCGGTAACTGCAAGAGGAACCCGCGCTGATATTGTCTCAGTGTGTTTAAAGTCCTCGGCGATGTGGAATGCTATTCAGATTAAATTTGCAAAGCAATATGAGAGCCCATTTAGGAGGAGGAGGAGATGGTGATTTTTCTACAAACTTACTGCACCTCGGTGACGGTAGTGTTCCTAATGACGATAGCTTCACAGAAATTGACGAAAAACAGGGACATAATAAATATTACAACACTGTATTAATTGCTAAATTCTGTGCAAAACGTCAAGTGTTTACTTGATAAAAATTACAAGTGGTTATTCCCAAAGAATCGAATCTGTGAAGGAAAATAATGATACAAGTTTGGAAAAATTTTCTGGGGATAATAAAAAGTCCGAAGAATCTATTAACACCGTATTTAATATTGAAAATATAGTGTACTATCTCCAAGAATTTTTGAATTCTTTAAATCAATCTTGCATTCCGCCACAACGGTTCATTCTAAAGGTTGGCACTCCAACAATGTTGTTGAAAAATTTACATCCTCCGAACGTTTGCATAATACAAAATGCAGGTGACACGGGAATTTCTGTGTCAAGTAGGTAATAGCGTTATTATCGACTCAAAAGCCCTGTTCACACACACATTCGAATCAGTAGGCTACTGGTTGTTAGCATTACCTGTTTAAGCCTACCTGGTGTAATTACCAACTTATAAATTGTAACATTCTTTACTTTAGTACACACTTGAAGGAAATTAACTGTTTCGAAATTACATCCATTCCATTTACATAATTTTCGCCAAACCTACTTAATATGTAGTGGTGGACGATAAGCTTTTCCAGGTTTTACTAGTACTTGACCTACAACGGTCTGATCTCCTACACTCAGTGCCTCTGTCTTTAATGATCACTGCTTTTTTCTACATAATAATTTTCCCATTCCTGCATAGAATTTACCCGCTCGTACAGAAGGCAACAGAATTTAGTGAATCCAAGCTGCAATCGAAGTAAGACTACGTTACTTTCACATCTCCGTAGGTATGCCACGAATATCCGTCATACTAAATTCTGCTCAATAAAAGTTTCATACTATCACATGACTCCGACATGTAAGCAGTAAGTTATAAACAGAAGGGGTTGGTGAATTATTAAAAATGGAGTAAAATCAATAGGTTAAAAAAAGTTCGTAGAAGTCTTTTGAGTGGAGGGAACGTTAGAAAACTGTTTATGTTATGAATGCTTAAGCCTACAAATCGTGATAGTTATTATTATTATTATTATATTATTACTATAAACCAACGTTTGTATTATTTTAATACAGACAGGAGTGAATACAGCCTTCGAATGAATTAGTAGTACGAACGCGTCAGCCTGCCAACACACATTAGATCTGTATATTTGTGTCGTCAAAACGGTAGTAATTTTTGTAAACATAGGCTGTTGTGTCATTACGACATTAAGAATGTTGTTGGCGTGAATTTAATGCGACAGATTTTTTTATATCTGCCCATGTTTCTCTCTTTCAGTCCTCTCACTCACTCACTCACTCACTCACTCACTCTCTCTTCTTCTATTATTTTTCAGCTAGCAACTTTTTTACTTCCATGTTTCGTAAGGAATGGAAGTATGGTTATCGCGAAAAACATCGTGTTCGAGATAAGGGCAGATTCTGATTGTACTACCCTCAAAACATGAAGAAAAATCATTTTCTTTGTTCAAATTCCTTACCACGGCTATTGTTCTCAACATTGGGTGCAAGGTATAATTACTTTCTGTCTGTAGAACATCTATTCAGTCTTGTTTGTGATTCTCTTTAGCAAACAGTAGGTGTGAATATTGTGTTTACAATGGCACAGAATCCGAGAAGGAAGTTATGGAATTATTGATGAAGAGTAGTGACGAGGAAGACAACATTTTCTTAGACAAAGATATGGATGCTCCCGGGCCTTCTCATAATCGTTCAACACCACGTGCAGCTTCATCAGAAAATGAAACATCAGCAGGAGAAGATGATGATGAAGAAGAAGAAGAAGAAGAAGAAGAAGAAGAGGTAAGAAATCTTTAGAAGCGAAAAAGAATTTACGATTGGTCGGCCAACAGTCCTGCGACAAAACGTCACTCTTTTGATAAAGCAGTAAGCGGATTACGAATTAGTTTCGAAGACACGGCAACTCACTTAGATTTTTTAAAATATTTTTCCCCTTAGAATTTATTTCTGTCATTTGCACAGAATTAAATAATTATTACAAATTTGTTACCGCAAAATTGACATTAATATCCCGATTGTCCCGATGGAAAGATATAGAGCCTGCAGAATTTAATTTCTTCTTGGCGTGTTCACTGCTGATGCCAAGAGTAAACAAATTAGAAATAGACGAATATTGGGCAAAGGATTTGCTATTACTGACGCCGATATTTCCCCAAATTATGTCTAGGGACCGATTCAAACTAATTCTGCGACTTTTACATTTTTGTGACAATTCTACCCCTACTCAAGATAGCCTTGTAAAAATACGGCTTATTGTCGAACACACAAGAAAAAAATTTAGAGAGGCCTTAAATCCATTTGAAAATTTAGTAATTGACGAAAGTTTGTTGCTATTCAAGCGGGCGCACCTCAGATACGGCCTGTCTGCAAGCCTCCGGTATAGAAATACTTTTGGAATTTTGTCATCCCTCTCTCAGGTAGCAAAAGGCCTAGTGTCTGCAAATCTCCGGAAATAGCTTGTGTTCGCAAATCTCCGTGTTCGCATCTCTCCGGTATTCGTTTAGATAACCTGGGTATGATACTGTCGGGTTCGTTCGCCTCACTGCAGCTACATACACTTCTTCGTCTATATATTCTTAAACTGTAGGGTATTGTGCGTCCTGTTAAAATAGAAACAGTGCTCCGTTTGAAAGGACAGGCAAGAAGATCAAATTCTTTGGAAGTATTTTTGGTCGTTAGAAATCTAATACCAAAGATTGTTTGTCGTAGACTAACAAAAATAGAGTGGGCATAAAGTGAATGGAAGAAGCAAAACGGTACAGAAGAGATACAGCGATACTCTCTAGAGTGTCTTTCCAGAACTCGTGTCACCCCGGTCTATAGTAATCACTGACTGTTCGAGAGGGATCAGGTAGTTTATAAATGGAAACTTCAGCCACTTTCTTGCACATAAAAATGTATAATAATAGTAGGCCAGAAAATCTTAGGAGTCCAAACACAAAACTTTGAATGCCTGGGATTATAGTCAAAGAGAGACATCCGGAAAAGAATACCGTACATATAAAGATCGGAGAATACTTCAAAGGATCGGTGTCACAACATTCAAGACCTACGTAAATAAAGATGAATTGTAAATATTTCACGATCCAGCAAGGAATTACTTTTTGATATAATGAAGCCAATTAAAAAGTGTTATTTCTCCTATTTATCCTTAACTATTACATAATAATTAAACATATAAAAGTATTAAAAAGTTAAAATAAAAATTAAATAAGAAACGGAAGATGACAGTCATATGTACATGTGCCTGTCCAAGGTAGTGTGGTGTGCGTGTTTGTTTAATCATTCATTGTGTTCGTATAGACTACACATTCAAACTTGAGTAATCTGTTTGTAGCAGTGTAACATTTCAACAAGCACTTAAAGAGGCGCGCTTTGGGTGCAGTCGCAGAAGGACCTGCCGTGCTAACTTAATGAAAATAAAAGGAAATTAATAGTGAGGTAGTCATGTTTAATTAAAGGTAGTAGTGAGGTTTGTCCCTATTAGTGAGGTAGATGGGGAAAGTTGACAGAGAAAGAGTGAGGGGGAGAAGAGAGACGGGGGAGAGAGAATTACGAATTTTTAATTATTCTCATTCATACCGAATATCATTTGTAAGAATATAGTTATGCAGTTATTGGTATACAGTAGTACTGAAGCAACATGTTTCAAGTTGACTCCTATCCGTTGGAAATTTATTCACCATTCTGATTAATAAAAATTTCTACAAGTACCAATAATATAAATAACAACCTGCAGAAGCAGAAGAGTTTATATCTTACAGAGTTGAAGAGTTGTAATGTTACATTAATTATATTTTTGCTTTTCGTATATCACAGTGAGCAGTAATCTAATTTTTTTTGAAATAATACGTGAAGGCTTATATATTAAGAATTAATTTTTTTTAATAGTTTCCGTAACTTGCTTGTAAAATAATTAGATATCCCAAAGGTAAGTTACATATTTTAATAGCAACTTATAAGTTCCTCATCCTCGGTTTTTTCCTTTCTTAAAAATGCACCACTTCTTAATTGCGAATAAATTATTTAACGTAATAATCGTTTCACCAAAGGCTGTTTGGATCCTGTTAATAAAACTCTTGAGTCTGCTGCACATAATCCTCGCTTTTGGTTCATGTTTCGTTAACTTTCTACATTACAATAAGTTTAATTATTTTCAAGTTCCTTATAAGTAGCCAACTGTAGTAAACATCATGTACTTTGACCTCTCTCTCACTCTCTCTCTCTCTCTCTTTCTTTCTGTTACTCTTGTTCTTCTCAATAACTGTATCTCAGGAAGTCTGAACGTAACAGGTTCTTAAGTAAACTTCATATGACTTAACGTGCAAAATCTTAAACATCTTTGGGCTTCAGTTATGTTATAATTTTGTAAGAAAGCTTTACAAAATGCTTTTTACACTGCTTCTGTATACGAAACTAGGTGCAGGTATGTAATCAAATTTTTAAGTAGGGCTATTTATTCTAACACTGTTACAGTTTCTTGAAAACGCCGTATGTAAACAAACATTAAAACTTAGTAATAAGGTTTATCAAACTACTATTTTTCTTGGACGCGTTAACGCAAATCAGTAATCTAGAGACCAATTTTATATTGAAAAATCGATGTCTAATAAACGGAATTTGATATGCAAAAATCCATCGGTTAAGAAAATAAAGTAAACTTGGTTAGTAACAAATAATTTTGGCAAAAATTTTTAATTTGATATAGGCTATAATTGATTCCAATTTTATTACAATCTGAGAAATGAAGACAAATAGATTTTCATAAACGTTGGTCTAGTAACAAAAAAAGTTTCATTCTTAAGCGCACAATATTATAATTTCCCTTTCATCCCGGAAAAAAGACTGTATGAAGCTACTATCATCCTTGTCTATTCTACACTATTTAATGGGTATATTATTGGTTTCACAAAAATTGATTATCTTACATATATAACGATTCATAATATGTCGTCATATCTGAGCCTTAATTGAAAGGGACAGACTGTGCGCTGCGCCGTAAGCTAGACAGAGAGCGTATAATAAGCAACTATCTCACTCTAACTTCCTCACAGTGAAACTCGCGGGCGGATGATTTTAGACGAATTTTATTCAAATCATTTTTGCAGTTCAACCTGCAATAACTTCAAAACCAACAAATATACAGCAATTCTGAAAACTGCATTGTGTTCAGTAATTAAATTTCTATAAGTAGCCAAAATCTCAATTAATATAATTAACAATTACAGAAGATACACAGAAGAAGAACGTGTTTTTTTAGACGTTTCTATTGGTTTAGCATTTGCATTTGTACACTGTACTTTTTAAAATACAAAAAGTAAAATTGGTTAAAAAGTTTTACTTACAGTACGCCTACATCAGTTTTTGAAGAAGTTTGTGATTCGGCTGCTTCATACAATGCACACGTTTTTTGGAAGCCATGAAGCCAAAGTGAGTCGACCTAACGCCGCTGCCCCAGACTCAGTTGCCCCAAATAAAGTATTTCAATTGTAAAAACTTAAATATTCAAAAATAGTGAACCATACCGCAGAATGACGTAAGTGTAGTGAAGAAAAAGTGGTGATCAGCCAAAACATCAAGAGTAGTATCTTTACATCTCTAACCATTCGCTAACCAAAATTGCAAAAATTAGTTTGGAGATACGTCCGGATATGGGAGGTTCCGGATATCACAGGTCCGGATGTGACAGGTTGTACTGTATTTACCTTATAACAATTCCCCCTAAATAAAAGGGAAATCCCCAAATTCATATTTTGAAGCCACCTGTTGTAGATAAAACGGTATTTATCTTGGATACATACGTTTAATCTCATACAAACGTTTTTATGTGTGTTCCCATCAGCACCGACACACCTGTACAGGCTTCTCCATATTTTTCTACACCTGTCCAAATATGACTATACTGATTACAATAGTAATTTCTTCTACGGTTTGTTTATGACCATAAGATATGTCTTTATAGTTCCTTTTAAATACCATTATTTTCTGCTCATTCGTACAAAACTTTTAATTGTTGAATGTGTCAATTCTGATAATCTTTGCCAAACCCAAATTTCAATGTTGTACGGCGTCACCTTATTATGTAGCAAACAAAATTAGAACAAATCACTGTTATTTTAGCAGTAGCTTTTTTAAGGAGCCCAGAGTAGGCCTACTAGTAGGCCTATACCTACCTGACACACACACATTTGAAGGATCAGTATTTTGTCTTGGAGTTCACTCTCCCAGCTGAGATACCCATTTTTTTGGGACCAGGAACTCGCATTTGAACTTCTATCATCAGCTACATAATGTAAATCCTAGATAAATGTACAAGCCTATGCTCTAAAATCCTAAGCTATGGTACCCACAATCATCTACTTTTTACTAAAATAATGGTTGCAAGTTAAATATTTTGATTCATGTTGATGCTTTTGTCTCGAAGAAACCAGGTAAATTAATCTGCTTTTCGTATCCGGCCGACGATGGTGTGCTCCCACTTACGAACAGTGGCATTTGCAACTCGTTTCACTTGCGAACACTCAAGTAGATAAGACACGTAATTACTTTTTGATACGTGAGAGTACGTCCCACTTGCGAACACACAAACAACGATGTATGCACATCCACCCTGTATTGTGTTTATGTTTTTATAATTCGTTAAATGTATTTTTTGTTACCAACTACGTTTACCAAGTTACAATTTTATAAAACGCACACACACACACACACACACACACACACACACACACACACACTTGCATAGCCGCTCCCTCACTCTCTCACTCTCTCTCTCTCTAAATTAAAAAGGAAGGTTATTTTTTATTTATTTTTATTAGTCAACTTGTAGAACGGACGACGTGATCTTGAGAAACATCCCAACTTCAGAATCTTTTTCATATCTTTTAGTTTATCCAATTCAGTATACTTTTTCGTCCTTTTCATACCTTAAAAATTTCACTCCATCGTTACATCGTGTTCTGAATAGATTTATCTGCCTCAGATTATAAACATTTGATAATGTTTTTTATTCTTGGATGTGGTCTTCCAACGTGGCTGTTTAGTTTCTGATGCGTGCTTGTACGGTATTATTCATTGTATGACTCGGAAGTAGCAGTTCCGTAACTCCTGTGGCACTAATCATTGTCTAGCTATTGTTCTACGAAACAATTAAAGAATTAATCGAGTTTCTCTTCCTCTGGAACTTGACCATGGATATACTGCCAGCCACATTCTACATCTTTTCGAAGGAAAGCAAGTATGGCACACATTAGGATTTTTGTGCTCCCTAAGTCATTTGAATGTGTATACTCGTGCAAAGTGACTACTGTAGCTTTTGAATTTTCCATTCATGAAAAATTACTTTTAATCTTTCAAACTCTCTTTTCTATTGATTTAACCAAAAATCGGGAGCTTAGCTTGCACAACGTCTTCGCCCGGACGGAAACTACTCTCGTCAATTTTCAAACCGGGACAATTGACAAACTGGCCGGGACCCCGGGATCAGGTCGTCAAACCGGGACAATCCCGGTCAAACCGGGACGTATGGTAAGCCTATTTATACATGTATTTATCGGTTTTCAATATTGATGTGAGCATTGTACTGTAGAATTAGGAAGCGATTGTATTGAACGAATCACGATTATCAAATGATATACGGTATTCCTTTTAGTTCAACAATTCCGTCATCTCGTCTCCGGTACTTTGGAAAACCATTGTTATTTTCAATAGTTTAACGTATAATGTTGCTCGGTTATTATGTGTACATATTCCACCAATCATGCAAGGAACATTAGGATTACGAGCTCTACAAGATCCATGTATCATTCTAGATAACAATTTTATGAATCCTTGGAAAACTGACTGGGTCAGGTATTTCTCCGCACAAAACTTAGGAGAAGCAAGAGGTAGTGTATTAACTTTTTAAGTTGTATATTATTATTATTTTTATTATGTTTTTACTATAAAATATTCATATTATTTTAATATGATTTTCTGGAACACGTTTGGTGGAAACGTAAAACCGGCCAGCTGATAAATAAGAGGTTGCGAGTTCAGACGTAGATGTGTATATATGTGTCAGCCAAAACAGTGTTTTGTAAACGTACACGTCTGTCATTACAACATTAAGAATGTTATTTGACTTTGAGTAGGTACTCATGTTGACGGGAATGAGAAATCTTGTCTCTGTGCTGGAGACCTGTGGTGTTAGCGCTGAATAGACACAACACATATCACTGTACATAGCAGTGGCTGACGTATATTAACCATTTCTGAGTTCGAGATACCACAACTCAGATTAAACTGTGCACAATGTTTGTAGAAAATACGGACGTGTGTGACGTAGACGCCAGTTTGCAAAATGCATAATCGTTCCCGCCAGAAATGTAATCAGGTTTCTCGTTTATCTTGTCTCAGCCAAATAAACATTACTATGCGTTTACCATGTTCCAGTGTCCTCCTTATTTCATAAACACTTGAGAAATTTTATTGTTTCTTACAGAGGCAACCTTAGAGGTGTCCGGCAGGTGTAAATGTACATAACTTCCTTGGCTCATTCTTTAATAAAAATAAGGGAAAGAAATAGAACGAATAAGAGAGAGAGAGAGAGAGAGAGAGAGAGAGAGAGAGAGAGAGAGAGAGAGAGAGAGAGAGAGAGAGAGAGAGAGGGAGAGAGGGAGAGTGAGAGTGAGAGAGAGAGATAGAGAGAGAGCAAGAAAGTGAGACAGAGGTACACAGACAGAGAGGAGCTGTTTCGTTAATCAGGGTAAAATTATATGCAAATTTTGAGAAGGACCGGTGTCCTAGGCCAATGAAAACTTAGCTAAAAACATTAAAAATACGAAATATATACAGTGTACACAAAATCTGAGGTGTACAAAACATATAAAAGACATGTCATAAGATTTATTTAACAAAAGAAATAATCGGAGTGGGCGAATGGTAGGAATAAATATGTAATTTAAACAATCCCTTTTAATAATAAATGGTTTTATAATAATTATGTTCAATACATATAGGCCTAAGTGTGTAAAACGAATTCCCTACAAGAGTTTTAAAGATTAATGAAGATTTAATTACTTCCCTACAAGAGTTAATGAAGATTTGTCTTAAATTTTTTCAGAGTTACATAATTATTATTTGTTAAAATATACATATATTTTATTCAGAAAATATTAGATATTTGTATTTAATCTTTTATTTTATTTTATTTTTATTTTACCGAGAATTATTACTATTTATAGAAAACCGTAGCAAAAAATATTTTTTAATAAAAGTCTATCTGTACCGTATTCATACTTTTACCAGTACAGGTACAACCTGTCATATCCGGACTAATATGGCGACCGGCCGATCCGGATATGGAAAAATCCGGATATCACAAGGTCATTTATAAATACCGTATTTTCTCGCATAATTAACGCAATTTTTTGACGAAAAATACCGGCGAAAATTTCGGGTGCGTAAATTATTCAAGGATTTCAGATATACCCAAATTTCATTTGAAATTTATTGACATTTAAAAGATACATTAAATATACTGTATTATACACAAAATCAGTTCAACTCATTGAAGTTATCGTCGGGGTATATTATAAAGATTCATAGTATGTCGTCATATCTGAGCGTTAGTTGAAAGGGACACTGTGCGCTGCGCCGTACGCTAGACAGAGAGCGTATAATAAGCAACTATCTCACTCTAACTTCGTCAGTAAAGCTCGCGGGCGGATGAGTGAATTTTATTCAATTCACTTTTGCAGTTCAACCTGCGATAACTTCAAAACCAATAAATATACAGCAATTCTGAAAACTGCATTGTGTTCAGTAATTAAATCTCCATAAGTAGCCAAAATTCTCAATTAATATAATTAACAATTACAGAAGATACACAGAAGAAGAACGTGTTTTTTGAGTAGTATCTTTACATCCCTAACCATGTCGCTAACCAAAATTGCAAAAATTAGTTTGGAGATACGTCAGGATATGGGAGGTTCCGGATATCACAGGTCCGGATGTGACAGGTTGTACTGTACTTTTTAACTACATATTATACTAATGTACAATGAAGATATACTTATTATATCTTTATTTAGTATATAGTTATTTACGTGTCAAGAAAAGAACGTGTGAATAAAGTGATCACAACATTTTATACCTTATATGTTTTCTGTCATTGAATGATTAACCCACTTTTTAATAACAGCGTTGAAAAATAGTTGATTACGTCTTTCAAAGATTATTTTTACTACGGTAATGAAATTAAAAATAACTAAGATCGTATACAGGAATTAAACGTAGGCGACTGGAAGCAGTAATTGTATAAACAGCCGAGACACACCACCTGCTAATATTGCAGGAATTGCTTACGTTCAGTAGACTTGGCAACGTTGTGACCTTCGTGACTTTATATACATTTTGTGGCAACACTGTGCATATTTTCCATCACTAAAAGCTAAACCGATATCCGTGATAAAATAGTAATGCATTTTTTTTACACGTGTGAGTCGTTTGTAACGATTATGTTAACAGGGTAATTATTATTCAACTTTTTTCAACAAACTATCTTGAAACGGATATATATTTTTACGGTTTTTTATGCTGATTACGAATATGTAAGAATAAAATGTCTAAGCTTACTCGTAACTTTTATATATGGGGTCTCAAAAAGATCAACTTCTCTGGTCAGAACTTGCATGTTTAGCTAATGATGGATAAACGTGATTATATATTACTATAATATTTATAACTATTTTACCTCAAGATATATTTTTTCCTTTAGGAACATGTTTCGGGAGATCCTGTTCTCCCATCTTCAGCCTTCGCCATCTTGCTTCTGGTGCAGTATTTGTGTGTTGGCTTCTGGATGTTATTAAGGTGGTTTGTTGGTCTTTGGTCCTTCAATGTTGCATTATTGTGTGTGGTTGTGGTATCTGTTTTTGTATTTTGTGTATTTTCGATGTTTAGTGCTTTGAATATTGTGTCATGTTTTGTATTGATTTGTATTTGTTCTGTTATTAATTTGTTTTATGTTTTATGTTTGTAAATCTGTAAATTTTCCCAAATGTTCATTATCGTGCCTTTGTGTGGTATATTTTTTATTAGTGTTACATTGGTTATGTCTGGGAATTCATGTCCTGTGTTTATTGCATGTGTGGCTAAATTGGATTTATATATATTTGGTTTTTTGTATGCATTTAGGTGTTCAAAATAACGTTTTTTCAGCTGTTTTTTTGTTTGTCCTATATAACATTTATTGCAATCTTGGCATTCAATTTTGTATATACCGTTGGTTGTTGTATTATCTTTGTTGTGTGAGCTATTTAGATTTTGTAAATTATTTTTATTAGTTTTGTATGCTATTTTTATATCTGTGTTAACCAATGTAACATAACATAACCAATGTAACACTAATAAATCATATACCACACAAAGGCACCATAATGAACATTTGGGAAAATTTACAGATTTACAAACATAAAACACAAAACAAATTAATACCAGAACAAATACAAATCAATACAAAACATGACACAATATTCAAAGCACTCAACATCGAAAATACACAAAATACAAAAACAGATACCACAACCACACACAATAATGCAACATTGAAGGACCAAAGACCAACAAACCACCTTAATAACATCCAGAAGCCAACACACAAATACTGCACCAGAAGCAAGATGGCGAAGGCTGAAGATGGGAGAACAGGATCTCCCGAAACATGTTCCTAAAGGAAAAAATATATCTTGAGGTAAAATAGTTATAAGTATTTTAGTTTATATACATCAAGAAACGGACTGTAGCAGAAAGTGACTCAAATATATATATATATATATATTTCAATCACTTTCTGCTACAGTCCGTTTCTTGATGTATATAATACATTTAATATTTATACTAAATTTACCACCAATATCCCAGTAGAAGAAACAATTGACATAATAATAAACAAACTTAAAGAACAAAATGAAAACAAACAATATATAACCGAAATAAAAAATAGTCTCCAACTAATACTAAAACAAAATTACTTTGAATTTAATAGCAAAATTTATCAACAGAAAGAAGGTTTAGCAATCGGATCACCATTATCAAGCATAATAGCACAAATATTCCTACAACACATAGACACCAAAATACAAATTATCATAAAAACACATCACCCAAATGGCATATGGATAAGATATGTAGATGATGGATTGTATATATCAAATAACAAAGCACAAATGCAGAGAACATATTGAAACAAATCAATAACATACATCCCAAAATACAATTCACAGAAGAAAAAGAAAAACATAACAAGATCAACTATTTAGACATAACCATCACAAGATACAACAAACACATACAATATGCAATATATAGAAAACCAACTTCCACTAACATCATTATACCTAACCATTCTGACCACCCACCACAACATAAAATGGCAGCATTTTATTCGTTATTTAACAGAATGTACAAAATACCCCTAAACAAACAAGAAACTGACAAGAAAGAAATATAATATACCAAATTGGTTATGAAAATGGATACAATAAAAATACTATGAACAAAATAGAAAATAAAATCAAATACAAAATAAAAACTGAACAATTAAGAATTAATCAAAATGAACAACACATAAATAATAACAGCAACAAAAATGGGCCACATTCACATACATAAATAATAAAATGACAAAACTAACAAAACTATTTAAAAACACAGATATAAAAATAGCATATAAAACTAATAAAAATAAATTACAAATTCTAAATAGCTCACACAACAAAGATAATACAACAATTAATGGTATATACAAAATTAAATGCCAAGATTGCAATAAATGTTACATAGGACAAACAAAAAAACAGCTGAAAAAACGTTATTTTGAACACCTAAACGCATACAAAAAACCAGAAATATATAAATCCAATTTAGCCACACATGCAATAAACACAGGACACGAATTCCCAAACATAACCAATTTATCACTAATAAAACATATACCACATAGAGGCACCATAATGAACATTTGGGAAAATTTACAAATATACAAACATAAAACACAAAACAAACTAATACCAGAACAAATACAAATCGATACAAAACATAACACAATATTCAAAGCACTCAACATCGAAGATACACAAAATACAAAAACATATACCACAACCACACGCAATAATACAACTTTAAAAGACCAAAGACCAACAAACAACCTTAATAACATCCAGCAGCCAACACGCAAATACT
The DNA here is from genome assembly GCA_034769895.1 of Magicicada septendecula. Lineage (NCBI taxonomy): Eukaryota > Metazoa > Arthropoda > Insecta > Hemiptera > Cicadidae > Magicicada > Magicicada septendecula. The sequence continues at coordinate 330,452,932 of CM068375.1, forward strand.
TAACCAGAAACAAGATGGCGAAGGCTGAGGATGAGAGAACAGGAACTCTCGAAACATGTTCCAAATAGAAAAAACATCTTGAGGTAAATTTAGTATAAATATTAAAAGTAACATATATATATATGTATTATACATATATGTATATATACATGTATATAGTAATATTGATACTAATATTTCTATTATAGTCAGCTGTGTGAGACATACTCCAGTCTGTCTGTCTGTCTCACACCGCTGACGAAGGCGCACATCACGCCAAAACTCGTACGGGAGGAAACAAAGTAAGTTTCACAAGCGTAAGTATAATATTCTATATAACCAATTAAGTCACTAATCACAAGCATTAATTATCACCATTAAAGAGTTTGTAATCAACAATGTAGTATCTTGCAACAAATAAAAAACTGTTCACACGGAATAATAATGTCAACTTATATAAAACAGAATTGTATTACAATTGTTCTGAACAATTAAAAAACGCATAACACTTCGCCACAATACTTCGAAATGCACTGTGTAAATCGCCCAACAATAACTGAACTGAGTAATCGCCGAGTAAGACTAACTAAGTGCCGCTGAATGCCTACATTTATACTCCGATGAAATACCACTATATTCCATAATACGCGTTAAGAGCGGTACTAGAAAACGCCAGAACGTAATTGACTGCGGCCTTGCACACAGCACGCGGGGACTGGTGAAATATGGATAAGTCTTCGCGGACGCGTGACAAGTGTCACGTAATTGTCCTTCATCTCAAAGTGTAGCAATATGCACGCACACACATATTACAGCCGGATTACACTGGAAAAGCCGAGAAACAGCTAGCATGTCTGTAATATCGTTACAACATGTTGTTCTTCGTTGTTGTAACCAGAGACAGGGCAGCCATGTTTATTGTCCAACAATCCACAGCTGACTGATATGACGGGTGGTCTAACAGTCTACAAACGGAGACACGGCAACATCGGTTGGCGTACAAGAGCACTAAGTAGCACTGCCAACCTACAAAAAATTATAACGAAGTCGCGGATACTTATTGATTTACCCTTGTACTAACGTTTCGACAGCTCAAGCGATCGTAAGTTTCTAAGTAGGGACAATTATGAAGACAATGTGAGTGTCTTAAAGACTGGTAACAAAAATGATGAATACACATGTGGAAGAGGAATGTATCCAACTTTAGGATTAGGATTTCTATCGTCTATTTAAAGCCGAACACCTTAGTTACCATGTTGCGATATAAAGTCCGCCATTACGCTTCATCGCTGACGAGGGTTTCCTGAGTAAATCGCGTCTATTATTTGGTTTTACAATATCCAGTAGAAACAATTCTGGTAACTTAAATGGTCTGTTGGTCTGAGTTCTTGCGTCAGTTGTGTCTTGCAGCCATTCAAGTGTAAACCATTTTGTGAATCGTCTGCATTGTAACAAAGTCCTTAGGGTTTTACGGCCGGAGTCAATAAGTTATTATTTAAACGGTCCAATGCCAGGTTATTAGGTAGTAGTCTTGTGTTGTTGAAACCAAACGTTTTGGTATTACTGTGTGTTTTTCTGCCACTGAAGATAGCCTCGTTAAAATCTATAACGTTTGGTTTTAACAACATAACGCCATGACATTGCATTATGTTTCTCGGAATGGTGATACTTGTGTAGAGAAGCAAGTCAATTTCTCTAGTCTTGCACAAATGGTTTCTTTCACGATCACAAGGCTTACAAAAAAAAGACTGACACGAGGATTCCCATAGATTTATTACCACAGTAGAAAATGTTTTTTGAATAACACAATCAGGCTCCCACCTGTTGATTGATCAGGTGTCTTTTGTCGACCAAATTTTCAGTCCCATTTTTGAGACCACGTGTAATGCGCATTTGCCATAACAACGCGTGCTCAATGACAGTCAATAGTACCGTAAGAAACTCGCATAAGCCGGTCTTTCATTGCCGCCAACATTACAGAGCAAGAGATGCTCCCTATTCAAATATTGCATTCTTTACTGTCACCTGTACGTAACTTCACTTTGCATTACATTCATTATACGTATTACGTATACAATTGTTAAGAGTGTATACAAGCCTATCTGCTGGACGTTGATAGAATTAGAGACGATTGCCCTGTATTATTCCCTTTTCACAGCGGGAAATTCAGTCTTGTTTTTGGTATCAGCTGTGCCTAGTAGAAAGGTAAATGCATTATGGTAGAGAAAGCATGCATTTTGTAGTTTTCGGTTTTTGCGTATTGCTTAATTTCTTCTGATACGTGTATTGTAGAAACACTGAGAAGACATTCCTATCGCTACTCTAGTTTCTCTTATATCCAGGCAAGAACGTATCTCATTATTATCATTTTTTTAAAGTTTTATCCATAAAATTTTTAATTTTTTTAAAGCAATAAAATCCTATGTATCCACGTCTTATGTAAACTGCTTTTCTTAGCTGTCTGGATTACAGTTATTAATTGAACAGCTGTATAAATAGGTGTACTTTTCAAGACCAGCTTTCTTTGCTTTTCTATTATTAAATATAAACACTTCCCTACATTTTAGGTGTGACCAATTACTAAAACATCATGTGCAATGCTTTTAGAGTTGTAAGCAGAAACTACATATATGTACAAAACAACAACTTAATTATGATTTGTTGCCCGACTTAACTATCAGAGAAGAAGATAATCGCCTCTTCTTTGCATTCGCTTTGTAAAAATCGAAAAGACATGAACCGATTACATTAGGATCCCTATTACCAGCTCCTCATATAAATTATAAAATGGCCTGTACTTCGACCGATATAGTAAATTTAAAAATTATAAACTGAAAACCGTCGTTTATAATACCGTGCAGGAACGTCAGCACAAGGAGTTTAAGTACTGCCTGTAAATTATAGCATGCGGCCAAACATTTTTTTTTCCTTCGCAGGCGTTCCAGCTTTGCACCTTTAGATTCTTATTTTCCGCTTAATTCAAATTCCTTTCAATCATTTTCATATTCATGTCGTCAAAAACTTTTCCACCTGAAATTTTTCCGTTTCTCGCAGAGTGAACATAGTACATTGTTAAGGACGAAATGTATATTTGAATTCTGTCAAAAAAATGGTACGGTATTTTCAGTAATTTCCGTAGATTTTTCTTTGTTCCCGGCACTACCTAACATAAGCTTGTGGGTGCAGTTGTCTTAATGATATATTCCCACAACTAATACAATCTCTTCCACCATACCTTATACAGAAACAACAGAATCATGTCTTCTACCAGAAACCAATGGATATTAGAGCAAGGGGGAGATCCCGAAATAGATTCAAAGAACAGATGGAGGAGGACCTCAGAAAGCTTAACATAAGAAACTGGAAACCACGACACGCAATAGGGAAGAATGGTGTCGATTCTTGGAGCAGGCTAAGACCCACCAAGTTGTAGAGCCAAGGCTAATGATGAATATAATCTCTATTAATTTATTGTCGTAGGTAATCCGTCTAATTCTGCACATAAAATTAACATTTTGGAATTTCTTCCTAACCATAGAATCCAGGGTAGGCCGATTATTGTTTGTCTTGAATATCATCAACCACATTTATTGCCTTCATTATTTGAGGTTTTCCAGACGTCGACATCGACATTATTTGTAATCATTTTGACCTACATCTGGTGTTTCAATCGCGTGCATACAGGTGATACCAAAGCGGTCGGTATCCATTTAATAATACTTTTGATCTCAAGTGTAATTAATACTCTACAGAGCAGTTATACACAGGGCGTTTCTAAATTAAAAGCTCACTGCATCGGACAGTAAATTAATTCGTTATTGTCCTGAAAACTAATATGCACTAGAGAAGAGATGATTGCTAATACGGATATGTTTTCAATTAATGAAACGGAAAACTAATTTTGGTGTTCATTTTCTCGCTGCGTTTATTCCACAGACCGGAATATGTTAGTTTCGCGTATTACGCAGAGTAGAATGCACAATATAAAATGTATATATGCTGAGTATCTAATTTTATTAAAGGCGAACAAGTTGCACACTGAAATCAAGAGGGCTGAAACCGTGAAATTTTTGAAACCTGATTTGTGACAGAATATCTACTCATTTATGAGATCTCTTTTAAAAAGATTAGGGGCACAGGTGCTATCATAGAAAACACAATTCTACAGACATTTCTGTTTATGCAGTTAACAGTCTGTAACACATAACTTACTGCAATGCAGCTACATAAAAATTGTGGCTGTATTGAAAGTAGGGTGACGTCTGAAAAACTTTAAACAATGAAGGCAATAAATTTGGTTGATGATATTCACGTCAAAGAATAATCGGCATACCCTGGATTCTATGGTTAGGAAGAAATTCCAAAATTTTATGTGCAGAATTAGACGGATTACCTACGACAATAAACGAATAGAGATTATATTCATCATTAGCCGTGGCTCTACAACTTGGTGGGTCTTAGCCTCCTATAAGATTCGACTCAATTCTTCCCTATTGCGTGTCCTGGTTTCCAGTTTCTTATGTTAAGCTTTCTGAGGTCCTCCTCTATCTGTTCTTTGAATCTATTTCGGGATCTCCACCTTGCTCTAATATCCATTGGTTTCTGGTAGAAGACATGTTTCTGTTGTTTCTGTAGAAGGTATGGTGGAAGAGATTATATTAGTTGTGGGAATATGTCATTAGGACAACTGCACACACAAGCTTATGTTAGGTAGTGCCGGGAACAATGGAAAAGCTACGGAAATTACAGAAAATACCGTACCATTTTTTTTGACACAATTCAAATTTACATTTCGTCCTTAAAAATGTACTATGTTCACTCTGCGAGAAACGGAAAAAATTCAGGTGGAAAAGTTTTTGACGACTTGAATATGAAAATCATTGTAAGGAATTTGAATTAAGCAGAAAATAAGAATCTAAAGGTGCAAAGCTGGAACGCCTGCGAAGGAAAAAAAAATGTTTGGCCGCATGCTATAATTTACAGGCAGTACTTAAACTCCTTGTGCTGACGTTCCTGCACGGTATTATAAACGACGGTTTTCAGTTTATAATTTTTAAATTTACTATATCGGTCGAAGTACAGGCCATTTTATAATTTATATGAGGAGCTGGTAAAAGAGATCCTAATGTAATCGGTTTATGTATTTTCGATTTTTACAAAGCGAATGCAAAGAAGAGACGATTATCTTCTACTCTGATAGTTAAGTCGGGCAACAAAACATAATTAAGTTGTTGTTTTGTACATATATGTAGTTTCTGCTTACAACTCTAAAAGCATTGCACATGATGTTTTAGTAATTGGTCACACCTACAATGTAGGGAAGTGTTTATGTTTAATAATAGAAAAGCAAAAAAAGCTGGTCGTGAAAAGTAAACCTATTTATACAGCTGTTCAATGAATGACTGTAATCCAGACAGCTAAGAAAAGCAGTTTACATAAAACGTAGATACATAGGATTTTATTGCTTTAAATAAATTTCAAAATTTTATGGATAAAACTTTAAAATAAATGATAATAATGAGATACTTTCTTGCCTGGATATAAGAGAAACTAGAGTAGCGATAGGAGTGTCTTTTCAATGTTTCTAAAATACACGTATCAGAAGAAATTAAACAATACGCAAAAAAGGAAAACTACAAAATGCTTTCTCTACCATAATGCATTTACCTTTCTACTAGGCACAGCTGATACCAAAAACAAGACTGAATTTCTCGCTGTGAAAAGGGAATAATACAGGGCAATCGTCTCTAATTCTATCAACGTCCAGCAGATAGGCTTGTATACACTCTTAACAATTGTATATGTAATACGTATAATGAATGTAATGCAAAGTGAAGTTACGTACAGGTGACAGTAAAGAATGCAGTATTTGAATAGGGAGCATATCTTGCTCTGTAATGTTGGCGGCAATGAAAGACCGGCTTATGCGAGTTTCTTACGGTACTATTGACTGTCATTGAGCACGCGTTGTTATGGCAAATGCGCATTACACGTGGTCTCAAAAATGGGATTGAAAATTTGGTCGACAAAAGACACCTGATCAATCAACAGGTGGGAGCCTGATTGTATTATTCAAAAAACATTTTCTACTGTGGTAATAAATCTATGGGAATCCTCGTGTCAGTCTTTCTTTTGTAAGCCTTGTGATCGTGAAAGAAAACATTTGTGCAAGACTAGAGAAATTTACTCGCTTTTCTACACAAATATCACCATTCCGAGAAACATAATGCAATGTCATCGCCTTATGTTGTTAAAACCAAATGTTATAGATTTTAACGAGGCTATCTTCAGTGGCAGAAAACACACAGTAATACCAAAACGTTTGGTTTTAACAACACAAGACTGCTACCTAATAACCTGGCATTGGACCGTTTAAATAATAACTTATTGACTCCGGCCGTAAAACCCTAAGGACTTTGTTACAATGCAGACGATTCACAAAATGGTTTACACTTGAATGGCTGCAAGACACAACTGACGCAAGAACTCAGACCAACAGACCATTTGAGTTACCAGAATTGTGTCTACTGGATATTGTAAAACCAAGTAATAGACGCGATTTACTAAGGAAACCCTCGTCAGCGATGAAGCGTAATGGCGGACTTTACATCGCAACATGGTAACTAAGGTGTTCGGCTTTAAATAGACGATAGAAATCCTAATCCTAAAGTTGGATACATTCCTCTTCCACATGTGTATTCATCATTTTTGTTACCAGTCTTTAAGACACTCACATTGTCTTCATAATTGTCCCTACTTAGAAACTTACGATCGCTTGAGCTGTCCAAACGTTAGTACAAGGGTAAATCAATAAGTATCCGCGACTCCGTTATAATTTTTGTAGGTTGGCAGTGCTACTTAGTGCTCTTGTATGCCAACCGATGTTGCCGTGTCTCCGTTTGTAGACTGTTAGACCACCCGTCACATCAGTCAGCTGTGGATTGTTGGACAATAAACATGGCTGCCCTTTCTCTGGTTACAACAACGAAGAACAACATGTTGTAACGATATTACAGACCATGCTAGGTGTTTCTCGGCTTTTCTAGTGGAATACGGCTGTAATATGTGTGTGCGTGCATATTGCTGCACTTTGAGATGAAGGACCATTACGTGACACTTGTCACGCGTCCGCGAAGACTTATCCAGATTTCACCAGTCCGCGCGTGCTGTGTGCAAGGCCGCAGTAAATTACGTTCTGGCGTTTTCTAGTAGCGTTCTTAACACATAGTATGGAATATACTGGTATTTCATCGGAGTATAAATGTAGGCATTCAGCGGCACTTAGTTAGTCTTACTCGGCGATTACTCAGTTCAGTTATTGTCGGGCGATTTAAACAGTGCATTTCGAAGTACTGTGGCGAAGTGTTATGCGTTTTTTAATTGTTCTGAACAATTGTAATACAATTGTGTTTTATATAAGTTGATATTATTATTCCGTGTGAACAGTTTTTTTTATTTGTTGCAAGATACTACATTGTTGATTACAAACTCTTTAATGGTGATAATTAATGCTTGTGGTTAGTGACTTAATTGGTTATATAGAATATTAAATTTTCGCTTGTGAAACTTACTTTGTTTCCTCCCGTACGCGTTTCGGCGTGATATGCGCCTTCGTCAGCGGTGTGAAAGAGACAGACAGACTGGAGTATGTCTCACTCCGCTGACGAAGGCGCACATCACGCCGAAACGCGTACGGGAGGAAACAAAGTAAGTTTCACAAGGGAAAGTTTAATATTCTATATAATTTAGTGCTGTGAAAAAAGAAGATGAACTATTAAAACAACTAAATTGGTGTCTTGTATTTTGTTTTCCACTGTACCATATGCCAATCACTAGACCGTCGTAAAAATATAGTTTTCCGTTGTTCGTTGTCTGTTGTCTGAAGGTCTATAAGGTGTCAAAATTCACAGAAGACTTTCAAACAATATGTGGATAATGTTTTACCACAGCGAAGTGTGTATATATGGATCGAAAAATTCAAAAATGTTCGGACAAACATCACAGTCACGAGACGAGGAAAGATCAGGGCGCCCAAAGTCTGCAACTACTGACGCAATTATTCAAGAAGCTACTGTCATGATTCAGACAAGCAAACACTATCAACGAAGCGACGTACTATCGGCACAATTATCCATGTTCTGTACGATTGGCTTCCGTAACGTGTCTGCACGATGGGTTCCAAAACAGCTCACTGAAGAACTCAAGCGTAATCGTGTGACCATCCCTTAATGATTACTACGCGTAGTTCGCTATGCTAATAAAGGTGAAGCTTCTATAAAACGAACAGTCATTGGAGATGAAGCGTGGATCCACCAGTTTGAGCCTGCATGCAACCGCTAAAACATGGAGTGGAAACATCGTGAATCTCCAGTCAAAAAGAAATTCAAGAGTCAACTCTCTGCAGGAAAGGTAATACTCACAGTATTCTGGGACTTACAATACTGCTACAATATTTAGATACGTTCTTAGTTGTAAATATTGTAAGATACAGTGAGGTGCTATCCAACGAACTGAAGCTTACAATTCGATCCAAACGCCAAGGTCCATTGTTGGGAGGAGTGCTTTGATGCATTATATCGCACGCCTACATACAGTTGCCCGCACTATCCAAACCCTGGAGAAACTGCGTTTCGAAATGTTGGACCATCCTGCATACAGCCCTGACCTCTCTCCGTCGGATAACCATGTCTTTAGCCAACCTGAAAATGTCTTAAGGACCTGTCGATTCTCCAGAGACCAGGAAGTGAAGGAAGCGGTGCATACATTCTTTGCTACTCAGTCTAACAATATTTTTTTTCTGCTGATATCCGTAAGCTTGTGCAACGATGGACCAAATGTATTGAAAAAACAAGAGGGCTGTGGTGAAAAATAAACTAATTGTCATATTTCTATTGTTATTATAATAAATTTTAAAAATTGTTTGCAGATAGTTATTGACTTACCTTCGTACTTAACGATGAGACAGTTTCAAAATCAAACACGCCTGCCAAGCACGACAATTGTAATAAATAATTTGTTTTTATCTACTTTACTTAGATGCATATACTTTCTAACTCGTGACCTTAAGTTATGAACAAAAGAACTCAGTAAATGAAAAATAAATTAATGTTAGTTACTACAGTTCATTCAACGAAATGTGAAAGTAAACTGAACACTTCCCACAGAAGACAAGAGATTCTCTGTTTAACTCCCTGCAGAGATGTTGGTTGCTCCAGTGTTGTATACACAGGATTCTATTTGCCGTATCCTGCAGACCGTTAACCGTTTGTCTGTTTGTCAGAGTTTGCCTTTGATCAAACCAGGCCTTTGATTCATATATGTTTATATCTGCCGTCCCCCACATTAGTCAATAATAAGGCTTTGAATTTATTTCTGTACTTGATAAATATATTGTACATGTCCTCAAATAAATTACTTATTTTTTTTATTTTTATAAAACAGCTCCCAAATAAAGGAAACCAGTGAATATATGTTTGTAGCGAAGGTTAAAATACATTTGCGTTTTACATACTTACTCCCTCTTCACTGCAGATTTAGATAGTAAATCTTTTACTTATAAATAAAGGAAAACGTTTGACACCTCAGCAGTTATAAAATACAAGAAAAGCGTTTATAATAATATAAAATAATTGCTTTCCAACAGGTTCCTTACGTTTATTCCGTCTTCTACTCGTTTTGGTCTTCCTATGGCAAGTGGGGTTTTAAATAAAATTACTGTTTATTACATATATTTGACATTACATTTGTTAAAAAAGCAGATTTTAAGTTACTAACTTGCTGATTAACACATTTTACACAATCCATGCGTCCCTGAGTGTGGCTGAGGAAACGTATATCCAATTACTTAAGTGGCTAACAATTATTAAGTTAACACTACTACTGGCCTTGAGTTGATGTTCTTACCCCATTCCCCCACTTTGTTTAGTAACTCGGCCGGCAAACACTAACTTATAATATTGTGAATTAACTAAACGTGTCTCCTAGCGTGCAGCGTCGAGGTAACAGAATCTTTCCCACTAATGTGTTACAAAGCTATCCGATCATCATAAGGTTTACAACTGACGATTGGCAATATTCACAGTAGCTTCGGAAAACAATTTTCCCGATAAGTGGGATGTTAACATCAATAATAGTCCTAGAAGTATGTTGTGTGTATGTGCTTTCCCAGAACATATTAACAAAATGAAACACAAAATAAGAAATATATGTTAAGATGTAAACCACACAAGAAACTAATATAAAAGTGTATAACGAAATTAAAAAATTGCCAACTTTAACGAAAATAAACAACCCTATGAAAAATATTACCAGACCTTTGAAAACCTCTGATATTAAACTGGATGTTAGCTAAATTATTATGAGTTAAAATTAATACAGTAGTACCCCTGTCCTACGAATTCCAATAACCCGAATTCCCCAAAATATTTACTTGGAAGGCTGAACTATGAAAAATAATTATTAGTCTCCGGTGTATCTATAAAATTATTCAGGTAATTTTATAATCATTGTTAATTGTAATTAATAATTTAAGTTTTAATAATTACTAAAAATTAGGCTTAGGTTTCTTGATAATTATTAATTCACGTGTGTGGAATGAAGTGTTGTCTACTAAGAGTTTTAATGTAACAAATGTTATGAAGTAAACGAAGAAGAATTAACAAATAATTTGGTCTATTTAAAATAGAAAAGCAGGAATATTTAAATACATGACTAAGTATGTCTAGATAGACTTATGCCAGTATAAATGGTAAAGGTGAGTGATTTAGTAAAATCGACTCTTTAAATTAAATATATAGGAAAAAACTAAACAGAAATAATATAGAACACTGTAGATGCCACGTAGCGGCAGATTAGAATAGAAGAATAGAATAAATGAATAGAAGTTCTGCCGTGGGAGTTGGTCCAGTGTTTTCCGTGAAGTAACCCCCTGCCTTGTGTCAATATCCTGCATCAGTTTGTCAGCTGTTGGTTAAACGGGAACTACTTCAGATAGCATTTATTAATGGACTGAGCACCTGTGTTGTGCTAACTGAAGCTGGAGAGAAATCAAGGCCCGTTTGAATCATAAAGGATTTTTCCAGGACTGTTAACAAACATTTGACAGCACTGGGCCTGCACACACGGGATCAATTGAGCATTTGTTGTCTAAGAATATGTTGCTACATAAACAAAAATATGTAAAATCTATTTATGTGTTTTTTTATGTAATGAATATGTCTTTAAATAATAAATACTTCTGCAATAATTACCTTTTTTAATATTAAGTTACTAAAAACATGTTATTATTTACTGTATTGTGAAAGGCAGTGTGTTAATATGATTGGCCAAATAAAAACAAGACGCCATTATATAAAGCATTGCAGTTTGTACACAATCAGGATTGTATACTTTACACGTATTGCCTGTAGTAAACAAAGTAAATTGAATATAATCTCTGCGACCCAGACTTTCTACGCTGGGTTTCCTTCCGGCACCCATTTCCAGGTCCTCTACTTCTCAACGTATATCTTCCTGTAAATAAACAAACGCACACACAACGCACAAACTTATATATTTAAATGGTAAAATAGAAATTTAGTTTTCAATGAAACTTTCAATATATTTTTTTATACTTATTTGGTATATTTTCATGATGCATTGAGCAAACTTTATCCAACTCACTAAAAATAGGATTGATAAGTTAATTTATTTATATAATCAGCACGTGAACACAATGTAAACGCTGTGTACAAAAATAAGATTGAAAAATTAGTATTATTTGAAACAAGTGATTTTCTAGTCAATAAAGCAAATACGATTTTATATTCCTGGTAATATTGTAACGTACTGAGTAGATTCGTTTATTTGTTAATGCATTTTTGCCCCAAGTTGCTGGTGCTAATATGTAAAGTAGTATTTTTTTATCCCCTTTTCGTTGGTGTCAATTCTATGAAATTAATAATATTGGTTTAATATAAATAAATAACTGAATTTAGTCTTTTTAGCTTCTGTAACTTTCATTTAATAACAAACGACTCTTTAGACTATCTTCGAAGTTGTTGAGCGCCAAATTGTTTAATAGAATAAAAGCTATTAAAACAAATAAAATTAAATAATAATCTAATTTTTCCAAGTTATTTAGTTAATTAGTAATCATTGAATTACTTGGTTGAAGAATGTTTACCTTGTTCTCGTTGTATAAATTCAGTAAATTTGAAATTAAATTTATACCTGTAGTGGTAGTTCTACCACTGTATTCTTCTTCACTTCTGCTTAATGTTTATTCAGAAAATATTTATAGTCATGAATTTTTTTTTTGAAATTCTTTATTAATTTTCTTCCTTTATTATATTTAATTAACTTACCAATCTGAATTATTGAAATCAAAAGTTGTACCAAAAATTATGTGTTGCCAACCTCTCTGCTATGGTGACAAACAACACTCATTCAAATACATGACAAGGAAAAAATGGTTAACTACGAAAATTAATAATAATTAAACATACAGATTAAATTCTTTAATATTCTCTTATTTTTTTCTTTAATTCTTATATTTTTTCTATCAATTAAGTTAGATCACTTTCATATTAATTATTTGTGGAGGCTAGTAAAATTTTTTCAGCTCAGCGGGTGGCACTCCTTCTTGTCCAGGCAGAGATTATCAGTTAAAATATTTATGGGTATTAAAATTTTGTGGATTCTTTTCACTACAAGAATATTGACGGAAATACCTTTTGTGAACTACAAAACGTTATACAAATACAGTCAAATATAATATAAAGTAACAACAAATTAAATCTAAATACAAATATTTCGTTTATGAAACGTGTCTGCTTTTAGGTTAGAAAGTGTGTGAAAAGGTTATACTCTTTCCAAATATTTTAACACTCAACGAAATAATGGTTCAAAAAATGAAATATTTATAATAATATCTCTGTCTCAATTCAGTGAAAGTGTTACACATAATTCATAAGCGTGTTGAAATGTAAAAGGGAATTATCATCAATCGTTGTTAATTCGTTTTATAATCTAATGTTTAGTCACTATACTTTCCTTTATATTTGTTTTACACTTTTATTTGGACACTTTAGCACCTTCCTTCTATTTTAAAATAACTTGACACTATATCCTTCTTCAATTATTTTTCTAATTAGGTATCGTTTTTACCCAACCTATCTTCAGTTCGATCCCAGACTCAATTTCCTCGCCCCGAGTTGTAGAGAGGTTTTAATGTTTACTCTTTTAAATCTAATAATGAACTAACTCATCTCGTTACAAATTTTGGTCGCCAAAACGCAAAAGTGTAAAATTTCCATTGGTGGAAATTTATAACATTGTTAGAAATGGCGTCAATTTTTTAGACAAAAATTAATAAAATTTCTTAAAACTAATACAATTCTCTTATACAATTTACAATCCGAAAGATAATTATGCCATTGAACAGCTTTTTTGTTACAGATTAATTGGAAATCTCACACGACTAGTTTATGTTTAGTAATTCCAAAATTACATTTTTATGAATTTTGCCTACTCTTACAAATTAAATTTAAACTAGCCCTTTCGAATACATTTCTCATTCCTATTATTGTACAACTAAATCTATGACCATAAAACACCTTTTTAAATTAGTTATTACTGGTATGAACATCAATTCTTTTTCAAATCTTTTGTTTTCACCATAGGCACTATTTGGCCTAGTGTCCCTTGTGCTAAAACTTATCCTATATAAAATTTTTCTTAATCTTATAAACATTTAAACTTTTGTATATCATCATTATGAATACTATTAACTATTACAATACATTTAACAGTCCATAACTACTTTGATATACTGTATGACCCTTTCATACCATTCCAGGTAGATGCAAGTCCTTGAGTCATACCATGTATTCCTAGTTATTATTAATTATTCATTATGAACCTTTTACAATTACATGTAACTTATTAAAGCAAACACAAACAAAATTATTATATTAACTAGTCGTTCACACATTAAATTATATACATAAAATGTTCTTTTCTACCTATTAATCTGGCATAAGTTCTTTACGTTAATTGTCTTTAATAGTTCACGTTATCGTTTTGTTTATATTATTCTTTTATCTGCTTATATCACAATATGTTAGTTTGTATAATGTTTACAGCTTTTAACACCATAGGCGTATAGTTTATGTAACATTACTTTTTACATTACTCTTATCCTATAACATACCCTATTAACATTCTTATAATTCTTATAAAATCTATCCATAGTTACAAATTTATTAGCAACAGTCATTATTTGTAAATAGTTAGATGCTTTTTAGTCTCAGTTACATATTACTTTAAAATCTAGGTCACTATTATACATAGAACTACATTTATTCCATTTCTCATTCCCATAGTTACATTTTGTCTAGTTAGTGTTTTCAATTACAGGCTTTTTCCTTATTTATGTCTTATTCATAACATGATTTATTGTAATTATAGTCCTCAAAGTTCCCTAAAGACATGTTCTTACATTTTAATTATTTTACTATACTTCATACTGGTTCTACAAGTTACATTTTTACTACTAATAGTTTATTCATTAGGTTCATTAATGATACCGTTTTGTACTTCAGTGATTTAAACCGTACTATTTTTATATGTTGGGTGGGGGAAGAAGCGTCACGTGACAATATTAAATTATACATTTTTGTGCTTAGTTTTGCGGGGTGACTCAGGGGAAGAGAGCTTGTTTTAGGATTTATTCGTTGTGAAGTGCTATAGGTTTGGATCAAGTTTGAGCCAATCAAACGCCGTTTAATTACATTTTGTAAAATACAACAGTGTGGTTGGGGTAGACAGATTGTTTGTGCGATATCTATATAAACATTCGTTTCCACCACGTCCCCAAACGCACTAGGCGTCGATTAATGCAAATACGGGTTTTTCCTGCAGGTGGTGAGGTGTGTGTTGTACATCAGGTAAAAGCAGTCGACAGTAAAATGCTTTGGATTATGATGATGGTAAATTATATCTGACTCCAATTTCAAATTTTCTTCTTGTAATTTACCATACATAAGGAAGGAAAAAATTTTTAAACTGAAACTCTTTGACTCTTTTCCTGTGAACCACACCATCTAGTGTTATGGGACCGCCTGAAAGTTTTACATGAGAATTGATCAGTGCTTTCAAGGGCATATGACATCTACAAGAACTGACAAAGAATTAAGAGATGCGATTAGAAATAAACCGCAAATGACGAATAAAGCACCTAAAGTAGCGGACCTGTAGTGAACTTTGTTCTAAAAGGCTTTGGTATCACTTTCCATTGCCCTTATCATTCGTTCCTCAGCATCTTTATAATCTTTTCTCAAATATTAGCATCAAGGCCTTTTCCGCCCTTTAGCCGCCGTACAAGACCACACCATTCCACCGACAAGACAGAGCGGAAACAGTCTGTTGTTGATTGTGGCACTGACGTGAACGACAATGCGAAGAAAAATTGTATGGCTAAATTTCACATTTCAGTGGATGTAACTATTCGCGGCATGTGATAATTATTACAGCTAATATACTGTGCGATGAGAAAACAGTGTGTAGAGGAATGTAATGAGAGTTAATTATTTACTTTCATACAGGTTATTCGGAATGTAATATTTCTATTGAACATACAGGCAATTTGATTGGAGAGTATTATTGGTTACCATATTGAATATTGGACAATTGCATAAAGAAAACTTTGGTTGTAGAAGTGAATGATATGAAAAGTGTCTTGAGGGTAACAAAGTACAACAGAATGAGAAGTACTGATATACGAAGGCAAATAGAGATACAGCTTTTTTTAATTTTACGGAAGGAAGACAATTGAGTTGGTGCGGCTACTTAAAAAGCATGCAGGGACCTGTTAAATGAATTTGGAAAACAAGAATTGCGAAGAACCCATACGTAATAGCAAGACCTACGCAGACATGTGACTAAGTATTTTCCTAAATGTTTAGAAAAGAAGTATGTGGGTGTGAGAAGCAAAGATGTTAGCAGTAGGTAGAAAGTGGAGTTGTGTGATAAAACTTTCGAATGTAATGTTACTTCTTGTATGTTATTGCACATGTATGAGCTGATAATTGATTTAACGATTTAATTAATTAAAACCTTATTTACTTTATTTAATCTACTGCGTTGTGGATATAATATAATCTACCATCGTATAGTGCTAGAGCTATGAATATTAAGAATATCAGTAAATAAAGTTAACACTGTAATACGAGTACAAGTATTATACTTTGGTTAATTATGTTACTATTGTGAGGAAATTGATTACTCCGGTGTTCAAGTATTTATTCCACTGTTGTGAAAACCCAATTCAAGTGATCTTTGTAACAATATTGTGCTCTTTAACAAATCTATGAACCGAAGAGACATGCAGGATACAGCACTTTTTGTTACAAAGTTATCCACTTTACATTAACGGAAGAAGCTTTAAACAAACACAGAATAATGTGTGTCATAAAAATGCAACCGGTAACAAGGTAAAATTATTGAGGAATATACCTGCAGCAGGAAGCATACGTAGTCTGAACCAGAATCATTAACCTATATTTCAAGAGTGGATTTAATAAAAGTTTTTTGTTTAAAACGTTCTCTGTGACGTCATTTCATACTAAACTTTGTCTCTTAGAAAGAGATGATTATAAACTAAACACAGGTGAAGGACAAAAAGTTATTCAACAATATAAAATTAATGAAACACTATTCTATGTATGTAGTTTACTATATATGACTTGTTCCTATTCAACTTGTTCCTATTAAAATATATATTACTAAACTTTAATTCATGAATATTTGATAGGTATGAAGAGACATAATCTACATTTTCAGAGCTCGCAACCTAGAAAAAGTACATCAACTACTATAGGCAACGTTAAATTAAAATTGTATGTAGTTTACTATATATGACTTGTTCCTATTCAACTTGTTCCTATTAAAATATATATTACTAAACTTTAATTCATGAATATTTGATAGGTATGAAGAGACATAATCTATATTTTCAGAGCTCGCAACCTAGAAAAAGTACATCAACTACTATAGGCAACGTTAAATTAAAATTATATTTTCTGTCTATATTTGTATGTTAAATAGTCTCCAAAATGACAAAAAAATTTTAGTTGAATGACGATATAATGCGAAATGCGGCGGGTTAGGAATAAATTTTAATGAAAATGACGAAAAATGGAGGAATAGTGAAGAAGTCTTTAATTGACTGGAATAACCTCTGACTGCAATCAGATCACTACATTGACAACTACCGTACGTTGTGTGAAAGTAAAATGGCAATAGTAGGAAGGTTTAGTAGATTAACACATATTTAAGTCCAAAATCCAAGCAGAGAGTTTTGAATGTTTGGAAAAAGTGCTAAAGACTTACAAACCCAGGTAGGATTAACACAAGACAGAGATACTGATTGGAGCTGGAATTAACGTAAACATGTTACTACTAATCGACATCTATGCTATAGATAAGACTTATCTCAACGCTGTAGATTTACCAGACAACAGATGCTGTAACATAAAGATATTCAGCATAGAAATGGAATTGATATGGGCGAATTGGACTCAGTTTTCATAAAAATGTAGAAACAGTATATGTTGCGTGTATTTTCCGAAGAAGTCAATTGAAAGTTGGTCTGAGAGAGCAAATTTATGTTTAGTAGAAAACAGAAGGAAAGGTGAGAGACGGCATATAGCACGCAAATAGTAAATGTAGGAGCACTGCGAGGTAACGGACCCATTGGTACAACTGCTTAGATAACAGTAAAACAACTCGTTAGAATAACAACAAAGATTCACTTAACATAATTTTTTTATGAGGGAGACTGTGGAAAACTAATGTTTGCCGCAGGATAGCCCGCTCTCCTACGGTGTGTGGGACTCGCACCAACTAAAACCACAAACCCTGTTGTACACAGCATGAATCCACCTTGGGACTCAGCTTTCCCAATACTTCAAGGAGGTCTCATTTGTACTTCGTCCTGTGAACGTTCATCTGTTTTAAAGCGGGCCCACGTTACCTGTTTTCCGTTATTCTGTTATCGGCCCTAGCAAGATCATCTTCAGCTTCCTTTTTTGCCTTAGTACCTTCTTTATGTAGGCTGCTACCTGCTCCCAATGGCGTTCGCTCTCTAGCATTATTCCGATTATATTTTCGGGCGGGATCTGTCTACATTTTCCAGGGTTTGCCTCTCCTCTTTTCATCCGTTACAGGTGAAAAACGTGTGACACATCGTCTAATTCCTGTTTATAGAAAAAGCAATTTGGTCTGTCTACTTTTCCCATCCTATATAGGTAAGCCCGGAACAGGGCGTGGCCAGTTAGAAACTGCGTTATGAAATAATTAATCTCGTCATTTTTGCGGTGAGTCCACTCAGCTAACTGTTTTATGAGCCTAGCGGTCCACCATCTTGCTTTCGTGCCACTGGTCTATCTTTCCTGCCACTGAGCCATTTAACGGGTCCTGGCCTCCTTGTGAGCTTGCACAGTATTTACTTGGGCCTTCCTCTTGTAAACCAGTTTCCGTTCCTGTAGCAGCAGACCGATTTGGATTATTCCCGCAAAGAAATAACCGCGGACTCCAAAACCGTGCGGTAAGAGTAAGCCACTCTGAGAGCGCCACTTCACTTCACTGCTGATATGGGTCGTCTGTATTTCTCGAGTCTGAGTGCGTCAGCCCATATCTCCGCACCATAAAGCAGTATTGAATGCGTAACCGACTTACGTAACCGTAGCTTCGAAGGTTCCGGCCCACTGGTATTCGCCATAATTATACTCAGTGCCGCAGTCACAGTTTCAGGTTTATCAGGCACCCGACAATTAATATAATAATAACAATAATTTTTCAGTGGAGAGTTAGTGAGGATCGGTCAAAAATAACACAAATTTTAATTTATTTGTGTCGACGTTTCGACAGTGTTTATTGTCATCATCAGGACAATTGTTGCTGACGCCAAACACACATCCTGATGATGACAATAAACACTGTCAAAACGTCAACACAAATAAATTAAAAATTTGTGTTATTTTTGACCGATCCTCACTAACCCTTCACTGAAAAATTCATTGATTGACGGTCACTACGAATTTAAGGGTTTAATAATAATAATAGTAGTAGTACTACTAGTAGTAGTAGTAGTAGTAGTAGTAGTAGTAGTAGTAGTAGTAGTAGTAGTAGTAGTAACAAAGATAATAGAAATGAACTTAAAACATTTTTCTGTTCTGTAGCATGTCAGCAATTTTGAATACCTTGTAATGTATGTCACGTTACAAACAATGACGCAGTGAAGATTCGAATAAGCAGCACAAGTTCAACCATATATTTGCGACGATCAAGAGAACTCTAGAATTGAGGAAGAAAGAAACACGCGTGAAGTTTATCAACACTTCCCTATGAGTCTGAGAGTTGGACTTTAACGAAGTGTCAGGCCACTCGTATTCAAGCGGCATGAGATTTCTCAGGCACGAACCAACATTTACACTTCAAGACCATAAAAGAAAAAAATGTCGATAGAAATGCCCAATATCTTAAGCAACAGAATGCTTGGAACATCTTAACTGAATGGATGACTAAGCGGCATCGCCGAGTAACTATGGCATTATAAACAGATGGGAGGGAGTGTTGTGGAACGCCCGAAGAAGTGTTGGAGTGAGACCAGCTGTAGTCTGTCTACTTGGACCAGAACAAACCATCATCATCATTTTCACAACACGGCATCGGCAAGGTGCTGCCTATTCCGTCTTCAATGATCCTCCAGCCATCTCTTCCTGAGTCTACCCACACACCTGTGTAATATAGGTTAATACTTTTATACTTGTTTGGCCAGACTGGAATCTGACATTCTTTTGAAGTGTTATTTCCACCGTTGCGTGTAATCTTTTAGTTTTTCATTCTAGTTAAAATTTCTCCTCTTATAGCCCCATTCTTTATACGATCAAGTGTGGAACAGCATTTAACTACTTCTATGAACAGAACAAACCATTTTTGGTTTAATCCTTGCTGAATATGGCGATGGTGATGATGATGATAACATTTCTAATACAATTATACAATTTTTGTTATTACAACAACAACAACAACAACTACTACTACTACTACTACTACTACTACTACTACTACTACTACTACTACTACTACTACTACTACTACTACGACTACTACTACTACTACCACCACTACTATTATTATTGTTGTTGTTGCGTAATGCGGAAAGCGTGTTACACCATTACAAAAATTCTACGTGTTTCTCGAATGTTCCAGTGGAATCCGGCTGTAATTGTGTGTGCGTACGTGACCTCAACATGCGTTAGCGAACATTTCTAGACGTCGTCAGCCGCGCGCACTGTGTCAAGGCCGCAATCAATTACGTTCTAGTGTAGCGCTAATGCGTAGTATGGAATGCTTCTGGAATTTCGGCGGGATATAAGTACAGTACAACCTGTCACATCCGAACCTGTGATATCCGGATCCTCCCATATCCGGACGTATCTCCAAACTAATTTTTCAATTTTGGTTAGCGAAATGGTTAGGGATGGAAAAGTGAAAGTTGCAGCTGGAATGTTGTTTGCGCGCCTAGTCTATTCCGAGCGGGGCTGTGGCCTTGACTCGGTCAATGGCTCTTTCCCGGAAACCCATCCCTTTATTCTCAACCTCGGCTGCCGTCTGCCTGCCACTTGCTACCCGCAGTCTGTGTTTGCGTTTTAAAGTGACAGTTCGTTTTGCAAGTGAGTTTCTAAACTGTATGTCAGAAGTGATTGCCGTTGTTATCGTTATTGTTAACCGTTGTTACTGTATTTTATCGTTGCTATTTTATCGTTGTTATTTTTTATTGTTGTTATTCTTTATCGTTGTTTTTTGCTAAAATGGCGGAGAAAAGGAAGAAAACTGTTGTGACAATGGATGAAAAGTTTCGTGGTCTGAAGAGGTTGGATGCTGGTGAAACAGCTAAGAAGATTGCTGCTGACACGGGAGAAGGAACGAGCACTGTGAGTGACTGGAAAAAAACGAGGAGTGAGATTGAGAAGTGGTGCTCATCGCAAGCTTCAACAAGTTGGGTAAAAAAACTGAAAATGATGAAGAAAGCCACTAACAACCAAGTTAATGAGGCTTTATATCTTTGGTTTACCCAAAGAAGAGAGCAAATTTCAATTTTAGTTGCGATTTATTTCAGTGCGGTTCGAAGTATTGTGGCGAAGTGTTATGTTTCCTTTAATTGTGCGGGACAATTGTAACACAATTTGTTTTTATAGTAGTTGACATTTTATTTTGTGTGTACAAGTTTTATTTGATTTGTTGTAAGAGACTATCTTTTTGATTACAAACTGTTTACTTGTGATAATTAAAGCTGGCGATTAGTGACTTGGTGTCTTGTATTCTGTATTCCACTGTACCATACGACGACTAGTAGACCGTCGTAACATTATTATTATTTCATTACATTTGGCATTGAAACCCTCTGCCCTCTAATCAAGCTGCCCCCATTGGTTTTTTTTTGAGTTTGAATTTTGGGTCCAAGAATCTCGAGAACCAATAGAAACCAGTGATTGCTAAGGTCATTTAATGTGAAGCTTAGTTTTGTGTCTTTCTAAATTTTGCAGAATTTAACATCCATAGAAAGCTACACATTGTTCTTTCAGACATATAGTTTTACAAGTATTTAACGTTCTAAACTGATGTCCGTTTTTATAACTTGCAAGGTAACAGGCTGTTAGCTGACCAGACTTGCAGAAAAGATGCTCCATTAGTGATTACATAAATTTACCGATTTTTTTTTAGATGATAATTGAATTAAAATGTTTTCTTTTATTTAAAACAATGATATTAATTCAAGTGTTCAAAATTTTCTTTTAAAGTGGTATTATTTGCAAAGTTCATAATTTTCCTTTAAAATTTTTATTATTTTACAACAAATTTAGTTTTTAAAAACTGTGTCCTGCATTTACGTCTTCTTTAGAGGTCCTGGTCGAATACCTCGTTCCCGGTGTCCAACGATCCGTCGTCTGTGTCCTATGCTCCAGCCTCCAGGATTCTCTCTGCGTCTCGGTGTCCGCCTCAGCCGCCTAGATCAGCAAACGAAGTTCAGCAACGGTAGCAGAAAACTGGCATACTCCGGGCAAAACCTCCCTGCAGAAACTCGCTGCTCCCTCGACGTCTACGGGCCCCAAGGACTGCTTGGGGGAATGGATGCTGTACTATGCTAGGAACACACTGCAACCGCTCTCGACGAGTGATACATCCATACTCCCCTCTCTCCGAAACTGAAACTGCATCGCTATAAGGTGACGTCACAGTAGCCCTGCGCATAGACGTATTTCCTATATAACACATGTTAAATGTAGGTATGATCTGGAAATTCCACGTGCTTAAGGCTGGATCTTCGTTTTCCCGAATTTTCTAGAACACAAGTTTTCAAAACAAATGAATCAATTTAATTGTCCTTTTAATATATAGTAATTATAATACTTGCAACTCATACGCACGTCGACATGCACAACTTTTTGCATGTTTACCAATTGGTTAATTACACTGCTCACACATCCTTCTGATACGCGCACAACACAACACTTCGCTCAAGCACCATGCTACAGTTTCATAGTCTTTATATTGTCTTAATACTAATTTATATTATTATTCTTGAGTTATAACAATACTTTTAATGTCAATCACACCCCAATTGTCCCGGACACCTAGTACAGCTGGCCATAATTATGCATCATGCATTCACATATGGTGTGAATGTCTGTCACATTGCATAAGCCTCCAGGTTAATAAAAAAAATGTATTTTCCTTGAAAACTAAAATTTTCCTCTTGTTTTTTTACAACTCAAAACATCCTCCCAGTTCAACATCCCAAACAAATGAGATAATACATGACATAACATAACCAATACAATAAAATTCAATAAACTAAAACATAATTAATCTTTCACTTCATATCTTATATTCATGCTGTGCAATGTGGCAAATATGTACAGTGATTTCCATATTATCACTCAGCCAATATAATGTCCAGCCAATCATGCATTATGGTTTTCCATAAGTGAGTTGCCTATCTCAAAGGCATAACTATTGCATGTGCATTCTGTCAATATTATTATTATTACCATTATTATTATTATTATTATTATTATTATCATTCTCATTATTATTTTTATTATTATTATTATTATTATTATTCTCAGGGTCTTACTTATGGATTCGTTAACTCGCGAGGGTAATATTTCCTCAATGATGCGCCATGATATTTTCCTATAAATTTATTTTGGTTTTCATCCACAACAATGAAAGTATTCCTGCCAACCCGTTCTCTCAGTTTATACGGACAGTTAAACAATCTAAAAAACTTAGCTGAAGTGTTGTCTTCAGATCGGCTACAGGAGGAATGCCTTAAGAAGGACCATTTCTCCTTCATGAAACTTCAGTTTTACGAGTGTCATTGAACACACGTGCCCGTTGGTCAGCTGTTTGCTCTATCCGTGTTTTGGCGATGTTCTGTTTTATATGCAACGGTAGCGGTATGTTGTGTGTCTCCAGTTTTTTTATATACCTCTCCCAAAATCTGGTAGTTTGCTTACCTGACTGTAGCTCTTTTGATGTAAAGGCAGTAGTGGTGTTATAGTTCTCATTTAGTGAGTGCTCGAAAAACCGTATATAATTTGGACACATATTTTGTGAGTCATGACAGTAAGTCCGAAACAGTCGTCCCAGGTCCTTGTTTACTCTTTTCGGTAAGGTTAACCTGCGGTCGCCGAATAGCCGTAAGGATAGGTTGGATACCATTTCTTTGAGGGTAGTAGACCACAGCACATTCTGGAACTGCTTTCCTTGGTCACTAAGTATCTCCTTAACGGTTCCATTTTGTGGGATATATTTTTTGAGAATAGCCGCTAACACCGCTTTGGTGGTTGGTCGGATTACAGGGTATAGTCTGACATTTTTGGTGAAGGCTTCGATGCATACAATCAGGTGCCTCAATCTGTGAAGAACTCGCGGAAGTGGACCTAAGAAATCAACACACAGTAACTCACCTTTCCCTTGTGTGACAATTCCCTGCTGCTCAATATAGGTGTGCATATTTTGAGATTTTGCATTTTGACACTCATGGCATGTCTTCAAAATATTTCGAATTCTCCGCACCATATTGTTACACACAAAGTCCTCCTTGAGTGCTAAGTAACACGTATATGGACCAACATGTGCCAAGCTTTTATGGCATCCCCATGTTATTTGCTCTAACATGCTAATTGGAAGAACAATTTTCCATTTTTCATCCATCAATTTATATAAAATGTCGTTTCTATAACAGTAGCGCGGCTTTTCTTTACAAAGTATGTTTGTTTTTATTTTCCTGATTTTAGGGTCGGTGTTTTGTTCTAAATGGACATTAGCTAACCGCTGACGTTACTCTGACGTTATCTCGTATTGCAGAGCTAATATTCTCTCGTTATTATGATTAGACTCATGCTGTTCAACAAATTCAGGAGCGTACCTACTCAGTGTATCCGCTATTTTGTTATTACTAGTTTTAATATATCTTATGGTAAAGTCGCATTCCTGGATCGTCATTATCCAGCGAGTCATTCGGGCGTTGGTTAGTCTACATTTTATAAGATAGGATAATGCTTGGTTATCTGTATGAATCTGGAAGTGTGTGCCGTATAGACAGTACCGGCATTTATTCAAGGCATAGATAACTGCCAATATTTCCTTTTCCGATGTAAAATAGTTTTTTTCAGCGCCCTTAAGTGTACGGTTTATATACGAGATGACACGATGTTCTCACATAGTGTCACGCTGATATAACACAGCACCGATAACGGTATCACTTGCATCGGTTTGCTAAACATAAGTTCCTTCGTCATTCGGATGAAACATGTGTAAATTATTTTTAAATAGGTCTTTAATATTCTCAAATGCGATTTGATGTTTATGTTCCACTTCCACTTATGCCCCTTTTGAAATAATTCTAATAAAGTTGTTATTGTTTTAGAATAATTCGGCGAGAAACGACTCTAGTATCCAGTTAATCCGAGAAAAGCTCTAACATCTTTAACCTTATTAAGTGTCGGGAATTTAACAATACTATCTACTTTCTCTGGACACGTGCTAATACCGTCAGCATTTAAGATATGCCCCAAGAATTTAATTTCAGATTTAATAATTTCACATTTACATTGTTTCAAAACTAGGTTAGCATTTCGGAGCTTATTGAACACAATTTCGAGGTGTTCTAAGTGTTTCTAGAACGATTTGTACACGACTAGGAGGTCATCCACAAAAATGCTGACAAATTCCTCTACCTCGGGGCCAAGTGCTAATTCTAAACATTTAATAATTGCAGCTACACTTGTCACGACTCCGAATGGTACGAAATAAAATTGATAGCTTTTGATTTTATAGAGGAATGCAGTATATTTCCGACTCTCCTCATACAAAGGATCTACCAGAATCTGCTGGTAAGGTCAAGCCGCGTCATGAATTGAACACCTTGACACTTAATCATATATTTTCTTAGTGAGGTTGTTTAAATTTCTCATATCAAGGCATAGCCGGATATCCCCCGTTTTCTTTTTAACGACAACAAGAGGGTTGAGGAAATCGCTTTCCGACCGTTCAATGATCTTATTTTCTACCATTTGCTGTATCTCAACATCAGCTTGCTGTTGGTACGCTTTAGGGATGGGGTAAGTACGACGTACGAATTTAGATTCCTCAGTCACCTTAATCTTGTGCGTATACACATTTGTAACTTTAGGCTGCTCGCAAAATACGTGTTAATGTTTCTTTACCAAGTTATTTAATTCTTTCGCTTGCTGCGGATTTAAATTATTCTTAATATCCTTGGTATGCTCAGTTTGAATCGCTATGTTGTTCCTTTGTATCTCAATCGGAGTATAATAGGTCGATCGTCTTTGTTTACATTTTTATCTTCAAGGAACAACTGATATGTACGCCCGTTTATAGTCCAATGCATGATACCGTTAGTCAAACCGATCTTGGCCTGACATTTTGTTAAAATGTCTACCCCAAGTACAACATTATAAATTAATTTCTTTATTATTATTACCGGGATATTCACTTCCAGTTCAACGTATTTTAACATAATATATATTTGTCCAGTAGCTACCGTTTTATTTTTATCCGCCGTCTGAATCTTTAACTTATTCGTGGGTAATATTGCAGTGTTTTTAAGATATTTATTATTTCTTTTAATAAAATTTTCACTAATCGCGGATATTTCTGCTCCTGTGTCAATTAAATATGTGTTTTGACGTTATTTATGTATGCATTAAGTGTAGGACATGCAGCGTTACGTTCAAATTTTTCAGAGTAAACCTTGTCGCTTTCTAACAAACCTTCCCGCAAATCACATGGATAAATACCATTAATTTTGAAACAAGTATCCTTACAATTAACTACTTTACTACTATACTTAGTGTTACGACCTATAGTGACCTTATTATCTTTATCCAGATCCGTGCTAGTGCAAAAGTGACGTTTATGGTTCAGTGCTTTTGGCGGCTTTTTTAGCCATGCCGCTCCCACGTGACATTTTACGCGTTTTTTTGATCAGCATCCACAACTTTTGATACTGTAGGTGAGTAATTATTAATATTCTCTATGTGTTTAGCTTTATTAATGGATTGGATTCTCTTAGGTTTTCCTGTAAATTTGTTTCTATCACCCCCCGCTGTTTACCTTTATTAAACGCTGTATCCGGTTTACATGATGGCTTATGAATATCAGATGTTTACTGAACTTTTGCTGAAGGCATTACATTATCTCATTGTGTCATCATGTTTAATAATGCTTCAAGTGTATTTATCCATTGTTCTAATATGGCTGTACGGATATTTACATCAAAATGATAGCTTAATTTATGTATTCATTCTGCTTCTGATAGTTCCGGTTTAAGATGTTTAACTCTAGCAATTTCCTTTATTACATATTGCTCACGTGCGATTTTTCCGGGAGTAGATCCGCAAAATTTGAGCCTATCTCGGACTTTGCGTTGTACATGTTCGTTCCAATACCGATTCTCAAAGCATTTAATAAATTCGTCATAGGTCTTAACATTATCACGAACTATAGAGTACCATAATGCTGCGGAACCGTTCAGTTTACGCACAACCCATTCAATTTTATCCGAGTCATTTAATTGAACACCCACTGAGTCCATCCCACATTCACTATCTCGCTCGTTTCAATCGGATTTCCATCACCCAAAAAATTAGGTTGGTTACTAGTGTCTTTAGTGTGTTTGTAGAAACATTCGAGGGGGGGCGTTACACGACCAACTACATCTCTTTTAACTTAATTAATTCTTCCATTTATTTTCCGTTCTAACTCAATCTTCTGCTGGTTTATTAGTTGTGTATTAGACTGTATGCGGTCTTGAAAACTTTTAATGGTATTATGTTGTTCTGTAAGTCAGGTGTCCATATGGTTATGTAATTGATCAATGCACGTTAACAGATCAGTTCTTGTGTTTTCGATTTGGGTTTTACATAGCTCCATGTGTTCTGTCAACGATTTATGAGTTTTGGTGATTTCTGCTTAGATGACATTTTTAAATCCATCTCTAAGTTGTTCGTCACGTTTTTTATTTTCAGCTTTAAGTTCATTATTACTTTTTAGCACTATATTTTTGAGTTGTTCGTCACGCTTTTTATTTTCGACATCGCGTTTTTGCATTTCAGCTTTAAGTTAATTATTATTTTTCATTAATTCCTGCTTCATACGCGAAATCTCATCCTGATTTGCCATTTTTTTTAAATGATAAATTTTGTTACTAATATTCTTATTTATGCAGTTTATTACAATAAATATTATTAATTAGCAC
Source organism: Magicicada septendecula (assembly GCA_034769895.1). Lineage (NCBI taxonomy): Eukaryota > Metazoa > Arthropoda > Insecta > Hemiptera > Cicadidae > Magicicada > Magicicada septendecula. The sequence continues at coordinate 330,480,746 of CM068375.1, forward strand.
TAGTCTTTGGTGAATACTTATAACGAATAATGATATTAATCGTCCTAAATTAACACACAGCTAAATACAGTTCTTAACCTAATATATAATTTTCCAATAATTGTACAATTCACTATTTTCGCAGTATATAAATCTTGGTAAAAACTTTTACTTTACTGAGCTAACTTATTCAATGTACCACGTTGGGCGCCATTTTCTGCAAGTTAACAGGCAGTTAGGTGACCAGACTTACAGAAAAGATGCTCCATTAGTGATTACATAAATTTACGGTTTTTTTTAAGATGATAATTGAAATACAATGTTTTCTTTTATTTAAAACAATGATATTATTTTAAATGTTCAAAATTTTCTTTTATAGTGATATTAGTTGGAAAGTTCAAAATTTTGCTTTGTAAGTTTTTATTACTTTACAAAAAATTTAGTTTTTAAAAACTGCATTCCTGCATTTACGTTTTCCTTGGTGGTCCCGGTCGAATAACTCGTTCCCGGTGTCCAGCGATCCGTCGTCTTTGTCCTATGCTCCAGCCTCCGCCTCCAGGAATCTCTCTGCGTCTCGGTGTTCGCCTCAGCCTCCTAGATCAGCAAACGAAGTTCAGCAACGGTAGCGAAAATTCTCATACTCTGGGCTTAACCTCCCTGCCGAAACTCGCTGCTCCCTCGACGTCTACGTTCCCCTAGGACTGCCTGGAATGGATGTTGGACTATACCAGGAACACACTATAACCGCTTTCGACGAGTGCTACATGCAGACTCCCCTCTCTCCCTAACTAAAACTGCATCGCTATAAGGTGACCTCACAGTAGCCCTGCGCATAGACGTATTTCCTATATAACACATGTTAAATGTAGGTATGTTCTGGAAATGTCACGTGCTTATGTCTGGACCTTCGTTTTCCCGAATTTTCTAGAACACAAGTTTTCACAACAAATGAATCAATTAATTTGACCTTTTAATATATCGTAATTATAATAATTGTAACTCATACGCACGTCGACATGCACAACTTGTTGCGTGTTTACCAATTGGCTAATTAAACTACTCACACATCCTTCTGATACGCGCCCAACACAAGACTTCCCTCAAGCACCATACTACAGTTTCTTAGTCTTTATATTGTCTTAATACTAATTTATATTATTATTCTTAATTTATAACAATACTTTTAATGTCAATCACACCCCAATTGTCCCGGACACCTAATACAGCAGGTCATATTTATGCATCATTCATTCACATATGGTGTGAATGTCTGTCACATAGCAAACTACATGCCAAATTTTCTCCATTTAGACTAGATACTGATTGATCTTCCAACGTGTAATAGATCTTTTCTTTATTTCAGCTAGATTAACAATAAAAGTTATATAAATAATGTTATACTACTTTTCTCATGGCGTGATATTGTGGAAATATTATTTTACTAGTACCAGATATATTAGTAAATATACTAAATATTATACTATATTTTATACTATTAAATATTTTGTAGCAAAATACCCAATTAATTAAAACACAGCTAATTTTCTGAGCATATATTCAATCATTATGTTCATAGTTTTGGATATTTGTGATATAAATAAGAAACAGGGGAACAAAATGCTTACCAACTGGAATCGGTCAGCATAGATTGCAGCATCCAATGTCAGCTAAGCATTTGTTCATGATTCTAAATGCCAAGCTTAGAAATAACATATGAGTAATGAATAAAATACCTTGGGCTAAAGTTCCAGAACGTGAGGTAGCTGTTTTAATAGTACTCTTAGCTACATAATAAACTATTTTTCAGCATAAATTTGTAAAACCAGGGTTCATATGAGAATTGCAACTATTGTATTGCACACAAAAGTACAAAATTATAGTAACTTAGACCTCCCTTTAAAAAAATTTTTCGGAGTATTGATGATGCACTGTGGTTTGTAAATCATATTTACGTTCATCGACAAGAAAAACTCTTATGGTTTCGGTTACAGTTACCCCCATGAAATTAAATGGTATGAGGCTAAATATAATCAAATACTACATACCTATCAAAATACCAAAGAAACTGCTGTATTCAAGTGAAATGTTAAAAGATATATCTGTACACTAACAGACTGTACGCTACAGAAATGTCGATACACTGCTGACATACTTATTAAAGTAATTATTTGCAATGCAGGTAATAGGAAAGGAACAGCAAATCAAACGGATAACACACAGATTTTGAAATTTTAAAGATCTCAAAGCACTAAACTGATAGTAACATTACATTTCATAGATTGAAAAATATTAAAATGTGAGTACGAAAACGATTAAAATTGTTGCCAGTTCAGTACAAGATATATTTATATTTGCCATGTTAAGTATAAACAAAAATATCTTCCTCTGTGACGACTGGCCGAGTATGGGTCACTGCAAAGGGGGGGTGGCTGTATGAAATCAGTCCGTTTCAAAAATGCCAAATTTTGTCGAGAATCCTAGCTTGCTTATAGTGTCTTTAATTGAGTGTAAAGTGTTAACTGTTAATTACTGTGTGCAGAAAATTTTACTTTTGAGCACTGTTATTTACTTGAAAATAAAAGTGCCAACATAATGAGTAAGTTAAAGATTATAAATATGAGTGGCGAGGAATTCATTACTTATTCGTCTCATATAAAATGGCAAACAATAGGATTATAATTACAGCATGTGCGTAGGCTTTCATATATGTATCTGGCTTGTGTCTGTATTTCTCCTTGTTTGTGTTGTGTGCGCGCTCATAATTGTTTTTTTTTTGGTTGTTCACCGCATCAGAAACATTCATTGATCCTGGAGAGTGGTTTTTCAGCTGCAATGTTTCTGTACAGGCTCAAGTGACGTCTGATGGCTGTGTCTTCTTTGGTAATCCATGACGGTTTCCTAGAAACTCAGGTAGAGTATTTTGGTAGAAAATGGAAGAGACTCGGGCAGACTCGGAGGATTGTTTGGGAACAACGGGCAGGTGTTACAACAGACAACTCGCTTCAGGAAGAACAACCCTAGCTATTGCCCGAGATTCGGTCCAAGAATTTAACAGCGCATGTTGAATTGTGAAAACGTTAGAAGAAATATAGATTGTATGTGAGTGTGTGCGCGCGCGCGCGTGTGTGTGTGATTCTGTAGACTGGTTTCCCGTTTTCAAATGTTTTTCTATGTGACCGAGATTAACAGTTGGCCGTTACTTGGTCTGTTGTGAGTTTAGGGCCAAACCAAATATATGACCAGATTTAAAATTTTCAATTTGTAAAAAGGAACTGACGAATAAAGTCAAACTACAGGTATGCAACGTAATTTCGTCTTCAACACATATGGTAGACACAACCTCACTCTTCCACATAAATACAAACGCAGCTGCTATCCAATGAAATACGTTTCTTAGGTGGGCAGCTGAAAGATTTAGAAGTGAAAGAAATCTAGCAGGAACATGTTTTCCAGCTAGCAGAGAGAGAAGTACTGCAATACTTGTCACGTAATAATTATGGACAAAAGAGAGTTAAAATAGATAATGCCCAGATACAGGGAGAGGAACCCAGAAGACCTAGATTGTAGTGGCTCAACTGTATTAAAGATTTGGTTATAGAAAAAAAATATCGTGTTAAAAATCAAACGCCTCGCCTACGATACGAAGGAGTATCGGCAGCGACAAAATGATCCTGCCTGGCGATTGACAGGATAAAAAGAAAAGTAAAAGTAATGTCTCACCTAACAACATTAGAATAATTTACTTGCTTAAATATTTGGAAAAGTTGGAATAATTTTCACGACTACAGTAATGCAGTTGTGTGATTTCAAACTCCTGACAATCTGCATGCTGTAATAATATCGATATATTAACCTTTCGAAAACCATCATTACAGTGTACGTAAAAGATACTTAAAATGATGTAAGGCAAGATTATTTTACCTTTGATTATTTTTCTGTTTATCTATAAACGTCAGCTGTTTTTTTTGTTGCCTCCTTGTTATATTGTTTGTAAAATACGCTACCCAGCCGCTGATAACGGTATCAGGTTCAGTTTTGCTAGTACATTGTGTTTGTTCAAAAGCTTTACACGTTTGTACACACAACAGTAAGAATATTTCTGAATTTTTTAAAAACGGCTTTATGGAATATTAAATAAATTATTGAACTGAGAGGAAGTGGCGTACCAAGGCTACTGGAGGCCACTTTATATACTTATATATACTTGCAGATTTATCATGACTTCCTCGCCTCACTCCACCGCCTGAAGGCAGCTTAACTGGGCTCGCTCGCTCGCTTCCAGGAACTGAAGACGTTATGTTTTGTCTGTAACTATACTGCAACTTAACATTTCTGAAAACAATACTTGGCAATTTTTTTCAAATCAGTTAACAGTTTCAGGACAAATATGATGAACTTTATAACACGGCCGTTTCCTTGTTATGGCTTGGAAAGTATTTTTGCTGCGTATTTCCTTAGCAATTTGTTTTCTATCGATAAAATTGCTAGTCCATTCAGTCTGATTTGGCTCAGGGTTGAGTGCAAATAATTGGTAATGAGTGTATTTTAGAGAAGCGCCTTTCACAAGTAAAAACTAAAATACAAATTGTTTAAAACTTAAAAGCCAAAAACAGGTTTGGATCCGACTTTTGAAAGTCCATCTCAGCAACAAAATGTGTAAAACTTGAAGAGCTGACCAGTTTTTAGCTTCCTCAGTAGTGATTCCTGTTGCTTGAATATGGCGTTTTAGCCTTTATATATTTTTCTGATGTAATCTCGTCTTTAGCCAATTCGTCATAACATTAAAACAGACTAAATTTATGTTTAGGTTTTGCAAATAATATTTTGCAATTTCTTATCATTTTCTGCAACCAAATTAACAGACTGCAAAACAGACAATTTTTTATATACATCTTCCATTTAGTTCGTCATACAACCATTCACACATTGGAACACCCACTTCCTTAATCCTTCTTTTAAAGCAAAACCTCCATCTTTTGCCTTTTCACCCGCCATCATCTTTTCTGACTTTATTCTACCCCTTTTCTCAATAGCTGTTTCTATTTTTTCAAAATTTTTTGAAGCGTAGTCTAAAGCCTCACTAACTAGAGAATCTCTACTTTTATATAAGATGCCGAATCCTACGATGCCTCCATTCAGACTTTTGAGTTGCCAAATGGTAACACTATGCATTCAGGGGTTATCTCATATCCATATTAACACTCCACATTTTTATTTGAAACTGTGTAATCAATTAATAAACAATAATCCGATTATTTTGAAATAATTATTCCTGATTTTTTCTTAACACATTATGTCATTGCTTGATACGATAGTTCTGATATTTATATTCATCAACCCAAAATGCCATTATTTATTTAATTTAAATTAATCAAATTACAATTATTAACCAGAACGCAAACAACATTGAATAAACACAATCGAATTGTTAAACATATACACAAATTTTCAAAACAAATCAATACAATTCAGTACCTTGTTATAGGTTAGCGCTATCACCCTCTCTAAAACTCTTCTCTTTCTTTTTCTCTTCCCCCTTTCCTCTTTACATTCTTTTGCTCTCATTTCTCTTTTTTCCCCTTTTCTCACTTTTTCATTCCTACAGACGCTACAAGCCGTCTTCCTTTTGCAGTTTTATCCACACGCACACTATGTTTCTTTATCTGTAGAGTTGTACGCGCTGCTGTCTTCGATGTCACTCACGGTTTGTTCTTTTACGCAGTATGTGATGCACTTTTTTGTGAATTCGTTTGTTCGAGTAAATGATCGATTTCTGCACTCCGAATTATCCACTTTTTGGTAAAAACTCCTAGTGATTTAAATAAATTGTTGGTGTCCTGAAATGTTAAATACTATTCAGTGGTGTAATCTCTTCTAACGTAGGCCTACATCTTATCGCCCGGTATTTCACCCGCCATTTACATTGTCTACCTTACTTAGGCACTGCCTTATTGAGTCGCTGCCGCTGCCGTTGCCGTCCGTGCTGTTTCGGGATCAATTTTCGGCTTCCGACTTGACGGTTACAACTGAAGCTAGTTACAATTGATGCTCCTCTTTTAGTATGAAGACGCTTATAATAATAAACTTACCTTTATAATTTTTTGTATACTGTACACGCTTTATGAGGTAGGGTTGTAACTTATATTCGAAAATAATATGAAAAAATCTTTGCAAAGCATGGAGTAAATCCTAGAGACATCCTAGTGTTGCGTTTTAGGAAGGTGAGAATAGAACATTTGCAAATTAATAATAATTAAAAAATTTGTGCAAAAAAATTAATTTTCCAACTCTGGAAACCTCCTACTAAGTAGAGACCGGGGTAGTCCCCCCAGGCCCCCTTTAGTCCGCTACTCCTGAGATGGTGAAAAGTAATTTTATTACAGGAGAACTCATTTTTGTTTTGAATTTTCCCTAAAGAACATTAAATTTTGTGACTTCCCTTTTACCAAACAATCTTGCGTGTTTCTTTGAGAACACGTACCTCTACGGGAGTTGTCCAAGCTATGTTACTTTTAAAACATTCTTTAACAACTTTGATGGCGATATCAGCTTTTGGTTTTAGCTATCCAGCACAGCTAATAGAACTAATAGAATGAACTCTATTTTTTTTAATTATACGCGCCGGATTCCCTCTAGACGGCGCTGCCAGCCAAATTATAAAAGCTCGGGAAGCTCTAGCCACTTTAACTACTGTGGCCTACATGAATACATACATTAGAGGGACTTATATCCTTTCATAGCTACTTAGCTGCATGACTCATAGAAACTGTAAACACAATGTTATAAGTTTATACACTAGACAGTAAAAAGTGATTACTTGTGAAGAATTCTATTTGTAAACTGAATTGATAGCTTGGTTATGTCTGGGAATTCATGTCCATTGTTTATTGCATGTGTAACCAATATGACACTAATAAAACACATACCACACAATGGGACCATATTGAACACTTGGGAATATTTACAAATATACAAACATAAAACACAAAACAAACTAATACCTGAACAAATACAAATCAATACAGAACATGACACAATTTTCAAAGCACTCAACATATAAAATACACAAAATACTAATATTCTGCAACGTTACAACAATTCTACAAATATATTATCATATTCTCAACGCAACTATAATATGTATTACACCGGCCAGGTCGCAGCATTTGTTATCTTGTTGCGTTAAGTATATGTAGTTGCACAATAATTAAATAATTTTTAAAGAGAAGTGAGATGTTGTTGACATGAAATAATCATTTACAACCGTTTGAACATAATCATTCTAAGAATTATTAACTGATAGAAAAATATTTAAATATTCAAAAATTCGAACATTAGATAGATCATATATCCACTTTTATAAGTTTCACGCATATTAGGCTGTTCATAACATCTAAAAACTAAACAATCATATACTCTTATTCACTAAACAGACATGTTAAATCAGTCATCTAAATTCTTTCATTTTTTTGTGTGTGTGTCCGACTTTGACTCAATCTTCAAATGCTAATAGCAACTCATTTAAAAAGAAACAAAAATAATATTAAACATAAGCATAAAATTACTAGTTGCTATAGACAAAAATAAACTAATTAATTTTACTTTCAAACTATTATTTAACTCTATTGACACACCCAAATTTTTAGCATATAACCAAAAGATTTAGTAACTTTAAAATTTTCGTATAAAATTAAATTATTGACTTTAACTATTATTTACATTTATCATTTTTAAGTCTTACTGTACATGTAAAATTGTCTTTCTGAAAGTTCTTTTCAAAACAAAATTATAAATATTTAGTCATCACCTGCATACTGCTGCCCGTTACCGTTGTGTGTGTGTGTGTGTGTGTGTGTGCGCGCGCACGCGCGTCCTGAATGCTGAGAATTTGATGATGATGATGCTGTGTTCTATGTCTCTATGGGTTGTTGTTCTTGCTCCTGAGTTCCTCCATACGTCTTCGTGTGTGTGTGGTAAAAGTGTGTTCAGTCGATCGGCAAACCAGCAGCGTGACGTCCTTTGGAAATAGCTTATCAAACGGACATAGTGTCCTAGTGTAGAGATTCCTTGAGTCTGAAAGTGCCCTAAAATTGTCGGTCGTATTTATACTGGACTCAATCTGACATGTCCAGGATTGCTCTTGACATGTTAGAAATTGTAACTTTCATGTAAAGCGTCGTTTTAATTACGAATCACTTTTTTGTTCATTTTAGCGATTTCGTAAACACAATTGTAGCATGCGCGATATCATGGTTTACGTAATTTTTTCTGTTCACGCACATATAACACACATGTTAATTACTCTTTAATTACACCCATAATTAACATTAATTACTTACCGTCTAAAATATTGCAAATTTCTGCAATATTTTTATATCACTGCATTAGTTAAAAATTCCTTAATGCAATGGTTTTTTTATACTTGGCGTAAGTTTTTGCTTACAGGTTTAACACAAGTAATTAGATAATTATGACCCTGTTAAGACATGATTACGGCTGTGACGCATTGTGCCGAACTGGCTTCGGCAACGCATTATTAGTATTTTAAAAACGAGCGCCGCTGACGTCACGCAATGCCACACTGTTACGATTGTTTGTTGTCGGTCGGGTATACACACAGACGGTTGTGCTGCTACGCAATACAGCTGGCGCTGCCGGCCAGCTGTGTGTCTGTACGTTCCTGCTTTCGGAGGTTACTTGGCTGGAGCGAAACGTTGATTCGCTCTCATTTCTGCTTCATCCTCCAAGCTGTTCATCTGGTCTCGGCTGGCGGCGAACTTCTAACCAGGACTTCCGAACCTATCACTATGATAGGCTAGATAAAGTGTTGCTCCAGGTACGTGCAAGTCTGAGGGTTCTGAAAATATTCTAACCCCAAATATATTTTGCGTTTCAGCTTTCATTATGAGTTATGCCTGTGTGTGTGTGTGCGTATAGAGCAGTTTTTAATCTGGGCATTAATGCTATTACGAAATCAAATTAAATTAAAATTATTAAATTATGAATGTGAGAGTCGTGGGTCAAGTTGATTTCAACAGAGAAAATGCTAATGTATCTTGCACTCAGCTGTTTTGATGTAATTAATAACAACGAAAGACACAGCTAATCAATTTGAATATTTCAAATTAAACATTAAGAAAGTAATTGCTAGACGAGCTTAATACTGTTTAATCTGAATTAGTGGCGATGTGTGTGTGCGCTGTTGCTGCTTAAAGTTAGTGTTGGTATTTAATGTGGACGGCCTAAGTGGCGTGATTTTCTTTATGACACCCTCTACAAGTATTGTATGTCCAGGTGCTCGACCAAGGACGAGATGGGTGTCAGGGGCGGACGAACATCTGTCCGCCCTAATGGCAGGGACGATCTATAGCCACAATGCCGTCAGTCGAGGACTTTTTCGATGCTAAGCTGCACCAAGGACTTTTTCCAACGCTAAGCTGCACCAGGGACGGGTGACACGACTGGGACATCACTGATCCGCGCCTATACGAACTATGTACCCCGGACAATCCAGGTGGGAAAATTCTGATTATATATATTTCTCTCTCTCTACAACTTGTGAATCCACAGAAGCCGCCAGAAGCTCACTCGTGAAGTTCTGAACACTATACTCTAGCACAAACTCTCATGTTCAATTATGTGTGATCATCATGTTATAGCATGTGTGAACATTACCACAGTACACCTAATGAAGTATCTTATAACTGTATAATGTGTAAGAAGTTACACACATACACACACATCCGCAGTTTACTGTAAGATCTAACTTTCATCTAATTAAGACCATTAGGGAGTTAATTATCTCGTGATATCAAGTCATCTGGGCATGGCTGAGTTTTAATAACGTAGCTGGGGTTGTCTGATGCTGTAGATATGAAACGATTTTCTTTCACACACATACTTAACGCTTAATGTTTAAGCTAAGGGTTCGTTTGGCTGGTTGAGTTTCGGGGCGGTCACTTACATTCTCTGGTGTGAACTATGCTTATGAATATGCTGGCAAATCTATGCTTAGGAGCTGAGATATTCCATTTACGTTGTCATTTATATTTGTACCTAGCTATACATATTAGGCTTCATTTATTTACTGTAGTGGGAATCGGTTTATGTGGAGGTTAGTGTTGAAATGAGGGATGTTTTGTTATTCATGTCGTATATGTGTTTGTGTGTGTAATTTTACTATATATATATATTTTTTTGGGGGGAATATGTAACTGATTTAAAACAAGAGAATAACCGAAAATGTGCTTGCTGAGACAAAAGGCTAGCCTAATTGATATTATACAACACTGATGGATTAGTATTGCTTTATGAATGAGATTATTACCAACTTTGACTCATACATGATCAGGCAGAAATTTTTGCAATTAGTAATATCAACTCATTTACTTTGTGACATTATGAATTAATGGAAATACATAGATATATATAATTCTGCCTTTAATGGTGTGCTCACACAATTGCGAACTTGTTATGTATGTAAAATCTTACAGGTTGAATAAAGCACACGCTTGTTGGTTAAAAGAGTTTTTCATTTGCAAGTCCTGTCATTCACCTGGGGGGACATGTCTGTAATTGTATTTGGGCCTTGCACACTTTTGCTTCCTCTTTGGGTTTTTTCTTTACCTAGTTCTAAATATGATGTCTCTCCCCTTTTACAAAAAAAAAAACTTAATAAAAATAAAATTAAATAAAATTCAAAAAAAAAATTACAAAACTTAGAAAAATAAAAAGGGGGGTTTCAGCATCACCCCATCTTTTCGTTCAATGCCTGTCGGAACTGGCTCACACACACAAACACGAACGCTATAACTTACGCTGGCGAAGCAGGTGTCCTCTCGACAGGACGCGGCCTGCATTTTCACGCACAAAATTGTATAAAACTGTTCCTTATTCTATTTACACTAATTACAATATAAAACAACTGCCCTGGGCGAATATGCAAATATATGTAGTGTTGCAATATACACCATAATTACACACAATAATACTAATTTAAAGCACCAGAGACCAACAGGAAACCACAGCTATAACCAGCCAAGACACAAATACCTCACAAGGCTTAAAATCAGGAAGGCTGAAGATGGGAACACAATGTTCCCCGAAACATGTTCCAAATAAGGAGAAAACACCTTGAGGTAGAGTCAGTATAAAATATATATTATATACATCAAGAAACAGACTGTAGCAAAAAGTATTTGAATATATATATTGCAAGGTAACAGGTTATAGCCGAGACCAGACTTACAGAAAAGAATGCACAATTAGTGAAAATACATACATTTATTGTCCTTTTCCTTTACTCACAATTATATCAAAGTTTTCTTTCGCTATTTTAAACAATTATTGAATTTTCAGTGTTCAAAATCTTCTTTGAAAATATACTTTAAATAAATGTTCTCTTTATTTAAATAGTTCTGTAAATTTTAACTGTTCAAAGTCTTCGTTAAGCAAAATTATATTTAAAAAAAAAGTTCTTTTTATTTCATACAATGAAATAAATTTTTTTATAGATTCCAAAGTTCTTTCTTTTTCGATTTAAAGCTTTATACTTTGAAAAAAATTTATTTAAATTTGCGTTCACTGTTCTGTTGTCTTCGTTGTCCTCCCGGTCGGCGATCTCGATCCGGCCTCCAGCGATCCGTCGTCCTGTTTCCACGTTCCAGCAACGGCCTCCAGGAAGTGCCTTGCTCTAGGTGTCCGTTTCCAGCCGCCACGATCAGCAAAACGAAGCTCAGGAACGGTAGCCGACTATCTCGTACACCGTATTTGTTCCCTGCCGACACTCGCTGCTATCTCGACTCCACGGGCCTCAAGGACTGCCTGGAATTAATGCTGACTGGACGATGCCCACCACGCCTGCTATCTCTGAGTGCGTATGAAGACTCTAAGAGAGCTAGATGAAGACTGGCTACTGCTTTTATAATCTTGCACAATGCATGCAGCAGCGCTGTAGAATGACGTCACCGCCGATATTCGCGTAGGCGTATTTTCTTTATATTCTATGATATTCTGGACTGGCCACGTGTTCACTGATTTCCTTATTCTTGAGTTTTCTAGAACAATGCTTTATTACATATAAATAAACTTCCATAAACTTCTATTTTTACCCACACTACACAACACTTCACTCACATATTAAACTATATCTTCATAGTCTTTACATTGTCTTATTACTAATTTGTCTTATTAATTTTAATTTTTAATAATAATATTTTACTTCCAAACATTCTTCTATCGTCCTGGACACCCGTAACAGCTGATAATAATTATGCTCCACATTTACATATAGTGTGACTGCCTGTCACATTGCAAAATATATATATATATATATTATATTTAATATTTATACTGAAATTACCTCAAGATATTTTTTTCCTTATTAGGAACATGTTTCGAGAACCATTGTTCTCATCCTCAGCCTTCGTGAATTTGCGCCTGGTGACGTATATGTGTGTTCTCTCTCTCTCTCTCTCTCCAATGGCGCTACAGCCCAATTTGAGCCCTGGCCTCCTCTAGTTTATGCCTCCAGGCATCCTTCCCCTTTGCCATTCTTTTCCAATTATCGATATGTAGCAGCGATCTTGAGTCTTCGCTCACTTCATCTTCCCATCTCCTTCTGGGTCTTCCAACTGGACGGCGGCCTTCCATTTTTCCGTTGAACACTCGGTTAGGTGCTCTGCTCCTCTCCATTCTAACTAGGTGCCCTGCCCAACGGAGCCTTTGGATTTTCATATATGTTGTTATTGTGGGCTCTTTATACAACTGATGTAGCTCATGATTGAAACGTATCCGCCACACTCCATTCTCGTTAATTGGGCCTAAAATTCTTCTTAAAATTTTTCTTTCAAAGGTGTTGAGAAAGTTTGTTATTTTTTCTGTCATTATCCAGGTTTCTGCGCCATAGGTGGCTATTGGTCGGACAATAGTTTTATATATTCGGATTTTCACGGCCCTATGTATCTCTTTTGACCGGAATACTTGTGACAAAGAGAAGTAAGATTTGTTTGCTAGTGTGACTCTTCTTCTTATCTCTCCCTCCTCGCTGCCGTCCCTTGTCATCTCCACTCCCAAATGTGTAAATTTTGCCACGATCTCAATATTTTTCTCTCCAATTGTTAGATTCTGTGCTATTTGACGTTTTATTTTTTGGTCATAGCTTTGGTTTTGTCTGTATTGATAGTCAGACCTATTGTTTTTGTATTCTCCTCCAGTCCCAAGTAGAGTTCCGTAATATCTCTTCTTTGACCGTCCCATTAGATTCACGTCATCTGCACGTCTTCAGCATATGCTGCAATTTGTATAGACTTATTAAATAGTAAATTGCAAGCGTTGGAGGACGGTTAATAATTTTCCTTATAACTTAATCCATGCATATGTTAAAGAGGACCGGGGCCAGCCCATCTCCTTGTTTTAATCCCCTTGTTATTTCAAAAGGGCCTTGAATACGAACGAACGCTTGTGTGTGGTCCATTGTAGCTTGGATTAGTTTTACCAATTTATTTGGTATGCCAAACTCATGTAATATTGTATACAGTTTTTCTTTATTTATACAGTCATACGCCTGTCTAAAGTCCACAAAAATCTGACGAACGTCAACGCCATGCTCCCATGCTTTAGCTACGGTTTGTTTAACACAGAACAGCTGATCAATGGTGGATTTTCCTGGTCTGAATAATGCCTGATATTCTCCTATATTACCTTCTGTGTAAATACTTATTCTTCTACTTACTATCCAGGTGAATATTTTGTAGCCCACACACAGCAGCGAAATGCCTCTATAATTTTTACAATTTAATTTGTCACCTTTCTTGTATATCGGACATATTATTGATTTTTTCCAATCTACAGGAACTTCCTCCATATTCCATATCTCTAATATCAGACTGTGTAGTTTCTCTGTGAGCGTGTGTCCTCCTTCTTTAAATATTTCTGCCGGGAAACCGTCTATACCTGGGGCTTTATTTTTTCTCGTTTCTTCAATGGCCGTAACAACCTCATCTAGCGTTTGATGGGGGGGGGGGGTCTTCTAATTCGCTTTCTTGATTTTGGTTCAGATGTTCCGTGCCTGTCCTGTTTGCATTATTATCCGGTTGTTGTTCTCCCAATAGGTGGAGGAAATACTTCCTCCAAGTAAATTTTGTAGTGGCGCTGTCACTTACGATTTGGCCTTCGTCTTTTCTGCATAAATTGGTCCGGGGTTTATATCACCCTCTAACGTATTTTAAGTATTTATAGGCCTGTCTACTGTTGTTTCTCTCTAGGTTTTCTTCCATTTTCAATATACAGTCAATTTCATACTGTCTGTTCTTTTACTGCAGATCTTGTCTGCTTCTCTTCGTGCTTCTTCATATTTTTCCCGTCTTTCTTTCGTTCTCCTTTGTATATATTTATTCTGTACAATTCGTTTCTCATGTCCACTGCTTGTTTGCATTTTTCATCGTACCAATGCTCTTTTCTTTGTTTTTCTTCGGTTCCAAGCACTCTTGTAGCCACTTCCCACGTTGTTTTCTTTATCCTTTCCCATTTTCCATCTACCGATGATTCTGTTTCTGCTCCCACCACTTTATGCAGTTCTTTTTTTGTCTTTCCTTTATTTCTGGGCTTTCAAGATTTCTAAGGTTTAGTTTTCCGGTACCTTGATGTTTGCCTCCGCTTTGTCTATTTAGCCGACATCTAAACTTGACCTGTACCAAATAGTGGTCTGATACGCATACGGTTCCTCTTCTTGCTTTGACATCCATGACACTCGTCACCGCTCTTTTGTCTACAATTACATGATCTATTTGGTTTGCTGTCCTTCCATCTAGTGAAAGCCACGTGTCTTTGTGGATGTCGCTATGAGGGAAACAGTTTGAGCTTATAATCATATTTTTACTGGCTGCAAAGTTTATCATCTGCATTCCATTCTCATTTGTTGTATTGTGCAGGCTATGTCTGCCTATTGTCCCCATATATTCTTGCTCCTTTCCCACTTTTGCATTCATGTCCCCGATGATTATTTTAATGTCATTTCTTGGTGCTTGGGTGTAAATATCTTCAAATATTTGGTAAAATGATTCGTTCTCTTCTAGTTCCTTATCTTCCGTGGGGCAATGAACATTTATGATCGTTACGTTAAAGAATTTGGCGGCGATCCGTAATTTACATATTCTTTCATTTACTGGTTGGAAGTCTAATATATTAGCTTTTATTCCCTTATCGACTATGAAAGCTACTCCTAGGCTCTTTACTCCCATGTGGCTTGCCCCTCCGCAAGATAGTATGTGTTTTAGTATCCCCTATTTCACTTCCTAGCCATTTTGTTTCTTGGATAGCAGCTATTCTGATTTTATATCTTGTTAGCTCACTCAAGAGATTTCTTTGTCCACCTGGTTTGTTTAAGGTTCTCACATTCCATGATCCAAACTCAAATTCCATGTTACGTTGCCAAAGTCGTTGCCGATTTAACCGTCCCATATTCCGAGGCTTATCTAGAGGTTTCTTAACAAACTTCTTATTCCGGGAATGGGTTGTTGGCCCATAGCCCAACCCCCAAACTGGAGGACCAGGAACTTTGATTTCGGGGTGTTCTTCCCTAGGGAGTTGCCTTCACCTCGGCTGACGAGCACTCCCTGCCCGGTCGCAGCGGACTATCTAACTCAGTCCATGTGTGCAGCCGTTGACCTACTAGAGGTTCCTTCGCCTCCACACTAGATGCACACCCTGCTGCTGATGTACACCATCCTGCCAGGTCAAGACCTAGGTTACCCCCAGGCTGCCCTGTCAGTACCCCCTTCTCTCATCTGCTCGCCGACCCACTCCGCCGAAGAGAATGGTTACCACAACCTTGGAATGAGCGACTCGGCTCAACAGGGCCTATCGCATGTAGGTGAGAGTGGAGTTGAGGTGGAGAGGCTAGTGCTTTTCTCTTCATTGAAAAGCATATAATCGCATCCACCACCATTAGGACACATTTGTGTGTTGGCTGGACGTTATTTGGGTTTCTTGTTGGTCTCTGGTATTTTAAAGTGGTATTACTGTGTGTGATTGTAGTGTATGTATTAGTATTTTGTGTATTTTCGATTTTGAGTGCTTTGAAAATTGAGTCATGTCTTGTATTGATATGTGTTTGTTCAGGTATTAGTTTCTTTTGTGTTTTACGTGTGTGTATTTGTAAATTTTCCAAATGTTCATTATGGTGCCTTTGTGTGGTATGTGTTTCATTAGTGTCATGTTTATTATGTCAGGGAATTCATGTCCAGTGTTTATTGCATGTATGGCCAAATTTGATTTGTATATTTATGGTTTTTGTATGCGTTTAGGTGTTCAAAATAACGTTTTTTCAGTTATTTTTGTGTGTGTCCTATGTAACATTTATTGCAATCTTGGCATTCAATTTTGTATATACCATTGGTTGTTGTATTATCTTTTTGTGTGGGTTATTTAGTTTTGTAGATAATTTTTGTTAGTTTTGTATGCTATTTTAATGTCTGTGTTTTTAAACAATTTTGTTAGCTTTGTCATTTTATTATTTATATATGTGAATAAAAAATGAGCCACATTCACTTGAGAAGATTTTCCGCTTAGGGAGATTTATCTACCGTGGTAAATCCTTATTAACGCGGAACACTTCAAGAATAGCCGGAAGCTGTAAACATTATACACCGCTTTTAAAGTTATCACTCATCATCACCCTGAGAATCAATAAATAATAACAATCAATAATTAATAATAACCAATTCCGAACGAGAAAACTAACGATTTGGAAAGTGAAAATTTTTGCGTAAAAGCAGTATCAGTGTTATCAGTTTTTCGGCGAAACCTAGCGCGGAGAGAGAGTGTGAGAGCGGAGAGCGACGGTCATTGCAGAGAGAGAAGCGAGCGGCGGAGCGAGTGACGTCACGCCTAGTGTAAAGGAATTCTACATTTAAGTAAAATTTACAAAAATTCAACAATATAAATTTTTTCATAATAAATAAATTACTATACCTGATATTTTGTGTAATTTTAAATATACCATTTAAACAATTATTTACTTGTGGTATAAATAAATAATATTTCTACACCTCCAATATAGACTTGTGCATAATTTATACACACAAAACTACCCTATGCGAAAATATTTATTTGTATCGTCGCAATATATATATCTATATATATATATATATATATATATATATATATATATATAGGATATGAAATATGTCATCTACTTAGGATATAGGGAAGAAGCACATGGTGTCTCCATTGTGTGAAAAAGTTGATGAATATGATGAATATAGTTATAGATGGTCGAAATAAGTTCTTCGTATGGTTTGCCTGTATACCAAGGCCACATATTTATATGCTCCTCATGGTAGTCGTAATGTAGGAATGCCTAAATAACAATTGTTTGATTTTTAAACCAACTTGAAACTTTTTTAAATAAGAACTATTTACATTCATAATGTATTAAAAGTTTTTAAACCGTAATAGTTGTGTATACATTATCCAGCATGAAAGAAGAACAGAATGAGAACATACCTTTTACAATAGGTGAGTAAATTATAGATGAAAAATGTGAAAAACTAACTATTGGCTTTAAAGGCTGAGGGAATTCGAAAATTATTCTCTTATAATAATTTATAATGTTAAGGCTTCATGTCCTGGAATAAAACTTTTGAATGTTAGCCTTGGATTAAATATTTTCTTAGATCGTGTTTTTCTAAGAAGGTTTTATGAAAATCTAGGTATCGTGACGACCGTGCGGATTTACTATACATAGTAACTTTGCATACAAAATAAGCTTCATTACGAGCCTGTAGTTAGTGGTGACCGCAGAGTGTTTCTGCGGTGAGTTGTGACGTCATTATTTACTGTACAGCTGTTCACTGTACTCCAGCCGTAACAATGTTACATCATTATCTGCTGCTGTACTTGAAGCCACATCATTACACGGTGACGTCATTGTATCAGCGACGACGAATTAATTTGTGAGTGGAGTAGGTCCAGCTGAAATTTTTAACGGTAGAGAATTATCTGGACGAGCAGTTATTATTTTATCAACATACTCTGAGAATCGCTGAAACACCACCTTTGAGTCCATAAGAAAGCATTGTTTATTAATATTTAAATAATCATTTTATATTTTACAGTTTCCAAAGTCTTAATAATTCCCTAACGTCTTAATTTCTTAATGTTAATAATGTATTAATTTTAATGTCATTATTTTCAGCTTCCAATACTTTTTCTCATTAAAACTAACTTTACATATCTGAACACATGATAATACGTACAACTGATTTACGAAGAAAACGTAAAAAGAGAAGATAAATAATGGACTACAGGAATATATATGAAATCTATAACTCAAAATATTTTATATACATATTATAACAAATAGATATATAGTGGGTGTTGTATTTTGTAAAAGTGTTGTTATATGTGTCGGGCGTTACCTCCGCGCACTTTTGTCACTTACTCTGTTGACTGGATCCTCTGCAGTGATGTAGTCCTGTAACACAACTTAAAACTATGCTTTTTGTGGGCGCCACTTGGAAACGTTTGTTCCAAGAAAAAATAAATGATTGATAAAATTTTTAAATCTACGAAAAAATTTAAACAAGTCAGTTTAGCTTCGAAAAATCAGTTAAGTTTATTGGTTTTTTAAAAACAAACAAATCGTCTGAAGGAATATCATACATAAAAAATAATAAACTGGCAGAGAAAAAAATTTTACAAGTTATTATTATTGACACTTTTTTATATGTCCAATCAAGTATCGGCTAGTATTTCAGATTCTGACTCAGTTGACAATCATGAGTTTAATATGTGAAAAAACTTTAATCTCAGGACGTGACTCCTTTGAACTACCAAGACATATCAATTAGATGCCTTACAAGAAAAAACTAAGTGATTTGAAGGTGTATGTGTGGCGTGTAAAGTACAACTGTGTGATAAATGTAACCAGGTAACAAATGATTTTAATTTTGGTAACTCACGTTCCAATGGTCGTTTATTCTCTCACTGGACACTTCCTTCGGGTAGTTTCTCGATCTCGCCTCTTCGGGTGTACACTGAATCTATTTAAAGTCAATTTTTTCGATCGTTACTTTTTCCGCACTTTTTGTCAAAACGTTTGGCAGTAAAATCTCGTTCAAACGCCGCCACTACGAATCATCTGTTTAGCGTTGATTCAGAAATCTGCCACCGCAGCGCTGACTCCCATGCAGTTTTGAGGAAGGCTTAGATGTATTGTTTGTTTACGTTCGGGGGAATTATTTGTCACGTTAGTCAGTCGATGCGAACACAGCAGAATTCGTTCTCTATTTAAATGTATGGTCCCTCCTGGGCCGTCGACGTTCTGGCTGCGTGCTTTCTATTAAAATTTGCCGTATCGCTGCTCTATTTCAGCGATACTTTTTGGCGACTCTCGTTGAGGTTAAGTCAGTCGGGTATGTCTATGTACGGGAAAAAGCCTTCCTGCCGTGTCTTGTCGATATTTCGCCTCTCGGTTTCGCCTTAGCTGCGTTGATCAGTGTTGTGTGAGATGCATCAGTTCTGGAGTTCAATCTTCAAGTGTTTTTTGGTCAAATTTTGTCTCGCTTTTATACTAAATCGGGATGACTGTTTTCGTCGACTTCCGGTATATTTGTGTAAAAATTCTTTCTAGATTGTTCGAGAATAAACGAAATGGAATGTCATAGAACAATTTTCACTTCCGTAGAAGCTTTTAGAACGAACTTCTTATTCTTCATACAATGGATATTTCAAAATTTACACTGGTATTTATCAAACAGTTTCACATTAGTACTTACAATTTGTATGCCATTAATGTATTTAGATTCCTTGTTTTTTACTGAATCTAGCGATACTAAATATGATTGGTATCTAATTAATTTAAGTCTAATAAACATTACAATTTACAACCCTCACCTTGAGTTGTAGTCATTAAAAACTTAATATTTATAACAAAAATTGTTGTGGAGTTATAAAGTTCCCTTCACAAGCTGGACATCTACTACTACTACTCTCCTACAACAAAATAAACAAATTTTAACATCAATAAAACACAAATAAATACAATTTTATATGGCCTCTGCTCATGGCCTAAATTCTTGTCAGTTTTCTAATACAATGATTAGTCTTTTTCCTTAATATATGTGTTATTTCACCACTATACACACAGAGTTTATTATTTTGTCTATCTTTTGTGATACCTGGTTACTTTGTACGTATATTATATTTATCACAAGATGACATAGCATCATTGATTGTCTTGAGATGTCATTTTTTTATGGTGTGACAAATCTCACTCTAAATAGTTAAATTCTTTTAGAATTGATTTTACTTTCAACTGAGATTGTTTCTTATTAAGGTATTCTGATGTATTGTACCTTTCTATCTTATTTTTGTTAGTATTATGTAAGTATTTTAGCCAGATCTGATTATTTTTGTACTGGATAATTGGCTTCAGCCATACATGGTATAAGTAAATATTTTGCTGACTTGACTATTACAATGTTAAAGTTGGTCAGGTATATTAGTATAGTTGCTTTATATCATATTACAGCTTTTTAATACAGTTTGGTTGCATTTTGGCAACATTAAATTCATAAATTATACAATATTAGATGCCTATTACATGTTTTTAGTTAACACTGTTTTTAACTATTTTGGCTGCTTTTTATTCATTTGACAGCTTCCTTTATTTAAGATAAATCGTTCACTATTGTCTGCTTGACAATTACATATAGTTTTTATTTAAATCTGATAATAATTAATTTTTTCATGAAATCTTGTTGTATGGTCTCAAATCCAACACATTAATATTTTTTTGTCATTGCAAATATACAATTTTTATTTTAACTTAAACTCTTTCTAATAATGTATTTAAGTCATTTAATACATTTATTTTATTTACATCACATAATATAATGATGGATCATGTCCATTTATTCACAAAAAATAGTTTTTAATACTATATTCGTAGTTATAAAACTTAATAATTATTGACTTTATTCTGGTGGATTCTGATATTATTTCTCTCTCTTATAGTGTCTTATGGTTTTTTCACTCGTATTCACTTGAATAATATATATGGGGTTTTGTCTTAGTCATAGTTTGGTCACTTTTTCAAGTTGATAGAAATAATTATTATACAAAATTACACAATTTTTTGGGACTACTTGGGTTCGATACTGTTCACTTCATTCTCCTGTTATGCTAACTTACTATATAAATGATTTCTTTTTATGGAACGTTCTGTGACGTTACATATGCCTCACCGTTAAAGTTGATAATTTTGGAAAAACATATCTTTGGTTTTGATGAAATTATCATCTCTATAACAACCCTTTATTAGCTTCTTTATATTTCATTCTTTTATCTTATAATTAAATTCCTGTACTACTCCTTTAATATATTAATCCAACTCAATATTCCTAGTTCGTTCTTTGCCATATCACCTATTCCTTTCCTTTTTACCTTGATGTTTTATAATTAATCTTTGATATAATTCCCTATCAATTCCCTAACTTACATAGAGGGTTGGGAGTCAGAGTGGCTCGCTATGGCATACATTCTCTGTCCCTTCCTGTCTATAGCTACTGAAATCAGAGGCAACACATCCCTGTTCAGAAAATAATAATTGCACCTTTGCAACAAATAATAATAATAATAAAAAAAAATACAATATTCAAAGATCATAGGCTCCTACACATAAATTCCCTTTCTTAAACTCTTCTGATTAATTCACAATTATATTAATATATCGTTCTCCGCAGGTTAAATTATCGTTTAAAATCATTCAATGTCAATAGCTATATTCATATTCATCATTACCTCCTTATGTAACACACTGTTTTCCTCTCCTTCCCTTTTTTTTTTCATTTATCATTTATCATTTCCATTTAGTATCAAATATATGACAGTATTTCTCTCTCTTTTCTCCTTTACTAAGTGTCCATCTTGTAGTATTTATTAATAATAATCTCTCTCCTTCTCTAAGTACGGGTAAGCTGGTAAATATACGTTGACATGGCTATTGGAAATAAATCTATATTTTATAAATATCATTATGCCTTTGGTGTAAGGTGTCCTTCTCGTAATATTTATTAATAATAATCATAATATAATAATATTTATATTTATTTAAAAATCTCTATCTCCTTTCTAATTATGGCTAAGTGAAAAAATTCACGTTGACATGTTTAGTCAAGGTACCTTCTCTATGATGCTGTATTTGACTTGGGTCTTTGGTCATGGTACTTGGTTACTGATTGAGTATTTGACTTGCGATTTTTTAATCATGGTACTTTTTTAATGAAGTCTGGTTATACGTACCTTTTACCTTGTTCCTGATTGTGTCAGTTACCTCGTAGGTATTGTTTTTATTATCCCTGGTTATCGTGTAAGGCCCTGTATATAATAGTAGCAATTTCCTCGTTATGCCTTGTATAGCACTGGGCAATTCTCTATTTTTAACTAACACCTTTTCACCTACCTCATAATTAATTGCCTTAGGCTGTGATTTGATATATTTTTTCCGCTGCTGTTCCGTTTTTTCTAACACCTTATTATAAAATTTCGCCCCTTCAAATTGGTATACGGGTTCGTCGGGAAAATTAATAATTTCTTTTATCTCTCGTGGTGGGGGTCTTTCGAACATAACCGTATATGGCGACATCTCGATGGTATTGTGATGCGAGAAGTTGAGAAAATCCTCGGTAGAGGCTACATATTCATGCCATCTTTTCTGCTCGTTATGGCAGTATGTTCTTAGCAACCGTCCTACCTCCCTTAACACTCTCTCGGCTGGGTTACTATTCGGGTGATATACGGACGTCTTGTACGTTTTTATTCCGTGTTCTCCCAAGCTTTCCTTCCAAAGTTTTCCCCTAAACTGAGTACCGTGGTCCGTAATTATAGAATACGGTCGGCCCACTTCCATTATATAACGCTTGATTATTATGTCTATTATTTTCCTGGTCGTTGCCCTAGTTATTGGGTATAGCTTTGTATACTTGCTAAAGTGGTCGAAAATGATTACGATAAATTTATATCGGTGTCTCCCACCACTGCGTGGAAAGGGTCCGCAGATATCGAGAAATACCTTTTCCAATTTTTCGGTAGATAATATGGGTATCATAACCCCTTCCTTCCTCTCGTTATCACACTTTACTTTTTGACAAATATCGCACGATCGTATCGCCAGTTGCACCTTCTTATTCATTCCCTTGATGTATGTTTGCTCTTCTAGTGCCTTCCTAACTTTAAGGGCTCCCATATGTCCGTACCTATCGTGATAGTCGATTATTAGCGGTCTCTCTATCGCTGGTGGAATCACTAATTTCCAATTCTCCTGGTGCGGGGTATTCCTAATGAACAAAGTGTCGTCGTGTATACAATAAAATCTGTTTATGACCTCATCGCCTTCCTGTACCCTTTTTCTAATATCTCCTAATTTCGGATCGGCCTCTTGTTGTGACTTTATTTCGTGCAAAATATTTTTTAAATCCTCCCTGCTCTTAATAATGTGATAAACCTTGGCTAATTGTTCCTTTTCGCCGTCAAAGGTTTGGTCTGGTATATTGACGCGAGATAAGACGTCGGCGGCTACGTTCTGTTTGCCGGGTATATATTCCCATGTGATATTGTACTCTTGCAAGGCCAAAACCCATCTAGTCAGCCTTCCATGGTTCAGTTTACAATGCTTTAAAAATGATATAGATTTGTGGTCGCTTCTAACTGTTATGGGGTACCCTAATATATATGTCCTGAATTTACCGCATGCGAAAACTACACTCAACAGTTCTTTTGCGGTAGTATTGTAGTTTCTTTCGCAACTGTTCAGCACGCGGCTAGCAAAGCTAATTACTAAATGGTTACCGTCCTGATCTTCCTGATAGAGGGCTGCACCTAAACACACGTTACTGGCATCGCAGTTTAGAAAAAATGGTTTTGTAAAGTCGGGATGATGCAACATTACGGTTTCTAAAAACTTTTCCTTTATGATATTGAGCACTCCATCTTGCTCTGGTCCCCAAGTCCATTTGTCTTTAGCTGATAACTGCTTTTGGAACCTGGCAGTTAGTTCTGAATAATTGGACCGAAACTTTCTATAATAGTTGCAGATTCCTAAAAATGACTGCAGCTGTTTCCTATTCTTAGGGGTGGGGAACTTCTGTATGGCCTCTACCTTTTCCTTGGATGGAGTAATCCCTTGTTCTGTTAAATTAAACCCTAAAAATTTCACCTCATTTGCAATGAATTGGGACTTGTCTAATTTGAGGGTGATATTATTCTCTGATAATTTCTGTAGCACCTGTTCAACCCTATTACAATGGTCGTCCCAATTCGCTGAAGTCACCAGTAGGTCGTCGACGTACACTGTCGTAAACTTCAGTACTTCCTGCCCCAATATTCTGTCCATTATCTTTACAAACACCGCCACAGAATTTATTAAGCCAAAAGGTAACCGCTTAAACTGATAGTTTCTGCCCTCGAATATGAATGCCATATATTTCCTACTATCAGGGTGGAGTTCTATCTGCCAGTATCCGCATACCGTATCCCATGAGCTTATATATCTGATTCCGTGGAACTTTTTTAATATCTCCTCTATCTCCCCAGGTGATGTGCGGTCATTAACAATCATTTTGTTAATCTCCCTAGCATCGAGACATATACGTACCCTTCCGTTCTTTTTTGGCACCGCTATGATTGGGCTGGTAAAGGGCGAATGACTATACTCGATTATGTCGTCCTCTATCATCCTGTTCAATTCTTCCCTGACTTCGTTCTTTAGCGAGTATGCGATCGGGTACGATTTCCTGTTAAATTCCACCGGAGTTTTAAATTTTATGGTGCACTGATAATCTCTGGCTTTACCTGGAGCGTTCGAGAATATGTGTTTATAATGGTTGTATACCTCGATCAATTGTTCCGCCTGTTTTTCGCTGATCAGACCCCTTGCTTTCGTCCTTTGGAAATCCCGTATTTCTTCTAACTTTTCTAACCACAACTCTGGGTTTTCCTCCTGATATAATGGCATATTAATTGGACGATCGGTACAATAATAATGGTTCACTATCGCTTGATAAGGTGTATTGTCTGTACCACTTCCTTGGACATCGATTAAATTATTGGTCCAAATCCCCTTGTTAGTCTTAAAAGTTATCACCTTACTTTCCAAATCTATCACAGCATTGTATGGCCTAAGTATATCGCAGCCTATTAGTATACTCATGGGTAAGTTACTCGCCACTAATAACCCTATTGGTATTGTTACCCCATTACTAGTCATCTCTAATGACACCTGTTTCTTTATTGATTTATTTTGGCTCCCCGTTGCTCCGACTAAAACAATATTATTTATCGGTAGAGTGGGTATTGGTAAATCACTATTTTGTTTAATCCGCTCTAACTCAATGCTATCAATAAGTGACACATTTGACCCCGTGTCAATGAGTAGTATCGCTTCTATGCCATTGATATATGCTTTAATCTGCACGATACTATTGTTCCCTTGGTTGCTATTTTTAATGATATCGTCACCTTCTTCTAATAACTCCTCTCTAATATCCTTAAGGTAATTATTTATTCTTAATATAGTCCCGTCTTTGTCCTGTCTATGTTCGTCGTTTGTCACCCCATAATATTGGTTCAGTGAAGGGCGGTTTTCCTTTTTCACTGCCGCGTTTAGTTTAAATGAGTCGCTGTCTCATTGGCCCGGTCTCCCGGAACATTGGGTTGCTGACCCGTCTGTGTTTCCTGCCTGACCTCGGGATTACCGTTAATAGGTTGGCTATTCGCCGTGTTACCCTGGCTAGCTGGCGCCTGTTGTGGGTAAAACATGTAAGTGGGTACATTAGGTGGATATGGCCGTCGGTTATTGGCCATTGTATAATTTACCTGGGGCCTGTACTCATTTTGGTTTCTCCTATCGCTTCCTCCTTGGTTTCCCCCGTTGCGATAACCATTACGTTGACCAAAATTACTTCCTCTATAATTATTCCCGCGATAACCGTTTCCCTGGTGGAAGTTCCTACCGTAGTTATTCCCGGTGTAATTACCTCTGTTTGGTCCCGAATAGTTGCGGTTAATTGGGCCCTGAGTGTTATCATTTCGGCCATTTGGTGGGATATTATTACTCTGATTATTGGTGTTTAGATTATTACCGTTCCCACCTCCATTCCGGTTTGGTCCGTTATTATTGTTGTTGTACTCTACCTTACGATTGGGGGGTTGGTAATCCTGGAACCTTCCTGTGGATTCGCAATTTTCCAATAATTTGGCCAGATCGGCTATTTTGCTAATCTGTTGGTATAATTGGGCATCCTTGATCCCATAGCTGTAATGTCCAGCTAACTGCCTTACCAAACATTCTTCTGGGATCGGCGGTATCAACTTCCGTGCTAAACATACCTTTCCCAGGAAATAAGACGTCGGGGACTGTCCATAGGACGCGTCGTATTTGCCATAGAAAATGTCCATTCTTACCCTGTTTTGTGCGGTCTCTGACCAATACTTTTCCTTAAATTGGCGTTTAAACTCTGCTAAATTTGTTATTTCGGGTCGTACCGCTATCCACCAGTTATCCTTAGTATTTTTAAATGTCTCGTCAAGCATCTCTCTTATCCTGTCCCACCTTGTTTCTCTGCTTATCCCAATAACCTCCTCCATTCTTTCCAAAAATTCCATTGGGTTTCGTCGGTAGTCCTGGAAGTTGATTACTTCCCTGTTTTCACCATGACACGTATGAGTGTTTAGTATTGGTGTGTCTCTCAGCGCCTCTAATCTTTCCTGCAGGTTTTTCTCTCTCTGGTCTATTTCCAGTATACTATTTTTGTTAGTTTTTATTTGTTCATCCAGCCTGTTAGCGATGTCATATGTTTCCTGCATCCTCTCGCTAACGTCTTTCTGGACTTCCTGCATGATGGCGTCTTGGTTCTGCCTTACCTTGTTTTCGAGATTTCTAACATCTTGTTTGGTCTCTACTGTTTGCTCCTCTATACTTTCGAAACGTGTATTGTTTCCTTCCCGTAACCTTTCCAATTGTTTCTCCATGTTTTCGACCTTCCTGTCACTATCGATCTTATTATCATCGATCCTTTTGTTTACTATTTCGTATTTTATGCTAATTTCTTTTTTCAGGAACTCTATGCTTCCTTTTATTTCCTCCTTATCTTCCTGTCTGTTTTTATTAAGGGATTCTATATTTTTGTTCATACCCTCCTTTAAAGATTCCATCCTTTGGAACTTTTGCTCATTACTTTTTTTAGTCTCCTCCTTGTCTTCCTGTCTATTTCTATTATTCTCTTCCTTATCTTCCCGTCTGTTTTTATTCATATTTTCGTTTAGCGTTCGGAACATCATCATTATCATATTCGCGTCAACGCTTCCTGTTATTTTCTCTGGTTCGGGATTCTCTGTTTGTTCTACCATTTGTATGGGTTCTTCTCCCGTTTGTTCTTCTAATTCGTCTGCCGTTTGTACCGTTCTTTCCATTTCTAGTGTGGGCGGTTCTAATTCTGTTTCCTCGATCTGTACTGCCTCTCCGTCTTCCACACTCAACTCGGGTTCCACCGTCTTCTTCACCTTCTTTCCCTTTGGTTGCGGCATTTTAATATGTTGGTAGTTGCCGGGCTTGTTCCGTCTTTTTCAAGCCTCACTAGTTGGGCTGCCAATTTATAACAAATAGATATATAGTGGGTGTTGTATTTTGTAAAAGTGTTGTTATATGTGTCGGGCGTTACCTCCGCGCACTTTTGTCACTTACTCTGTTGACTGGATCCTCTGCAGTGATGTAGTCCTGTAACACAACTTAAAACTATGCTTTTTGTGGGCGCCACTTGGAAACGTTTGTTCCAAGAAAAAATAAATGATTGATAAAATTTTTAAATCTACGAAAAAATTTAAACAAGTCAGTTTAGCTTTGAAAAATCAGTTAAGTTTAATGGTTCTTTAAAAACAAACAAATCGTCTGAAGGACTATCATTCATAAAAAATAATAAAATTGCAGAGAAAAAAATTTTACAAGTTATTATTATTGACACTTTTTATATGTCCAATCAAGTATCGGCTAGTATTTCAGATTCTGACTCAGTTGACAATCATGAGTTTAATATGTGAAAAAACTTTAATCTCAGGACGTGACTCCTTTGAACTACCAAGACATATCAATTAGATGCCTTACAAGAAAAAACTAAGTGATTTGAAGGTGTATGTGTGGCGTGTAAAGTACAACTGTGTGATAAATGTAACCAGGTAACAAATGATTTTAATTTTGGTAACTCACGTTCCAATGGTCGTTTATTCTCTCACTGGACACTTCCTTCGGGTAGTTTCTCGATCTCGCCTCTTCGGGTGTACACTGAATCTATTTAAAGTCAATTTTTTCGATCGTTACTTTTTCCGCACTTTTTGTCAAAACGTTTGGCAGTAAAATCTCGTTCAAACGCCGCCACTACGAATCATCTGTTTAGCGTTGATTCAGAAATCTGCCACCGCAGCGCTGACTCCCATGCAGTTTTGAGGAAGGCTTAGATGTATTGTTTGTTTACGTTAGGGGGAATTATTTGTCACGTTAGTCAGTCGATGCGAACACAGCAGAATTCGTTCTCTATTTAAATGTATGGTCCCTCCTGGGCCGTCGACGTTCTGGCTGCGTGCTTTCTATTAAAATTTGCCGTATCGCTGCTCTATTTCAGCGATACTTTTTGGCGACTCTCGTTGAGGTTAAGTCAGTCGGGTATGTCTATGTACGGGAAAAAGCCTTCCTGCCGTGTCTTGTCGATTTTTTGCCTCTCGGTTTCGCCTTAGCTGCGTTGATCAGTGTTGTGTGAGATGCATCAGTTCTGGAGTTCAATCTTCAAGTGTTTTTTGGTCAAATTTTGTCTCGCTTTTATACTAAATCGGGATGACTGTTTTCGTCGACTTCCGGTATATTTGTGTAAAAATTCTTTCTAGATTGTTCGAGAATAAACGAAATGGAATGTCATAGAACAATTTTCACTTCCGTAGAAGCTTTTAGAACGAATTTCTTATTCTTCATACAATGGATATTTCAAAATTTACACTGGTATTTATCAAACAGTTTCACATTAGTACTTACAATTTGTATGCCATTAATGTATTTAGATTCCTTGTTTTTTACTGAATCTAGCGATACTAAATATGATTGGTATCTAATTAATTTAAGTCTAATAAACATTACAATTTACAACCCTCACCTTGAGTTGTAGTCATTAAAAACTTAATATTTATAACAAAAATTGTTGTGGAGTTATAAAGTTCCCTTCACAAGCTGGACATCTACTACTACTACTCTCCTACAACAAAATAAACAAATTTTAACATCAATAAAACACAAATAAATACAATTTTATATGGCCTCTGCTCATGGCCTAAATTCTTGTCAGTTTTCTAATACAATGATTAGTCTTTTTCCTTAATATATGTGTTATTTCACCACTATACACACAGAGTTTATTATTTTGTCTATCTTTTGTGATACCTGGTTACTTTGTACATATATTATATTTATCACAAGATGACATAGCATCATTGATTGTCTTGAGATGTCATTTTTTTATGGTGTGACAAATCTCACTCTAAATAGTTAAATTCTTTTAGAATTGATTTTACTTTCAACTGAGTTTGTTTCTTATTAAGGTATTCTGATGTATTGTACCTTTCTATCTTATTTTTGTTAGTATTATGTAAGTATTTTAGCCAGATCTGATTATTTTTGTACTGGATAATTGGCTTCAGCCATACATGGTATAAGTAAATATTTTGCTGACTTGACTATTACAATGTTAAAGTTGGTCAGGTATATTAGTATAGTTGCTTTATATCATATTACAGCTTTCTAATACAGTTTGGTTGCATTTTGGCAACATTAAATTCATAAATTATACAATATTAGATGCCTATTACATGTTTTTAGTTAACACTGTTTTTGGCTATTTTGGCTGCTTTTTATTCATTTGACAGCTTCCTTTATTTAAGATAAATCGTTCACTATTGTCTGCTTGACAATTACATATAGTTCTTATTTAAATCTGATAATAATTAATTTTTTCATGAAATCTTGGTGTATGGTCTCAAATCCAACACATTAATATTTTTTTGTCATTGCAAATATACAATTTTTATTTTAACTTAAACTCTTTCTAATAATGTATTTAAGTCATTTAATACATTTATTTTATTTACATCACATAATATAATGATGGATCATGTCCATTTATTCACAAAAAATAGTTTTTAATACTATATTCGTAGTTATAAAACTTAATAATTATTGACTTTATTCTGGTGGATTCTGATATTATTTCTCTCTCTTATAGTGTCTTATGGTTTTTTCACTCGTATTCACTTGAATAATATATATGGGGTTTTGTCTTAGTCATAGTTTGGTCGTTTTTTCAAGTTGATAGAAATAATTATTATACAAAATTACACAATTTTTTGGGACTACTTGGGTTCGATACTGTTCACTTCACTCTCCTGTTATGCTAACTTACTATATAAATGATTTCTTTTTATGGAACGTTCTGTGACGTTACAATATTTATTACATTTTAAAACCGTATATTTATAACAGCAACAAACTGTTATAGCAAATTGATTGTATAATATTAAATACTAAATTTATCACCAAACAAAACACGATTTATTTGGAAAACGACTAGTTTATTCATATTCTGTTGACCGAATAAGAAAATATTTTTTTAAATGCTTTCATACTTTTCTGTGCGTTGGCACATAAACGTTTTCCTGTTCAAATTGCGCCTGAAAGCTTGACTCTAATAAGACAGTATAGAATATCGGTTCTTTGTATAAACCAGCAAACTATGTGATTGGAAAATTCTCTGACAACTTTACAGGCAGTATGTAATTTATATCAAAACAGATTGCTGCTCGGTCAGTGGCTCTCCTATTTGATTGAATCGTGTCTAGCGAACTTCGCTTTCTCGATAAGTTTTTGATGGTTCGGCATTTAACTCTTCAAGTGGATTGACGTGCCTTCTGACTGCTCTACTTGCTCGGTGTGTCCGGACTGCTTTTTGGAGCTTTCTGCTGCTTTTCTCGCCTCTGCATCAAGAAAATTACCTGCTTGCTCTGCTGTTTAAGTCCTTGATTTTGTTAAAGGAAACAGGAGCTATGAGAGCGACCAAAGGACATGTTTACCTTATTCAGCCCAGCTGCTGCCGGTGACCGCCTTAGCCGGCAAGAAGGCCGGCTAAACTCTACGAGACTTGGAGAGTGCCGCTTCTTTCCTAGCTCCTCACAGTTACAGTGGGATTGCCCGGGCTGGTCCTTCCCGGCTCCCACCAGTGGTAATCACCACTCAGGATACCACCGGGTTAAATGATTAGTGCACACCAGTGTCGGTAAGGACTGGTATAGCAAAGCTAGTTTTTAGTCCAACTCATCCTGTTATCGACTTGAGTAGCGTAGGCGCACGGGTCATTCGGCTGCGGCCCCGGCCGATCCCGGGATCCATGGCGTTTGACATATACTGTCCTGCAGACTCTGCCCGGCGGCCAAGCACGTCAGCCAACATGCCCTCTCCGGGTAACAGGCATAGGGCGACGAGTCTCTGGCTGACTTTCTGCCTTGCACGACCGACTCGCCCAATCCGCCTCAAGTGATGGAAACGGAAGAGATCCAGCTACAACTTGTTCTATAAATTAACTTTGCGATTTAAACTGAGGTCCGTTTTCTACAAAGTAATATAAGGTAAAAGTTCTCCGTTTAGACTGGACACTGATTGGTCTTCTAAAAATATAATGCAATTTTTTCTTATCACTGCCGGATTATCAATAAACGTTACATTAAAAATAAAATGTACAATTTCTGACAGATTATGCCATTTAAGATTCCAGTGAAAAACAAGCAAGATCAGCTGATTTTCTAAATTTCTTGTATTCAGTCATTGTGTATAAAGTTTAGGTTTTACACAGTATAAAATAACAAACAGGAAAACAGCGTATCTACCAAATGAGTCAGTCAAATATATTTCAATTCATAAATTTAGCAAAGTATTTGTTCATAATTCTAGATGCAAAGCTTAGTAAGAACATACTAAGAAGGAATCTTAGACTTTGGGGTATAAATTCCAGAATGTGTGGTAGCGCTTTTGATGGTATTCTGAACTACACAATAAACTATTTGTAAACTATTACTACCCTACAAAGTTTTGAAACCAGTGTAGAGTTTTGGGGACAAAACCATTGGGTTGCACAATAAAGAAGAAAATTTTTGTAAGACAGATTTTATAATAAAGAGATTTAGATTACCAATGATGGATGTCCTTCCTTGATATAATGAAAGAAAATTAGTCAGGCTACTACAAGCGAATGCCACACGACATAATTCCAAGGGGGACTTTTAATAATAAGTTAAAGGGGAAACGGTGTATAGGACAAGGCTGATGTAATACAATACGTTAAAACAGTCTTAATTGTAACCTACTTCTTAGACGTGAAACAATGGAGGAAGGTAAAGGAAAAGAGGAAAACGGATGCCACCGGCAGACTGTTCGATTGGCGAGAGGGGGTAGGTACTGTTTCTGCGTGAATTATTAGTTTAAATTTAATTGTTTTTTCATGTTTATTGTATTAATCAGTAGTCAAATATTAATTAAATTTAACATTACATAATTAAACATTGTAACAAAAAACTATGGTTTCTTGCCTAAACGGTTATTGAGTTAGACAGTGTAGGCTCCCTTACGTAAACCGTCCAGAATACAAGAAAGGTAGTGTGGCAACCACTACGCTCCAGCCTCCCATTGTTATTCCCGAATTTTATCTCAGGTACTCACTTGTACACGCTGAGTCGTCCTGTGGAATAAAAATTACACGCTGGTTTAATAGTGCTTCCTGGAATTGAATCCGTGGACATCAGATATTGGATGAGGCGTCACACACGCTGATTTCTGAAATCCTCATTAACAACCCCCGCATAACATTACTTAATTACTTAATTCCCTGCCGCTACAGCCCTCGAGCGATCATGGCCTCCTTCAGCATCGATCACCACCCTACTCTATCCAACACTGCCGTCAGCCAGTCACGTACTCCCTTCATAGCCCGGGCGATGGGCGCCCCTCCACCCGCCCACCGTTGTCTTGGTCTGCCATTCCTTCTCCTTCCGTAAATTTTCTCTCGTAAAACCTTCAATGGAATCTCCTCTTTTGACTTCCTTGGCACATGACCAGCCCAGTGGAGTCGGCACAATTTTTAATAGTATGAATCACACCCACATCCTTGTACACACCAATTAATTTTTAATTGATACGCTGTCTTCAGTTTTGCCTTTCATGTACTGCTCCGAAAATTCATTTAACATTACATTTTGTGAATACCTACAACTATTATGGCTAACTATTACTTTTTGACACTGAAAGCTTCTTACAAGACACTGCAGTGCCGTTAGGCACACGAAGTAGGTAGTGTGGTGGCTATCACTACTCTTCAGCCACCCATTATTAGCTCCAGAATATTATTCCAGATGCTCATTTCTACAAGTTGAATCGACAAGTCAGCTAAAAATCTCATATTCCTGACACAATATTTATACAACATTGCAGTAACATTGCAGTCACTTGACCCCTCGATATTATCACAAGTTAAGCAAAACGTACAAAAATATAAATTGAGAATTAGCAAGGGAAGAGTCACTAATAAAAATACGATTTATTTCAAGGATAACTAGAGATGTGAGAATCCGTAATGGTTATTTAAAGAGTCTCATTTAAAACAGTGCCAAGGAGAATTCAAAGTATTATCAGAACTAAAGCGAGGTTAAAGGTATTAAAAAATAATATTTTATATGAATACCTAACATCAGTTACTAATTATTGAACAATTTAATAAAAGTGGGAAAAATTAAATTTTTCGGTTTTTCTGAGGTAACATTGAAATTTGGCCAGTGACTGTAGATAACATGAAACATAATAAATAAATGAAATGTTCAGCCCAACAATAAAACTACTTGTAAGTATGAAAAATAAACTTTTAGATTCGTCGCACAACATTACATGGAATCACGTTTTTTAAAATTAATTTTGAAACAGTGTAAATTGAAAGCTTACAAGTATCATAAAGTCAGTTGGTGTAGGTTTATTGTGTTGTCTCTTGTTTACTTTTACACTAGTTTGCTGAAAAACAATTCGTTTTATTGCTTTTATCATTTTTTACCTAACCTTGGCAACTTTATTGCATTATGAATTATTCAAGAAAACAAGCTGCCATCTACAAATGTACACGTCTCAAGCGTGTATAATACAGGCCCGTTACTTAGGATAGTGTCTGACAGTAGGACACACAATGAAAGCGGCACTTGTTCTCTTGTTTACTGCTTACCTGGGTAAGTTTAGACTTATCACAAAAATATTTCTAGCTTAAATACTTAACAATAATTGAGTGAATCCTTGTTGTACATTTTCAGAAATAATTAATTTCATTTTTAAAGTCTATAACTAAACATGCTATCTTATGCATTTTCCGTAGAAGTTATGTTGTGATACGCAGCCATATTGATTCTTTTTGTTAAGTGTACCTATTGTTACACCAGCTATAATTATACTTGTTTTATTGTGACATTTTTTAGTCATGGACAATAAAACAGTTTTAACAATAATTAGAGGGAAAAAAGTTGTAAATTTTAATAATAACAGTAATACATAGGCCAATTTTAATTATCACACATACAAATATATGTAAACATCAACATGACTACAGAAGTAGACAAATGTGAATAATAAAAATAAATCATTCGAGCGAATTTGTATTTAACGTCAAATACTTTTTACCGATCAGTTTCCATGAAAACATGAGGAAAACAATAAAAAGAATGTTGGGTTCTGTTGAATATAAAATACTAAATTTGTATTCTTTCCATTAAACATATAATAGAATTCTACGTTTCAGAAAGTATATTGAATACCTCATTCACTATACGACTTAGTAAATTATAAAAGTCAAGGAAACCAAAACAAATTAAATTAGTTTGGTCAAAATTATAAAACCAAATTAAATGCATAGATCTAGTTAAAATAAACTGTTAATTCATAAAATAATAATGATAATAATAATATAAAATAATAATAATAATATTATAGCCTACATATAGGAATGACGACTCCTTTTTCAACGCCTAAGCGATGTAGTAGTTAGGTAGGGCAGGCCGTTAGGCACACAAATAAGGTAGTGCGGTGGCTGCCACTACTCTTGAGCCATCCACTATTGCCACAGAATATTATCTCTAATGTTCATTTCTACATGTTAAATCGACCAGTCAGCTAACAATATCGTCTTCTTTTTATCGTCCATTAAAACCTGGAACCTGTATGTAAGGTACTGTAACCGCCTATTTACTAAGCCCAGAAATAAATACAAATTTTATAATAAAGGCCTGTTAAAAATAAGAAACAGTATTTTTTTTATAATCAAGTCTCTTTCTTTATAAAGTGTAATTAGTTTATTATTATGAGTAGGAAAGGAAAAACAAATATTTATAAGCGATTATGTGTTAATTAAAACACGAATGTAATATTCGTATAAATATACCAGGTAAAGTAAAATGCTTACTTGCATTTAGTAATATACATAATCCATTAATCATGAAACGTTTATCTTAAAACCAATAACAGAAAATCGATATTGCCGTTAACAAATCGATATTTATGCTCAACCAAGTTTGGCTTAACATTCAAGACGATTGGAGAATAGTCAGCCAGCGATATGGTATCACAACCGTGTTTTCCTCAATTGTGTCATCAAGCTGATTATGCAATATGTGACAAATATCACGTAGGCTCTACGTTTTTTGTGTATTCGCATCGACACGGTGTTATTTGTAATTTTGTTCTTTGTTTTTATAATAATGTAGCCCAAATAAGTTATTTTAATTTTGTTCCATGACGCACCTATTAATTCTAACAACAATGTTTGTGTCATTGACACACAAGTAGAGTAGATCAGTTTAAAAAGTTTAAACGTTAAAAAGTAGCACTGAAACAGAATAACAGTAAATTTTTTGGTTCAAATAGGTTTTTAAACTTTTAGAACGCTGTTAGAAAACGAAACATTGTCAAATCCGATACAATGTCTAAAGCTCTTCTGTGTGGAAAAACTATTGACACTATCAGGCCTTCCTGATGGTATAAACTGAATCTCTGGAGTTGGCAACTTGCTAATTATACAATATCGATGGGCCAAATCAATAGGAATTTAAAAATTTATAAACTGTAGGCCAGAAGTAGGCATGTAGGATACAGTACATTTTTGTTGGAAAAACTGTAATAAACGATTATATTAAAGTATTAAATTTTAGCTTGTTGTGCTATTTATTACTCATGACATTTTATGCGCATTTCGTGAACAGTTCTTCTCTGTGACAGTACTCAGTTGTTTACATTGCTTTTTTTTTTAAATGCCCGAAGTGTCCTAGATCAAAATTGTAACATGCATACAATATACCGGAAACACTGACATTTGGTGAAGCATAATTTAACAGAATTACTACATCAGGTCTGGGTCCTTCTCCGAAAGGCCATGTAACAGTCTTGGGGATATGGCTTTAAAATAAATTAATGCAGTTATATTTATTGTCATTATCAAGGC
The DNA here is from genome assembly GCA_034769895.1 of Magicicada septendecula. Taxonomy (NCBI): domain Eukaryota; kingdom Metazoa; phylum Arthropoda; class Insecta; order Hemiptera; family Cicadidae; genus Magicicada; species Magicicada septendecula. The sequence goes on from CM068375.1 coordinate 330,517,330, forward strand.
AACCACAATGTAATGAATATAGAACTATTAGCTTAATGAGTCACCTTCTTAAACTCTTTCTCAAATTATCCACAATAGAACATACAAAATCTGTCAAGAACAAGTATAAGCCACACAGTTTGGTTTCAGTGATGCAATACGAGGGGCTCTATTCAGTATTCAGGTGATATTCCAACCATGTATAGATATAAGTTGTAAAATTTTTGCATTTTTCATCGATTACCAGAAGGCCTTTGACCGAGTCCAATATCAGAAAATGATGGATATCCCGAAAATTATTGGATTAGATGGAAAAGACCTAAGCATAAATGCTACACTGTATTGGAAACTATCTACAGTGGTTATAGTAGATAAAAAGAAAACTGAAGAGATACAGATTCTGCGTGGAGTAAGACAAGGATGTATAGTATCGCTGCTTTTATTCAACATCTACTCGGAAGGTATTTTTAGAGAATTTTAGAGAAGCTTTAGCAGAATGTGAAGTGGGAATCTCTCTGAATGTTGAAAGAATAAATAACATACGGTATGTGAATGATACCGTCATATTCGCTGATAGCTTAGATAGCAAGAACAGTGAACACTATATTGAGGAGTGTATTCAAAAGTCACGGTTTAACAATAAAGACAATGATAAGACTTTTACGCTGCTGCGTATTCTTAGTCCTCTTCTACAATGTAGAATCTTGGACGTTGACTAAAGCCACAACTAAGAAATTAAAATCTTTCGAATTGTTGCTTTACTGTAGAATACTGACCATTTCATGGAGAGCACATATAACTAATGTTAAAGTTCCTAAAAAGATGAAGAAATAAAGAAACATTCTTAACACAGTGAAGGTAAGAAAGCTTCAGTATCTGGGACCTCTAATGAGAAAAAGAAGAGATTTTACTGATTGCAGGCCATACTACAGGGAAAAGTACTTGGAAGAGAGGAGTTGGGCGACATCTCATCGCTGAGAAATTTAAGGCCTGGTTTGGCATGAATACAACTGACTTATTCCGTGCACCAGTATAGAAAGTTGAAATAGTTGTATGATATCCAACATCCGAAACGGATAGGAACACTCAGAAGATCAAGACATTGTTGTTGAGTTGGTGTGTTTGTCGCGTGTTTGGTGTCGTAACAGCTAAATAACAGTTGTCCTGATGATGCCAATAAATTTTGTGGAAACGTCGATAGAGTATTTACAACTTTTATATAACGTTATGTTTTTTGGTATTTTATTTTATTGTAAATGATATTGTTCTTACTAAAGACGTTATTCTTAACGGTTTTTTTTTCATAGTTAAAGTAGAGGTCTCAGCTATTTAGACTGTGATGTTACTTGTTTCATACGGCGTCACTATGAAAATAAACTCCCAGTATATAAGCAATCGCTCAGTATGGATGGTAGATTTTTATGTTATTTTAAATATGTAGAACGCTCATAAACATAAAGTCAATAATACTATATTAAGATTTCATTATGAGACAGGATTGCCTTTTTTTTATTGAGATTGGTGATCTACTGAGCTATTGAAATGAAGTTCCACTAAAACGGTTCAAACACTTCAATAGGATTAGCAGTGAAAATATTTCACTTCCCTTTTTAATTCTTTATGTTATTTATATCACCTTCTCTGTAGCTATGAACGTGGAAGACAAAAGATGAAAATCCAAACGGCTCAAAGAAGCCCTTCAGGTAACGGACATGCGAAGATGATCTTATAGGATATCTTGGCTCCTGGAACGAAGATATTAGATGCTAATTTGTGGTGACAAATGTTTTTAAACTATAAGATAATAACTGCATGAACCCCGCAAGTCAGATTTGATAAGAGAGAGGAATGACGCTACAACGAGGAGATTGTAACCAAAGAGCCATGTAGCTTGTAGGATATGAGAGACAACAATAGCAGACCAAGCACTTGGGCATGGCTGCAAACGTTTAGTGTGTGTTCGACAGTTATATACCTTGCAGAAGGTTTGTAATATGGATGCCATTATATTGGAAAAGCTTTAACCAATTTTGGAGTAGTGATTTCTCTGGTGTCTAGTAATATATATTCCACTGTGTTAAGGGGACGAGACGTATGATCCTCATAACAAGAGTTTTGCTTATTTAATGTTTTAATGTAACATTTATCTGCCTTCTTCATTCACTTGGGTTTTACTCTTTATTATATTATAACATAAATAACCTAACATTTCTCTTTCTTATAAAGCTAAATCTGAATATAACTTATGTAGCAAAGTATATCGTTTTCAGCTTACTCTAGTGGTCAATCAAACGGAGTTCAGTTTGACCAAGCAGCTGAAGCCAACGAGACCGGTTTTTTCAGCTCGTTTTTGCAGTGGGTATTTGAATTACTCTGCATATTTTCTCCAGTGAATCCTGTGTGTGCGTGTGATGTAAACAGAGGATGCCGCAATTTTACCAGCGAATGCCAACTTCGAGTGGTCAATCAGTGGGGTCAAAGCAGTAAGTCGTGCAGTACAATAATACATATGTAGAATTTACGTTTAGCTATAACGACAACACACTTTTTTCTTAGCAACTAAGTTTTATCCGTACTGTTGCTGACAACAAATATTTCACTAATCTGCGATTATTTATAATCATAAGTCCTTAGCTTTGTCACTGTGGATGTAAAACATCATGAGATAAGCAAAACGTTTGGTATTGAGAATCCATATATTCCATGTTCGCATTCTGCACGCCTTTGGTTAATTTTGTTCGATTTTCTTATTGTAAATAACTTTCTTCATTTCGTCGTAGATGTTCGATTATCACGATTTCTTAGATACGCCTCCCTTCTGGCCCCTACTCAGATCGAAATTTACAAGCTTTTTGGAAAATGATCACCAGGAATTCGGTTTTTTGCGATCATAGCGTTTACCGTTCCAACCGTATACCGTGTGCCGTTTCAAGAAATATGCACACACACACACACACACACACACACACACACACACACACACACACACACACACACACAGGGTGTGCCATGAGGAACATACTTCTGGAGTGCATTCTACAGGCTGAATTAAAGAAGAAATGTCATAAACGTAAGTCCTAAAACGCTTTGTTTTCGATTTAGGGCTTGCAAAACAATTTAACCAATTCCTGCTCCAAGGCTAAAATTACGCCCTAGGAAAACTTGGAAATTAAACTGAATTGTAAATTTTATGGTTTGACCTAAAAAAGTGAAAACCAAGGTTTCAAAACTGTATCTTGGGTAGATGTTGAGAAACATTTTGTATATCTCAAACCGTTGGTGTCAAAAAACCCCCTTTATATTTTTGATGTAAATTTAATTGTTTCAATTGCCAAAAAACAAATACAAAATTGTAATACAGCTTACAAAGAATTTAAATCTGAGAAATTATATGGAAGTAGAGTTAATAAAAAACATAAGAAAATTAAAAAAAAATCAGTTTTTATTGAAGAAGAAACACTGGTAATGTACTGTAAACTATTATCTATTTTTCAGTAATAACAATAAATTAATAACAACAATTCATCAGTTAATAGAAAGCACTAATTTTACTTAATCCTACCTTTGGGAATTTTTTTATCTTTGTTCTCAAGTTTCAGAGCCGTAGAAGAATGACCTTTCTAAGAAAGGAAAAGTGAATAATCTCTTGGTTTTTGAGAATATTTTTCCACGCTGAGGCAAATTTTAAACCTGTTACTACTTTCCCTTGTTTAGTGTCATTGTTGATATTTTAATCCCTTCTAATACCTTTGTTAATCTCACAAAAATACACTTAAAAACATGATTATTTTGTGTAATAGGCCTGTAGGAATCTATTGTCATATCGGCTGCTACATTTGCAGTACCCGGTTGAAAAAGTTTCAAATTTTATGATTTAAGGGACGAATTTTTTTGATATTAACACCAATATTAAAAAAATCTAGTTGTCAATGGAAAAAGTGTTGTGGTTAAAAACTGCGACGAGTTTTACAGAAATTATTACTAACTACATCAGTGACGAATTGTACATTATATTATATTATAATTTTAGATTAAATTTCCTTTACGTCTCTTCTTTCTCATTCCCTCTCTTTATTCTTGTGTTTTGTACATTGTGATCCGTAATCATTACTTACATCAGATCAGCTGCCTACTTCTCAGGCTGAGATGTTTTCACTAATACCTACTGTGTTTACTATAAAATATGTTTAATACTTACCTTGTTCTAAGTATCGAAATATATTCATTAAAGACAGTTGTAAAATAGCTTAATATAAGGCACTGGCCAGTAAGAAATTATCCGAGAACAAGTTGTACTAAAAATATTGCAAAAATAAAATTTTGATCTGACAAGTAGTTTGTATCCAAAACGAAAATTAATAAATACTGCTTTAATTTTCAGTCACTTTATTCTTTTTAGTAGTCTTTATTGGATGGTCTCTGAAGTTCACATTACCAGCTTTTACTCTTCCACAGATTCCGTGGCCTTTATAATATATATTTGTTTTTACCTTGGAATCTGTAAGTCATTACTTGCTTGGGAATACTATTCCTCGGTAATTTTTTCCACATATTTCTTCTATAGCTATGTTAACTGTTTTTGTTTCCGTTTGTACCTTCACTCTTTTTTCAATATACTACTTGTTAATGTCTCTAATAAATTACACTTTCCGATTCTTATAAATCGTTTCATTTCAAAGGACGTTTTTATACGGTTGCAGTTTCCTGACAAATATTGCGTTCCTTTCCTTATAAATGTCTCAAAATGAATAGCAAAATAATAACAAAATACAATACATTAAAAATTGGAATTCTATTTCTTTTAATATAACTCCATATCTTTCTTCTTAGAAGTAGAACAATCGCAATACCAAAGAAAGTTAAAGTAGACGACTGTGCTAATTATAGAACGATAGCCTTACTGTCTCATGCTGCTAAGATTTTGCTGAACATAGTGAAGAACAGACTGGAAGGAAAGATTGATCACACTTTGGAGGAGGATCAGTTTGGATTTAGAGCAGGTAGAGGAACCAGAGAAGCAATCTTGGCTCTGCGGCAGATCTTGGAGAGGAGAAATGAAGTGAATAGGAAAACCTATTTAGTATTTGTGGATCTCGAGAAGGCGTTCGACAATGTTGATTGGAAGCTGTTGTTTCAAACTATGAGGAAGTCAGGACTTGACTGGAAAGTTAGAAGGGTAATCTTCAATATTTATAGGTTGCAAAGTACTGAAATAGACATAAATGGATATAAAAAGGAAGCAATAATAAGAAGAGGGGTGAGACAAGGTTGCCCACTGTCACCGTACTTGTTTAATTTGTTTATAGAAGATGTTGTAACTCAGATGAAAAGGAGTTCTAGGGGAATTAAAATAAATGGGGAACAGATACACAGTATACGCTTCGCAGATGATATTGTACTGATGGCTGACTCAGATAAGGATATGACCCGAATGTTAGGTACGTTTAACAAAATTCTTCACGCTTGGGGATTGAGGATAAATGTTAAGAAAACTAAAATAATGGTTGTAAGTAAAAAAAGAGAAGACATTAAGTCAACCATTATGTTGAATAACACAATATTGGAGCACGTTACTAAATTTTGTTACCTGGGTAGCATAGTTACAAGTGGGAATAAGTGTCTGGCAGAGATTAAGAGGAGAGTAGCTCTGGCAAAACAAGCATTCCAGAGCAAAATGAACTTATTAACAAGCAACCATATTGTTATTGAAACAAGGAAAAAGTTTGTTAAGGTATTTGTATGGAGTGTTTTAACTTACGGGTGTGAATCGTGGACCTTAGGGAAGGTGGAGAGTGACAGACGTCAGGCAATGGAGATGTGGATTTGGCGGAGAATGACAAAAACTATTTGGGTAGATAGGAAGACGAATGAACAGATCTTAGAGGAAATAAATGAGAATAGAACACTGCTTAGGAGTATAGAGGTGAGGAAGATAAGTTGATAGGGCATGTGATCAGACATAGTGCTTTTTTAACTAACATCTTTGAGGGCAAAGTAGTGGGGAAGAAGCCCAAAGGAAGACCACGAAATGCATACTTCCGCAGCACAATGAGCGTCCTGAATAGTGGGTCCTATGAAGAAATGAAGAATATCGCAAGGGATAGAGTGACCTGGCTACAGCGACAAGGCATTGCCTTTAGGGGTTAATAATAATAATAATCTTTCTTCTATGGCTATTTCAATTCTTTTTGTCTCCGTTTGTACCTTATATCTTTCTTCAGTATACTACTTGTTACTGGGTCTAATAAATTGCACTATTCGATTCTTTAAAATCCTTTCATTTTAAAGGATATTCTTTTACGGTTGTGATTTTTTGACAAATATTACGTTTTTTTTCTTATAAAGGTCTCAAACTAAATTGCAAAATTATAACAAAACACAATATGTTCAAAATTGTAATTATGTTTCAGACCCTACCTTATATTTTCATGTACTATTGAAAATCATAGTTTGCACACCTGAATTTATTGCGTTCCCGTTCAATAACAATTTTGTAAGGTCCCAAATTTTCTGGAGTTTTTCAACCGAAATATTATTCAGACTGTAAACTTACCTGTGTGTGTACATACAAATATAGTATTCGGTTTGAAATAATGGGTGGCTTATAGTAGTGTTAGCCACACTACCTTTATGTTAACATGACCTGCATCATAATGTGAAAATGTTGCTAACAGTTGACAGTAGTGTATACACACTACTCGCTACCAGAAAAGCCGGATGGAGATAACCCGATCAGTCACACAGACACACAATACTCCAGTATATAAAGTGCAGTTTCTGACATACTTTATTCCTTCCATTTCATAGATAGTATTGTTACGATGGTCCCATTATGATTCGTCGTATTGTACAGTATAAACAACATGTAGACACTAATGAAGTCACTAATTACCAAGTTTAATTTGTCACAAATAACATTTCGAAACCCTCAAGGTACTCTCATACAAAACTTCAAGGTTTTGTCTACACGCAATAACAATGTTAAGGGGTGTTTGTAAGGCATTTTGATAACAAAATTCGATATTTATTATTTTTGTGTTCAAAAATATTGCATGGAATATCTGCTTTTTTTGACATTAATTTTTAATTAATCGGACAAACAGAAAATGTTTTACGATTTTTTAGATGACGATGTCACGGATATAAACTCAGTCCAATTGTCACCCATTTAAGCACATATATATTTCGGTTTGTTATAGTACATAGATTTACATAAAGAACATGTTATAGTTCTCTATTGCTTTTAGTTCTTATTTGTATTTGTACTACATATTAATAAGCTTAAACCTATATTTAGAGACCTGGCTAAACCAAAACTTTTAAAAAAGTGTCTTCATGGTAAAAGTCAAAACCCCAATGCTTTGGTAAACAGCACAATTTCGTCGCGCATTCCTAAAACAGTTTTTGTTCCCTTACATGAGCTTTGGGGCTTATGATGGGGGCAGTTTCATGCTTTAATAGAGGTCACATAACCAAGTGCTTAGTGTTGAAACAACTAGGCATGTCAGTAGGAGAGTACTGTGCTGAAAGTATGTTGGATATTGATATGGAACGAGTGCGGAGAGCTGAACAAACAACTGCAGAACTACAGAAAGAAGCCCGGCAGACGAGAGAAATGGCAATAAAGAGAACTGGAAGAAGATTTTCAAGCTGCAGAAGACCCAGAAAAATCTTGATATGCATCAGGATTTTATTAGGCAATGCACAAAATTTCATTATATTGATGATTAATCTTCAATTGTCGTTTTCTGAAAAATTTTTTATTTTTCACGCAGACCCATTATCTCTGGAACTACTAGAGATACAGAGCTCACATTTTCTGTACACGTTAAGGTAAATGGGTACAACGTTTACCACATATATTTTTTGATGAAATGTGCCTGCCACAAGAAACAAATATTATTACATGTAATTTTTTTGAATTGTCAAACATTGCAGTGGATTAAAATTTCACCTTAATCAACCAAAGGTAAAAGTTTCAAACAGCTCGGTTAATTAGTGTCTGAGAAAACGGGTAATGAAATCTAGTAAATTAACATGGGCAAAATAGGGCTTACAAGCGCCCCTTAACTATTAAGGTTGTGCACTAATTATAACTCAAAAATCAGTTTTCACTAATCTGCAACAATCATTGATCTGCACACTACAATATCACCAGATGTAACCAACTGACTAAGCCGTCCGTAGACGCTTATACAGATCTTGCTCATGGTCCAGAATAATTTTCCGTCCTCCTGGCCGCGTGCCAACATATTTTGCGTAGTTACAAGTGCTCGAACACTATGGAAGCTACTTGAGTGCCTGGCCTTGACCGAGGCACCTGCTCGGCTAGCCGAGAAACGGGTAGAACGACCTTCTCGAAAAGGCGAGAGCGTTACGTAACTGTCGTAGCAGTATGTATTAAATTGGACTTATTTACTCAGTATTGGACTGTTATAGCTATTACAAGAGGTCTCATGCAGAAGCTATTAAACCTTTCAATAAGACTTAAAGACCCAACAGCCACTTAGAACTTGGGACAGACAGTAATTCAGCATTCTGGGATTACAGCTTAGACACGTTACCAATATCTGATTAGGAGTTTGTTCCAATGCTTCTTCGTGTTATTCCCTCCCACGTAGCATTGCAGCAAAATGGAATCCTTACTGTATTTTCGTTGTCTTAATAAAGTCAACATCGTGACAAATAGACATATAACTCTTATGTTCGACGAGCAAGTCAACTGGTTTTACCCCTGTTATGGCTACTATAAATACGGTTCCGAGCACAGTTGCCACCATGCTTACACAACACCTTATTTGCGATCTAGCAAACATGGTATTATAATTCCTCGTTAACATTTGTACATACAAGACCAGCGGTATCTAAAAGATACATATCGCATTTGCTTATACAGATTGCCTGTCTTATGAACACAACACACAGTTAAGTATAATGAAGTTGGAACACTTATACTTACAGTAGAAAATGTGTTAACAATAGTGTCATATGTGCACCACACTCAAGAATAACTATTCTACACACATTATAAAACTCATGTGATTGTACATTTAGAAATATATTTGTATACTATTGTTACTAAAAATATTAAATTATCTGTAAAAATTTATTTATTTCAGATTACACAGTTACTGGTCAGCCTTACTGTCCTTAAGCAACATTAATGGTATCACATTAAATTATATTTCCCTATAACAGGCAAAGTAACATTATCAAAACAATAAATACATTATACGTAACACTGATGAAGTGCAAAAACGAACACTGATGAACAACAAAAAAGTAAACAAATTTTAAGACGCTAATACTTTGTAATAACAGTTATATATTAAAAGCAGCAAAATCATACTTTGTAGTTGTTTATTTTTTTAAATACCTTTATAGTTTTGCTAAAATTGTTTTTCTTTATATTTAACCTTTGTATGTGTGGTAGGTTGTGTATAACTACCGGTTAATCTGGATCAGCAAGTTTCCTATGTTGAGAACATGGTAAGTACGTCTTGAAACCGAAGGGAGGCATTTGTGTCATTAGTTCATTTTTGGATAATAGTCAGCCGTTTATTAGTAATAGTGTTTTTAACTCCTGTCAACCTTAACACTGACATACGAATGTAATGCCTACGAAAAACCTGTGATCTTATTATTCTAAGATAATTAAAATTACCGATTAGTGGAAGAAACTACCAGTCAAAAAGCAAACGTACAGTCTACACTCTTAAAACAATCAAATCATGAGTTAGTTTAAAATAGAGTAATAAATATGTCACAATATTAGATTATTTATTGAATCAAAATTCTTTCTACTATAATGTTGTCGGTTTTTGACATATTTTCATTGTTCGTCACTATAAAAACAACAAAAACAAATTTCTTGACGTTTTCTGAATATTTTGTAATTTTCTGCTAGTTTATGTAAGAAGAATAAACAATTATATTAGTCAAAAATCATATTAGTATTCTTGTATTTATAATTTTTCTACTGAACAAAAACTGGTACCAGAGTTTTTTAATTACTATCTATATCTTTGCCTCATTTCAATTGTTTCCCTCGTGAAAAGAATCTTTGCAAAAACGTTTCCCTATAAGTCCCCACTTTCTCTTACTACTTACTCTTATCTTGGCCCGACATGAAGTCTTTGCCTCCCCAGGTGGCGGATAGGGGAATGCTCACCAGATGTGGAGGGTACCGGGGAAATAAAATACCCGGGGTGGGCCAAAACTAGCAGCTGCTACCTTGTAGGTTGAAATTGGTTTATCAAAGACTAAAGGAAGTTAAACTTAATTTAAAATTGCCTGGCTTTCCAGGTTGTAATGGGCCAACTTCCCATTCAGTTGAATAAAGAAAATGTTAAAAAACGAAATAGTAATATTGATTAGACTTGAATTGAATATTTTTTTTGTGTGAAGCCGGCTCGTCAGGACTGCCTTCCCAATAGCCAATATGTTTTAGTCATTTTCTTACTTTTTTATGCTACTGGCAATTTGTGAAGATTAAAGTCTTCCGTGTTTCTTACATTATTTGTGTTGTTCTTTATGTGATATATAAAGAAATAAGACAGCATCGTTGTAACAGTTTTAAAATGAGACTGACAATGCTTCATGTGCTTGTTATCTTTGTCTGTTGTGTAGTATTGCCGTCAATTTAATCTTTGTCCAAACACTGAACACGATCTGTCTCCGTCAAAACTCCCTAACTAATAATATCTTCATCACGCTATCTCTCACTCTCTCTCTCTCTCTCTCGCACTCGCGGTCACTACTCACTGTCCCATCATCTATCTGTACCTCCGTCTTTTACGGTCGGCGTCAACAGTGTTGGAACCAAACTAACTAAACTATGGGCTACTGGGCTGTGGTCCACTCCTGTTGTTACTAACAGACATTTCAGCCTCTCATCTAGAGATCATGTTCAGTGTCCAAAAACGATTCGTTGACTGCCACGGTCTTTGTCAGTTAACGACAGAACTGTGAAGAAAGAAAACCTTTGCACAGTGAAGACGACCTTCAGAGAAGAGGCCGTATCTGTCTAGCTACTTCTATATATCATTCTGAATGTTTCCGTTTTTTCTTTCTTAAATCCTTTCCTGTTTTCTGTAGGCACAAACGTCATAAAGAAACTAGTAAACTTTAATAAGAAGTTGGTCAGCTCTTAAAATTAAGAATTGTTTATGAAATTATTAAGAACATTATTTTATAGATAATATTTTAGATTATTTAAACATAATACAATAACATGTAATGTTATCAGCTTTAACAACGACTTATCTCTACTCTATAAATTAATGTAATAAAAAAAAATGGTTTCTTGGACTAAAGAATTAATTTTTTTATATATACGAATTAATTGCTTGGGTAGGTTTTTAATTATTTTGTAGCATATACTATTTTAATATCTCCGTTTTGTAGTGTATTTATTATTTAACTTACCCCTTTATGTAGTATATATTGTCAAATTAAAACCACCCATATATAGTAATCAATTTAGTAATGAAAACGTAAAGGTAATAATTTTAAATTTATTGTTTATCTGTTCAATTACTAACTAACAGACCATGCATTTATTTATATTCCCAAAGTTACCTAAAACATTAATAAAAGTTAAGAGAAATTAATTTACACCCGCTATTTCCTATTGAAAGCTACATAAACCTTCTTTTGTTAAATAACTACTCAAGTATAGATACCTGTGAAGAAAATGATATTGTCAAGTAAATTGTAAAGACTAAAATACGATCTATCTGGACCCAGGAGTACAGTACTTAATAAGGTGAATTTTAATACCAAAAGATTAACATTTAACTATAAGAATACAGTGATTGTTTATCAAAACCCAGAAACATGGTGGTTTTGCCGGAGATTGTAAGTAACCAAGCTTTACTAGATAATAATAACACCGAAACTTTACAATAATAATATCACTGGTAACCTTAGGACAAAATACTTGAAAAGACTTATTTCTTCCATTGTTTCTTTTTATAGATGCACATGTGTGTGTACAAGTTTAAACAAATAAATTACAAGTACAAGTTGCCAGTCATAAATTAAAATTCTAAAAGTTTGACGGCGCTTATGTCGGTCACCTTCAGTAGCGAAACAGACAGTCCTAAGAAATCCCATAGTAGAAATTGACAAAGTTACAGTATATTAAATATGTTACATAATGAGTGGAATGTTTAGTAATTAAAAGACAAATACAGCATTAATAAAACGTCGGTAATGACTGCACAAAAATCTGTAAGCAAGAGCAGGCCGTTACTGTCCGTACAGGTAGTGGTAGTGTGCACATCAAACAGACATTATTATAGACACCTTACACAGGATAATACCAATACATCTGGTTATTGGACTCGGAGTAAACGTGAAATAGGTCATATGGATGAAAGTTTTAGTTAAAAGGTTTTTAATAACTGACAAACACATAAATTATAAATCTTTAAACACATACCAAATAATAATATTTTGACTACTACTACATACTAGTTACACTAGGCTCCACTTATGGTAGTTAGTTATATTAGGTCCTACTTACTTTTAACAACATTAATAATATCAATATTATCATACTTACCAGGTAACAAATTCTTGGATTTCGTTGTCCACGACGTGTCCGTTAATTAAATAAGTGTAATTAAATCACTACCTACTGTGAACACAAAGTTTTATGGGTAAAAACGTAAAAGTTTTACCTTATAGCCTCAACGAGTTTTCACTTTAAAAAAGCTTCTTCAGAGGCTGCCGCTGGGAGCACTGTCCTTCTTGTTCTTGGCGACGGTATTGACGTTTTAAGGATCGATGTTGTGTGTGTGAGGTGTGATATGTTCAAATAATGCGTGTGATTTCAATTGTGTCTGTTTGTTTGGGATGTCGTTTTATTTGTCGTTAAAAAACAGAACACACACTATCAAAACACACACACAAAGCACAAAACAAATTCGTTCTACCTCGTGTTTAAAAACTAAACTGTTCAGAATGCAACAAATTCTACATATGCCAGACAGGACGTAGCTTCAAACAAAGATACATTGAACACACAAATGAATTACCGAATCCACCTTTGGAAACCACCTCATTGAAGCAAACCACACATACAAAAACATCGAAAATAACATGGACATTCCACATGTACACACAAAAGCCCGATAACTAGACACTCTTGAACAATTGGAAATATACATACACACGAAAACACCCAGGGGCAGCCTCTGAAGAAGCTTTTTAAAAGCAAAACTGGTTCAGGCTATAAGGTAAAACTTTTACGTTTTTACCAATAAAAGCTTTGTGTCCCGAGTCGGTAGTGATTTAGTCATACTCAGATAATAAATTTTTACTGTGAATATGTTTTATTACAGTTAAATAGAAAAAATAGTACAAGGCAAATGCCATTCACGGTTGATACTTTTCCAAGTAGCAACTACGTCATGGATACGTCAAACTCCATATGGATAATATCATATTAGCATAATTGTGGTTCAATTTAAGTAATTAGCCCTTATGTCTAGTATTTGATCTTATGGATAGTTGTGGATTGTTTCACGATTCACCAAACAAAGGTTTCATCCCGATTTGAATCCAACTGTGTAAAATCATCTCACTTGCCGGTGTCACAAGTCGTTAAAATTTAAGTAGGACAATTCTGTTTATTCCAGTTAGTGAGACTAGGTTTCATTTGTCACGACAAGATGGAATTCTAGAGGCGAAGAACAAACTGGGTAGGTATGAATAGAAATGAGACGGTTAGAGGAAAGAACGGAGATAGACGTAACAAAAACAGAGATAATACATTCAGTATTCTAGAAATGTTTTATAGTAAAATAATTTTAATTTGTACGGGAATATAATACGGATGATAACTGACTGTCCCATTTAAATACGTCAATGTCTAAATTGCGTCTGTTCTGTGGTTCCATTTATACATCTTTATTCTATAATTCTAATGGACTAGGGCGTCTCATAACTTCTTGAACGGCAAATTAAATAAAACTTAAATAACTTGTTACAATATTCGCTGTCAAGTTGGGGTTTATATCTCCTAAAGTACTTACAAAAACAACGACAATATTTTCATTTGAGCAAGATAAACCAGAACACACAAGTGTCTTCATAATTTATAACGGATGCAGTTTGCTTCTCACGAGACTTAGCATTATTTTGTCAGTTGGGTGTTGGTGGGGCAAAAAAATAAATAAAATAAAAAATTATAAAGTAGGTTGTCTATCGAACTCTAATTTTGTAACACGATCTAGGGATATGAACACAATGATCTAGTGTATTCGACTCTATACAAAAAATTTTAACGGGCTACATATAACAGATTAAGGCAAAACTACAGAGTGTTGCATCTAATTCACAATCATATCCCATATCCTCAAGTTCTTTTTGACACACCAAAAACCTCATATTCAGTCCCTGTCTGAAAAAATTAAATGAATGAAGCTAAAAACACTATGAAACAGATACAATTACATTGATAACCTGTGATGAAACATGTTGATTCGCTGATTTTGTTATTTAGTGTGTCAACAAATGAAAACAATTTTTAGTTTCGTAAACAAACAATTGACTTTCTAACACAAGAACGTTGACGTTTGTTGCAGAAAATGTATGCCTCTTCGTTTTCCTCGTTCATTAGTCCTTTTTTCTCCTTTCAAGTATCCTTCTGGTTGCATTTCTCATCAATGTCTTACTGCTTCTTGTGCAACCTCATTGAAAATGAGATGAGCCGTATTGGTCAATGTAACTTACTACTTAAGTGAATGGTTACATAGTAACGTAAATTTGTAAAACTAATAGCAACCGTATCAATTGTACACATTCCATATAACTGCTCAGATTTATAGATAACTGAAGAACTGTTTTAGGTGTATTAATTACATTCATTACGATTTAATAAATGGACTTAGGCATGGATGCTGTGTTACCCCAACCTTGTTTAGCATATATATTGACGACATGATGAGAGCATGGAAATCCAGAGTGACTTCGGGAATATAGCTTAACAAATCAATTTGTATGGTTTCCCGGCTATATGCAGATTACATAGTTTTTATTCAACAAAATGAGAATGATTTACACAGAGCTATGTTTCAGTTACAAGAAATAGCAAGAGAGTACTCACTGTCAATTTTAGTAAGAAAAACCAAAACAATGGCCTTTAAAGCTAAGGATCCAGTGAGGACTAAAACAGTTATAAACAACGGCACTCTAGAACAAGTTTTAAATATCTCGGCTGTGCAGTAAGCTATGAACCTGTATATGATATAAACGAGAAGATAAATAAATTTAGGAATATTTGTGGTAAGATTCATAGCAATCTTACAGATAAAAGACACAGCACAAGGATTAAATTTTATAAGACAATTGCAAGACCCATATTGAGATAACTTACGCGAGTGAGGCGTGGGTCATGACAAAAATGGAATGCAACAAGATTCTGAAATGCACTTTCTTTGAAATAATTTAGACATTGGAAGATAGAATAATGAATGAGGATATCAGAGCAAAACTCGAAGTAAAGGACATAAATGAAATTACTTCAATTTACAGAAGACAATGGTAGGATCATCTGCAAAGGATGACAGAGGATTGACTGCCAAAAGCGGCAATGCATTATAAAAGCCAGTGGTAGAAGAGACGTGGGTCGTCCGAGGATGAGATGGGTGCCCAAACAGGTTTATACAACCTAATCCTTGAAGAGAAGAGGAAGAAGAAGAAGAAGAAGAAGAAGAAGAAGAAGAAGAAGAAGAAGAAGAAGAAGAAGAAGAAGAAGAAGAAGAAGAAGAAGAAGAAGAAGAAGAAGAAGAAGAAGAAGAAGAAGAAGAAGAAGAAGAAGATTTAATGCAATTTGATTAAGGGCGGTACATTTGATAACTGTGGGTCAATTGCTATTTTTTTAATAAAGAAGTAAAACAATTGTACCTTCACTTTTATCGAGGTATACTATAATTCAGAAACACACTGATATGACTGGGGGATAGGTAATAGTTGCAACTTACATGAGATAAGCAAATTCCCTATACTTCTTCGCCTATGCAGCCGCAAACAACCGATTCGGCCAACCTACATAAATGCCATCGTGTTTCGGAAATACAATAAGTAAACTTCCGTGATTCAGCGCATATTATTGGTGAGTGGTGCCAGGTGGGCGGTTCGCCCGAGCTCCCTTCAACAGTGGGGTCCAGTATAATCTAAAAAAATTTCACTAGAATAGGAGACATTTTTTACCATATAAGTAAAAAATGTTTGTTTGCTTCAACCAATAGGATCTGTTACTTTTTGCAAGGAATCGACTCCGGATTTGTTCTTCGATAAAGACCGAGTTGTGCAAGAGGTAAAGTAAATCGGCATGTTTGATGCAATCTATTGCCGGCCGCACATTGGAGCGACACATGAAGATTGTTCAATAGAAACACGTTTAGAGGCTGTAAAGCATTTTTTCATTCAACGATTTTAAAAGAAGTCTCCATTAACATTAAGGCTTGAGTCCCACTGTTGTACTAATCTGTAGATTTCTTCCTGGTAATATTCTTGCGGCTGCTTGCGGAACCATTCGCTAACAGCAAACACTACCTTAGCGTCTGATTTGAACCGCCGTCCTTTTAGTGATTTCTTCAATGGGCCAAAAACATGATAATCGCACGGTGACAAGTCGGGACTGTAAGATGAACTTTGGAAGACTTCCCACTTTATATACGACCAAGCAGATCTTGAGTCATGTGGGCTACATGGGGTCGAACATTATTATACAGAAGGACACCATTTTTGAGCTTCCCGGGACGTTTATTCTTGATGCTGACCCGTAAGCGTTTTAAGCTGTCTGCATATCGCTCAGCGTTGATGTTGACACAAGGTTCTTTAAGATCTAAGAGCATCACACAGTGATAATAAAGAAAGTACGGTTACCATTACTTTTCCGGCTTAAACTTGGGACCGACATTTTTTCGCCTTTGCAGATTAAGCAAAAACTATAGTCACCATATACAGCTTTTATTCTTGTATAAATTTCCATTGGCTGACGCCCCTCGGCGGCAAAAAACTGAATAACGGCACGCAGATTATCTTTGGACGGATTTTCTATCACAGGTGCCATTTTTCAACTCAGGCACAACGCTTAGAAAAGAGCAAACTGCAAACAATTTTTACGATTAATTATATTGTGTAAACCGATCTCCTCATTCTTTCCCTTCATTATCATCATCATCATTATCATCAACGACCACTATCAACAACACCATTTATAATTTCTTCTTCGTCTTCTTCGCCTTCTCTTATTCTTTTTCTTCTTCTTCTTCTTCTTCTTCAGTTACTTTATCTTTTTCCTCCCACTTTTGCTCCATCTTTGGTGCCTATTTTATCTTGTAAGATATACTCTTCTTCTTCTTCTTCTTCTTCTTCTTCTTCTTCTTCTTCTTCTTCTTCTTCTTCTTCTTCTTCTTCTTCTTCTTCTTCTTCTTCTTCTTCTTCTTCTTCTTCTTCTTCTTCTTCTTCTTCTTCTTCTTTCTTCTTTCTTCTTTCTTCTTCTTTCTTCTTCTTCTTCTTCTTCTTCTTCTTCTTCTTCTTCTTCTTCTTCTTCTTACTTTAAGATGCTTCCGATATTTTGCACAGATCTTGCTCCCCCCCCTGATCGTATCTGCGGTTTTTAAATATTTCTTATCATTTTAGGTTTATGAACCAATTGTAGAGAGGTTGTGTTGTATTGCTTCCTTGCTGCATGTTAGGTCTAGTTCTCTCAGACAAGATTGTATATAGGCCCACGAGTAAGTTTCACACTGTTCAGAGATAGTTTAGTGTAAAGAATCTGCAGTGTTAGGTGATGCATACGAGGTCGCTAGGAAGGTGGTTTTCTCTGCTACGAAATTACTAATTACTAAGAGAAGTATAAATGCCTTTTATTTCAGTGATCGTCTACAACCACTTTACGATATGCTATAAGTAAAAATTGTCTGTTGGTACAAAAAATTAGATTAATCATCTTGATATTTAAATTAGCAGTCTCTGTAATTCCAGCACTTTCGTGTTTACATGCCACTGTATACCAAGCACGACTTGGTTTAGGCATTGATAGTGGTGGAGACACTGAAAGACCTCGTCCGGAACATTGACAAGTAGCAGTTCAGCAAGTAAACACGACAGCGTTCGAATCAAATTAATAAACATTTTTTAATACAAATCTTACAAATGGTTTTTTACATAAAAAGCAAGAAACCTAACATTTGATAATGTTAACCAGAAAGCAATATATTTCCTGATAATTTATTTTCACTAGTTAATTGAATAGTAATCTGATAGTTTCTACGTTCTTTACTCACAACTGGGAAATGTTCCAAATAGTTACTTCATTGTTCACGCCTTCAGATGAATTTTGTGCGTATTTGACAACATTGATTATTGAAATAAACAATATTTACTTGTATGAAATATCTGAATTACTCCTTAAATCATTAAGGTTTTACACTAAAATATACGCACAATTAGATTAAAATGTTATTTTCCAAAACACTTCATCTTTTGCGTTAAATCCTACTTGTACAGCTAGCGTTAATTTTGCGTAAATTATATATTTTGGGATGGTGTCTGTAAACTAACCAATTTTGTTGATTGGCGTGTTATCTCTGACACAATCATTTACTCAAAACTTTCAAATTATTTTGTAAAAAAGCAGCTGCAAACTGCAATAAAACTTTATGAAGCCATTTTTAAACAGTCGAACTTAAGCCTTGATGTATAGCTAGAAATATCCAAACATCGGAAATTTCTTGGCCATGTGATGGAAGCTGTGACTACAGTTTTAGTAAGACACTTAATTTCTTTTCAGTAAACCTTTGAATTGGATAGTTTAAAATGTGCAATGAATATTTATAAAAGTATTACTTTGGGTGTAACCGGCATTAATATATTTACTGACGTTGCTAAAAGAACTCCGACACCGCCGACTAAGGAAATACGACATCACAAGAGCAATATAATTGTAACACTAACATCATTACACCTAATCATTTTGACCACCCACCACAACATAGAATTGCAGTTTTCTATTCACTATTCAACATAATGTACAAAATATACCAAAACAAACAGGAAACAAAGAGAGAAACATATATAATCTACCAAATTGATAATTAAAATGGATACAATAAAATCACTGTACACAAAATATAAAATAAAATCAAATATAAAATAAAAAATTAAACGTTTAAGAAATGATCAAAATGAACAACACATAAATGTTAACAACAATAAAAATTTGGCCCCATTCACGTACATAAATAATAAGATGCAAAGCTAACAACACTACTTAAAAACACAGGCATTGCCATTAACTTAAAAAATAGCATACAAACTAATGCAAATAATTTACAAAAACTAAATAAAGAACACAACAAAGATAATACAACAATCTATGAAATATACAAAATTGAATGCTAAGATTGCAATAGATGTTACTTAGGATAAACAAAAGACAACTAAACAAATTTTATTTTGAACATTTAAGTATACAAAAAACTAGAAATATATAAACCCAATTTGGCCACACATGTAATTAACACAGGATATGAATTCTCAGACATAAGCAACACGACACTGTTAAAACACATACCACAAAAAAAAACAATAATAATCATATGGGAAAATTAAAAATATGGAAACAACACAAACTAATACCTGAACAAATACAAGTAAATACAAAACACGACACAATATACAAAATACTCAACATTGAAAATATCCGAAAAATAAATATATACACCACACCCATACACAGTAAAATCAAATTAAAATACCAAAAACCAACAGGAAGCCATAGCAACAACCAACCAGAACACAAATATGCAGCTAGATCCAAAAACTATGATAGCTGAGGATGGCAACAATAAGTGTCTCCTAACATATTCAAAATAAGGTAAAAGCATCTTGAGGTAAAGAAATTATAAATATTAAGTAAATTATATATGCATCAAGAGACAGACTGTAGCAACTAGTATTTGAATTATTATTAATAGAGTATTTCCAAATAGTAGTGATTTTTAGTGTATGTTCAATGAGCAATACAAAGCCTTGTCAATCAAATGAACATATTTCTGTAAAAATTGTTACATTTTATAAACATTTAACATTTTAGTTTTTATTAACACGTGTATGTTATACGTTAAGGAAGACCTCAAGCTACGCAACTTAATTCTTTGATTTCTTAACTACGTGCGGTATACGAGGGTCAGCTGAAAAGTTCTCGGAGCGATATCTGTAACTCACTGGTAGAACTAAAATCTATCGTATGCTGCAAGACGTATATTTTCCGTAAACACATGTTAAATTCCAAAAATTGTTTATAAATTTATTCTCTTTTTACCAGCTGTTTGAAATTTGTCTGTCACATGTGATTTTTAAATGCATAAAATCAAACATCGTTTTGTGATTAATTCTCTGTTAGAAACCTTTTAGTTCCAATCAAAAACCAAAACGAAATTGTAAATATGTTAGGAGATGCTGCGCCTTCAGAAACAACGGTAAGTGGGGCACCTCGAGTTTAAACGTGGTCGTACAAGCACTGAAAACTATCCCAGTAGTGGGCGTCCAAAAAGTGCAACAAACGTGGCATTATTAAAAAACTTTTGTAGGGTGTTAAAAGACCGCAGATTAAGGAGTGGATGATGTTTCTGAAATCGTAGGCATCTCATATGACCTTGTGAATCATACTTTATCTAAAGTATGATTGGATAATTCAACTCCATATTCTTTAACTGGAGTTGTTGAATTTTTGGGGCGTCCAGTGCGACTACGATTTCACTGCTCGTACGCCCACGTTTAAACTCAAGTACCTACTTAAAAACCGTTGGTTTCAACGTCGATGTAGTTCCTAACACATTTACAATTTTGTTTAAAATTTCCGTTGGCGCTAAACAATTTTTAACAAAAAATCAGACCACGATGTTTGATTTGGCCGTTTTAAAAACACGCATAGCACGTCAACTTTAAACAGCTTCTAAATAATGAATAAATTGATAGTTTTGTAAATTAACAGGAGTTTACATAAAATAGAAATCTTGCAGCACAAATTTTAAAAAACTTTAGTTTTACCGCTAAGCTACAAATGTCACTGCGCGAACTCTTCAACTGACCCTCGTTTGTTGAAGTTAAGGTGTTGCAGTACATTTTGCATTGAATAACGCAAGTTGTTTACTTAAAATCCATAGGTGGCTGAAACGAAAAAATTACTGAAAAGCGACATTCTGTGCACACACGCATATAATTAGTGGCTTAAATTGTGAGTCATGTGTAGTCTCAACATTTATACCAATACTAAGTTTGTTATACTCTACACTAAAAGGACTCTATTCCAAAGCCCCTATATATTTATGCTCCACAACATAGTCTGTAATGTAGAAAGGTGCAGAAGATAATACCCTAGTTTTTAATTTTGAGAAAAATATCGGTGTATATTCACAATATATATAAAAACTTTAAAACTGAAACAAGAGTCTATACCTACTCTAGGATGGAAGAAGAAAAAGAAGATTAAATTTGTTAATCCGACTTTATGTCTGTTGCTTAAACCACAAAAAAAATTGAGCAAACCGTTTAGCATTAACCTTTATTTCTATCGTATAGAAAGAACCCATACTTTTTATTGAGCAAATCTCTTCTAGCCGCGGAACGAAAGCTGAATTATGACAGAAAAATCGTCGGCTGTAATGATTGTACTTACAGATTTGTCAACTGTAAAGTAGTCTAGCATTCCGGATTTGAATGTTAAGAAACAAAAGAGAATTTTAGCTTAATTTGAGTAGAGCCAATATAAAATCTTAACTAGTACAATAAAGTAACTCTTAAGTTTAAAGTAAGTTCTAAGATGTTAAAGGTTTACATATTTTAAATATGAAACTTGAAGTTGCAATACTAAACGTTTAGTAAAAAGGGATGAGACGTTGTTTCTAATATCAGTTCTTCGGATAACAAGAAGGGATATATTTAAAAATAAAGCAATCAACAAGAGTCTTATAATTTGTAATTATTACTACGGTCAAAATGTATGAGGAAGAGTAAAAAGACCACGTGTTAAGAATAGAGGTTAAACGACTGTCAACAGAAATCCTACTTTAGAGACTTAGAGGAAACAGATACATTGGTTGACCAAAATTAAAATGTGCTGGTTAAATAGTTCTAACGGACCAAACGTCCAATTGTTTTGGGAGACAAAGTAGAAAAAGAAGAAGAAAAATAAAGGAGAAGAAGAAGAACAAAAAGAAAAAGGATGAAAAGAGGAAGACAAGGAATTTAGTAGAATGCTGCATACAACATTGTGATATTTGACGAAATTAAGTCCTACTAAGTGCTAATGCTGACCTACATGGCGTTATCTACCAAACAAACATTTGCTCAGCATGCTAGAGTAGTAGCTTTTATTTGGAACATTTTCATATTTTAGATAATCTACGCAACGACGACATAAGAAAAGACTTGAAGTTACAATCGGTTGTGGATAGACTAAAGGAATACAAGAATGAGAATACTCATGTCAAACGCACGGTAGACACGCGTTTTCCTAAAGACGCGTGTCAATATAGGGCCAGTGGGAACGAGAGATCGTGGAAGACCCAGGGAAAAATGGTCAGAGACTCTGTGAAATTGGAACGGGCTGTATCCCAAACTGTGTAGGGGAAAACAATAAGGAGAAGATTTTCGAAATTTGTAGAAAATTCAAGTAAATTCATGAGCCGGATCAAGTAATAATCGGACCAAGCATGCTTTAGCGTAGTATAAAAACATTGTATGAAAAAGGTGACCTTAGGAGCAGAAAGTTTTTAACGTGTTATAGTGCTGTAAAACTTTGTGTGACGTCTTGTAAAGTTACCATAAACAAATTACTTTGTACTCTGTAAACGGTACTTAAAATTCTGTACAGGTTTAGCTGGGGTTAAGTTTTGTTTGCTCAGGTTACAGTTGGCAGGTGTTTGTGCAAAGGAGACAATCTTGTTGATGGATTTTGCGCGTCACATGAAACTCTCAACTTGTTTCGTAAACTTTAAGCGGTTACATTTCGAAAATTGGAAACATTTGTACCAAGTTTATACAAGTCGGTGTTGAAACAGTTGACTGGAAGTCTGTCTTGCTGTTAATACAACTTTCTTTTCTTGAGTTGGGCAAAATTATCTAGTTACTTGGATAAAAGGCTTTAGTAGAAACCAGCTTATTTCAAATAATTTAAATTTAATGAGTGTATTACATTGGAAATACAATGCGCGTTTATACAAAATATTATTGTTTCATTTTTATCTGGTAGGTGACGTAGTTATTGTTCTCTTTTAGACTGTCTTGATAACAGATGTTTCCGTTTTAATAACCTCCACTCATGGTACAAAATAGCTAGGAAAAACATAAAAATATTAATAATTTGATATATTATTATGCTAATGAATAAAATTAAACAACAATTATTTGGATTTTGGAGAGGCAGTACTTTTGAACCGGGATGACTGGGCTCTGACTCTTCATAAATTTCGAGGGTTGGATGAATGGGTGTTAGCTCCCAAATCAGCCGTCAGCCTGTCTTCAGCCGAGACCGTACTGCCTAGGTAAAGTGCCACATCCTACAAGAGGTGGCCCTGTTGATGCAGAACAGTACGAATTTAGACCGGAAGGTTGATATATATTTCTAATAAAGGGCGAGCAGTAGCCACCATACCAAGTTAGGACGTAGGGGAAATGATCTTGGACCGGATTATTTATAGAATATTACAGGCGTGAATCTAATTGGAGTTAGTAGGCCGTAATAATACGTAGGCCTACAATGAAAACTGGTCCCTTAAGTCCGACTAGCCCGCCAATTTATGAAAGGCAACCCGGACAGAATATGGGGTTGAACTTAAAGCCTGAAGGTGGTAGCCCACCATCGCTTAACCTCTGATATACTAGTAAGGGATAAATTAGATACAAAACTCTCGCAAGGAAGATGTAACCCTATGGATCTATCGTTACCGACCATAGCTTTGAATAAAAAAAAGATAATTGGCATTGCGGAAAAAATTATATTTAGCCTGTGGAATGTAAGAGGACTCACACATGAAGAGATGGAACTTCACGTAATCGAAGATTGTAGTGCGGTTGCTGAAGTAGGGTAGAGAAACTGAGTAAAATGTAACCTGAAATAAGAAATCGGAAACAAACATTTACTGTAGCGATAGACAGAACTCTGTCCTTCCTAGAAGCAGCAAGATTACTGTAAGATCATTGCTTTGCGTCTTAGTGTGTACAAACTTTCTTTCTTGTTGAATTAACTCAGTTAGGTCCCGTCGCGTTGCTGCGCCGAGCTCTTAAAACACATAAAAAAAGAAAAATAATAAATATAACGTTAATTGTTACCATATTATCATTGTTTTATTACTACTACTACACCTACTACTACTACTACTACTACTACTACTACTGCTACAACCACTATTATTATTATTATTATTATTATTATTATTATTATTATTATTATTATTAGTTGTTGTGTTGTTTTCTTTTTTCTTCGTGTTAGTCACATTACAAAAATATTTGAACCGCACTGTCCACGGACTATTTGAATGGACTGATAAATGATTGTTTCCTTGTCTGTCTGCTATGGTATTTTGTTGTCTCACAAAAGTATATTAATGACGTACCACAGCAAAACTTTCACTAAAAGCTTCAGTACTGAAACTCAATGAAGAAATGGTGTACGACTCCGCTCATCAACTACTAGAAGTTGATGATGTTCTAGATGTCACTCTAGGACATTCTCACTCGCTTAAGTTTATCTAGTTGAATTTCGGCTTTAATTTAAACTATGTGTCTAGCCATGACTGATTTAAATCAACACACCTAATCCGTCGTGAGAAAAAGAAAGCTTACACAACTAGCTGAAATTTGTTTTCAAACTCTGTAGCTATCTGTATGTTTATTATTATTATTTCCGGCTGTACAATGTGTACATATTTTCCGAAACCAAAGATTACAGAAGTGATTGAATTCTCATCTTCCTTTGCTGCTTGTCCATCCAAAGATCTTCTTCAATTTCTCGTTCCCTCAATATAGCCTGGCTTCTATCCAGGTGATAGGTGGTCTTCCTCTTTTCCTTCTTCCTGGTGGGGCCCATTCCATAATTCTCCGTGGTAATATTTCCTGTGCCATTCATTTCATGTGTCCATACCATTGTAATTTTTTTTGTTTAGACAAAACCAACAATTATATTTTTAACATTCATTCTGTCCTTACTGACTGTATTTTAAATTTTTTCACGTCTGGATAATCTTTCAGAACGTCTCTAAATGTCCACCTCTGCTGTCATTAATTTTGTTCTTGTGTGTTTGTTAGTAATCTATCTTCGGAGCCGTAAGTCTTGATACTTCTAACAATGGTTTTAAATATTTTTGTTTCAGTTTATGTATCTCTATGTAAGACAGAATTTTTTTTTTTAAACAGTCAGCAAGAGAACACAATATTAATTGATACACGGTTCAACGAAGTATGTAAAAGAAGAAGACGATCGATATGTGTATGAAATGACATAATTAAAAAAATAGATTTAAGGGAGTGAAAATTGTTGTTTCAGGTATCAAAATCCCTCTCCTTCTTAGCAAGCAAACAAACGATTAATAGTAAGGTAGAAAGGTAAACGTATTAGAAAGGCAAAATATCCAGAAAGACTGTAGAGATATAGACAGATAGACAGATAGGCGGTCAGAGAGATAGAGAAGGCGATTGAGAGAGAGAGAGAGAGAGAGAGAGAGAGAGAGAGAGAGAGAGAGAGAGAGAGAGAGAGAGAGAGAGAGAGAGAGAGAGAGAGAGAGAGAGAAACAGGCAGACAGACAGATAGAGAGAACGAGGGACGTATGAAAGAAATATTCATTACATACGTGCCGACTGAAACTGTTGATTGCTAATACAAGTATAAGCCTACCTACTTCAAATATTTGATAGCATATTTGAATACGCCTCAAGGAGTATATAGGCATACGCGACGCCTCCACTTGCTTTAAATTGCTTTAAATTTTTTCAGAAATTGGTTCCAACGTACCATCTGAAATTATATAAGCTTACTACCACCTATCAAATATTTATAAATATATTCTCCAGTTCTAGGAACTGTAAACACAACACGCCTACCCGGTAGGTCTGTTTATGGAGTCTCAACTCCTACACACTTCTGTTTGAGAGTAACCAGGTCATAAGTTTAGTTTTAGCGTAACACTTGTTTTAAATGCTGAAAACATTATTAAACTTTAAGAAATTTTGTTGTTCTCTTCTGTTAACACCTGTTATTGCAATTCATATTCTTGCTATTTCCCGTATTCTCCTTCTTAATCTTCTTCTTCTTTTAGTTCTTCTCATTTTACTTCTTCTTTTTATCATCATCTTTTTTCCACTCTACATTCAAGTTATTGTTATGAGCAACACTGTTCCGTTAGCCACTTTCTGTCCGACATTCAATTACCCTTTCTGTAAATCAAAGCCGTTTTGCGGCTGTCTATTCTACGGCATTTGTCTCAAATGGCTACATGGTTTCCCTTTAATTACTTTCACTAAATTATTCAAAGCCAGTGCCACTGCTAATATTTATTTATATAATCCCTCGAATCCTTATGTAAGACGTTGGTAGATTTGATGATGGGAATAATTTATAAACTACTGGACACAGCGGAACCGGCTGAAACCGGGTAGAAAGTACAGTTCAGCTTAAACTTGTCTTGCAACAGATTCAACAGTGAAAGAACCTATCTTCAACTCTGTATCTTAGAGGTTTCCTAAGAATCATGCCTCTGATGACTGTAACTGCTCGTTCCACCTCGTTCACGTCTTACTAGCGTCTTGGTATAGACGTCTCTTAGTACAGTTGTTCATATGCTTCTCGCTTCAATTTATCTTTAAATAAACTTGATAATACCGCTCCATGGATGATACATTATTGAACTACAAGGTACACGCAATGAAAATTTCTGACTTGTTCAAATATACCACAAAGCGTTGTGAAAGGTTGCGACCAATAAATAGCACTGATTATGTATTTCAAATAGGTAGAAATAGGTAACTAGCCACCCTGGAAACACTGTTACCTCTATGAACGAACTCTTTTACTTTTCCATTCCACCTTTGTTTACACCAACCAGTTTTTAAACGCATTGTGTTTTGATAGGTTTAAACAAGTGATCACTATGTTGAAAAATTACTGTACGTTATTTACGTAAGTTAATTCTGTCATCATGTAATTTTAAATTTACGGAAAAACGCTTTGTGACTGTTAATTATAATCATCTGACTAACTTTTGTTCCTAAATGGTAGGCTAAAAGCGTAACCAAAGCGATTTTGGAACAAACAAAGTAGTTTATAACAATTTTTAAAATCACTTTGATAGTAAGACGGTTTCTGGAGAAATAAACACTCTGTGTATGATATGTCGGAAACAATTCCGCGCTCTTACTGTTTGTAAAATTCATTAATTGAAATTAATATAAAAAGAAAAGTTTCAAAGTTTCATGTCAAGTAAATTTTTAAATGTAGTGGTTTATTTTTAAAAGTAGGACTTCAGATAAAATTAGGTATCAATATTACTTTTGAAAGACAAGCCAGCTATTTCTACATGATACATTGGGATATTACCTTCTTGTATAGATGAATACAGATGCATTTAAATAACATACAATAATTGCAAACAGACTTATTGAGTGAAAATGTAAATAACTGTTAACAACTGTTTATTTTTCACAGCAAATTCTTGCTTTCTACTTTTTTAAGTCAGACGTGTAATTTTCCCTTAGTCTTGCAAAGAATGTCTGGACATAAAAACTTCATCTCATTATTCTTCGTTGCAAGTATAAGATGCAAAGCCGTCTCCTGTCGTCGTTACGTCGTATGCTGTTAAAACTGATCTCTATACATTTCCATCGGCCGTACCAGACTTCTTCTACCTTTAGGCATACATTTTGCACTCATGTGTGGTATTCTTGATAGGTCCATACTACCTACGTGATCAGATTATTTTTGTCTATATACCCTCACCATGTGATTCAGTGGTAAGACAGTTAAATCATGCCGTTTGTCCTCATTCTTTTTCCTATCTGATCTAGTACACTCCGCTACTGATCTAAGCAAGCTCATCTCTACACCATTTTGTAGACAATTTTTGTGTACACTATAGACGATTGAACATGCTTAAGTCCCCCTGAACGGGCTACCAACCAAATTGCAGGAAGCTCCTGTGGTAGGATAGTCAACTTCAATCCTCCTGATCTGCAAACAATTAGAAAACTTTTAATGGTTTCAATATTTATACCACTGTACTACTAAGAGTTTGTTTATTAAACCTATATTTGATAAATTTAACTTATTACATATTTGGTATGGCGGCAAACAAGAGAGGAAAGAATGAAACAACCCGTCTTATTGTAACGAAGCTTTAGGTAATATGTTTTTTGAATAATTACGGGGCCAGTATCCACCCGTTTACCTAATGGTTTAAACTACCCTCTAAAAAAGCTGTTGTTTTTCCAAGACATTTACCTATAAAAGGTAAATATTTTTTGATTTTTTGGCAGATGTTAACCCACTATACTACTCTGCGTTTCTTACTGTCTTATCTTTGTGAGTAAAAATTCCCTTATACAATTAAACTGTTGGATTGTTACATATTCTTGTTGGCTATCGATAACTTAATCAAATATTAAGGAAAAGATCTATATTTAATATTAAGGTAAAAGGCTAATGTAAAGGTAAATGTATACAGCAAAAACAGGGATCGCTTTTTACAACAGCCAAATAAATTACTAATATCAGAAATATCAGTATTCACACATTTTACTGACACAAACATTATAATATATCTATTATCTACTGATACTACTGTGCAATGCTTAGTTGGCACAAACAGCACTACGATTCATACAGTTTAAATAACTGCAGTAAGACGAATTACAATAAAAAATTCTTAACCGTTTCACAAATATTATACGTTAGTACTAGGTTTTATCACTCGGATTCTACGAAATGACGACAGATCCCCGTTGTTGCTATTTATATAAGAGTTAAGAGGCTTGTCTGCAGGAGGCAAGAAAAATAACACTTGGTTGGGTGGGGGGGTATGGTGCGAGTGGCAGTAATTTGTAGTGCAATACGTTAAGCATTTTTTATTGCGGTTTAAGATTAATCAGATTACACATTGTCTTGATGGAAAAACATTTTTTTTCCCTAAGTTCAAACGTTTTGCTTACTGGCCTCATTCACGTCTTTCAGCAATTCTGTATAATACTATCCGTTGATGGCTTTGCTACATTCTCAGTAGATTATCATCACCACACCCTGCGAATACAAAGAACACACACAATTACTTTCCTGATTTGACGGTTGTCGCTTTATATGCAGCACTTCCACCCGCTTCCATCCTTTGCCTGGGAGGCTGTTTTGCTGGCATATAGTGGCAAACCCGTATTTTTTAAAGCAGAAATAGACTGTGGCAGTAACTCAGTTGGATTGCATTTAAATATGTTCAAGCACTCTTAAGTAACATTCATTGGAAAAAGTCTCCGATCAATCGTTAGCGCTGCTCTCATCGCGCTGAATGCTTTTTCTTATGCAGCCATTCGTATAATATGTTGTGGATACTATCTACTATAATGCTTGGAATTTGAGCTCGCTGATGCATTTTTCAGCTGTGATCATTTAACACGGCAGTGTGGATTTTTCCAATGGTTTTCCAGTCGTCTCTACTTTTTGATGCTTCAGACCAACTCTTCCTTTATTATAGAGTTTAGTTTGTTAGCAACCACTTGCTCTTTTACTTATTATAGCCCAGTACAGCTTATGACGTGCCTACGTCACAAATTGGGTTGTAAGAATGGAAATGAGCATAGCAATAAGTCCTTTCGTCTGCTAAAGATAAACGCAGCGGATGGAGTAATTCAATAACTCACACAAATTGTGAAAATGAAGAGAGTTTTTTATTAAACTAAGTAGAATGTTTCAGTAGCGCGAGCGCACATGTATGTATAGAGATAAAGTACAAGTATTTTATACAAACCGGATAACCAGATATACTCAAGTGTACTTGAGACATTTATATGCTAATGATGTTACATCAAATCTGTAGAAGCTTATACAAAAAGTTGGGAGTTTATTCAGCTACAAATTAAACGTACAAAGAAAGCATAATAAGAGATGTTTCTAAATAAAAATATTCAGTTTCCAGGAACTCGGAAAAGTGGATGTGAATGCGCTTGGCTAATACTAACTAAAATAAAAATTATCTTAATTCATAGTAAGATATACACACACACACACACACACACGCACGCGCGCGCGCACACTCTACCCTTGTAGTTATAAAGCACTGATTTTATTAACATAAATCGCTTCTGGTAAACACATATTTCACTTTCATAAGGGAACAAACACTCAGTAGACAAATCACTTGTTTTCAAATCATCATGCTTACTTATCGTCCTAACGAGTTAAGTCTGCTTCTAAAGTTATATTCCGTTCTTTTGAACTCTTCGGACCCACTGTAAACGAGGGAGATTTTGAGAGTCATGAGTCACTTATACCCTGCTCTTCCCTTCCGGTTCTTTGTTTTCTCCCATTCTGATATTTTTCTTTCACAACATCCTGACTTTGACCTTCTAAATCTGTGCCGTCACTATAGAAAATATCAAGTATCTAAATATATAAAACATACCATCTCATCGATGGGCTTCCATTGAGTACTTTTTTTTTAGTTTTTGTTAGAATCAAAATATTCCATTTCCATGAAATTCTATTTCTAACTTTCTGTGTTTATAGAATAACTTAGTATTTTTTATATTGCAACTAAATACAAAATATTAATAGAATAATCAGTTTCATTGAATTAACTATATTATCACTGTGTAGAATGTATTTCCTTTGGTGCACTCCACGCTATATAAAATAACACGTTCTTAATATGCAGATATTTTTTTAAACATTTCATTTACCTATACCAGTTCAAACGATCTGTGTATCTGCGTCCAGCAAGTAAGTCTAGCATTTTCACAAAATTGTATTAACTCATTAGTTTAGTGCTTAGTTCATATATAACTAAAAAATGTCTAAGAGAACTATCATGAATAACCATAGGAATATTTGGGTCCCCGACAGGTCTATCGTTCCTTGCATAGCACGACGAATCAATACTGGAAAGCAATTTATTTTAAAATGTAGAATTATGTTTACACTTATGTGTTTGTGAATCAAAGTTGCATACTACAAACCCACATTAGTTCCAAAAGTTGTTACTACTATTACAGTATATTATGCAATGATATTTCAGAGTTTCATCCAAGTAGCCACTGTAATTTTTTAAGTTTATTCCAAGTTTTTGCGATTTCTTTCGGGTTTTATTCCCATAAAAATTTGATATATAAAGTCATGTTCAAATACAAATGCTTGCTGACGATAAGACACTGGTTAAAACAAATCAAACATTGAAAAGGTTACCACGAATCTAGAAAACTAAACAGAATAGAAGGCCAGGTGTGTACAAGTAATATATATAATGTTTTCAAAATAAAAAATTAAAAAACGGTTAAACTGACACGGCGATTTACCATTTTAGAGCTAAAGACGGAGTTAGGCTTGCTCAGAAGAGATATGAGACATGCTTGGCATCACGTGAAGGGTTTCTATAGGACAGGAGATTCGTGTTGTGTGGACAGATGAATGGCGCATCGCTGTCGCACTTTCGTGACGTTTCTACTCTCTCCAAAGTCTGGCCAATTATGTTACCGGCATCTACACTGTACATTCTAAGAATAAATCCAGTGTTTTGAAAGCGACTGGAGAGTTGTAATGTAAGCAGTGTATTGCAAAGCGAATATTATTGTTTACTGCTTACATAATGATTTTTTATGTATGTTATGATATGTTACTACGCGCAGTACTAAGATTTTGTGCAAAATGGTAATTGTGAACTATCTTGTGCGACCTTCTGAAATTGGTGTCTTGTATTATTTTTGCAACAGTTTATTAGGTTATATATGTGTGTGTGTGTGGCTGTCACTAATTACAAACTTGAATAAGAAAAACCTCAGCAAAGACATTCTTGTGCAAATAATTTAAGTTAAATGTGTCCAACCGTATTAATAAATGTGACACATACACACACACACACACACACACACACACACACACATTAAAATAAACTATCCTTTATATTTTTAAAAACAATAACATACATATTTCTGTTGTTTCTTACAATGTTCTGACAGTTTAAAATTACTGTCATTATCTGAAATATACTGTACGAACATACAGGTTGTTCAAGAAATTTACGTCTCCAGAACGATCAGAAAATTAAAAGTTGTTCTATACGAGTTCCTTTGTTTATTAAAACTGACAATTATTATCAAATACAAGTAAGCAACGAATTTTTCTTTGTTTAAACATTTCATTTTTACTATTTGAAGCTGGCCATTGCCATAATGATATAATGATTACTCACCACATTTTAGTGTTACTCTGTGGAATATGATATTTTAATTTGTGATAACATAAGAAAACGCTTAAACGTTTTAGGCTTTACCATGTGTATATAGCTAGTTCAGTACACTAAATTACTGCATTAAAACAATACTCCAAACAATTAGAATCAATTTTTTGAAAACAGTGTTACTTATTTGCGAAATGTTAAGATACGTACCTGTGTGCGGCATGCAGACTTCTACAAGTATCTTAAAGATTTGTGTCCCTAATTGTTGGTGCGTCTTGGATAACGATTCAGTGGGTAATGCAGCAGTGGATAATGGAAGCAGAAAGTTACAATACTATCGACACCAAAGTCTATATGGTTTTAAGTCATTACTAAATTATAAACCAAATAATAATATCCTCGTTTCACTAAGGACCGCACGTCATAGTAATTCAGACATTTTATATTTTATAAAATAGCAAAGGTATATGCTCTAAATTATAAAATGTAGCAAAATAATGACTAGTGATCCATTGTAATATCGTATACCTATGACATGTATGCCACAAGCGAGCGAATTCGCCGGTAACAAATTTTATCGAAACAAAGTTGAACAGTGAATGTCATGTGACAGGTTCCCCTAGAACCACGTACACTTTCTTTTAGATAACTATTTCGAAACTAAAATAAACTAAAATTTTTTATATTTGTGTGTCATTCAATCCTACTCAATTTCCAGTGGCAGCTGGAAAACGTATGTCGCGAGTTATAAATCACATCTCTTTCTTATTTTTCAATATCAATTTCTAAAAATATTTACAGTCGCTTTCATGACCATTTGTAGTCGGTCAATATTTCACACATAGTCCGTATTAAACAAGAATTAAACAAAATTATTTCCTGTATTAAACAAGAATTCTTTTTAAGTGTACAATTAGTTGTTTAATATACACTAATATTTGGGAAATAAGAAAGTCTCATACAACACGAAAGACATGAATCATATGGTAGAGGAAATTACAGCCCTTTATACTTAGGCATATCGAAAAAACAATTGAAAGTGTTAGTCAAAAACATCTGATTAAAGGTACAAATTATTGTATTATTTGGTCTAGTCGATAAAGTTTAAAGTTGTGTGGCAGTGAGTGTCAGTGAACTGACGTCACAACCCTGCTTTACATAAATTACGCCGCTTCCCGTAAAGCGCAACTTCAAGTTCTGTTGCGATGAAGTTACGTTGAGTCACTAAGTTTAAATGCGACAGGTGTTTTGTAGAGCGGCCAATCTCGTTGATAGATCTACGCACAGTGGCTGCCACAAGTTTTCAAGTTACTTTATGAACTCTAAACTATTACATTAGCATAATTGAAAGAGTTTGTACATTACAGAAATCGATGTTTGAAGAGCATGGTTAAAGTTTTATTTTGAATACAAGTAGATTGTAACATGGGTCCAGAAACAGTCTGATCGTTTTATGTAAGGTTACCCTCGCGGCCAAATAGAAGTGCTGAATAAAATCTTCACAACTCACGAAAAAGGTAAAGCTTTTATGTAATTACCGTCAAAAGATGGTTTTTCTACTTCCGTCACTTATATGGTTACGTACTTGTTAAATCCATACACAATATGATTTAAAGTTTATTTGATCACATAAAGGTTTGCATTTTATTATATAACATTTAATGAAGGGACATGTAGCTTTAAAACACGTATAATTGTCGTTAAACCGAGTATGTCGGTTGCCCGGGTAGGCTGCGTTACTTTGTATGGCATTTTTGCTTGTGAATTTCACCGTTATTAGTAAATTTATCAAAGTGATTTCTTCACCACATCATCATCATTGTGTTACAGTTTATCAGTGTATTGTGTCGTGCGCGAGTGTTTTTGTGATTCGTGTGCAGTGCGCGCCTGGTGTTCGTGTTCTTTGTCTGCTATTGTAGTGATTCAGTGCTGGTGAAAGTCACTCTTTCCAATCCCTTTTTTTGCGTCTTCGACGTTCATTTCGGTTAATCCCGAAATGGCGTCGAACGCAACGCCCGTTCCTTTACCGGCACCGCTGGTAACCTTAATGGAAACCTGCGGTACCGGTACTCAATCTACCCCGCTACCTTCCCATACAGTTAGTGAAAGTGATAGTGAAAGTGATTGTGCATCGATGTGTAGTGTGGGGACGGGGGACGGTGAATTTTCGCTTGTGGAGGGCAAGTCTGCCAAACGCAAGCGAAAATTAGTTGCCAGCCCGCCACCGGCCGCCCCTACACATCGGGTATCCAGTCCTGGTAACAGCGCCAGCCATCCTACTCAGTCAACCTCTCAATCTGTGCCCAAACCAAAAATTCCTCCGTTGCCATTCCCGAAAATCGCAATTATAGGGAAATTCTCCGTTCCCTGCAGAATCTGCTTCCTTCGGCCAAACTCGAGGCCAGGTGCCAAGGCGCCTCGCTTCAAATTGCGGCCACTACAATCCCGGACTTCCGACCGGTACAACAGTTTCTCACCGATCGGAAGATTTCCTTCCATACTTTCGCGCATCCTTCTCAGCGCGAAATTAAAATAGTTCGCTCTGGACTTCCTTCCTGGACCGCCCCCGATACCATCAGGCAGGAGCTTGTCGCCCTAGGCTATTCGCCGACGGCGGTAAGTATACTGCATGTTGGCAAGGGGGAAGATCGCCGACCCGTGAATTGTTTCCTCGTGAAATTACACAAAGTAGGCCAATTCGAGGAGGTCTAAGGCCTCCAAAACGTCCTGCACCTTCGGGTGTAAGTCCGAACCTTCGACCCGCGGCCAGGCCCCTCGCAGTGTTTTAACTGCCAGAGGTTTGGTCACTGCAGCTTGTTCTGCAACCACCCTCCGCGTTGCGTGCGATGTACTGAGCCTCATCGTGGGTGTGATAAGCCCAAGACGGGGTTCACGCCCATTTGCTGTAACTGCGGCGGGGACCATCCGGCTAGTTATAGAGGATGTAAAGAATTTATATCGGCCATGAAGCTGCAGCGGACTCCTGCTCGCCCTGGCAGGCCGTGTTGCAGGTCCCCTCCCTAACCGCAGAGAGGCCTTCCCACCTCTCTCCGGAGCATCATCTCAGGCCCCGGCAGCAGTTCCGGCTGCTCCCAGGGCCCCAGTTCCGCCTGCAGTCGTCGTTTCGGCGCCACCTGCAGTCCCCTCTGTCCCGGCGCCTGCCGGTGCGCCCGGTCCTTCATACGCGGCTGTGGCCGCTACATCTGTCCCGCCTTCCGCTCCTCGGAGCTCCAAAACTAAGCGCACTCGTCGCCGTCAGCGACAAGTTCCACAGGCCTTGCCTGTAAAGCCTCAGCGGGCCCCGCCCGCCCCCAGTCATCAACCTAAACTCCCAACTGAGCAGACCTCACGTCCGTCCCCGAGCTCTGCGCCATCTACGACACCGGCTGAGGCCAGCCAGGTCCGTCTTCCGGAATCTCGGGAATCTTCCCGGGCCCCGGTGGACCCCCTGACTGCCTGGGCTGAAACTTTGTTAAATTACATCAGGTCTGCTCCAGATACAACCACGGTTCTCGCCCTGGTGTTTCAATCATTGTCTACCCTTTTTCCTCTTCTTCCTTTGAATGGCTAGGAGTCTTAGGAATGCGTGGAATGCCCATGGAGTAGTCCCTAGACGATCTGAACTGATGACTTTCGTAACGGAGTACGACGCTCATGTCGTCCTCCTTTGGGAGACACTCATCTGGCTCGCTACCATACCTTCAACCTGCCATCTTACATCTGTTTTCGTCAGGATCGTCCCCAGCGGCCTGGCTGTCGCCCCTCGGAGGGGACAGCCGTATTAGTCCGCAGGCGGATATCCCACAGGCCACTACCTCCTTTAGATACATCTCTTGTGGAAGGTTGTGCGGTGGCGTTAGACGCTATCGGATCAGAGTTGCGCGTTGTTGCGGCGCATCTCCGGCCCGGCCTGCGGATATCTCCACCGCCCGAGGAGTGGGTAGCTCTCCTCGATCATCCCCTACCAACCATTGTAGCCGGCGACTTAAATGCCAAGCATCCCTCTTGGAAGAGCAGAGTAGCCAACGCCTACGGAAAATCTCTGTATCGGTTCGTCTCCGACGACCCGGTACTTCAAGTCATCGGCCCAGAAGACCCTACTCACTTCCCCTTTTCCGGTCATCGACCGGACGTCCTTGACATTGTTATAGCCAAGGACGTGACGCATCACATCCAGGTCTCGTCAGTGTCGGATCTCTCATCAGATCACAATCCCCTTTTTATAACTGCTATAACGTCTCTCCTGCAAAGACATTATAACATCGGGAACCAGTTCAATTTTTTTCCTGTTAATTAAACTAGCTGCCGTAGTTAGTAAAATTTACTTACCAACAAATTATGACAATGTATATATCAGGAATTAGTCAAGGGGTACATAAATTTATTCACTCTCTGGGTATTAGAGAAAACATCTCTTTATTCTTGTATTTAAACTAAGTATAAAAGTAATAGCTTTAATGGTCATCCTTTAATTTTTACTTACTTTACTTTACTTTTAAAAGAAAAATTCTGATAAATTCTGCATTAAATATTCTTAAAATTTTTTTTTTACTCTTTTTTATCTCAAAATCATTCAGCTGTGTATTATTTCAATTATCACGGATCTGGGTCTTAACTTTGCAATATTCTAATATATCACAACATCATCGAAACTATTTGAAGAATAGTCCGGTGTAATTTTCAGAATTACTTTACCTTTGAACATCATCAGGTTATTACTATATCATTACAGAAATTACAAACATTTATATGCTAACCTTTAAGTTATCTAAAAGTCTTTACAAGAAACTATACTGTTCTTTTGTTTCGGTTTTAAAAAAAAGACAAGTTATGCACAAATGTTATGATTTAATATCACCTGAATAGAACATGAGTTTGCTGTGGGTGTTCGTGATGGTCTTCTTCAGTAGATCTTCTTGGGTGTAGTTCGTTGTTCCTCTGGATCCTCCAT
Organism: Magicicada septendecula; assembly: GCA_034769895.1. Lineage (NCBI taxonomy): Eukaryota > Metazoa > Arthropoda > Insecta > Hemiptera > Cicadidae > Magicicada > Magicicada septendecula. Next base: position 330,554,710 of record CM068375.1, read on the forward strand.
TTAGTTGATTGTTTCCGAATTGTAGTCTAGGTCATGACGATTGGATTCTGCTACTTGAAGTTCATACGGTTGTTGTTGTAACTTTCTTCTTCTGAAGTTGGTTTTTCACATTTTATATTTTAATTGTTCTTATTTTAGCAGCACGGATGTTTACTTTAATATGGTAAGGAACATATCTTACCACTTACTGTTTGTAAAGAGATGTGTCGGCTAAGTTTTTTTTTTATATATTGCCAATATTTGCTCCACGCACTACATTACTAGTTTTTTGAGTTTTATCCAACGCTACATTGGATTAAATCAATTACAACAACTAACGTCTGGTTGTATCGTTGTTTAGCGGTATACACCTAAGTGTAACTTTACAACAGATTTTTGACCTGCTTACATGTCGAAGTTTCTCCGGCGACTGGGGGTTGTTTAGCGGCAGGGAGTCTGTAAGCTGGTGCGGTTTACGCGCTGAGAAAAGTAGTTCGTTCCTTTAGTATTATTAATTGTTCATTAATTAACTAGTAATAAATTATGCTACCTTTTTGTTATGAGTTAGATATTTCCTTTATTATTAATACGTCTTTTATTTAGTTGAAAGAATTATTAGTTTTCGCTTAATAACATTGTACTTTGCGTGTTCGTACTTGACAATTTGCACGTTGATACAGGAATCTAGGTACAGATAAGGGGTGGATAATACTCTCACTTGTTATAAGAACAAAAATTTTAATTTGTGCTATTTAAATAATTTCTAAATCGTCACACTGCCCGTGAGATGTCGGCCTCACCCCGACCTCCCGCTCAGATTGTTAGGAGAGTCAACTGGCGCTCCTACCATGACGAGCTCTCACGGCGGTTTCCATCGCTCCCCGAGGACCCGATCGTCACTTGTGACGATTTGGATCTCCGAGCCACTCATCTTCAGGAGTTGGTCCAAGTTGTCATGGATCGACACACATATGCTCTCGAGGTGAACCATCCACGCTCGGCCCTACCACCGGAAGCTCTCCACGCCATCTGGTTACGGCGCAAGCTCCGCCGCAGATGGCAAAGAACCCGAGATCCCGGCGTCAAAAGACGCTTTTAGGCCCAGTCTCTTTACGTCCAGCAGCTACTGCGGGACGTAAACTCTGATCGATGGGACTCATATCTTGAGTCTCTTGAAGTCGACCACGCCTCCGTCTGGAGAGCGGCGAGTAGAACGACCCGCGAGAAGAGAACTCGCAACCCACTTGAAACTCCGAGCGGGGTTGTATCTTCGTCAGAAGTCAAGGCCGAGGTCTTCGCCGACTGCATGAAGGTGCAATTTACTGTTCACCAAGGCGTTTCGAACCCCGCCCACCCGGCAGAAGTCCGTGACTTCCTATCTGGACATTTTTCACGCCCTCCCGATGTCCCAGCCCTCCCGTCCAACAGGGATGAACTAGTTCCATCTATTTTCCGACTAAATCGCCGTCGCGCCCCCGGTCCTGACCGGATCGGGGCCGCTGCTCTACAAAATCTACCGGCCTCAGTCGCTGACCTCGTTCTTGAGCTGTTTATCTCCTGTCTCCGGCTACAGTGCTTTCCCCGCCTGTGGAAAACAGCCAATATCGTAATGATTCCGAAGGCTCGCAAGCAGCGCATGCTTCCTGAAAGCTATCGACCAATCTCTCTCTTGCCAGTCATCTAGAAGGTGTTCGAGCGTCTCCTGTTGGCTCGCATCTCGCCGCTGCTATATGGTTTCATCCGCAGCGAACAGTTCGGGTTTCCCAAGAGAGCCACTCGACCACGCTTCAATTGGTCCGCTTTGTTACGCACTTGTCAGACGCCACCAACAGGCGAGTGGCTACGGCCGCCGTACTGTTGGACGTGAGCAAGGCCTTCGATAAATTCTGGCACGAAGGTCTTCTCTTCAAACTTGCCAATTCCCCTCTACCATCGGCCAAAGTGTGTTTCCTCCGGTCGTATCTCAGCGACCGAACCTTCAGGGTGAGCGTCGACGGGTCCTGTTCTACAGTTCGACCCGTCGCCGCTGGCGTACCACAGGGATCTGTCCTCGGCCCCGTTCTGTACCTTGTGTACACGAACGACCAGCCTGTCTTGCGCGGAGTCACGTTGTCTTTGTTCGCTGACGACGCTATATACCACTGCAGCTCTCTGTCCCCGCGATTTGAGAGTACAAAGCTGCAGCGTTAGTTGAACCGGCTTCCGGACTGGCTAAGGAAATGGCGGGTGACGATCAACACGGAGAAATCCGAGGCGATCTACTTCACCCATAAGTCCATCTCCCGATGCTAGCCCCTCTCCTTAGAAGGGAGGCCCATCGCCTACAAAGAATCGGTGAAGTATTTAGGCGTTCGGCTAGATCGTCGCCTTTGCTTCAACGCCCACGTGACGGAAACCCTTGCCAAGGCTCACGGCGTCCGAGCCAAATTATCTCCTTTCCTCTCGTGTCGCAGCCGCCTGGCCATGCGCACGAACTTTACAATCTATCTGCTCAGGTCTGTACTGACCTATGCGGCACCCGCCTGGTGGTCTCTTTTATCCACCACAAACAGATGTAGGCTGGACGCTTTCCAGTCCCGAACCCTCCGATCCTTGACGGGGTCCCTTTGGTTTGTAAGGAACGACGTGATTCGAAGAAGTCTCCGTGTTCCTACCTTGACTTCCTTTGTCCGGTCGCTGGCTCTGACTCTCTTTGCTAAAGCCTCGAACTCCACCTTCCCATACCTACGAACCATCCGTGCATCAGAACCATCAACGCCCATTCGGATCCAGCGCCCTCGGGCGCTTCTTGATGACCCGCCATAACGCCATCCTCTTTAAATTCAACAAAACAAAATGTAATAATCAGTCCTAGACCAGAGTATTTCACCTAAACTGTCCTTCTCTCCTTCCTGCTCACCTCTTAGCACGCTTAGCCGGCTGCTTGTTGCTGTCATCAATCATTGGCACGGAGGCTCTCCGCCTCGCGGGGAGCGACCGACGCTCTTGGCGGTTTCCTTTTCCATTTTTAGGTCACCAGTCGACAATCTACCAACACTAAGTTTACTTCTGGCAGCCATTGGACAGGTTCGAGATGCCAAATAAGCCACGGGTGCAAAGACACCCCGCATCCATAATGAAATGCAATCATTCTACTCCAGCGATTGAAAGGAAGCAGAACAAAACCCATAACCTCAAAATCCTCTCCAGACCAGCCAGTTGACTAAAAGATTCGGATCAGTTCGAGTGGGCCAGAATTCGGCCAGTTCGCGTTCAGTCGTGTGCGGGCTATTGTTCCTACTTTGTGCGCGGTGTTCTTGTGCCGAATTGTTGCTGAGTGCCAGTGATACAGTGCCAGTGCAGTACAGTACGGGAGTTTGCTCTCTCCTCTGCCCCAAGAGCGTACCCGACACCCGTTGACGACGGCGATGTCGGGACGAGACCAAGGGGAGCCCTGTCCGCGGAAAGTTGTGGCCCTAATAAGGGCCATAATAGATCCGATGGCAGGGTAGCCCCCTTGCTGAAGCCACACCTGTGCTGCGAAGCGTTTGAAGCGTTAAGCTAAGCTCCACAGATGGACCAACAGTAAGAATCCCTACCACAATTCCCCCAAAATCTGAAATGGCCGCAGACCGCGGCGATGTTCCTTTTAAGGTCCACCCAGAATCTGACGAATTTTCGTGGGCCCAGCCTTCCGCTGGTCCTGCTACTAAACCTGATTCTGACCCAGTCCGCGGCGAAGATCCTTCTAAGGCCCGCCGAGCATATGGAGATTCTTCGCGGGACCAGCCTTCATGTATGACCATCCCGTGGGGGACCAGCCTTCTGCTGGTCTTGCTAAGGACCACCAAACATCTGACCCTCCCGTGAGGGACCAGCCTTCTGGTGGTCCTTCTCAGGACCCTTTATCCATCGCTTATGCCGCAGCCCTCGGCGCTACGTTGTCGTCGGACCCCGAGATGGAGACGGAGGGCGGCTTCGAGCCCGTGCCTAGCCGGAAACGGCGAGGTAGCGGTGGAAGAATGCTGACGTCCCCAAAACGGACTGTCCCGGGAGAACGAGCCGTGGCTGCAGAGTCGACAGGCCGCATATCACCTTCCCCTGAAATCACAGTACCAGAACCAACACCTAAACAACCAAAGATACAGCCAATCATCATGCCACAGTGCAGCGACTGGCATAGCGAGGATCTGGCGGAGAAGGGTTTCTTCCCTACCTCTGTCGTCCCTCTCCTATCCGGTGATCGTAAAAGGAAAATCAATTCTTTTACATCAGACTCCAGAAGGTTGGTTCCTTCGCTGACGTATATCAACTGGAAACTATTCTGTGCCTCCGGGTACAGGTTAGGGCATTCAATAGTAAGCCTGGACTTTCCCAGTGCTTCCAATGTCAGCGGTTCGGCCACTCATCGGCCTTTTGTAAGATGCCGCCGCGTTGTGTACGCTGCGGCGAGGCCCACATCGAGAATTGTCCTGTTGTGAAGCCTCAACCCGCGACGTGCTGCAACTGCGGAGGCAGTCACCCGGCTAACTTTAGGGGTTGTAACCACTTTAAGAAGGCCCTAACGAAGCAGCAGCGGGAGCAAAACCGTCAGGATGAACCTCCTCGCCCTGCTCCTAGACCCTCGAAGCGGGCAGCAGTCCAACCACCCGCCTTAGCATCTACGGCTCTTCCTGGACACCTGCCGCTAGAGGAACCATAACTTATGCTACAGCGGTCGCTACGGCGCGCCCTGTGGCCCCCCAAACCTTAGCACCTGCCGGAGTGCCAACTCCTCAAGGGCAACGCCCGCAGTACCCCTCTCACAGACACAGCCGCCTAAGCAACGACGCTCTGAGCGCAAGGCTAGACAACCACTAGTAGCATAACAACTATAACGGAGGCTAACAACGCGCCACCGGCTGCCCAGCATCTACCCGGCCAGGAGCCTGCTTCTGTTGCCCAGTCCCCTGCAAATTCCATGGAAGTCTCGCCAGCTCCAACTGCTCAACCTCCCCTCGAGGCGGCATCTGCACATTCCGAGGCACCAGCGCCGGCTAGTCAGGCCCCTGCGGCCAGTGGTTCACCACTGATCACTAAGGCTCAGCTGATGGCCTGGGTCAGCGGCATTGTCTCGCAAATTCTTGCTGCTCGGGATGTCCCGTCTATACTCATGGTGATCCTAACATCCCAGATCGCCCTGATTGTCCCTACATCTAACCATGGCTAGACAGTTTCGGTTCGTCGCGTGGAATGCCGATGGTGTTCCGGCGCGTCGGGCCGAACTGGCAGCTTTCCTTGTGTAGTACTCTAACCCCTCTTAAAAATGAACATTTATTAAAGCAGATTAAAAGCAACGAAACCCCCACATACATGACGAAATCTCAGATACCCCGCAACTTTTACAACTTCAAACCTTAATATGAAATGCAGATAAAATTCATGATCGCCGGACACGGGCCCCTCGGCCAAATCTACAATTATTTTGGGACGTAATTACATACTGATTTGATTCTAAAGAAAGTTTATAACCCCCGAATTATGTCCAGCTGGACGCGAGCACTATAGCGTAGAACTTGTTAACTGCGGATAAAGTCATACACCGGTAGTTTGCTGGAGTGGCCTAGAGAATAAAAAGCTTAAATTTCACCTTAACATTGTTCCGGTTATGTCTCATGGGTACTGGTAGCATGATGGGCGACGCTCCTCCGACAGCAGCCAAGATGGAGTCTCGTTATGTTCATGTCATTATGGCAGGTGGAGAGCCATCCGCTGGAGTGCGTCGGACTTCCGACAAGGCGAGAACCCTTAAGCATTTGTAAGGATAATTACTATCGTGACCCTTCATTCACAACACCCACATTCCACAGCATAAAACTCACTCAGCACACCATGACCCGTTTAAACCTTCTTTTTTTTATTTAAGTATTCTTTTGAAATTCTAGAGCACACCCGCGGCCACAAAGCTTCAACATTATATGAATATCTCTTCATAACGAATATAAAATCTAGGATTATAGATCAGAAAATGACTTTATACGAACTGACAAAATTAAACTGGTATAAGGGTTCAACCCCACGTGCTTGCTCACAACGATATAATAAAGTTCCCTTACTACACAGCTACAAATCATCTTTCTTTTACGTCCCAATTTCACAGTTACAGTAGTTAATTATAAGTGCAATTATCATGCTGTACTAGAGCAACAAAAGAAGTAATCAAATATTCCCTTATGAAAATAGCCATTCACTCACCACCACGCGGCAACATACAATTTCATCTGACACGCAACCCAGTTAATTTCAATTAATTTAAATCACCGGAGAACGCTTTAGCCTCTACTCAAGCATAGTAGATAGTAATATGTAGATCAAAGCAACTTGGAGCAGCAGAGATAACGTCTGGCTATGCGCGGAACAGCTGTCTTGTACAGACTGAACTGCCCAATATAAAGCACGTGTTGGAAAAAAGTAACTCCGCGCCGCACAGCTAGGTTGCGACGGTATCCAGTTCCCCTTGAACCGTCCACTACGTACAAACGTGTAATTACATAAATAATTATTTTGGCAATTATGCCTTTACATTATTTACGTTTACCGAACGGCCGGGTTTTCGCCAAAACACGGCACAATACGATGCAGATGTCGTACTCATCTCTGAAACAAATCTTGCCCCTAACCGTCGATTCTCCCTGCCAGCCTATGCTTGCTACAGGAAAGACAGGAATGGTCCCGATCGCCGCCACGCATCTGGCGGAGTGGCGATCTTAGTCCACAGGCGGAACTCTCATAGAGAACTCCCCCCCTGCCCCTGCAACGACCCTCATCGGAACATGTGCTGTGGCACTCGATGTTGCCGGCCTGGAGGTGCGCTTTGTTTCTGCGTACCACCCGCCCATCCATCGAGCTCCGCCGCACGAGGAGTGGGACGCCCCCCTAGACAGCGATCTCCCAACCATCGTAGCCGGAGACCTTAACGCCAAGCATCTCTCTTGGAACAGCAGAACATCATACCCCTACGGCAATTCTCTCCGTAGGGCTGTCGAAGATGATCCCAGTGGTGTCCTCATCATCGGCCCGTCCGGACCGACACACTTTCCCAGTGCGGGTTATCCGCCGGATGTCCTTGATATTGTAATTGTCAAGGCCATCCTATTTCATCTACAAGTCATCGCGGTGTCGGACCTCTCGTCCGGTCACGACCACCTGCTTGTAACTGTCTTGCTGCCGTCGGTCTCACCCCGACTTCCCGATCGTCTTGTTAGGAGAGCCAATTGGCGATCCTATCACGATGATCTGGCCAGGCAGTTACCATCTGTCCCTCCGGACCCACTCGTCTCTTGTGATGACGTGTGTCTCCGGGTACATCAGCTCCAGGACCTCGTCCAGTCTGCAATTGACAAGCACACCTATACGGTTCCGGTGAGTAACAAACGCTCCGACCTTCCTGCGGAAGTTCTCCAAGCCATCCGATTACGGCGCCAGCTCCTCCGCAGATGGCACCATACCCGTGACCCTGCCGCTAGTCGGCGATCTCGAGCCCAGTCGGAACACGTCTCGCAGCTTCTGCTTGACGTAAACGCGGATCGATGGGACTCCTATTAGGAGTCCTTGGAAGTCGACCACGCCTCCGTATGGAGAGCCGCTGGTAGACTAAAAGGCGAAAAGAGGACTTGCCATCCCTTGAATACCCCGGACGGCACTGTATAATCTGCAGAAGGCAAAGCGAAAGTCTTCGCCGACTGTATTGAGGAACAGTTCATCGTCCATAGAGTCATCTCTGACCCGGCTCATACGGCCGTCGTCAGGGATTTCCTATCTGGATACTTTTCTGTTCCCCCAATGATCCTCCTAATTCGGTCGACGAGGAAGGCCTTGCGTCTGTCCTTAGCCGACTGAAGAAGAGAAAGGCCACTGGCCCCGATCGCATCGGCGCCGCTGCGTTGCAGAATCTCCCGCCTTCGGCAGTTGACGTTCTTCTTGAGCTGTTCAACTTCTGTCTCCGGTTGAGGTACTTCCCCCGCCTGTGGAAAACCGCTAATGTCATCATGATCCAGAAACGCAAAAAGCCGCCCACGCTACCTGGAATCTACCGCCCGATATCCCTATTGCCAGTAAGCTCGAAGGTATTCGAGCGCCTTCTCCTGGCCCGTATTCGGCCCCTGGTGGATGGTTTCATCCGCGAGGAGCAGTTTGGGTTTATGCCGAGGCACTCTACTACTCTTCAGCTAGTACGGGTTATATCCTGCCTAGCAGACGCCACCAAAAATCATCAGGCAACAGGCGCCGTCCTGTTGGATGTGAGCAAAGCCTTCGATAAAGTCTGGCACGAAGGCCTGCTCTACAAACTAACGCATTCGCCACTCCCGGAATCTATCGTCCACTTGCTCCGATCCTATCTGACGGATCGCACCTTCAGGATCAGCTTAGATGGTGCGTTCTCTCGGGTTCGCCCTGTCGCCGCCGGTGTCCCACAAGGATCAGTCCTCGGCCCCGTTCTGTACGTACTGTACACGAACGATCTGCCTGTTTATCACGGGGCCACGTTACCTCTATTTGCCGACGACGCGTTGTTTCATTTTAGCTCGCTTCCGCCTTGGCGGACGAGCGTATTGTTACAACGTCAGTTGGCTATTCTTCCGGACTGGCTAAGGAAGTGGCTGGAAGCGATCAATACGGAGATATCCGAGGCGATCTGCTTTACTCGTAAGTCCATTTCCCGATGCCAATCCCTCTCCTTAGAGGGGAGACCCATCAACTGGACTGAGACGGTGAAGTACCTAGGTTTTCGGCTTGATCATCACCTAAATCTTCAACGCCCACGTGACCTCAACCCTCATCAATTCTCGAGGCGTCAGAGCCAAAATATCACCTATGCTTTCGCGGAACAGCTGCCTGGCTGTCCGTAACAAACTTACATTGTATCTACTGTTGCTCCGAACAGTACTCACTTATGCGGCGCCCGCTTGGTGGCCTCTCCTGTCTGCCACCAACAGGCATAGGCTGACTACATTTCAGAACTGGACCCTACGCTCCCTCACGTGGTACCCGTGTTATGTGGGAAATTCCGCCATTCACCGGGGCTTCCGTGTTCCCACCTTAGAGGTCTTTGTCTGGTCCTTGGCAACGAATTTGTTCGCCAAGGTAGGCGAGTCCCCTTATCCGCACCTCCAAAGGCTGAATAGCATGGAGAATGCACCGCCCCCTCGCCGAGTCAGGCGCCCTAGGGCGCTGTTAGACGACCCCCCTTTTTTTCATCACATGAACCCCAGCAACGAACCCCCAATCTTCTGGAGACTGAAACAATCACAAACATTCACTACCTGCGCCTGCCGACACTGTAGTCAATCATGCTGCGGCAGATTGTATTTGATAGGTTTATTGCCAGCATCGGGTTTGCCGACTCGGCAGGGCTGTGATCCGGGACACGGGCTCCCGCGAGGTTGTGCAAATGCCTTCCTTGCGAGAGCCGACTGCCCCAGTGACGAGTCCCTTCGACTCGGCCGCCGCCCTCGGGCAGTCGAGCCTCTTGTCCTCGCCAGCATGCCTCTAAGTTTCCGTGGGCTATGTCCTCGGAAACCAAGGAGCCGCGACCAGGCGTTGCAATTGGCTGTAGCCATGTCCACCACCAAGATCCCGGTCAGTACCTGCTTTGCTGATTCGGCAGGGTAATGACCTGAGACACGGGCTCCCGCGAGGTTGTGCAAGTGCCTTCCTTGCGGAAGCTGGCTGTCTCGTAGTCATTACTTACCGTTTCGGCCGACGCCCTAGGGCGCCCGAGCCACTTGTCCTCGCCAGTGCGTCACGACGTTCCCAAAGGCTAGCCTGAGGGGACAATGGTGTCGCGCCTCGGCGGGACAATTGGCTGAAGCAAAAGCTCAAGCTTGCCTCCGTGGTGGCCATGTAATTAATCGTGGACCCGCGGACTGCACCATAACTCCCTTGTGCAGAGCAAACGACCGCGCTGACCTGTTGGCACCTGGCGTTCATCAGGCCTAGGCCTGGACAACGCATACAAATTAGGGCGCAAGACGCCCGCGCATCATCCATCTATCCATCCATCTCATATTCTCTATTATATTAAGCCCCTAAATTGTATACTTATAAGTAGCATAAAATTACTACTGCTTAGCTGTGTTCTATTTTAAAAGAACTTTACAGTATGAATTATTTCATTAAATATGGAAAATTGTAAGCCTATATACTGCTAGAAAACCGCATTGTGTCTGAGTGCGCCGTGCCGGTGCTGCTGCTAATGATGATGATATTAAAGAGCAAATGTTATAGGCTAGCTGCAATGCCCAAAACTAATATACAAAATATTCTACTATCAATTTATTTAAAATCGGAATTTTTGTGAGAGGATGAAATTGTCCATACGGCGCCCCTATCGCAGTAATTTAATTTACTCGGGCGCCGAAGATTACTTTAACGAAGATTTGTTAACAAAGTTTATACAAAGGTATAAGAAACGATGACCACCTTGGTAGGCCAGTAACATTATTAAAGTTTTAGACAAAATGTGGCATGATAATTAGAAGGAGAGGTACATCTGTATATCTGTAATACAGTAGATTTCAGCGTTATTTATCCGCCAGATAATCTAACGAATATTATAATAATTAAAAATAACAATATGCCTAAATGAAGTAGGAAAAAACAAGCTTAACAAACAAGTCTCAAAAGTTGCATATCATTAACAATTTAACCATAATCTGATAGTTTTCAACAAATAAATAAATATACAGAATGCAAGTAAACAAAACGAAAATATCGGTATGTAGAACATGACTTCCATGTTCTAAGATTTATATTTAAAATAATTTTCGAAATGAAATATTTCCATAGAAACTACTTCTTTCTACTTACTGCTTCAGCCTTAACCACAGTACTGTGGTCACTAACGTATACCACCTCACGTTATGGCCCTCGATTTTTACTGATGATGGAAGTCGATGGCACTGCCGAAAAGTCTGGTTTTGGAGAAAACATTGGTCTACGGCCAAACAGGACGGGAAGGAATTTTAACAACAAACTACTTCTTTGTTGCCGATAACGAAGTACATATATAAAAAATTATCCCCTCCCCCTTCAACTATAATTATTATTTATAGAAAATTACCCCCACCCCGTTCAACTAGCCTTTTCATTTATACATATTTCATCTACGTTTCTACAGTGGATTAGTAAGATCTTCTTATCAGGATACGTTATTTATCAAAATTAAGTACTTTACTCTAGTTACAACAAAAAATGTTTCTGGTAAATTACCCTTTCCCCATAACCGATCTTCACCAAAATCAATAAGCCTTGAGTCCTGTACAATTCAGGGACATATATAAAAAATTGTTTGATTCTGTTTGAATTTACGGCAGTTATCGTTCTTCATGATAAAATTTCTCTTGTTACTACATAAAATGTTGCAGGTAAACTATCCCTTTCCCTAAACCGATCTTCACCAAATTCAACAGACCTTGCGTTTTCTACAATTCAGGGACGTATGCAAAACTTATTTTATTATGTTTGAATTTACGGCAGTTATCGTTCGTCATAGAAAAAATTAACCTTGTTATCACATAAAACGTTCCAGGTAAACTACCCCTTTCTCTCATCTGATCTTCACCAAAATCAATAGGGCTTCAATCCTCTACAATTCAGGGAAGCACGTAAAACATTATTCGATTCTGTTTGAATGTGCGGCAGTTATCGTTCGTCATAGAAACAATTACTCTTGGTAAAATATTAAAGGTGGGTGGTAAACTATCCCTTTAGCTCAACCGATCTTCACCAAAATCAGCAGGCATTCAGTTCTTTAAAATTCAGGAAGGTATGCAAATCATTATTTGATTCTCTTTGAATTTACGGCAGTTATTGTTCGTCATAAAGAAAAATTACCCTTGTTAAAACATAAAACTTTGCTGGTAAACTACCTCTTTCCCTTAACCGACCTTCCCCAAAATCAACAGACCTTGAGTACTTACAACGTCAGGGCTGTATACAAAACATTGTTTGACTCTCTTTGAATATGCGGCAGTTATCATTCGTCATAAAAATAAAATTACCCTTGTTAAAACATAAAACGTTGCTGGTAAACTACACTTTCCTCTTACCCGATCTTCACCGAAATCAACAAGGCTCTATAATTCAAGAAGGTGTGGAAGAAAGTATTTGATTCTGTTTGAATTTGCGGCTGTTATCGTTGCCATAAAAAAAAATTACCCTTGTTGAAACATAAAACGTTGCTGGTAAACTACCCCTTTCCCTTAACCGATCTTCACCAAAAACAACAGATCTTGAGTACTTTACAATTCAGGGCTGTATGCAAACAATTATTTGATTCTGTTTGAATTTGCGGCTGTTATTGTTTGCCATAATAAAAATCGACAGACACACAGACACTTTTCGAAAAATTACTTTTTTTCAAGTTTTGAGGGTAGTACAATCAGAATCTGCAATAATCTCGAACACAATTTTTTTTGCCATCACCATACTTCCATTTCCTTATGGAACATGGAAGTAAAGTTGAAGACACAACATTGGCTATATGAGTTAGAGACAACAGCGTAGTGGAATAAAAACTGACATAATTTATGTATTTGTGCATCATTTTTTATCTCATTACTCAAAAATTAAATAATCAACAGAAAAATAATAATGTCTTTAAAAATTAATACGAAATTTTAGTGGCAGCGCGCAACTGAGGAGGAGAGGCGTTCGTCGTAGCCGCAGATATTCTCAAGTGTACTCAGATATGGAAACGTTAATGAGGTAACATCATTATCTGTAATACCTTGTATAGAGTGCCTGCATGTTTGTTGAATTTATGTACCTACAAGCGTACAGCAGAAATATTAACGGTAGGCCTAATTATGTTGAATATTTTATTTTGAATGTACTTTCTGAAAAAGCGAAGAATGTAACACAATTTTGAATACAACGTCGGCAAGACCGTATTTGCAGACCGTACTCAATTTAAGCACAAATGTAACGATAATTGCATTAATTTGCCTTTGAAACGTTTTGAAGCGTTACGCCTAAACAGCACCATGTAACGTCAGTTACGTATCCAAACCTAGAGGAACTGATGTCGCCTCACGGATTCTAGCCTGGACATTCTAGCCAAAACACGTGAAACTTTGGAGCACTAAATTTTGTCCACCCTCTAGATGCAACATTGTCAACTATGGCAAAATTATGGACTTTCCGCCTATAGAAAAAAAATACCTGATATGAACCTGATTTAGGAAGCGATTCTACTATGATTTGTGCTTCGTGATCATTCTGTACTGTGTTTTAAAATGATTCCACACTTCTGATTAAAACGCTTTAAATATGTGCCAATTATTAGGCGTAAATAAAATTATGTTAATTTCAGTTTTGCCCATATTGTTACAGTAGACGTGCGAATCGTCGTATTTAAAGCGTGGACGATCCGCACGTTCACACGCACGATAATTACACAACTAACAAGTCGATGATAATAGGTGTTTGCAAACAACAATTAACAAGTATTACGTTACAATTAATTCAAGTCACAGTAACTACGATAACGTCCTACTAAATTGCAAATTGAAAACCGTCTGGCTGTCTGCTGCTTCTGAATCCGTATTTATACTGCTCCAAGATTTGATATGAATCTGTCGCATTCTGAGTCAGAGGTCGGGTATAATCTCGTATAGGCAGGACGATCTAAATTGTTCACTTGGGTCTCGATGCGCAGTAGACAAGCACCTCGTTGTGAGGCTAACAAAATTTTAATTCACTTTGCACATGCGCAGAACAATTTTGCGCAGTGTTTCATAGCGTAAACATCGGCTGCAACAGGACTGGCGACAACAACGGAAGCATGTGTATGGCTGAGAGGGAAATAATATGGAAGTGAGACAGTAAACGTTATAGCGTTGTCTCCCCTCTCTTCTCTCTAGATAACTTAGCTATACTTGAAATTTGGAGTAAAATCATTTGTTGGGTCGGCCCAGATGACTGCTCTGGAAAGGCTGGCGGGCCTATACTTGAAGACGTCTATAAAAAGCTGGAAGTTTGCACACTATCTCACTGCGGATCTTCTACACACCCGTGTGACGCACTCGCTATGCAGGCTATGTGCCTTATAGGCTTAAGAATGTTTTTGAGCTTGCAATAAACGTGTTCGTCTTTCTGTTGTTGGTGTTGTTGTTTCATTTTAGTTTAAATAAAATAAGAAATTTTGTTATTTTTCTGTATATACTTTCACCTGTTTTTACGTTATGTAATGAGATTTATAAATTCCTATTTTTTGAGCCACCATAACTAGATCAACTTTTGTACATATTAAATATCTGTTAGACAACGCCTTATGCTTTAAGTTTCTTTGTATTTCTCTACAATTCCTTCTATCCTCTCGATCAGATGCAATGGACTGTTATTCTTCTTTCCTCCAAGATTCAGCTGCAACTTGTTGCAGTTTCAGACGTAATTATCTGCTATGCTTTTATACATGACACCACGCACTAGATTCTAGAGCTTGCTCTTCCGAGTATTCTGTCAATTTTGTCATTTTTATTTACAGTAGTATTAATAGTGCTATACCGTGTTCTGAAGTGTATTCCCATCTAGAGGTAAACATTTTTTGTAGAATGAACATATTTTGTGTTTAAACTGACAGGAATCCGCATCTCACAAGTAGCCAAGTGCAGCAAAAACTCAAAGAAATATACAACTAATAAAACTGAACATATAGAGGCAATGACTTCCAAGTTAGAGTGTCGTCATACGATAATATAAAGGAAGCATACTTTGTTCCTGGAAAGAAGAAATTGAAATCATTTCAAGAGAAATGACACAGTCTGTTGAAAAAAAGAAAGGACTGTAAACTAAACAACTAAAGAAGAGTTAAGCTTATAAGGCCTTATTGAACAAGACTATTGTGAAAAACGACAGGTCTTAACAAAGAAATTTTAGAATATCAATGCTCGTTATATCTGCTACAGTTTGTTGTTAAAGCCTATTTAGCTCTGCAGGCCAACGGATATTCCGTCGGGGAGGTGAAACGTACAGTCCGACCCAGAAGAACACCCAGGCCGGCGGAGTCGGTGTATCAGGAGAATGTTGGCGTCGCTGTGTTGCCCTATGTCCATCGGGTGACTGATCGTATTGGCAGGTTGCTGAGCCGGGCGCGACGTGAGACCAGCTTTGATCCAACCAAGCCAACCACCAGTTTCTGAGACCAGTGAAGGACGTTAAGGATCCGCTCTCGTTGCGCAGAGTGTATGGAGTTCCTTCCTCGTGCGGTCAGTTGTACATCAGAGCTACAAAATGGAGCGCCCATGCCCGCTTTGATGAACACAGCCGCTGCTGTCGTTTGAGGCAGCCGGGAAAGTCTGTTATAACGGAGCACACACTCGCCAATGCCGACCATCGCATACTTTTTGAAGAGACGAGGCTTCTGAGAACAATAGCAATATTCTGATTAAGAATATTAATGAAAAACAAATGTTAATGTTAAAATGTATTCAATAAACGTTCCACAGCTCAACAAAAATCTGTTCAAGAAAAAAATTCATCTTCTACCTTGTGTCATTTGAGTTTTCTAATCACCTGTTTTGAAATTTGACACAGAGGACGTTGACACGGTTATAATTAGGGCGATCTGAATTGAAGACAACGTAATGAACGGTGTGACGTAGTCCATTAAGTTGATTGCCATGGTCACACGCCACCTGACGCGCGGAAATTGATCTCAACACTTTAGAGTTTAAGACAAACATTAATCGGAGTACAGGAAAGTTTTCAAAATAAATTAATCAACAAAATTCCATTCTTTTCATAACAAATCATTTACGTCAATAGTTTTGTTACATTAGTAATTCCATTTTACCCTAGTGAGCTGAGGATACGGTCAAAATAAAAAACTAGTTATATTCAAAGCATAAGACAGTAGTTTAGCAGTGACTTCAAGCTGGAATACCTTTCAACATATAATTTCAGAAAGAGTTATTGACACAGCTTGACGCAGCTTTATTTATAATCAGAGAAGCAGTGAAATTTACGATATTCTACGAAACTTGTCTTATCCAACGAGAAAGTTGTTAGAAACTCGTGCGTTACACTAAACATTAAGCTGCGCAAAATTTGGGTAGTACAGTAAACGTGATACTATTTTTCATAATATTATTGCAAATTGAAAACAACTTTTTAGTATAATCCTCACAAACCATGAACAATGGTTTTCAGAAGTTACTGAGTAGCAGTAACAACAAAATATTTACTTAAAAGTAAATCCGAATATGTGCGTGCAGGTTTTTCAAAGATTTCTCTATGTAATTTAGCATTTACGGTATATTGTGTAGCAAGTACGTAGAATTCATGTTGTGCAAATTAATCATTATACTGTAGAGTAATGCTGAAAGCGATACGTTGTGTGTTGAAGGGGTCCAATTTGGTCTCACACCTGTCAAATCTCGACTAAAGTTAGCGAGAGATTGTAGCATTCACCAACTATGGTCAGCTCGCATACCCACACGTAAGCAATGATTTACAGAGATGTTTAAGACAATATTGTTAAGCTCGAGACGTTTTCTTTTACTTTTTTACTTCCATGTTCCATAAGAAAATTGAAGTACGGTGATCCAGAAAAAAATCGTGTTTTAGATAAGGGCTGATTATTATTGTACTACTCTCAAAGCATGAAAAAAGTCATTTTCCGAAAAGTGCCTGTGTGTGTGCCTGTCTGTTTGTCTTGTGTAGAATTTTTTCTATGGCAAACAATAACTGCCGCATAGTCTAACGGAATCAAACAAACGTTTTAGCATATGTGCCCGAGTTGTAGAGGACTCAAGGCCTATTAATTTTGGTGAAGATCGGTTAAGGGGGAGGGGTATTTTATCTGCAACGTTTTACGTTTAACAAGAATAAAGTAATTAATTTTCATAAATAAACTATCCTGAACTGAAGGTCATGATAATTCAATGTAAAAAGTTAGACGAAATGTCTACAAATAAAAATGGTAATAAAAAAGGGGGGATAATTTTTCGAAAATTACCTTTCTGATGTCGAATAAAGTACCTTATCTTAATTCAGAAGATATCTTAGTAATTACATATAATGAAACTATTACTCATTAAAATTTTAATATCAAAACTAGGGTTGTTCGGTTAAGGGGGAAGGGTAGTTTACTTGCATTATTTTGTGTCTTTGAAAAGAGTAAAATACTTAATTTTTATAAACAAGTGTCCCGAAAATCGACAGGGTAGTTGAGGGAGGAGTGATTTTTGAAAAAAACTTTACTGACATCAGGAAGTACGAATATTTAATTTTGAAGGATAAGCTACCTTAGCAATTAGATATGATAAAACTATTATTCTATGGAAGTGTGAATATAATTAATGGTGAGGATTGTTTGAGGAGGATGATAGATAAAGTGGCTCGAAAATAACATTACAACCTCATATTCGAATGTGCAAAAAGACAAATGAAAAAATAAGAACTCTGATAGGTTTTTGTTATTTTCTAAATATTGCTTGTGAATTGGAAAGAAAAAGTTTCGCAGCACTAGGTCTCGATAGTATTAAAACAATGCTTATAGTTAATTTACTGTATACTTTCAGATATTAGTGAGATAGTTTTAATAACACTTTCAGTTCATTATCACACTTACCCACTCAAGATCTGAGCTCGTTCAGCAGAATATATAGATGTAATTATTTGACTTATTTGGCTTAGAAAGGCAAAAGGAGCTTGTTACTTCAATCTTTTATAAAGTTCTGAAAAAGACAAAAGAAGGCTGTACTAAATATTTAGGATAAAATGAGCAACGGTAAGATTTTTAGATGACTTTACTCTTCTAGGTCAGCAAGATTAGGTAAGTAGTTGAATAGAATCGGAGCTCTGTTAGGATTAAAGGGTAGCATAAAAATTAATATAAATACGACTCAATAAAATAAATTTTAACAAGAGAAGAACTGATGAAATTGACATATGCTAAGGAAGAGACAATTTGGGAATGTGAAGACAGTTTTATAAGTTTTCTTAAACAGAAAACTGACACGAGATAGAAGAAGCAGTGAAATAGCAGCGATGTAAAGGACTTCGTTCTAAAAAAGGAAGAAATCATTTATAATAAATTAAAATTTACGGGAACTTACCAATAAGGTACCAGTAAATATCGATGAAGAAAGCAATGTGTACGCTACGAATTTCATCCCTTGACGTATAAGCTCGTACTCGAAGTAAACATATTACTGCAAATCAATACCTTCTCATCTCTTATCGTAACCAAGTCAACATACTGCTCAGGTACAACGAGTAATTTACTTCACGTGTGCACAATGAAAAAATTGCCTAACGGTAAAATAAGTTCGGACAATAATTTGTCACAGGGTGTTTTTTGGAGCCTTTAAATTTTGTAACACTATAATACTTCACTAATATAATTCACTTAACGAGTACAATCGAGTTACTTTGCGGTGGCCACTTAGCTGCGCGAAAAGTGAGGGTAGTGGGGAGATTAAGTGTGTTTAGTTGTAACTCTTCGTTTTAAAAACGTCTGTCTTTTTATTGTTGAATCAGCCGGGTTCATGGGTGCCCTTAACTATTAGTTATTACAACTCGGATGCTTACCATTGTTACAACTCGGACACATTGTTATCTTTTCCGGATTTCATTCAACTAACTACTATTTGTAATTTTACTCAGTATTACTCGATATTGTATCAAATATATATTTGTAATACCAGAAAAATATTATTTGTTACATAGTGTAAATCATAAATAATTAGTAGTATTGGCCGCTTTTCTGTCCTGAATGATTTTATTTTCCAGATATCTTCAAATTTTTTTGGTATTAACTCTTGACGTTCATTTAATACGTACACTTCTATTATTTCCAATTTTCTTCCATTTAAATCCAAAGTTTATAAAACTTTTCTTAAACATGATAAGCTACGTTGAAAGTTTACACTAGACTTACAAAGTTGAAGAAGTTTTCGTTTCGTAGGGTATGCTTTTGGGTTGAAAATAAAAATTAAATGAAATACAGGCTTATACGGTAAATGTTTCATGATATATGTTTTTGAAAACGCATCAACACTTACGTACTCAGTGAGATGTGCCGTAACACTGACAAAAAACAGGGTTGTGCGCATATTACTTTCACCAAGGTTGCCGGCCACCATAAAATACGCAAGTAGTAGCTTCTCCCATGACAGAAATATTCCCAAAAACTTCATGCGGCGTGTGTAACTTTAATCAGCATAACATTATTAGGTCGGTTACTTTAAGTATTGACATATCAAACTTCTCCGTTCACAACTTACAACGTTTCCAGCTCAACGCTGCTTATAATTCTGTGCAGGTTTGACTGGGGTTAAAGTTTGCTTAGCAAGTTTAAATCCGGCAGGTGTTAGTACGAAGCAGCCAATCTTGTTGATGGATTATGTACATCAGTTCTGTCACAACGTCTGCATCAAACTCTTAACTTGCATTTAGAGGTCATTTTCAAACACTTCCATTACGTAAATAAGAAAAAATTTCTTAGTTTGTATCGCACTATAGATTCAAATCCGTTATACAAGTTTTCGTATTGACTTTGCTAACTTGCAGTTATAAAAATTAAATGATATGGTTTGATAAACTATTCTTACAAAAATTGTCAGAAAACCTCATTATTATTATCATCACAACACGGCCTGTTCCGCGTTCAAAAATTGTTCAGTCATTTCTTCCTGGGTCTAGCCACACACCTATGTCTTGTAGGTTTTAAATTTCCAGAATTGTTTGGCCACGCTGGAATCTGACATTCTGTCTAAATGTTCTTTCCACAGTTGTTTATAATAAATCGTTGTTTCCATATTTTAAAGTTTTAATCAATTTAAAACTTGTAACTCTTTTCTTATAACCTCGTTCTTTATACGGTCAATTTTAGAACATCTTTAAATTCCTCTTGAAAATGCTATTTGCAAGTTCTGTACTTTATTGTTTTATTTCTTAGTAGTTGTCTATTATTCACACTCACAGGACAGTTCAGGAAATGCCATAAATTTGTTGAACTATAATTTCGTATCTGTGAGTTCCATGTTTCAGAAACCTTTAACAGTTTATTTTTGAATATTTTTATTTCAAATATTGTTAATAAAGCTTAAGATTGTTAACACCAAAGTGATGAAAGTGGAAGGGAATGTAGTCATCGGCGTCATATTTCTAGAATAGAACTGTGGGGGAAATGAACTCGTTTATGTATTTGGGGAAAACAGTGATATAGAATGGAACCTTCAAGAAGGACATCAGAAGTAGGACATCTATGGACAAGGAACTGTTTTGCGAAGGTAAAAGCTATATATAACACTATCGACTCAGACCACAATTTATTATTGACAAAAATTATAAATTTTTACCTGCTGACTTAAACTAGAGCTTTGCCGGAGCCAAACACACTGCAAATTTTATTAATAAATTACAAGACTAACCGATTAGAATAGATGGTTGCTTACTGTAGAAAGAATGGTATCTGACAGATTTCTTCGAGGAACAAATTTGTCGAAATTTATGATTGAAAAACGCCTGGAAAAAACTAAAGGGTATCTATTTTGTAAAGAGGAGAATTGTCACGGCACCTGCACTTGAATGGTAGATGCTTTGCATTCTCAAATTGTACATAAAGAGTGCTTCTTTTGTGGGACGTGCAAATGTACGGTAGGCCTATTGCGTAGTAGATATGAAGTGTATACTTCAAAGTAAAATACTTTATTATACTGTGTTCATGACAAAAAATAAAGTGCCTGAGGTAAACAAAATAATACGTTAAATATCCTTTGTCGGGGTTGACACTAACTGTCGACATTGTATTTTCAACTAGAAAAATGAGATTTACAAACGCCAGATCATGTATCTAGTATTCGCACACATGATTAAACACTTAATCCCTCACGGTTTTAGCCAAATATTTAGGAGACAATAAAGTATTTTACTAATAGGAAAGTGCCGTGAAAGCTCGTTGGACGAGGAAATTTTTTCTATTATATTATTCTGTAAGTAGGAAATTTGACTGCTACAGTATTCTAGTATTCAAATTAACACACAGTTAGATTCTGCTACTTTTTTTGTCAAATGTTGCTCAAATAAAGTGAGTTGTTTTCTAGGCTTATCTTAATTTGGCAAAGGTCTTGTTAATACTGTGATAATTAGGAAGTACAGAAAAGAAAGCGAGTAATGGAAAGTGTAATACGTATAGTCCATTAAGTTGATTGCTGTGGTGTTAGCAGTCACCATCTCCTGCAGTAACGTTGATCTCACAAGATTACAGATTTGGCTATATATTAACCGGAGTAGCAGGAAGGTGCTGTGAAGACGTTGACACTGCCTTTCTCTTCTCCTCACACTTTTTGGTAGGAGAGAAAAAGCGATGAGTTACCGGCTGAGGAGGGTTTGGGGTTCAGGGGAATGAGTGAGATTTAGGGGGGGGAAGAGTGCGTAGAAAAGAGCGACAGGGCTGTAGGGACACAGAGTGGGAGAGACAAGAGGGAAAGTGAGAGTGCTACAGAGAGTGTTAGAGTGATAAAAAAAAATGTATTTCTACAAAGCTTTGAGCGTCTCAGTTTGTGAGTTGTGTATTCACAACAAAAACAATTATGAGTACTTATTATTACATTCATTAAACTAACGTAGTTTACATTTACGAAATATTTTTACAACTTTTAATGAACAGTTGAAGTTTACAGGAACATCTTCTCTGTAATGTAAGGAATACACCATTACTAATCTGATATAATTAGGCAAGTACACAAGATATTCAAGCCATTAAATGGAAATTGTGATGGACACACTCACGCGCGCACGCAAACATATTTATAAAGAAAAATACAACAGAAGGTATATATGTTGCTAGAAAAAGAAAGTAAGGGAAATTGTCTAGACGTGTCATTGACTTAGGATAATTTTCCAACCACTGCCTTGTCAAGACGTACTTGTTTTCTTCTTGTTAAAAAGAACTGAAATTAACAACGCCTTCATAAACTTTTCTTAAGTTTAAACATCTTAGTGTTTATAAGAAAAAATGCTTGTACATAAAATTATTTTAAAACTTACGATGTGGCAGCAAACGCAATAAAAAATCTAAAAAGTGTACAAAGTAGCTCCACACAAACTCCATGAAACCGCTGTCTAATTGTCGGAGTGCTGGCAACCCAGTTTGTCATTACGTCACCTGTGAGCTACGTAGTAACTAGTTTTACCCACTCTGATGAAACTACAAAATTGCCACAATAGCAAAGAGTATTTTTATTTTTTTTAATTATCAACATGTTAATTGATACGTAATTATACAATTTTTTATTGCAATTGTTACGTAATTCATGTATATCATACATATGATCATATATAGTCGTCTAGTTTCAAAAAAGACTATACACCTTTTCACATTTAAAGTTTTTACTATTTCCCTATAATGTAGTACCTTGTACATGTCTCTGTCTATTTCTCAAGTTTCAAAAACAGATAAATGCTTATTGAATTTGGAGTTGGGATTGCTGGTCAGTTGCAAAAGCAGATACATCCATTTTGCTCATATGACCTTGCCTAATAGCTGACTGCTGCTCGGCTATTCATAGGCTCAACAATTAAACTTATTATTAGAGTTCCTGTTTGCCGAGCTGTTAGGCCGTAGTCTACTGCTTATATTTAAGGAAGACGTTTCGGCCCCACCATCGGAGGCCATTTTCAGTGTAGGAACGATTAACAAACTGGCACGGTGTCCGCCAATTCACCAAGGTACGGGAGTCTGTACCTGTTCACCTCAATAACAAATATTTTCATTTTTTGAATGTATCTGGTTTTGAAACTAGACGACGCTAAAAATTAATTTATTCTTTTTGAAATTAATTTTTTGGAAAATTCTGGTGACAGAAAACTTTTTGAGATTTACTTACCTACTTTTTTTTGGGTGGAGGGTGTTAGTCAGTCCGTAGATTGGTCTGAGGCAGTCTTCCTGTCGGATCGGCTCTTCTCTTCGTACTACCTTAGATCCCGCAAGCAGCGTCTTCCAAAAATGTCTGTATATATTTTAAATGTAGTTTTTCTGTGTACATCTATCCTTCAAGCTTTGTCTGCAGTATCTTTTTGCGAAAATTATGGTAAGTTTGAATATCCGACAATTCTGTACCCCCTGGATTTATATCTCTCCACAAAGCATTGTGCCAAACACGCATTGTGTAGCACTGTGTGATCTTCAAAAAATTTCTTCGTTTATCACTCTGCCTCCTAGATAATGCTTGTCATTCTTCTATATTTCATGAACTTTACACAGCTTAAAGCTTACTCGCCGACGTTGTGACATAAATTTGTATTACCATCAGGATATGTAAACGGCAATAGAGAAACAATTAATAAACCTAATGAATATAAAATACAACATAAGGCGTATTGTAATTACATCTTATTGACACAATAGTAACTACATGTGACTAGTTGTTAATATTAAACTTTATACATCATGTACACAGACACAGTAAAAGAAATCTCATTAAGCCTATATCTATAAATCGTTTGTTACTTCTATCGCCTATAGATAGAAACTGATGATGAAAATAGCCTTTGGAAACATTATTAGCCGAGCTGTTAGGCCGTGGTCTAACAGTGTACGGTGGCAGACGGTTCGGCCTTACCATCGGAGACCATCTTCAGTGTCGGAAACCATTGGCACGGTGTCCGCCAACTGACCTCTCTACTTCATCACCGGGTTAAATTAGGGGACACAATGCCAATCGTTTCCGACACTGATGATATTCTCCGATGGTAAGGCCAAAACGTCTGTCACTATAAACTGTAGTCCACGTCCTAACAGCTCGGCTAATAATGTTTCCAACTATGTGGAGGCCGTGGAAGCCTTAGGAAGAATAAACTTTGTCCAGACGCTGAAGATATTGTTTAAAGTGTGCCTAATTACAGTATTACCAGAACTGAAGAAATTATTTCTCTATTATTGCCAGTCATTAATAAACAAAGTTCAACTTCAAGTGCTAAGCAACTCATAACCAATTTACTGTCCATTTGCAGATATTTCGTTTGTTAGTGTGTATCATGTGTTCATTGTTAACTAAGCAGATGGTCGTGCTTACAGCAAAGTGTACAAATATTCTGTGATGGTTTACTGTCATAGATATATTGCCGGACGTCACATTCTCACGTATTTAATTAATAAGACAAAACTATATTAATGGAAAAAAATTTGGCTGTGACATAATTGGATTTTTGTGAACAGAATATGAAGCAAAACTAAATTTAAAAAATTGGACTCACTAAGTTAACAAAGAGCGTTAAGCTTTTTTGCGTGTTACCTGTTGCGTGTTTTAACACCTCGTTAATTGGCGCCAACCCTTCTCATTTAAACTGTCATGTCCTTGCAAACTAATTTTTTTATTAAGAAAAATTACTTTTAATTAACTTTGATTGTATTTGTTAACCGACTACACATCAGCAGGTGCCGCACCTACTGGATACGGGGTTTGCACACCCGGTGAAGTTGCTGAATCGGATATACTACTTTGGAACTGGAACAAATAATTCGCATACTTTTCCTGATAGTAATAAACGAAATAAATGAAGAAGGAAATAACTTTTGTATATTTAAACACGTATGGGTCGTTATAGTTGACAAACAATTGGACAAACTAAAATTATAAGGGAATTACTATTAGCAACGAGAAAGAACATAATTTTCCCACGCTGGTCTGACTGGTAAAAATGCTGATATAACTTTCTGAGTATCTAACTCACTCCAGAACAGCGACAGATGACCTTAAAGGTTTCTTTGGCACCCCCTGCATATTGTTCTTTGTCCAACAGATATTTGCGTATTAAAAATAAATGTATTTTTTATAAAATGATTCTGGACCTTATTATTATTGCTCTATTAGACCCTTCTTGTATATTTATTAAGATACAATTGTATCATTTTTACTCTAAAATATTAAAATGTAAGAAATAAAATACATAATGTTTTATAAAAGCTATATTTTATAAATATTCCATAATTTTGTCCAACACATTGTAGCTAGTATTTGCAAGTACATCTCTAATTATAAAAGATGTTAGGTAATTAAATAAACTTGAGTCACTTACATTTTAGGTTCATTAGAATTGGTTAATTAAAAATAAAAAAAGGAATTGTTTTCAGGTGACTGTAAATAGTTTAACAATCATTATTACGCTTTTGTGTAGGCCTATCTATCCAACAGTGGAACTGTGGGCAAAAATGTTGTCCATATTATCAGTTCACGCACATTAATACTATCTTTTGCACGTTAAAGTTTTTAAGCACTACCTTTACTTTAGGAGTTTCTACTCCACTTAAATAATCATTTCACGATTATACTTTAAGAAAGATTAAGCGGTTAAAGTTGAAGATTACTACACGTTTGCCCAACAAATTTGGCAATGTATAATATCCTATAAGTCTCCTTTTGGCTTTCTTCAAAAACGAAATTCGTTTCGGTTTAGTATTATTGTAATTAATAATTTTATGGTATTTAGCATAAAAGATATGAACTGATGCAGATAGTGGTATGATATTTTTCATACACTTGTCAGTCTAAGGATATCTAATAAGAAGATAATGATGTGTTGTTGTTGACACAAAGAAGAAGAAAAGAAGAAGAAGAAATGATGATAATGTCATCATTATTATTATTATTATTATTATTATTATTATTATTATTATTATTATTATTAGTAGTAGTAGTAGTAGTAGTAGTAGTAGTAGTAGTAGTAGTAGTATTAGTAGTAGTAGTAGTAGCAGCAGAAGTAGTGATAGTAGTAGTAGTAGTAGTAGTAGTAGTAGTAGTAGTAGTAGTAGTAGTAGTAGTAGTAGAAGTAGTGGTAGTAGTAGTAGTAGTAGTAGTAGTAGTAGTAGTAGTAGTAGTAGTAGTGTTAGTGGTAGTAGTGGTAATAGTAGTAGTAGTAGTAGTAGTAGTAGTAGTAGTAGTGGTAGTAGTAGTAGTATTAGTAGTAGTAGTAGTATGACAAATTATTACAAACAGCGCTTATGAGAGAAACAAATCTTATTAAGCACTTTGACAGTGACAATAATGGTTACGATTAGCCGTACAAAATATTTGAAATATTTTCCTACATTCTTTAGAAACAATAGAGTTCAATCAATTACTTACAGCGTTTTTTAACATTATCGGATGTCGCTGGATGTACAGGTGTACATTGTTAGATTCCATAATAGGGCTGCAGTAAGTGCGGAGCGTAACGTTCTTGAGCGGTAATGATGTTACATAATTATCTGATAATACCGTATATAACGTACACCAGTTACAAGCAACCGCATCATTAAACGGTAATATCATCGGCTCACGTCACATAGTTAAACGATATATTATTGGTATATAATGTACTACACGTACGCGGCTTTACTCGAATGTTGTGTGTTAATTTGTTTCTATGACGGCTGATAGTGTAATGGGTAATGTTCGAAGCCCAACAACGATGTAATTAAAATGTTGCCATTATCAACTATTTGATTTATTGTAAATGTGAACTTTCAACATATGTGGTAATTTTATCGTCAGGATTTTTGAAGGTACGAAATTAAAAAATAAAGTTTATATAAGTTTATGTAGCCTAAGTAAAAAACGCACAATTGCATAGTTGTTAGTAACCACTGAATCACTGTATACAAATTTAAGATAATCTCACTGATTGTAATTTCGTTACAATTCATCCAAATTCGCTTAGGCCTATAACAAAATAGAGTTAGGGTTAAAAAGTTTCCCTTTTGTATTTTTCAGTTACACCGTCTGTAGTAAATGTGTGTACAATAATTAAAACTTAAAACTGACATGCCTATAAGCACTACTAAGGATACCTGAATGATATTTAATCGAATTATATTACTTGGCCATCTCCGTCACCATTCCTTTGACAACTTTGTCTCTTCTCCTTTAAGGGGCAGTTTGATATCTCATTGTAGTAGTTACCCTGAACTTCTACACGTTCACAGATAATTGACGGTTAGCACACTGGAAATGACTGACTGCGATGTAAGACCTGCCCTTGGGCAGAAAACGCTCATGAGGTCCATAGCCTATCAAAATCCTTACATAGCCCTTCAATATCTTCAACTAAAAGAAGAAAACAATTTTGTCCCAGGAAAATAAAAATAAAAATAACATTAAATTTAAAATAATTAAAATTATTTTATTTGGATAACTAGTTATGACCAACGAGTTATACTAGAATTATATAACCCATATAACCTTCTAATTTTGTACAAATTGTTAACAGAACTGATTGTCTCCTTATGAAATAATTTACAATGTTTAAACCTGCAATCACTACTTACTCATATAGCGTCTCTATATGATATCATATTCTTTATTCTCTGCTACATTCCATAGGCAATTAGAAAGTCTATTACATATATTATATATATATATATATAAGACTACACACACTCACACACACACAAATATAGTGTAATAATTATTTCACTATTGTTAATAAATTTATTCTTTAGTTACAACATTTAAAAAGTAAACTGTAATTTTAAAAATAATTAAACTATTACAATTTTAGTCGTGTTGACTGGATCACTACTAAACTAGCATGTTGGAAAAATTTAGGATACATTTAACAGTCTTTTAAAAACGGATGACTTTATAAAGTAAGAGAGTGTAAAATGAAATACGTACGTATTCATTGAAAATTTAAAATTAATGTATACCGCTTTATTTGATTTCTTTCATTTAATAAGTATATACACAATAAAATTTAATATCCGTGTAGGCATTACCACGGATCTTGTGATTATTTTGTGAATAGAAACAGTAAGTCTTGCTCCAACATGCACTTTACAATGGGTGCGGCGCATTATTGGTGTTTAATGCAGTTGCAATTGCATTGTTCACTACTGTTGCATAACGCCATTGTTGAATTGCTGAAAGTGCTTTTGTTCAACTGACTGTTTACAAAAGTTTTAAGGAATGCGTGAAACAATTTTTTTTGAAAACATTTGTAAGTGTAATGGATAGAATTGGAGTCAACTGAAATATCTGAAAATAAAAGTACAATAGAAAAAAACTGCTAAGTATAACATTAGAAAAAGGGAAAGATTGTATTAATTTTCTAAAACTGGTGATTTTTAAATATTAAAATTGCAGACCTATTATTAATTATGTTGTTAAATTTATCTACTTTAAAATTAGTTTTACAAGGAATGGCGACTGTTTAAACTTTGTACTGGTTTATCAGCTGTACGCGGTCTACCCCCGCAACACGGCACGCGCGGATGACGTCACGCGCTTATCAAACGCAGCAGCCGGCTACAGGCAAGTTCAGTTTCTAGCAAGGCTCCGAGCGCAACTCTCGTAAAACACTTCTCTTCCAGCTGCGGCTTCTGCATATTTTTTGGCATGCATTCATAAGATTTCTTTTAATTCAATTACCTGCGTCCATCTACAATGGACCACGATTTTATTCAAAATTAATTTCGGGCGTTATTGCCACAAATGCATCCGCACGTGCCGATCGTAACTAACAATACAAATTTTTCAATAAACGCATGTTCAATATCTTCAATAGAGTCCATTTCTTTCTAACATACAATCCAGCCTTTCCCACTTAGCGTCTTTGGAATAACTCACGATTCTTCAAGAGCTTCCAAACCGCAACAGGGACAGCAATCAGAATATGAAAATTGAATGACCAAGTGAACAGAAAATTACTGTCAAATATTTAATTATAAATTATTAAGATATTCCTAAAGATTATGTTTGGATTATCACAATATAAAAATTAGAATCTCAAGTAATAGAAAAAGCAGAAAACGATGGATACAATCATTTAAAATACGATGTTAAGGGATAATGTTAAAAACAAAGTGGGTAGGAAAAATAACAAATGGAGAGTTTAGTCAATGGCCACAACTGCAGGGGAAGACAGTGATTGTGCAACCCGAAACACAAGTTTGTGGATGCGGAATGTTCCAGGTCTTCGGATATAGACAGATTGGCTCGGGATAGGACATGGTAAACAACCCCATCAGATCAGACAGTTGACTGATGACACAGGAAGGGATTTAATAGATGAAACTTTAAAGGAACAGGTTTAATAATATTTTTTAAGATTTACGCAAATTGAGGTTTTAAATAGTCAGATAAAGTATTGTACGCTGGATAAATTTATACATTTAGAATCAGTGCCGCAGTATTTGAACTGCTTGCTTAAAAAGACTGAAGCTTTAGACGCGCTGTGCGAGCGGCAGGATTACAAAATGCACGTACGCTCCTTCCATATCGTTGCACAAACGCAATCCAGGTTTTTGCTTAATTATTCTACCGGCACCCAGGTCAGTAGTGTCACATACTACACCACACAGCCAGAGTAAAAAATCTCCAGTCAGGTATGATCTTCGAGCTAAAGTGTTTATCGGAGTTGTTAGTGTGACTTGCGACTTCATATAAAGTAAGCGTTGTGTACTATTTAGAGCGTGATAGCGAATAGTGAAGAAATATACATTCTGTGTCACATTAATATCTGTAAAATAATCGTAAGTTTGAAGAAATGCTGTATACTAATGTCTGTCAATTTTAAACTGTAACTAAAGGTAAAATTAGTTATTTCTCCGTGTCCAATCATTATGTTTCTTCTGTTTAAATACAATAATACAAGCAACCGTTGTAAAAATTGTTATAAAATGTATACCTGTACAAAACACACACTTGATAATAATAATTGTCAGCAAGTTGGGTATTGTAGAATATTCCAAAAAGCAACAAATAACAATTAAGACTTGGCACTAGCAATAATAAGCAAGAAATTTTGACAGTCTCAAAGAGATGTAAGAGTTAATGGAATCTGAAGCAATGAAAATTTTTCTTGTGGTAAATGAAAACGAGATAAATACCTGGTAATGTCCAACTCAAAAACCAGAAAGTCTTCTAGACATTTTAACGTAAATGGTGGGTGTTTCAAAGGAGTGTCCTGCTTTAATTATCTCGATGGTTTGATATCAAATAATAATAAAATTCGGAGGAGTGTAAGAAAACCCATACAAGCAAGAAGCAGAGCCTTTATGCAAATCAATCTTTTTACAAGAGGTATACAATTTGAAATATATTATTCTCTAATACTGAATGTTATGAGTATACTCGACAGTATCGCCCAGAATCGGCTGAATTGGTGGGAACATATTTGCCGAATGGATGACTGCCACATCCCCAAACAACTATGGAACTATAAGCCGGGATAACGGAGAGGTGTGGGACGCCCGAGGAAGCGCTGGAGTGAGTAGCTGTAATATTCGTCTATTTGAGACCGACACAAACCTTTCTTTGTTTAAACCTTGAGGATGATGATGATGATGATGATGATGATGATTATTCTCTAATACGACCAGTATTACATATGAATCTGAGGCGTAGACTTAACAGAGAATAGCAAAACTCCTTTAAAATCATTTGTACTTAAAATATTGCCTCAATGTATGGCACAGGAATAGAAGTAGGCAGCTGGAGAATGCACAATAACAGTGAATTACAGGCTCTTATTCATGGAAAATACATAGTGATATTCAACAAATCACAGAGGTTGCGTTAGCTGGGACATATGGAAAGAATATCTGTGGTAAGGTTTCCTAAAAAAATACTAAAGGCAAGATTATATACTAGTAGAGGTAGAGGCAGACTAAGGATTAGATGGTTGGACGGTAGTAAAAAAGATCTTGATATCACGAGATATCTTGAGGGTGGTGAGGAAGGGCTGAGAACAGGGAAGCATGGAGAATTATTCTTGAGGAGGCTAAAGCCCACCAAAGGCTGTAACATCAGATAAGAAGAGACTAACAATAATCCAGCTCTCTAGAATTATGGAAACAGTGACAGGGACGGATAGAGAATGAGTATATTAAATGAAAGGCAAAGAGTCCATGGTGGTAGAGTTTGAAGTGGAGCTATTAATATATGCCAAAAGTACTAAAGAGTTCCCTCACAATAATTGTCTCAGTGCCATTTTGTTCTCAGGAATAAAATATTTATTAGAAACAAAATCATCACCATTATCTTCACAACACGTCATTGGCAAAGTCCTGCCTGTTCAACCTTTAAAAATCCCTGGGTATACCCACACACCTGTGTACTATAGGTTTGAATGTTTAGACTTGTTTGTCCAGTATGGAAACTGACATTCGTTCCAAGTGTTTTTCTAGGTTGCTTAAAGTCTTCTAGTTTTTAATTCGAGATAAAAACTAGCTTCGAACACTTTATAACTCTACTTATAAATCCAATTTCTGAAGCCTGTATGTTATTGTCTTGTTTCTTGGTTGTTGTCCGTAATTGAAACCTGTAGGACAATACAGAGACTTCCATAACTTTGTAAAACTTTAATTTTGTATCTCGACGTAGCTTTCTTATAAAAATACGGTTTATTGTTAGAACTTACCTAACTTAATATCAAAACCATAATTCCTATCATAGCCCAAAATATTTCCCAAATAATTACAATGCTCATCTGTTCAATTTGGAAAATTGTTTAAAGAGGATATTCGGTCTACAACAGAACTAAGAATCCGGAGATAAAGAAACAATTAGGATTTATACATTTATGCTAGACTATTAGCGTAATCAAGAAGATAAATCGGATCAATTGGACTGGTCATGTTTAGCAATGGGTACTCTGAACTCTGAAAAGTTTCTTGTGTTGTAACTCAGCGACAGCTTATGAATGGTATCACATATTGTAAGACATCTGATAAGCAGACAAATGAGAAATCGATGAGACAAAACTCAGAAATTACTTTGCCTGTTTGATAAGGCTGTGATGATATTTCAACATAGTAATGTTAGTATTGAAGTAGGTAAAATCATAGCACATAGTACTCTTTGACTAAATATTTACATGGATTTATTATTGCTATTACAGGCAAAGTATCAATCAAGCTCATAGCAATTAAGTGATTTGTTTAATTAGAATTAATGGATGTCTAATTATTGTAAATAATCATTGACCCAAACAAAATGACGGATTAAATATTAAGCAACTGTGCAAGTTTACTTCCCTTAATAAACCATACTTCACGAGATTGATTGTTTAGTAAGTAGAACTAGGAATCAGATAAATTTATACGTCATCTATCACTTATGTACAGTTTGTTAGGGAAGCTGAATTAATAGCCCTTCTTTTATTAAATACTGAAATGTACGTTTATTGTTCATATGTTCGTATAAAACAAAATTTCGAAGAGATCTTAACATTATTTTTGTTAGAAAAAAAGGAAAATTTATTTTTGATACATATTTGGAAACTAATGAAGCATTTTTACACAACCAGAACGTCATATAATTGATGAGGTTAAAACGGAAGACATGGGTATATTAAGCATATTAAGTTGGGGAAGTCATGAATTCCACAATAATGCTGCGACCGTACCTCAAGATAGTAATATCAGTATCCCAGTGGGTGAATTCGACGCTTCACTGCATAGCAGATGATAGTCGCCATTAAATATTTTGGTAATTGTTATTAGAAACACTTTATCAATCAAGCTCATAGCAGTTCAGTGATTCGACCAATTAAAATTAATGGATGTGTAAAGTTTGAGGCAGAATTATCGATCCAACTAAAATGACTGATTAGACGTTGAACATCTGTGTAAATTTACATCCCTACGTGAACGAACGAGCCTTTACGTGATTTATTGTTTGCTAAGTATCGGCATGACATCAACTAAGGTAATACGTCACTGTTAATATTTATCAATGCTTACAATGTACTCTTAATATACCTTAAGAAACCCTCTTTATTTAAATACCAGAAGTTACGTTTTTTATTCATTAGTCACCATTAAGCGAAAATTTGAACAAAATTATAAAATTAAAGAGTGTAAATTGTTTATAATTAAATATGAGGATATAAAAGGAATTGTATACAAACGGAATGTAGGAGTAAGAGGAGATGCGGATGAAACTCAAAAGATGCGTATTGGAAGAGGCTTTAGTCTAGGATGCTGTTTACTACCAACACTAGTCAATATTTTGGATTCTTGATCTAAGAATAGATCACAAGAAACAGGCTGCCTCTGATGAAGCTTATAATAAGCGAAATCTGGTACAGGCTATAAGGTAAAAATTTTACATTTTTACCAATAAAAATCTTGTGTTCTGAGTCGGTAATGGTATACTTATAATTATATAATTATTTAATCTTCAAGTCAATTAATTACACATTTTTATAAGTTTTCTCTAATTTGAACTACTCTCATTATGCACTCCTAAGTACTTAACTCATGATGATCTAGGTACTACAGAAACATTTTAAGAATATTGTAAATTCTCATCATACTAATGCTTTAGTTATAAGTGAATTGAATACGGATAATATAGACCGACCGTTACTAACTGTACTAAAGCACACCATAAAGTTGTTTTCCAGCGTCCGTAGACGGGAGTGTATTTAACGCAAGGGTAAAGAGGAAAAATAATAAGAAATCATTCACTTGTTCGATTTATCTACGAAATTGAAACTTAAATGTCTGTCAGTTTAGGAAGATTGAGAACGGCCAGTATGGCATGAGTGGGGAGACTTTTAAATTCTCTAGAGGGTCGCTATGGGTGACGAAGCGACTTCTCCAAAGAGACAACGACGAGATAAATATTTTTGCAGCATGATAACAAGAGACTAATTAAATTTTAGTGACTAAATATCTATTAATTTTAATTGCTACGCAGATTTTGTGCCCTCCTTAAATCTGATTCCTCCTTTATTAAGTTGAGGGTTCACTTTAACAGTAAAAAAATAATTTAAATAATCGATTGCTTGACAAACCTGTTACAATTATAAGCTTGCCAACACATTCCAGTACACACTACTATATAGTGTGTGCTATATTATAGAGAAGACTCATGTGTACAGAAGGCAGTGAATTAGAAGCATTACTAATGCTCTGGTAATTCCACTGCGGGCTGGTCGAACATTGTTCCCTATTACAGTACCGCACACCAATTGTGTCCTATTGAACAATGAGTTATAAGTTCTCTCTCTGCCCCCAACACAATTACGAGTACATTTATTTTAGATTTGCTCAATAAAATATTCAGAAAATTATATATATTATTACAATTAGAAAATACTGGGCTGTTGTTCTGTGGTCGATTCTTTATAGTACGGTATATTTCTAAACGTTTAAGGTACTTACCAGAGGCTTTTTTCAGTAGTATCGCGTTTAAATAAAAGGCAGGCCGAACGCAACTCACCACAAAGGAATCAGCAATACGTTTTCGGTTTACTGTGTACTGTAACCGCTAGGAAAGCCAAACACAAAGCAGTTTCACGCTGATAGGTTCGGTAAAGCAGCATAAAATCCTAATTAGAGACACGCTTCCTCCACTCACAGACAGTAAAATTTAGAGCCTCAGCATGTTTGGGAACTTTGTTACCCCAACAAGTCTAAGAACCGTTACCTACATAAAAATGTGCCGATCATCACCTACGCTGCACCGGTCTGGGGATTCTTGGCCGCTGTTTATTAAAGAACGCTGCAAACCATTGTCGACCGGGGGATTAGGCCACCGTCCAAAGTTCCCCGTCGATTCCCTTCTCGTCTGTTGAGAAGTAGTATCGATGTCCGCTGCTTGGGTTACACAGTGCGGTGACTTGCACGTAAATTTT
Organism: Magicicada septendecula; assembly: GCA_034769895.1. Classification (NCBI taxonomy): domain Eukaryota; kingdom Metazoa; phylum Arthropoda; class Insecta; order Hemiptera; family Cicadidae; genus Magicicada; species Magicicada septendecula. The sequence continues at coordinate 330,589,282 of CM068375.1, forward strand.
ACGTTCGAGCGGCAAGGACCCAGAACAATCCCCTCATAGACGGCCTTGACAGTTGCCGTGTACGACCAGGTGATTCTTGTAGACGGTATCGGCAAATACTATACTAGCGCAACCTAGTATGAGCATGCCGTTGAAACGGTATCAATAAAATGACATTCAGTCCTGTAGTGGACCACATGCAGCAACTCCTACGGGTACCACCACCATATATGTATCCCTTGACGACGTCTCAAAGGCGCACATCTTCTCCCCGCTGGATTTCCGTGGTTCATTCAATCAAGATATACATCTGGATTTGAACAAACCATAAAAAGATGAGCAAGTAACTTGCCACCGAGGACAAGAGCTTGGTCTCCTCTAAGAGAGCGCGATGGTCTGCGTTGGCAAGATCATACTCGGCGACTGCAACTTCTCCGCCTGGCCCAAACCACAGCAACTGCTGTGTTTACCGATGTGTCTGCGGATCCTATGCTTATACCCCGAATGACTACAGAGGTTGTCTTACCCGAACCATTTTACACTGTCTCAGGAACTGTTAGATTTTTCTGGTCAGCTTGAAAATAATTTAACGCTCATCTGAAGTTCATCATCGTCCATGTGCACATCTGGCTCATCATTTATAATCTTTGAGTACTTTATGATTATTGTTCTGAGATAATAACAATTTGTTCGCAATTAATGAGATTACTTTTTTAAACTTAATTACAATTAGTACAATGGATTTGGCTTCTTGCTTTCCAACAAAATGTCCTAGAATTTTTCATAATGTACTGACACTCCTGTACGTTCCCAGTCCGTAACACATTGTTTCTCGTGTTTCGCTAAATAACACAAATATTAATGATAAAATCGTTTAAAATTTTAAACATAAACTAAAAATAACTTAGCTAAATAACAAACTTAAATTAGTACTAGAAATGTAACACTTAAAATACCTAAATTTACGTAAATAACAATAATAAATCTAAAATATAAATAACAAACTTAAAAAGTAAATAATTTCCTGTAGATGTTCTCTTGTTTATGAAACGTCAAATTGTAAATAACATAAACTCAACTGAATTTGTAATACAACTTAATAAACAATTTATAAAAAAATATTTTCAATATTATGAATACAATATTATACAAATTATACAAGAGTATGGAGTTGTTTAGGCAATCTTTATTGACTTATTGTATAGGTTACTGTAGTAGATAACTTTGTGATACAAATCAGTTCCAAACGGGGTTGGAACACTTGCCCAGAGTGACACTTGCACGCAGTGACATTTGCCCGGAGCCCTCCCCTCCACATAATGGTATTTGGTGAGTCAGAAGTAAGACTGTGACACTTGCCCGGAACTAACATTAGTATCTTAAAACTGTTCAAAACGTATCCTCTTTAAATTTTGGAAGGGTTGAATTCAGTGTTATAGTGCAATATTACTTTTATTTTAAGAATTTAAGAGACTTTTAGCCAACTTTACGTCGTTTCCAGGGAACACCACGTGGAGGTAGTCTCTTATCGTTCCCCTTATATTTTTTTCACTTTATGTGAGTTCGTCAATTTTTATTAATTTTTTTTTTAATGTAGAAATAGAATATTTACATATTTACAAATCTTTCCTGGTCTACTTCTCTAACCTATAGGCATTGCCTTTACTTTAACTTCTGGACTTACAGTAGCAACAGAAACATGGAAAAACCTTAGTTTGCCATATAGTCCCAGATTTTTCAAGGCCTTTGAAATGGTTGAGTCTTGAGCCTTTGAGTCTTGAGCAGTGAATATACATTTGGATGAGACCTCGAAATTAACCTATTAAATTACCTCTTTGATTCCAACATTCAGAAACATTGTGGGTCCGTTCCCGTCTTCCGCAACAGTTCCACACTTTCCTTTGGATATGCTCGTTCTCAAGCCACTGATCGACGACATAGTCATAGAACACCCGCAGTTTCTCGTCTTCAGGTGTGCTTTCCTGTATACTTAGCCAAGCATCATCAATCAGTTCTAGCGGAACATGCGCGAGGGCAGAACACATTCGAATGTGAAGTCGAATCTCTTCATTTTCTTTGTACGCAGGAACAAGGCCACAATCTTGTACTCTCCTCCATAAACATTGGTTAAAATGGTAGTTACAACCAAAAATTTCAGCTTCAGGAAAAAGAGTTTTAGCTGATTGGATGATTGCCTGTTCAAAGTCCATTGTAAGTGTCACAGGATTCCATCCAGGTACGTTGTTTTTCACTGCTTTGAAAAAACGATCATGTTTCTCGTTTCTTATTTGGCAACAACGCGTAGACTGCTGAAATAGTGTTGGTTTCTTTCCAAGAAATCCCCAGATCGGCGTGGATGATAAATAACTGCCTGAACTCTTTGCTTGAACTCTTGAAGGTTCCGTCGACGAAGAATGAAGAACAACTTGTCAATGCAGATTTTCCTTTTTCACTGGCAAACACCAATATTCTGTCTTTAGGCCCTCTGTTGTCGTCTTCAAGTAGAAAATTTTTACCGTCATTCATAAGTAGATCATTTTCCTCTAATCCTATTCTTTCAGAGTCTACTGGGTCCTTCGTAGGCCCCACAGTTTTGCTTCGAATGCGATGTAATGATTGTTTGGCACTTCTGTGTGATGGTAGTGAAGTCACAAGGTCAGATCCTCGATTAAAGAGCGGGCCTACTTCTTCGGCGTCAATTTTTGAAATCGTATTATCTGTTTCCCTTGCACGGTTCTTTGCATTAACAACACTTTTTCTCACTTCAGTTGCCGCTTCGTCCGGAATACAAACATGAGTTGCTACGCCAACGATAGTATTATTTTTCGTTAATATTCTGCCTTTACACTTACTTTTCTTATAATCAACACATCGCCAGTAAGTCACATCTTCTTTGTTGGTATAGTTAACACTCCGTCCATTGCTCCTGCATTCCTATAACCAATCCGACTCACCCCCTACCGGACTCCGTGCAAGTGTCACTGACAAAAATACACATAATTAGTCATTTCTTGCCATCTCTGGGCAAAAGTCAACAAATTCCATCTCCGTGCAAATGTCACTCCGTGCAAGTGTCACAACTTCGTGACAAACAGCGGTTGTCGTATGACAAACAGCTAACTCAGTCGTTTTGTTGTCGTCACCATTATTGTTGTTGTATTTTTTCGTAACCTCACATTGTTGACTTCACAGATAAGATTCTGCTGTGGACAGAACTCGTTGTCGTAATTAAATTCTGGAACAGAGAAACTAACTTTAGCAACTCCGTCCCATTAAACTAATTAAGGTTTAGACACTTTTCGCGACGCCCACGTGGTTTAACGACCTGCTAACTAAAGACAACTGTCATGTTTTTATCAAATTCCCTCCATGTCAACAGAAACTGTTCACTAGACCAAATATTTTAGATGCAACTTAAGATAGAAAAACACTTGACTATTTTTTTGTGTTATTATTAAATCAACGACATATTAGAAAACAGAGATAATTACAAAATTTACCTCTTCTTCTCTTTCTTTATCGTCCTCTTCCCCACTCAAAAATCGGGTTATTTTAACAATTTTATATTATCTTTGTTTCGACTCTCAGTAAATAATTTATACTCACAGACACGTTATTATTTAGGCAGAAAAATGGGCTGCCACCATTGTCCCAGATTTCTTCTGTAAAGGTTTCCTCTTGTCTAGCCTGCTCCGGTTAGTTAACAGGCGTCCAATTATTTAATTCATTCTTTAGTGTATCCAACATAATTAATTTGTAAGTAATGATTTGTTTAGGTTCACTACTTAAGATGTGAATGTGATGGAGACAGATAAAGGCTTTGTCTATTAGTGTGAGTATAAAGTTAGAGTTATGGTATCGGTAAACAAAACAAAGGCAACTGTGACAAACATAAACCTACTTTCAAAACCATAAGACTTAAGACAAGGAGTAAATTGTTTGTATTGGAGTAGTTTTAATTTATGATCATGTCTTACATGTCAGACTTTGTCAGCGGTTTGAAGAATGTCCACGTATGCAGCCAAACAATGTTAGTTCATTTTCAGTGCCTTTTCTAATAGTTTGTAATTCTATGCGTTTCAGTTGTACAGTATGTTTATTTCTAAATCCAAATTAACCTTATAGAATCAATTGAACTGTAGCTACTATTTCTATTATTTATAACATTTTTAATTGCTCTTCATCGAAATTTCTCATGCAGTTTGAATATCACAGAAGGTCCAAAAACAGACTGTATAAAAGAGGCTGCAATTCACTTGCATGCCAGACTCAAGTGTCACAGTAAACTTTGCCACATCTAAAAAGAAAATAGAAGCACTTACTACAAAAAGACGCATTTATCATGTCGTTAATTTAACTCTTCATTTTGTGGGTACCCTTTAAAGGATTCTTACAAATATAAAATAATGTACACATGATTTTTCTGCAGTTGTTATTGCATATAAAAAATACCGATAAATTTTTTATGTTCCCATTATTTGGTTATTTATTTTTTTTAGAATAAACATTTCTTTGCATTGGTCATTGGTCCATTATTGTTATAATAATAATAATAATAATAATAATAATAATAATAATAATAATAATTATTATTATTATTAGTATTATTATTATTATTATTATTATTTATTGTTTGTATGAGCCACTGTGGACTACGTGGTTTAACTGGTTACTCCCTTCTTCTCCTCTCTCTTCTTACTCTTCCACATCTCCTTCATTCTTGATCGATGTCTCTTCCTCCTTTCGTTAGTCCAGATACCACCTGTCCTCTTCTTGTTTTTTATCTAAACATCTTGGGCATTTTTAATTTTTTGTTAATCGGTAAGCTTTGTTCAATCTTTTATTGTTGTGTATTAATTGTCCATAACATAAAATTACCATACATATGATTTATAATAAAATTTATTATCACATTCTTAATTTTGATCGATTTCTGTCATAGACCGTCGTCAGGACATATACACTGTGCAATCGCTGCCATAATATTGCAAAACAGTTACTATTTACAAAAAACGAATTCGTAAACACTGATTAATAATCGTGAAACGTAGGTTTGTGTCCAAAATTTCTCAAGAACTGATTTTGTTGCGGAGTGTTTATGTTTACATTCAGTTCTACATATTATATTATCTGATTACTGTATGTCAATTTTCATTTTGCCGCAATATCTCAAGTGTGGTACGAATTTTTAAGTCCGTCATAATTTTGAATAGATTTTTGTGGCCCTCTTCTTTTACATGTTTGTATATTCAGTATTGTTCGTATATATTGGTTCATATTTCACAATTGCATGTTTGAATACCGTTAAATGTTGCTGTATTCGACCATATTGAAAAGACTCGTTTTATGTGTTTGGCTACTGTTGAGTTCGGATTTGAATATTAAGAATGTCTGGTGTGTTCTAGATATCTGTGTTTAAAGGATGTTGATGTAAAAACTATGTATTTCTTGTATCACCGCACATTCTGTCGACTCGGCAGGCTGACTTTGTTGTTTGTAGACTGCAACTTATTCTTAAATGCTTTTCTTATTTGTATTTTCGTATTGTTTTCATATTATTTTTAATCTTTGTTCTGAACGCTAATAGTTAGTCGTATTTTGCAAAAGTTCTAGCTAATTTTTGAGAGTTGTCGTCAATGTAATGTGCAGGTGTACAGGTTTTATTCCTCTTGATTGACATGTTATTGGTTTTTTATTTATTTCTTTTCTGTTTTGCAATGATTTTATCGATAATTTGAGGCTGATATCCAGTGCTTTGAGCTATCTGCTTTATCTCTTTTTCATACTGTTTCTTGCATAGAGGATTTGTGAGGGCTCGATATGCCATGCCGCTGTATGAAGAAATTTTGTATGAGTAGGGATGGTTGCTCTCTTCATGAATGGTAATATCTGTTTGAGAATCTTTTCTGTATATAGAGAAATAATGTTTGCTTCCACGGCGTTTTATAGTAAGGTCTAGGAAGTTTAATTCGTTTTTATTCTCTATTTCTTTTGTAAATTTAATGGCAAAATGGATGGAGTTGATGCACATGAAAGGCACAAATATATTTGGTTTATATAATAACTTGTTTGGTTTGATAGGTGTGTTGTAAGGATTCAAAGAATTTTGTTTACTGCTGTTTCAACTGTTTAAACTTATAATAAGATATTGTCTTATAAATTTAAAATTTGTAAAATAGTAATATTAAAACACGTTTCCATAGACACTAATTGCAATGATACAAACTTTTTTATTAGCACTTTAATGTATTCGGCGAGTTGTGTTAATAATTACAACGAAGTTAGTTAGTTTGTACGAAAGACCTTTGTTATTTACTGGAAGAAGATCGCCTTACAAAGGACGTGACACTTTGGGCAGAAGACGTTGTTGGCGTCAATTAGTGAGTTACCGAGACACGTGGGCGCTATGTAGGCACAAAGTTAAACATTTAATTAATTTACTAGGGACCAGTTTTCCAAGTTACTTTTTAAAGTAAAGAGTTAGTTTTCAGTTAAAGAGTTAAATTTTACAAGCTACTCTGTATGGTGTAGCATGTAGTGTACTGAGCGTAAAAACTACTTGGTTGTATTATAAAAATGATTAAAAACCGAGCTGTTGGCTGTGGTCGGTTGCTACGGAACAGCGACACCGTCGGCAACGTTTCGTAACCCACCCTCATGCATCTTCTTCAGGTCGCAAAGAACGACAGTTTTGTAAAAAAAAGTTAAGACAAAATTTTTTGCCGAATGATATACGACAACTTTTTCGGGTAAGAGCCTGAAGAAGTTGTCGAGTATCCTTTGGCCAAGATCAGCCGATACTGTTTCCTTTTTTTTTACAATACTGTCGCTTTTTACAGCTGAAGAAGATCCTCGAGGCTGGGACTCGAAGAGTTACCAACGATGTCGTTATTACATAGCAACTTACCACGGCCTTACAGCCTGCTTTTTAACCATTTTGATGATACTGACACCGGCCGTGTGAGCTTACGAGAAAAACTTGGTGATAAATTTAAATTAAAACCTTTATAGGCAGCAGAGTTCATAGAACAGGAAGCCTTAATCCGACCATTATAATTATTTTTTTAGCGCAGGAGATATCACTAAAACACACCTAAAGCAAGCTCGACCCCATTTTCGTCTGTCGAGATGCACCGGCTCGGTCGAACGTATGGGTACGACCCATCAGCTCGTACCCTAAAGAAGCGATCGCAATGATGCGACCTCAGGTGTCCGTAAAGGGTAGGAGATGGAGGTAGAAGGAAAGTTTCTGGTAACGCCTTCGTTTAGTGTTTGAAGAAGAATGGTGTAACGTTTTATTCCGCTATTCATAATTGGCATTAACATTGAACACCACTCGTATCGTTTCTGTGATTACACTGCGTTCATGAGGAAGTCAGTTCTTTAAGGAGAAGGATAAAGTTAAAACTGAGTACGCTAATTCAAATATAAATTTTGTTGTATTTATTAAATGTTAACAAATATGAACGTAAATAATGAACGACCACACTAACAAAATCCAATTTAACACTGTTCTTCGTTAGCCAGTACACTGACAGAAATAAAGAAAAAAAGGAAGGAAAATTATTCAATCTGACATTGTTTTCCAGTAGTGGTAATTCAAGCCGAATTCTATGTGAAATAGGTTATTCGATCCGGTAACCAAAAATGTTAACATGATTCAAACGATGTGAGTCGACTGTCAGAAACGGACAATAGTTACCACTATTTTGTGGACAGTCAAATAGAGCAAACATAAAAAAAACTATTTGAAAGTATTCATATATACGTTGTAAAATATGGGCGTTTATTATAGTATTGAAGTCAATACCGGAGGCAGTAATGATGTTACATCTCTATCAGGATACAGTGCATGCGGTCACATCATTGAATGGAGCATCAACTCATATGGTATGTTTTAGCCACTTACCATTCACTATGTCAGCGATACTTTTGTATACGGTCATTATTACTGGTTAAAATTTGTTGAATTTATTTTTTCCAAATCGTAGAGGAAAATTTTTCTGAGGAAAGGTAAAAGTTGGTGTGTGAGGAAAATGAAGTTGCTTCATTAAAGCTACGAAAATGTAAACGTTTTCGCCCGCTTACTTAGTTTATTACAATATATTTTGTTAAAATAAAATAATTTATTTCCTCGTAAATGGCATATATAATAATTGTAATAACATAAGTATTCGAGATATATCTCTTACAGAGGCTATCCATCGAACTCTATACGTATAATGGAATAGAGTTTCCGTATTTTGCTGAAAGTATTTCTTCCTTATGGTGAAAGTATTCTGAGAATAGAAATAAGTTAATTTTATGTTAACACGCAGTACGATTCACAAATTTAATATCCCTTTAACGTGCAATACACGTTGCAAGCTTGCGCGACCCATGCATACCCATAACCATACCCGTTGCATACCCATGGCTTACCAGGCTCTTTTGTATTGACAGTTATTAAAATGACAATCACATTCTGCCTCGCCGTTCAGCACAAACTTCTTCACACCTACCTTCAATCCACCATATGCTGCAGCTTCCCAATTTCCTATTCATGAGGACACTTATCACACTCGCATTTGGGACTTGGTGTTAATACCCTCTGAGCAAAGAGAAGGGCTAGACACTCCACCCGTGGTGGCACCGACGTCTGGTATGTAAACCTAAAAAACACCACCTGATCGCGATGCGACAAAGAACCGCTATTCGGCTGGATTGGGACTGATGTTAACCAAGCTAGGGTGTGCGAATCTTGCGAACGAGTTTCAGGGTTGCCTCATCCCAGGCAATAGAAGCTCTACGTGGAACTCGCTAAAATTTCAGCGCAGTGAGGCCTAGTAGCAAAGTCCGCCTACGCCATTTCAGGTCTAGGAGGACCGTTCAGGGTAAATCGCTGTGCTGTGGCTAGCTGAAACCTGCCAGACGGGCTAGGGGTTATTTCTCTGGAAGGTGGCGGCTGGTGCACTACCAGCCCTAATCACCGATGGAGATTTCTACCTCCATAACACACACCCTAGCAAGCTGCCTTCACATGTTAGCCGATTTTCGACGCTTCCGACAAGCGTCCAGCGTCTAGCTTTCGGTAGCGTGACCTGAGTGTCAGTGTTACTTATCGGTGTTGGAGACAGTATCTGGCTCAAGTTCGGGGCACACAAGGTTATCGGCGTCAATATTTAAGAGGTTATAAGAGTATTATTTGTAAATATCTCTGTACTAATTCTAAAAACAAGAAAAAATTATTTATTTACTAAATTAAAAAATGCATTATTAGCAATTTATTAAAAATTTATAAACCTACAATTATAAATACGCATCTATATAGTAAATTAAAAATTACGACTAAAATCCGGGGTGATAGGCAGTGGTCTGTTGCTATTAAAAGTCGGCAGCGTTTCGATTGCCCGTCGGGAATCGTCTTCAGGCCGCTAAGAAGCAACAGAAAGTAAAAACACAATAGCGGCAGATGTACGTCCAACACTTCCCCACATCTGTATCGGGTAAAACAACAGGTGGTTGCTTTTACTACCAACGTAGAAACGTTGCCGAAGTGATGGTTTTTAATAGCAACCGACCACGGCCTAAAAGCCCGGTTTTTAGCCGTAACTTTTAATTTACTGACAGTGGTCGTGGAGCTTCAGACTATATTTATATAGTGTTTGTTTAAGGATTTTTCGTTTTGTCCTAATTTCTAATTTACTGATAGTTTTGACTTTGTATCCATTATCCATTGCTTTTAATTTGATAATATTTCTTTCTTTGTTTTTTGATTTTTCATTTACTGGAATTTTATACATACGGTATATTAGGTAGCAACAAACAATAGACACACTACAAACCTATATATATAAATCCATCTATTGGTAATAAAGAAAATATACAACTTTTATTTATTACGGAAACATAACTCATATAATGAGTAAACTATCTAAAGTTACAAGTTTAAAAATATCTTGTAATACACATAATATTGTATTTATTACGGAAACATAACTCATATAATGAGTAAACTATCTAAAGTTACAAGTTTAAAAATATCTTGTAATACACATAATATTTTAAAACCTAAAACTTAAACCAATATTTAAAATACAAATAAAATACCGAAAATAGAATGTCCATATTTCAATAAATTTTAAGTAGGCCAGACAAAGGAAGCTTTACTCGATAGATTCGTTCAATGTGTTTTTAAAACCAAGTACTTACCCATTATTCACCCATGGATTTTATAAATAATAAACATCAATTTCCCAATATTCAAAATATGAAATTAATTAAAATCATACCAAAAGGTCAGAAAAAGAATATTTGCAAAAATCTTTATATTTTCAAACACAATAAAAGTAATTTACGTATTAAAGAACACACTCAAGTAAAATCAAAACAAGATGATCTATTTAAAATTTATAAATTTATTAAAATAAATTAAATATAAACATAATATACTTTTAACATAACTGACAAAACAGTTGATTGAATAAATAAACATTAAAACAATCGATATATAAATCAAATTAACTCGTACATTTCTTCTATTTTAAATTCGATTATGAGTTACTTCTTACAATGAAATCGAGTCAACTCAATTTACTCATTTATAAACCTTTGATGATGCTGATGTGATCACTGAAACGTGCGTAAGTTGTAATATAATAAAATTTACTTCCAGAAACAATTTACTATAGTTAATATTTGAAGAATTATTTATTATATAAAAACCTGCAAAAAGCTTAAAAGTTACTTACAAAATAAATACAGAAATATTGAAATATTTTTATTTATATTATAAATATAAATCAATGTATAAAATATTTAGAAATATTTTTAAAATATTGGGAATTAATTGTGTACATATTGATCCTATTGATCTACATATAGGAAGTTACACTATAGATCAAATACGACGTTCGTTTCGGTACAACAGTGGTGAACTCAATATTTTCGGTGGTGGAAATATGCCCAGAATAAACAATGATACTTCCTATTCATTGTTGAACCTCGCTAACAATGCAATGGTATTCATTGTTTTATTGCAGAACGTAGCAAACATTTTCAACAGAAACAAACGTTTTCATCACAGTTCCTTAATTATATTGTTTGCGTAGATTGCTGTTTATTGTCAAGGGAAATTGCAATGCGTGTATTGCAAAAACATACTCCTTTTGTTTAGATTTTGTTTGTTGTTTCTACTACGGACACGTTTCATTAATTTCTCTGCCAATCTCTCTCATGTCGTGGTTAAAATTACCTTTTACGGGCTTTAAAATTTTTGATTCCCAAATTATTCATAATAATTTTCCTCAGCTTTAGCAGCTCACAGAATGGTTGGCAGCAGCTCCCCGTTCCTCCCGACTCTCCTCTTTTCTTTTGAAATTTTAGTATGATGTGTAGATTATATTGTGCTTACGTTCATAGAAATATAGACTTTGGATTATGTATACAAAACACACGTGTGAGTTGAAGTGAGTCTTAAATTGTGCCCATGTAATCTAGAGTTCAGTACGTGTGCTGGATGCATTTACTGATACACTGTCAAAATTAATAAAAGCACATTACTCCGAATAATACTGAAAATATTAATAGATATATACAGGGAATTATAACAAAATTATTTTTAATTATTACATTAGTTCACAAACACGTGGTCCCAACAACGACCAGCTCACCGCTAGACAAACGGTGCAGCCTCCCAAAATCTTTCACTATACCCCTAAGTTTTACCTTCAGCTTATTCATTAACGTAATTCGCAATATATCTTGTAAATCATCAACAGAGTTAAAATATTCATTGCTGTTTCTTGACGAATTACTTTATCTTTTTAATTACTGTCAATAAATTACGATTTACACTGTATTAGAATTTAGTAAAAGCCCTGTAATAAGTATTAGTAAACTTTAAAAATTTTAAATTACAATAAATGAAAATTCCTTAGCCACTTTGTTGCACCTATTTGTACCAAATTTTGTTTCATTTTTTCTATTTTACTGAAGATAATATTCTATTTAAAATTTTCAATGAAAGGTTTAGTGAGGATCGGTAAAAAATAACACAAATTTTTAACTTATTTGTGTCGACGTTTCGACAAAGTTTAAAGTCATCATCAGGAACTGTGTATGAAATACAAAAGAAATGTCACACGCAACAGAACAATTGTTTGGTTGAACGTGTTCTTGTATGTGAGTGTGTTCTGTTCACACTTGTCGAAACGTCTACACAAATAAGTTAAGAATTTGTGTTATTTTTGACCGATCCTCACTAACCCTTCACTGAAAATTTCATTGATTGACGGTCACTACGAATTTAAGGATTCTATTTAAAAGCAACTTGAAATTTTTAAAAATTTTTATAAAATATACGTGACTTTTTTGTGCTTGCTACGCCACGGTTGACAGGAGACGTCACAAAATTTACCCGTTCCCATCGAAATTGCACACCAGCTATTGTGGCAGGATGCCAGTCACTAAAGGTTTAAAACAAAATTAACAACCAGGGTTTAAACTTTGCCTGCAGTCTGCCTAGCAAAAATGTAAATTTCAATTGGGCTTAAAGTAGGACAAATGGAATTTTAAGTTTCTTTTTAAGCAGAGACTTATTCGGCAACTTATGTTACATCTAAACTTTTCTCTCCTAAACCTGTATAGATTCCCATAATTCACGCCTAAAAATGTGAATCGTGCAAGTCGCGCCATGATCCTTTCAGTGGGCACCCCTGTACGTCCATGTGATTTGCTGGTACATAAGATGTTCATTACCATATCTTGTAATTGTTTTGACTATTTAAGAAGATGGAAGAAATTGTCTATATCTTCTATTTAACAATGGACTTAAAATTAGAAACAACATTGCATTAATCGATCCGATAATGAGAACTAACCAGCGTATGACAGCCAACCCCGTGAGTTGGGCTTCAAAGAAGGAAATGTTTTCTTAAATAAACTGTTAGACTTTCAACGCAGTTGGATGGTCAATACTTCTGTAAGTAACCTGAGAACCTATAGAGAACTGGGAGCTGATTGATATAATTGTTTTTAACAGATTCTTTGTTAAGGAAATCACTCCCGATGAGCCGTTAATACTGTATCACACAGAGATAAAAATTTAGTTCTGTTAAAAAGACAATACTTGTTAATGAAATTTATTTAATCCTTCGCTTATTAAATTAAAATTTTTAATCAGTGGTTTTTTTTTGTTATAGGACAATATATATTGGTTGAATGTTAAATTGACTTACAAATAATAATTGTTTTGCGTAACATTATTTGTACAAAGAGAAAGTATATTTTTTATATATATTATGTAGTTCAGTAGTAGTAATTGTATCAATCAATATAAAATTATCAGTACTAATTGATTCTCTGACAACAGCCGCCAAAATGTAGCACTTCGTTATAAATAAAATAACGAAATAAACCAGTTAGCCAGTTGACAATTCCGGTGTAATGAATTCTAGATCACCTTACGGTGTGACAGTAGCGTCACAAAACATTGGAATATCAACAGAATGGTAACAAATCACATTTCAACAAAATGTGATTGGCTTGGAAATTTCAGCACTGTACATTTCGTTATTTGCATTAAGTAAATTTTATTGATTATCAGACAAACAGTAATTTTTATATACAGCTGATCAGTTAGTACTATTAAGTATTAACTAAAGATTAGTTATTACTTTAGTGTATAGGATTCAAACAGTGGTCTTTGACATAATTTAGACAAAGTCTTTGTTAACGCATTTACCTCAGTTAAAATCTTAAATTATTTTATCTTAAATTGTAGTGGATAAATGTCTACCTATAGACATACTTTTATTAAAGCAACTCTAACTATTATTTGATAATTTAAAAGTTGAAGTAGGAAAGAGCAATGATGTTTTGTCAACTGTAAATGCACAGCTTGCTGTTTCCTCCTACCGCCTTAGGGATCCTTATTCATTTCTTGAGTAACTGTTATTATGCTGAACGGAAAAGAGGCTATACTTCTCATACAACTAACAATGGGTTGTCCAATTCAATTCTTACACTCAGCGAGCTAAGTAAATAAAAGCTAACTTTGCGAACTTGTCGACTGTAAATTAATTAAATGTTTAACTTTGTGCCTAACTACTACTGTCCACGAGTCTCTGTAACTCCCTAATTGGCGCCAGAATCGTCTTCTGACTAAAGTGTCACGTTTTGTTAGGGCGACCTTTTTGAAATAAACATAGAAGTTTTCTCGGGTTCAAACAGCTTTCTTTAATTAATTACACAAGCGCATATATTTTAATAGTATATTTTGTAAAATGGCTGAACAGTAAACACTAATATGACTAGATTTAAACCACGAAAGGAAGATTTATGCGTTTTATTAATATAATATAGTGTTTTGTATCACGTTATATACATATATTTATTTGTATTATAATACAACAGTACAGAATGGGCCAGACAGCAGTCGGTTGTCAGGTATACATAACACAGCCACGTAGCCAACTACTATGGCTAACTACGTTGATGTTCGGCTCCGTAAATAGTCGCTCATCAACCATGGACCATATGCAAACACTTGTGTTAAGATTTCAGCATTTTGTAATTGACGATGGAAATGGTCACGGATATTTATATAGAAAATATAGGTATAACTATTGCATATGGAATGGATGTGTATTTTTGAAATATCATATTTATTATTTACTCTATTTGGACAAGCTATTGATTTATGTATAATAGACATAATAGATATTTATAATTTCTATGCAACGTGACCCACTAAGGTGTAAGCTTGTGATAAATGATAGAATAATGGAATACGGAATGGAGATAGATTAATTACAAGTAACATTAAGGCTGATGAAAAAGTAGAACATGAATTGATGAAAGCAAGAAGATTTGCTGGAAGCATGAATAACCTTATACAGAATAATAAATACCTCATACAAGAAGCCAAAAGTAGGTTTTCAAAAACACAGCACGTCTAGTAATATCCAATGCATCAGAGATACAGAAACAACTCGAAGAAAACGACAAACTCTAGAAATGACTATATTACGGAGGGTACTAGGAAATAAAAGGTATGATAAGTTGCCAAAAATAGTATAGGAGAAACGTGTAATGTAACAGATAGTATTTCTTAAATTACGGAAAGAGGAAGATTATGGAATAAACACATATCAAGAAGGGTTGATATAAGGCTAGTGAAAAGGAAGAGATAGCCAACCAAACACCAGAGAAGCAGTGGTCGGCCAAGGAGGAGGTGTAGGACCGTTGTTACAGAACAGGACAGAGTCCCAACAAGGACGTTAAAGAAGAAGAATATAATTTATTTTAAATTTCCTTTTTAAATGTGTGTGTTACTTTTTTATGTTGTAATACTCTACCATCGTTTTCCTTTAGCAGTGTAGACTATTTTACGCGCATGGCAATAGTAGTTGTGTCACAACATCTGTTTTATTATTATCTTCAGAAACTTTGTAATATACATTTTACAAACATAGTTCTATAAAAATTACAAAGTTTATGCTAAAATGTACACCTCATATAGGCATAATAACTAGTATCTTGATGGTTTTACGCTGTCTACTGACTTCAACACACTGACGTTTAACAGTGACTGACGGTTAAAATACGTCCTCGTTTGACACGGAAAGTCCTCGATTTTAGGTTTAGTCCGACTGTCAGGGCGCAGTTTAGCCAAAACAAAATTTTGTCCTCGTTTTGCCACATTTGACGTCAATTCCTAATTAAACGTGTTTTCAAAACTGTGTATTTCATCTGTCAAAGGAAAGGCCGGAATAAACCTACGTAGGCCTACATATGATAAAATCATAATCGTGTACGATCGACACAAGATTTGAATATCGATAGTATATACGTACGGTATGTTAAACGTTGTTGTGCTGTTTTGATTATGTCAGCACACTGAATCTTGGCTTATGGTATTTGTGTTATTTCAGCTGTGTTAGTGAAAAATATGTGAATTTAATTTCTGTTAATTATTTAATTTTTAATAACTTGTTAATACTACAGAAATAAAAATATGCATTCAGTCAGCGTTTAAAAGAACACTATCCCTTTATTGTGCATATTAGTGGTTCTGATGATAAACTTAGGTGTTCAATTTGCCGATCCAAGAGTGAATGGCGTTGAGAAGAACGAAGTATACGAAATAAAAATATTTACTTAAAGTCAAGTATAATGTAAAGTAGTCTATAGCGGAAGTATACAATTATTTTTACAAAATTTTATTTAAAAATATGATAATATTATTAACATAGCTTCATAGAATGAGAAATACAAAATATGTAGTGCAGAGGCTTCAACTCAAGCAAATTAAGTAAGTCTAAATTAGGTAATGAAATAATATGTAAACTGTAATTCAATTTATAATTTAATGTTTTATAATTATACTATTACGATGGTCTCACTGATCGTCGTATGGTACAGTGATGGAAAACAAAATTAAGGCTTAATTATTAAGACACTGATCACCAGTTATTAATCACAAATAACAGTATGAAATTAACAAGTTATTCAACAAGACTGTACTCGTACAATAATTTAGTTAAATATGTCAACTCCCAATAATAATGTCAACTAATAGGATCCCGCGCAATATTAACTTTTCACTAAGAACCACTTGAACGAACTGAATCGTCGCCCGACGTAAACTAACTTCCAAGCGGTAGGTGTTGGTTATTTATAGTCTGCAGCGTTCCATAATAAACGTCCTTAACAACCACTCAAAATTCTAGAGGATGCTTCAGCGCGGCCTTGACAGAAACACGCATCTGTTGGGCTAAGCGAGAAACGCGTAGCACAACGTTCTCCATAGTACCAAGACGTTCCGTATTGCGTAACAATATATTATTGTAATAATGTTTTATAAATACAAATGAACTGTGAAATGATAAAAATACTAGGTTTTATTTGGAACATAACAGATAATTCCCCCCTCAGTCAACACTAAGGGTTTTAACAATGAATCCTGGAATGTCCTCATTCAACACAAAAAATTTCACCAAGCTGTCCTAGTTTTTAATCTAAATAATATGCTAGCCCTAGTCAAAAGAATGGGGAATAATTGATTTTCCATTGAATTCATATTTATTTGTAACTAACCATGCGCATATGAATAAACGTGTGCTTTTATGCTTCCACATTCGCTTGTCAGTATTGTACGTCATACGCAAAATTTATAAGTAATTACTAATAATTCAGGACACTGTATATCTGTGCAGACGATACTAATACCCGTGAAACCAAATTATAAAGAGTAACACGGTGTTAACTTAAAATTTACAGACTTGATGTTTGTATAAGCGGAGAGCAATGAATGTAGCACAGCAAAGTTTACTCAAGATAAGATCCTCGATGCGACAATTCGTTACTGAAGAAACGTATTATGTTAGTTAAATAACAACCGTTTTGTGTGGGTATAAATATGTCACTTTGCGACTTCCAGTATCACAAAAATCTTGATTTTCAAACCTGTTATCATATCACTATTAAAGTAAATTATAGTGGTATTTGGACTGTTGTAGTCTCTTATAAAATTACACTTATATTGTACGTTATATTAAATTTCTAAAACCAATAACTATATTAGCCATAGTAAAAAATTTGAATGTTTTTTTTAAATTGCTAATGTTACTGCGAACAAAGAAATATGTACTGGAAGGATACGTTTTGTTAAATACGAGTAGTTAGTTATACAAAATCCCTTCTCTTCTTCTTCTTCTTCTTCTTCTTCTTCACCTTAGGCAGACGTTGGTGGGCTTGCGATTTGTTCCATTCGGAGACATGAGATGTCAAAAAGGCATCTCATTTATGTTGTGCATTTAGATGATGCAGAATATTTGTGACCATTCGTTTTAGTGAAAATCATACTGTATTGAAAAAAAATAAAAATTCAAGAAATATGTGCTTAGAAACATTAAAAAAAAATGCAAATTTGGTGCAACAGTGTTTGTATCACACACGCTACCGGTTTCTATTTCAAACTCAATCTTTCGAAAGCGCTTATAGTATTTCATTAAAAACGCTGATAATAATTAAATAGTACTAAATCATATAAATACTAAATCATCACACATATCATTCATAAGACGTTACGATACAATTCGAAGTGAGAGATTAAACAAAAATCCTATCCCGGTAATCAACTTTGAAAAATACTTGAACATTCACCTAGGTAAGCAGCTTACACGGCACAACTACATTTGTTTGAAGAGAAAACAACTCGCATCGGGTTTTGCAAATATTATCACCCTTTGGCTAGAAAAAAACTTATGTCAACGAAAAAAAATTATTATGTCTATTGTTTAAACAAAACAAACTTACTTAAACAAATGAACAAACTTAAAAACAAAATGAAGACACGCAATATATAACTGAAATAAAAAATAGCCTCCAACTAATACTAAAACAAAATTACTTTGAATTCAATAGCAAAATTTATCAACAACAAGAAGGATTGGCAATGAGATCACCATTATCTAGCATAATAGCAGAAATATTCTCACAACATGTAGACACCAAAATACAAAATATTATAAATTACTTTGACCGAAATGGCATTTGGATAAGATATGTAGATGATGGGCTATATGTATTAATTAACAAGAATACAAATGAAGATAACACATTAAAACAAATCAATAACATACATCCCAAAATACAATCTACAGAAGAGAAAGAAAATCATCACAAAATCAACTATTTAGATATAACCATCACAAGATACAATAACCACCTACAATATGCAATATACAGAAAACCAACTTCCACTAACATCATTATACTAACCATTCTGACCACCCACCACAACATAAAATGGCAGCATTCTGTTCACTATTTAACAGAATGTACAAAATACCACTAAACGAACAAGAAACAGACAAAGAAAGAAATACAATTTACCAATTTGCTTACGAAAACGGATATAATAAAAATACTGTAAACATAATAGAAAATAAAATCAAATATAAAATAAAAACTGAACAATTAAGAGTTAATCAAAATGAACAAAACAAATATAATACCAAGAATACAAAATGCGCCACATTCACATATATAAATAATAAAATGACAATGCTAACAAAACTGTTTAAAAACACAGACATTAATATAGCATACAAAACTAACAAAAATTATCTGAAAAAACTAAATAACCCACACAACAAAGGTAATACAAAAACCAATGGTATATAGAAAATTGAATGCCAAGATTGCAATAAATGTTACATAGGACAAACAAAAAGACAACTGAAAAAACGTTATTTTGAACACCTAAACGCATACAAAAAAAAACTAGAAATATACAAATCTAATTTGGCCACACATGCAACAAACACTGGACATGAATTCCCAGACATAACCAACATGACACTAATAAAACACATACCACACAAAGGAATCATAATGAACATTTGGAAAAATTTGCAAATATACAAACATAAAACACAAAACAAACTAATACCTGAAAAAAGTACAAGTCAATACAAAACATGACACAGTTTTCAAAGCACTCAACATCGAAAATACACAAAATACTAATACATACACCACAATCACACACAAAAATACCATTTTAAAGTACCAGAGACCAACAAGAAACCACGAGAACAACAAGCCAACACACAAGTACTTCATCACACGCAAAATCACGAAGGCTGAGGATGAGAACACAATGATTGTCCGAAACATGTTCCTAATAAGGATAAAAAAAATATCTTGAGGTAATTTCTTTATAAACATTAAATATAATATAATATAAATAATAGAATAATGGTTGATTATTAGACATTAAGTTGACAGGTTACAAAATTTTGACAATTTCAATAATTTTTAAACGTTATGATTACAATGGGGTATCTGACTAAAAGTTCAATTTTACATCAATTTTTTGAACATTTATTAATATAAAAAACAGCTACAAGAATATAAATTATTACACACAGTACAGTTTATTATTAACGTAAAGATTTATTATTTGTTTACTTTGTATTTAAAATAATGGCTTTTAAACCCCTCCTTATAGCCATTCCAACCTCCTTAAAGATACGTACTAACAGTTAAGCACAATAAATAAATTTGTTATTACTATAATAGTGGTAGTAATAATAATATAATAGATAGTTTAAATAAATTTAAAAAATGTCACTAAAAAACTGGAACACTTTCCAGTAAGGTTAAAAGTAGTTTCAAAATAATTCATAGTTTCAGAAACAAGAATATCTCACTAATAGTATAACTACTATGATAGTTGTATTTGCCTACAACTTGTACGTTGCAAACTTTACTAGTGGAGATTCACACTCATCACTTCTTTGCCTTTACAGGTTTGTTGTCTACTGGCTGGTGCCAGTTTGGCTCCGTTAGAGAGAAATAGGCCATCATCAGCTCTGCTGCCAGGCTCTTGTTCTCTCCGAAAACGCCAATTGGTCTCGACTGCCCGTGGATGTGTGCCGCTATTTACGATCCTGTGTGCGCCTTTAGTGTCTGTAAGGGGCTGAAAACTTTCCAACGTGCTTGTGACCTTCTCGCCCAAAATCAATGCAATAAAATAAGTAAGAAAGATTCATTTGTTAATATTATATTCTTAATTTTCTTATTTATGAGGATATTATATAATTTATTTCTGGCAGGACACAGAAATGTGCGAAATACAGTTCATAGTTATTTGTACAATGTTTTTAAAAATCAAAATTATTTATACAAATTGGTTTTGAAGTAATTATAATAACGATTAAATATTGGAAATTGATTTTAATAATTATTAATCGTAATTTGTTTATGGAAATTATAGACACTAACAAATAATTAAAAACTTCTTATTATAAAACTATCTTATATATTCTTATTTTACCTAATTATTTTATAAATTTGGTTATATCTAAAGAACACAGTTTACTCCAAATCAGAACTTTATGGTAATATACTTGGTTTATAGTATATGCTACATGGTTATAATATATTATAACATGTATATAACATACATGGTTGATAGGAGTCAACCATGTAACCATCTCAAGGCCAAAACAGAGAGCGATTTCCAATCAAAACGACAGACCTATAGTTCTGTTTGTTTCAATTTAGCAGATTAATAGCGTGTGAGATTACTACGTTATCTATAATATTTCTATAGTTATACATAACTTGCTACGCAAATGTGGTATTACATATAACGTTTGAATCTGAATTTTCATGTTTGTTTCGTAATTTTGATCTACATTTCTTTTCCCATAAAGTGTGCATAATGATTAATTATACTAATGTTTAATTACTTTTATTTTAAATTTTGAAAGTTTGCAGATTACTATCTATGTTAAGTATATTGTCTCTATTATATATAAAATTAATTTTCCTCTAATGTATTATCTCTTTTATTTAATATTAAAGGGGGCCGACCTCAATGCCTCGTTTCGTTAACACCCTAATCACAAACCACTTTTTTCAGCCGGTCTGTTATATTAGTATTTGTCGTATGGTTCGTCTTATTTTATGAAGTTTTAATAATTAAATTGTTAATTATTTTACTCAGATCTTACGCTATCAAAGACTACACTTACAGTCGTATGTGAGGCTTTGCTGAAGGCAAATCCTTTGTGGTGCGGCCCATATCCTTGTAAACGCAATCAAATTCAAAAACATTGAGACCGTGAGAAAGTCGAGAAATGTTTACTAATATCTACAAACCGATTAAAAAACTGGCCTTTTACTATGCAGACCCACCTGACAACCAAAATTTCTATCTCACACTATCTCCCAGATATCTTTCTAAATGAATATGAGAACGCTTCTTGTTCACCTTCAAAATACGTAGTTGGAAAGATCAAGGGCTTTGTGGAGAACTACGAAAGCTTTCTCAAAAGATCTTATTTGAATTTTAACGTACGTGTGAATTTCAGCATCTCAACTTTTTTATATTTGTGATAAACTTAGAGAGGCTTGAAACTAATACTTCCATTTCAGCAGTGACTCGAATGGAGCTTCATTCCAAATTCACAAAACAATTGAATAAAAAAAGATATCATCGTGAATAAAATTACACAAATGGAATGCAATGAGGATAACATATTACATTTCGTTAAGTACGTATTTTAAAGCAGAGTTTTACTAGCGTTTGAATTTGTAGATTCTTGTAGAGCTTGTAGTCTAATATGTACATACAAAACTGCACGTACTTTAATTATTTTTTTACGTACTATGTAATTAAACGGGCAGGTTTTGTGATGACATAGTATCTACATTTTGTTAAATTATTGATTACTTTGGGAATTTCATGTTGCTGTATAATTTGTGTAGATATGCTCAGAATAGTACAACTAATACATTTTCTGAGATTTTTTTTCTTTGATATTAATTTTAAACATTTTAATTCAAATTATTAATTAATAATTGCCTTTACTTTCTAACACCTTAGCTAACTAATTTTGTAAATCAGATATCATTGCAAACAAATTCCTAGTGTTGAGCGTATCACACGGGGTACAGGCTGTGATCAAACTAATGGCGTTTACGATACTCAGATTGAGCTGTGGAAAGGAACATTTAGGGGAATGTTTCTCATTCCGAGTGTAGCGGAAGCAGGTAGAGTTTTCTCGGTTAGAGTGAACGGAATCTTATCCCTTGAATTCCTTTACGAATTTCCAGTCTTCATATAAGGCGTACATTTTACCTCCTTTATCACACTTTTCCTGTACAGCAAATTAGTTCCGTCAAAAACCGTCGGGAACGTTTTGAATTAATGTTTTTAGAAGAGTACATACCTCAGAAACCTTAACCTATTCCCTAATGCCTATAGCGTTTAGCAAAACTTAGTTTTACTTACGGAAGACTATTTAAAATCACCTTTCCTTACGTAATTTATTTTTCGGGTATCTTCTAAAATCTCATACTCCTGCCTCAGGTTCAAGCGTTCGTTTATTTTGCATTTTCATCAAAATGGTAAAGACGAACACACCTTACACTGTTGAACAATAAAAATGTTTTCTGCTTAAAAGTAGCAATTTTATATTCCGTTTAGGTTACAAAAAACTATTTTATCCTTTAAATTGTGAGCTCTAATTTTTAAGATCTAGCAGTTTAAGTATGGGAATTTTTGTTTTAAATTATGAAATTTCATTTTTTGCAGTTGGTAAATATGTCATGGCCACTGTTATTGCCTTTTAAGGTCAGTTTTCATCTATCTGCATTGTAAGGTTAGTGAGTGTCAGTGATATTTTTTTCTTTCCTTACATTATATCTAGAAACTGTGAAAATGCCTCGCTATTGCGTTATTAGTGCTGACAACTTTTGCTATGTATGTGGTGAAGTGACATTTTCTGTTTAGAAACAACTTATAACACAGCTAGTAAAAGCAATCTAATTTCATTACTTTTATGTCAAGGTAGGGGATCAAGATAAGTTATGTGGCCGTTACGTTTGTCGCAATACATGTTCAGTGGATCTTCATAGCTGGTTAACTGGAAAGACGTTCAATGAACTTTAGTGTACCGATGATATGGTGAGAACCAACAAATCATGTAAATGACTGTTACTTGTGCATGACATCGCCTTTACAGCATCGTATTTTAAAGAAAAATTAGAATATCCGAACATTCCATCAGCTATTCGTCCCGTACCACGTGGTGATGGTCTTCAGGTGTCTAATCCGACACAAGTCTATCAACTGCTGCCAGATGACGACGAAGACAGATCAAGAGACGTCGTAAGTAAGCCTACTACGTCACAGGATCCCGAATTTGATCCACAAAATGATTTGAGTGAGCCACACAGATTTACACAAGTTGAGTTAAACGAACTGTTTCGACATTTAAGCTTCCTTAAAAACAAAGCTGAGCTTTTAGGATTTAGGCTAAAGAAATAGAATCTTTTGTCACCTGATGTTAAAGTACGTTTTTGGAGAAATCAACAAAAGCGTTTCAGGCTATATTTAAAAAAATAAAACAACCTTGTTGCATGCTGTGGTGTTAATGGTTTCATGAAAGCTTTGAATATGGAGTATAAACCTGGAGAATTGAGATTATTCATAGGCTCTTCAAAATTGAGCTTAAAAGCTGTTCCGCTTTTTAATGGCAACACTCTACCCCCTATGACTTTGGGCCGTGCTGTAGATATGAAGGAAATATATGACAATATGTAATTACTTTTGCATGCTATCAAGTACAAAGAAAATAAATGACAGATCTGTGAGGATTTGAAAGATGTAGCTCTACTTCTGGGCATCCAGTTGAAGTACGTAACGTATTGGTGTGTTTTATGTGAATTGGACAGCAGTGATAGGATGTCTCACTACAAAATAAAGATATGGCCAAAAATATGCCGTAGAGAATAAACTGTTACAAATAATCCTCTCGTTGACAGAAGCAAAATTATACTGCCTCCTTTACACTTCAAATTACGTTTGATAAAACATTTTATAAAGGCCATGATAAAGATGGTGAGGGATTTAAATATCCTAGAGGAAAGTTTCTTCAACTAAGTGATGCCAAATTCAAAGACGGCATCTTTGTTGGCCCTCAAATCAGAAAACTGATGAAAGTTAACTTCAAAAATACACTTAACATCAACGATAAAGCGGCTTGGGGAGAATTTGAAAAAAACTAGTTAAGGGGCTCTCAAGCAAGAAAAAAGCTGAAAACTTCGTTCAAAATATAAATGAGTTTTAGGAAAAATACCATAATTTAGGACGCAATATGTCTTTCATAATTAATTTCCTCCACCCACATTTGGATTTCTCCCAATTGTGGAGACGTAAGTAACGAACATGGTGAAAGCTTTCACCAAGAGATCGCCGCCGTGGAGAAGAGATATCAGGCAAATGGAACGTGTGCATGCTTGCAGATTACTGCTGGATATTAGCAAGGGATGTTCCAGAGCAAGAGCACTAGCGCCAAGCTAAAAGATAGCGTTCGGAAACGTAAAAAAATCAAGAAAAACAGTAATAGTGAACAATTTTAATAACAATATGAACTTTTAATGACTGTAATTTATTTTCATTAACAATGTAAACATTTTATACACATTTTAAATGTAAATTAACTTTTATATTGTATAAAGCAAAATATTTAAATATTATTTCTTGTTCTGGAGATTTAAATTTGGTATATACTAAGAAGAGTATATCAATAAAACAGGAGTTAAAAACGTTTCTGTCAGTTATATTCTTTTTTCTTACCTAATAAACAATCAAAATCAGTTAATTTCAATCAGGAAACAAATAATGATTTTTTTTTGGCTAGTGTTAGTACGTAGCCTCCAAAAGGATGTAATTAAAAACCATAAAAAATTCCTCTAAGATAAATGATTGTAGTAAAGCGTTTACATAGACTAAATTGACAAGATCATGATGTTAGTTTCTGTTGCAGAATACATAAAGTTAGCGAACGGAACCTGCGAAGACGTTTTCCCAGGTTGTTACTCCTGAACTGAGACTGATACAGACACAGTCATCAATTCAGCAAACTAATTGAACTTACAGTGAATGTTACGTAACAAAGCGTACATGGCATAAAGTTATGTTCTGTTCTATAGAATTATATGCAGTATAAAAACTTGATTTGTTTTATGTTGAATTAAGCATCTAACGAAAATGTTTAGACAACGCAAGCTTAATTATGTGAAAAAGAAAGTTGTAAGTTGAGGATCTCAATGAATTACTACCATTTGTATTTGTTCCTGTTTGAGGGTAATCAGATTCTGTTTGCTTTAAAATGACAAGATTCCACCTACGTTAATGAAAACCATTGAAATATAGAGCGCTTGGTGTATAGACATAAATTCTGAAAAGCAACTGAAAGGTCGGTTATAAGAAGTACAGGAGCGGACGTAAAAAAAGTATCGCCTGTTACACAAATTACTACATTGTCCGAGTTAAGCACTGATGAGAGATTCTAGTAGTAAAAAAGATGCAAGCAAAATGTAACACAAAAAGATGACAAGATGCGGACGAATTTAGTGCTTTGAAGTATTACAACAATTATAAAAACAAATACGATAGTGTTTTTACTTCCATGTTCCATAAGGAAATGGAAGTATGGTGATGGCGAATAAAATCGTGTTCGAGATTACGGCTGATTCTGATTGTACTACCTTCAAAACATGAAGAAAAGTCATTTTTCGAAAAGTGTCTGGGTGTGTGTCTGTGTGTAGAGGTTTTCCTATGGCAAACGATAATAGCCACAAATTCGAACATAATCAAATAATGTTTTGCATGCAACTCTATATTGTAGAGAACTCAAGGCCCTTCGATTTTGGTTAAGATCGGTTAAGAGAAAGGGGTAGTTTACCTGCAACGTTTTATGTTTTAACAAATGTAATTTTTTTGGACGAACGATAACAGCCGTCAATAATCAAATAATGTTTGGCATACTTCCCTAAATTGTAGAGTACTCAAGGCTTGTAGGTTTAGTGAAGGTCGGTTTATGAGAAGGGGGTAGTTTACTGCAATGTTTTATGTTTTAACAAGAGAAACGTACTTAGTTTTGATAAATAAAGTATCCTGAAAATTATATCGTAATAATCCACTGTAGAATCGTAGATGAAATATCTATAAATGAAGAGATTATTTGAAGGGGGTAATTTTCTATAAATGAAAATGATAGTTGAAGGGGGAGGGGATTTTTATTTATATGTCATGTGTACTCTCTTGTCGCCAACAAAGAAGTAGTTTCTTGTTAACATTCCTTCATGGGTTGTTTGGCGTGTCCAATATTTTCTACAAAACCAGACTTTTCGTCAGTGGTATCGACTGTCAGCGTCAGTGAAAATCGAGTGCGCTAAAGTAAGGTGATATACGTTAATGACCACAGTACTGTAGTTAAGGCTGAAGAAAGAAGTAGTTTCTGTTGGAATATGTCATTTCGAAAATGATTTTAAATATAAATCTTAGAACATGGAAGTCATGTGTGGTTCTCCATACCGATATTGAAGTATTCCGGTATGGACAGCGTCAAAAATGTCTTCCATGACAACGGTTCACTCAAATTACAGCAAAAAGGCTATCTATTAGACGATGAGGCTGGCAAGTGAACTCAGTTATACAGTGTAGAGGTGGCGGTGGGTAGTCCGCTAAGTGGACCTTCCCCTTTAGATGTTACGCCGATTGCATATTTGTGCATCCACTTAGCGAACCAGCCACCGCCACTTCCACACTGTATAACTGAGTTCACTTGCCAGCCTCATCGTCACATAGACCTGAGGATACTCGTTGTAATATAAGTAGAACTTTTGACACAAGATATTTTTGAAGCTGTCCATACCGGAAGAAGACTTCAAACACGTAATGGAAACCGCCCACAGAAGCTAATGTTAGAATAAGATAATGTATTTTCTTAAACATTTACTACCTATGAGTCTGATATTTGAAAAAAAATTCAACAAAAGTTGGAAAATTTGCAATCGGTGAAAATTAATTTTAGTAAACATTTTTCCAGTGTCCAGGCTCCAATGCATTAGAAATGAAGATATCAGGTAGCAGACGAATGTACACATAACTATATGAGACACGCTACATATGAAGCACGTCACATGGGATAGTCACGTGGGAAAATGTTAACACAGTTTTAAATAGTCAAGGTAGCCTTTGAAGATCATAGGTAGACTCTGAGGATCATGCAATGTGGAAATTACGACGAGCCTGGAAAAATGGCTTACAACATACACACAGTGGAAAGCAAATCCTCTAGCGAGGAGATTACTAGAAAAACAGTAGATGTTTGTTTTAAAAAAATCCATTTAAAAACATAGACCATATTTTAAAACACAGAGTTTTGTAAGGAATGACAGTTTTTGACCGAAAAAACGGCAACGTATTAAGAAACATTAAACACGTTTCACACGATTTAACACATTTTAAAGTGTTTAACGTATATTTACCATCTCTGTCGACGTCAAACTTTGAATCGGCCATTTACCAAAGCTGCTCAGCAATATCCGGCGTTACCAGCAGCAATAATCCGTTCTTGTAGGCCCATCAAATCAAACTCTTTCTGCTGTAATCAATATTCTGAATACAGAACCGTGTAACACACAGTATAAGTAAAGTCTAGGCTCTTCGCAATCCCAACGAGTAGACCCATCTCTACTCACCCACCACCCTGAAGCATCCCAGAAGGTACAATTTTTACGTAGTATACGAGTCACATGAAGAGGTTGAAGACTGAACAATCTACTTATGTATTACTGTCAGCCTACAAACCTCCTGAGAGAGCAATAATACTGGCACCTTCTTTTCAGTATTGTACACTGTATACAGAGTGATTATAAACTGTGGAACAACATCTCAATGGCATGTACAGGTCATAATAAGAAAAAAGATATATACTGACATGTATCTTAAATATTTCCTTACTAACATATATTTGTAATTAAAGATTCATTATAAACACAGTTTAACCGAAGTGCTTGTTTGATACGAAGTCTCTTTTGTTCAATACAAGATTCATATTGCGGAAACAAGATATAAATTTAATCTGAATAACTGAAAATCCCATTGTAATAACAGTATGTTTACTTATTGATCACACAAGAAGTATAATCATTTTGTAATAAACAATATGTTCCCAAAAGATAATCTGAAACTTTGAGAATCTTTTATATTCATTAAACTAAAAAAAAATGTCTAGTAATCTGTTAGACAAATAAACGATGTACGCTTCGTTTTGTGCTGTATAAAAGAAGTGTTTTTATATATAAAAGTTAATTACTACCAAACCAAATGATAATTATGTGTTTGAATTTTTAACAAGGTAGTTTCCGTTACGTATATATTGTAACTGTACTATTGTTAAAAAAAAATAAAATAAATGCAAAAATTTAACTTGACAATTTTTAATTAGGTGGATGATTCAAACATTTAAAATTGAAAGAAAAATATAATTATGACAAAAAATATTTATTTACGTAAAAAATGAGCTCTTTCGTTCACATTCCAATAATAAATACATCTTTATAGCATTTGGATAGTAAATTATGGAGTTATTACTTTTCGTTCCAAACAAAATATGTTGTTTACTTTTTCTTATAAAAACGTTGTACTTTATTGCTTAGTTGGACCTTTAAACACACTGAATTACTGTAATTTATCCGATTCCCTAGCACCAATGTTTTTTTCATTAATTTGTCTTGCAACTAGTTACAAACAATCAATCAACTTTATTCTAACAACTATGTTAGAGCCCAACTATTCTTACAACCCATTGGAGCACTCCTCACCATACACTACAGTGTTGCTCAGTGCAGTAATCCTCACTTTGTTCAGGTGTACAAAGAAGCTAATATTTCTTCAAACACTTCACTTTAATAGACCAGTTCATTGTCTCTACATTCACCGAACAAGTCCAGCATTATTAAGAGGTTGTAATTCTTTATTGTTTTATTTTGAATAATGTTTTTGTTTAGATTTAGCCGCAAACATTTTAACATATTAGTAACTATATGTAAGTATTTTAATGTCTTAATGGATGTCGTCTTTTGTTACATACCCTGGTTCGTCAGCAATGCAGCGAAACACATTATTTTGTCTTGGCAGATACCGATGCTGTCTAATTAGTGAAGATACCAAGTAAATTTGGATTCAAATTCCCCGTAATTTGGAGCTTTAATTTCAACTTCTTTTAAAATTTTAACTTCTATTTTTGGGTATTGGTAGCCCTGGAGTTAAAAAAGATTTGAAATAAACAATACTTGTGGATGTAAGCTAAAATTAGCTTCTTTCATAACATTTTTTAAGTTTCCAAAACTAAACACTGCATTTAGATTCTGGTTAAAATTGCCTTCTAATTTTAATGTTTCTATGATAACCAACATGGATTTGTACAGTTACTTAAATATGCCATACATATTTTGGTTTTTTGTGTTTAAAATTTTTAGAATTTCTACGACTGAAAATTATATTCAAATTTTGGTTAAAATTCTTGACTACGTAATACCCTACAAGAATATATGCAATTTATTCAAAATTACGACCTATCAAATTTCGGCTTTCCATATTTTTTTTGGAGGGGGGCGAGAGATCTATATCCAAAAACAATATGGGTTATGGGACAAAAATTGAGATAAGCTTGCTGGGATTTACGAAAATCGTTTATGTGTTCAAAATTTAACATTTAAAACATACCAAATAGTTGGGCAGTCAGATACGCGGACAGACCGACAAATGTTAAACGGTCTAGTTAAAACTAAGTACTCGACTCGTTCTACAACTTTCAGGACATACGTTAATATGCATTTTTATAATATTCGGACGTATAGAACAAGATTGTAAAATAATACCTTACAATATAGAATCATCTTGTATGTACAGTGTATTGTAGGTAAACGTAATCGATGATAAATCAGAAACTTAGAGAGCATGCCGAAAATATTAGTAAGCGAAGCAATAAAATCTAGACCATCACGTACTTAAATTCGAGCTCATGGAAATAAGGTGCATAAGCAGCAACTACTAAACGTAAAGTTTACTTTAAGGTGTACAAAGGTATATACAGAAGGACATGTAAATAGAGTAACACCTGGTTTTGGTCGGTATGAAATTATCTTCACGACCTTCAACGTTATTCTAAATGTTTATTTGTTTTCTGTTATCAAATTGTTACTTCGGGTACGCTTTGAGTTATATCACAGGTTGACAAAAGTTGTTTATAAAAAATTACTTTCCAGTGTTTTTACAGGTTTTAGCCTACCGAATTAACTCAGACTGTAGAAATGATTTGCTGAAAAATATCTGGACGTAGACGGTTGGAGCATAATTCAGTCTAAATTGGTCTACACTGGCTGCATGGCTACACTGGCTCGCGTACCCCGACTACATTGCCTAACTACTAAACAAAATTTAATGTTAAGGAAACAAATCATTTTTTCTACACAAACTGGCCAGCTGTGGACCACGCGGATATCATTTCCTTTTCGTGTCGTGCCAGAAGGCCTTCATTCGCACTGTCCCCTTTCCACTGTCCACCCCTTTCTCGTCTTCTACTCACCGCAGAGAACCTCAAGATTATGAATTTTGTTTCTGTATGTATTTCTATCCACACAGTCGTTCAAAGAGATAGCCACTTTCATCATTTCCTCCTTGAGTTGTTTGGTGTATCCGTTCAGACTAGAAAATTTCCAAATATAAGAACAAACCATTATAAAATTAATTATTATTATTATTTTCTGCTTATGGTCCACTGTGGACTACGTTTGGTTAAACTAATTTCTTCCTTCTTCTCCTCTCCCTTTCTCCTCTCGCACATCTTCTTCATTCTTGAGCGATGTCTCTACCTTCTTTCGTCAGTCCAGATGGCACCTGTCTTCTTCTTGGGGTTTCCTAAAGACCTTGGGAAGTTTTTATTTATTATTTTTTTTTTTAGTGCCAAGGATTCTTCAATGTCGTTTTGAGTAATCTGGAGTTTTTCTATGTCTTTTTCTGTTTTTCTGAACCACGTATTGAACATTTTGTGCTTTTTGAAATTTTTATAAAGCTTTCCTGTTAGTCTGTCAGGATTCATTTTTTGAACATATCCGTAGAAAGTAATTCTTATTTTTCTTATTACGCCTCTGATTCCCTCAACACGTATGTACAGCTCATTATTGTAGAGTCTATTGTTCTGTCTTCTACCTTTTGTTGATCCAAATTGCTTAAATTCAATAAAAGTAATTACAAAATCTTTAGATTTTTTTTAAATATGTCATCATTGTCGATTGTAAAATAAGAATCTGCTTTGTGCATGACCTACTTTTTCAGACGCCACATTGCTATTCGCCCATTTTTTAGTCAAGTGTTTTCTCTGTTCTGAACAATAAAGTTTTAATAAGACTTTATAAGTAACTGGCAAAAGTGAGACACCTCTTTAGTTTTGTCATCGTTTTTATCATCTTTCTTGTGGATTGGATGAATTAAATCTGTTGTCCAGTCGCGAGGAATTTTCTCAGTTGTCCAAATGTTTTGAATAATTGCATTCAATTTTTCTAGATATTTGTTATTTGCATGCTTCCAAAGTTCAGCAATGATTCAGTCTTTCCCAGGCGCTTTATTGTCATTAAGAGATTGAATTATTGCAATGATTTCTTCTTTATCTAGAGGGAGAGAATCAGGTTGTTGACAGTTTACTCGATTAAAACTGAATCTTGATTTAGAGCATTCACCGTTTAGTAGGTTTTCAAAATAACCGTCTAAGATGTCTCAATTTCCCTCTTAAAAATAGTCAAATTTTAGATACAGCAAAACGAATATGATGTCAAAATGAGTTTATTAGCTCTAGATTTTGTGATACACTACTTGCACTATACGCACTACATTATTGCACTATACGCAATTACTAGAATACTCTAGTCATTGTAAAAATATATGCACAAATTATAGTTTAATACAAAAATATAAAGTCCATGAAATATTTATAGCTGTTAGAAGTTGTTGTTTATAAAACTAATATAGCTCACAGGCTACAGTTCATTATGGTGGCAGACTCATGTGATCAATCGCCTAATCTTTGCTTGCCACTTGTACTCCTGACGAGATGTGGGGCATCTCTGTCACTGTACAGCAGTAGTGTGCTAGCAAAGAGGCTTTCCACCTACCATGACATGCTTGCTGAATTGCTGAAATATCTTGGTGAAATCGTTCACCGTGCTTGTCACTCACTGCACCACAGTTGCCAGGGAAAAAGTCCAGATGCGAATGGAGAAAGTGAATTTCAAGTGTCATGTTACACACTGATTCATCGTATTCCTCGGAAAGATTTTTCACTATTTCAAAATAGTTTTCAATTCCTCTGTTACCGAAAACCCCATGTACAACACCTTCAAAGGCTTCCTAAGCTACTTCCTCGTTGCTGGTTGGGACTCGCTTTAAGTTTTGATCTTTCAGAAGTTTACGAAATTGTGTGCCAACAGAGATCCCTTCCTAAAATTTGGCGGCATTCAGCTGTGGAAACTTCCCTCTGACAAACTTAAAACCTTCTCCATCTCTGATCATCTTCTTTATAATATTCTTCATTAAACCCAGTTTGACGTGTGATGGGGACAGAATAATTTTATTTTGATCAACAAAAGAACTGTGTTGGACATTTATATCTCCGGAAAAAGCTGTACCGTTTACACACGAAACGGGAGTACCTTATTTACCCCAACCGGATGCTCAGAAGTACCGCTATAACTTCCAGGTATCCACAAATCTGCCATCAGTGGTCTCCATATTCGATCGCTGTCATAAGTATTTTCATAAACTCATATGTTTCCCTCAGGTTAACAACATGAAGTACAGGAATAGAAGAAAGAAAATTTCCATTGTTAAGTCAAACAGCTTTTAAACTTAGGTCTGATGAATCAATGAATAGCCTCCAATCGAGTGGATTTTACTCTACATTCAAAAAATTCATCAAACCAATAACATTACATCAAGCAAGGAAGATATTTTTCCTCTTAAAATATGACGTCTGATCTTTTTACCTCTTCCTGTACATAGTTCCTAAGTCATAGTAGATGCCACTGCATTAGCCTTGATTCTAATTTTGCTTTGTGTTTAGGTAGCTACAGATTTTAAGTGAGATCATTTAGTTTACTTAGAGTGAGTGTGTGTGTTTCACCTCACTCAGATTGTGGCACAAAGTCTTCAAGATCCTGTGATGTTAAAGGTTCATGTGTATCCTCTTTTCCCCTGTCCCCACCTTCATCGATCTGCAGTCGATACCCTTCTGGAGGCTGAGCTACTGATAGATCATCACTAGCCTATATAGGACTAGACGAATATCTGATAGAAATTTTGGGTATTCCACAGTCAACTTCGTTTTCCTTTACATCTCATGCTTAAGAGGGCACTCATACAGAAATAAGAGTCATCCGTATGTTTTTGTTGGCTCCCATCAAATCATTGGAACAGCGAAGTGCATTGAACGCCCATTTTTATTCAACCAATACAAAGATTCACTAAACACGTGTTACAGCAAATGTGAGGTGCCCAGGGATTGTCTTGATTCCCTACAATGACTACAAAATAGTGATAGTAGGCTGCTTTCACAAGTAATGTAATAGAACGTTTATGTGCAGAAAAGTTTACTTCACCACAAATGTAACAAAAGATGTCAACACTACTAACACATTTGCGGGGCATCTTGGAATTTTGAAGAGTACTGTACACAAGAAATTCTAAAACAAAAGGAACATCAGTAATAACCATTGACCTTACAAAATAAACAGGAGGAAACTGTCAGGTTTCCAAACCTCAAAATGTCAAGATTCTCTGATATTCATAAAAATACGTTTAATTAAACATAAATATGCTATGTCTCGAAGCCAAGAGATAACTGAGCTTTTTAAGGTCACATTCACATATTTTGCAAGCTATAATAAAAAAAAAAATTATGTTTGAGTCATAAACACTTTTGTTTTTAACCAGTGTAATTGGAGATGTCGTCGTTCGGTTACATACAATAAATTAAAAATATTTACATGCTTTCATAAAAACAGTTTTACAGAATAAAAGGTAAATAAAAGGCAAGTAAAACGTCTAAGAAAATAACCATTTGAATCAGTTATATATACATATGTGTGTGTGTGTGTGTGTGTGTGTGTGTGTGTGTGAGCGCGCGCGTGGGCGTGTGTACACATAGTGTATTTTGTCATTGAAAGTCTTATAGCGGTATTAGTGTGCCACTTAATGTTCAAATATGAGAATAAATCTACAAACGTTATCAAAAAAGAACTGAAAAATATTTGTTGGCAACGCAAACTTAACGAATTACGTACTTAAATATTTTCTAAAAGTTATGAGTACTGTTCCCATTAGCCGTTAATTATTCATTGTAATTTTATTTGCTACTCTTTGCGGTAGTTATTGATTCACGATCCATTTACTTGTAATGTTATTTACGTGCTATCGTTACCGTGATTTCTTGGTGTTTGTTTTAAATTCTGATTGTCCTTAAGATGTTTCACTTCCCTATGTCCACATCTACTTCAACACAGCTTGTCCAATGTGATCCACAAGGAGGTCTTACATCCTAGAGTGTGTCAAGATTTCTATTTTTGAACATGTTCAGATAACATTTTTTAAGGGGTAAACTGAATTTGGAGTCAATATTAAAAAGAATGTCATTCTTTGTGTTACAACAAACTGGGAGCTGTAAGATCTTTAAGGTTACATAATCCTATTTGAAGGAATAACAACAACCGAAAGGAATAACAACCGAGAGAGAGGGAGAGAGAGAGAGAGAGAGAGAGAGAGAGAGAGAGAGAAAAGCAATGCCATTAAATACACCGATTAAAAAATATTTATGGGGGAATGAGGTTAAGAGCAATCCAAAATTTATGATGATGAATATCAAAAGCGTGGGGAATGAGTTTGCAATAAAGCTAAATATACAAAAACTAAAGTGATGAGAATTAGAAAGAAAGAAGGTGTCTTTAACGTATCTTTAGAAGTTCAAGCTTCAGAACAGATAACTTATTTAAGTATTGAGTAGTACTGTGACGTGGAATATTAGCTGTTTAAAGGCAATTAAAAGTAAGATATTTTGTGTAAGAGAGGTTTAGAAAAGTTGAATGCAT
The DNA here is from genome assembly GCA_034769895.1 of Magicicada septendecula. Taxonomy (NCBI): domain Eukaryota; kingdom Metazoa; phylum Arthropoda; class Insecta; order Hemiptera; family Cicadidae; genus Magicicada; species Magicicada septendecula. Next base: position 330,624,754 of record CM068375.1, read on the forward strand.
TGATGCATTGTTGACAACAAGAAAGATTCCCATCGGTGATATCGATTTGGATGAGAAAAAGATAAGCCTTTTGTTTGTTCTAGAGTGTCGCTTCAACTGGCAGTAAACCATGGACCCCCTTAAAGAAAGACCTTAAAGAAAAAAGGAAAGTGCCCACAGAGCGTCGGAAGGTAGTCGTGGTGAAAAATCATTGAGAAGAAGTGGACTGATAATATGAAGTGCTACTGAATTACTGGCGAGAATAGGAGAGGAGATTTACTTACTACCAACAAGAGAATATTTTGGTAATTTGTTAATTCTGAAGTGTTCTAGTTTATAGATGATATGCCTATTACCTTGCTTATCTACTCTTACTGGTACCGGTCATAGGCAAATAATAATTGCGTTGAGCAGTTCCTCTAATTGTTGAAACTCTTTGTATTTACTTACAGACTACGCGTCGTTTACTACACCCCCTACACAACACCCACAATATAACTATGTAATATAAGACTACTATATACATTACAACGGTACAACGTTGCAAATATAATTTTTTTGTGTTGGAAGAGCCCCAAGTTAACGGGCAACAAAATTATATAACAACACAGTTATATATGCAGGTTGTAAGCAATTATAACAATACCAGGTGTAACTATAATAAAAGTATTAGATTTATGAGTATTAAAAATTTATATTTATTGTTTTCTCAAACCTTATAAATAATAAAACCTCGTTAATAATCTTCCGTCAAGATATCACTCGTTATTAAGTGTTTATCTCTTAATCTATACGGTGTTACACACATTTAAAACACTCTTACATCTAGACATGTTAATAATCTTAATCTAGACATTTATTCACTTTGATTTACTAAAACAAATAAAATTAAAATGTAATTTGAATTGAATTCTTTTAATTCAGATCTGACCTCAGCTTGCTCAGTCTATACCAATTTTTAAAAATTAAATTTAAAATTATATTAATTACTTTTAGACTGGCATTTGTTTTATATTCAAAATTTAAATTATTCTTTTCTACAAATGCAAATATCAAATCAATTCAATTATTTACTTTGATAAACAAAAATATACTATCTCAAATTTAAACTCTTTTTTTTTATTTCTTTATATGCGATCGCTCATTCTTACGACTAAACATTTATCTAAGAGGCTAATATATTATTTATAATTATAATTTTTTTTTGTTTTAATTTATTGTCTTTTTATATAGTCTTGATGAGCTCTTTTAAAAAATCATTTATAAATACATTATGCATGTCACCTCGAGTTTTGATGATCTTACGACTTATTGACGGGTTCCAGCGTTGTCCAGAGTTGGGTTTCCGTTACTCCTGGCTTGCCGTGGTCCTGGATATATCCAGAGTTCAACGTCGTTCTCCAGCAGTGTGTGGTCCGTCACAGAGCATTGGTATCTGGTGCAAGGTGGATCTCAATCGTCGGTTAGGCGTCAAAAACCCCTCCTAACATCCAGCATCCCTCGTCGCTCTTGTAGCTTCTCCGTAGATACTCTTTGTAGACGTAAACGGTCCCGGCACTTTACGCTTCCCGAAATATTGTCAACATAATTACTGAACGTCTTTTTTCGTTCGTCAATGAGACTTTTAATAAAATAAAAACTGTTCTGCCGACGGACAGCATGCCCGACTGCAACTGTGTCTTGAAATGAAGAGAAGGGTTTTCAGTCGAACCCTTAATTTATACCCTCTCGAGATTCCGCACCTGTTGGTTCCGAAATCAACCTGTCGAGACCTGCAGATCACATGCTATACCCCCACTCCAGAACCTTTTCATATATTTGCAATTTTTAGCAAATAGCAATGTTTTGTATGGAATCGAGATAGCACAAATCATAGCTAATTTGATTAAGTCCTCACTGATCAATTAAGTCCTCATTTGATTAATTTGAGCGTCTTAGGGTAATTTGCGTATTTCTGGCACATTTATTTCGCACTGTCTCCGCGTAATGTATCCTAATAATTTTCTCACTGGGGATAACCATAAATTTTACACACACTTTGCTGTCATTTGCTTGTTTATACACTAATTAGTTTTCGCACAGTGAATTAAAATAATTATTTTATTAATTACTTGGGGAAGGTAGCTGAGATTCCTGTCTGTACATGCATCACTAACACACACAAGATACACGCGTATCACACATACAATCGAGCAGTTGTTCCTTGCCTGTCGAAACTGGTTAATTTCTCCCCTAATATAACAATGAAATATTTTTACAATCTCAGACCTGTCCATTTACCCCTAACTTATAATAATTCTACAAATGTTATGTTTATTTAAATCAATGCCCAATACAGCATATGGCTGAATCTTTGCAAAATTGCAACGTTACAAGTATTTCAAAAATTTACAAAAATATATTACCATGTACTCAACGCAACTATGGAGTGTATTACACCGGCCAGGTCGCATGATTTTTTTTTTATTCTAGTTGCGTCAAGTATATGTAGTTGCACAAAAATAAACTCTGTATAATATTTACCTTATTTCTTCCGTCGTGTGACTTCGTTTGGCGTTTTGATTTGCTTTACGCGTTTAGAGACATATGTCTCGTCATCAGAAATAAACAAAATAAAAAATTCACTCTTAGCGAGGTCGCTACATATTAAAATACAAATATTTGAAAACGATCACACACATACCCACTTTACTTGAGTGCGCACTCGAGTCGGACCGATCGGACACTGATTATCAATAGCTACCGCGTAGACAGGTTTATTGCGGTATCGTAGAGCGGGTTTGATTTAAAATTTAAATGGTCGTTTAGCACGAAGTCACGACTGTGTACGTCATTGTACGCCCTATATATCTCAAATTCTTCCAAGGCGTTTATGTAAGTGCCTTTATTACAAAAATGCATGGGTTTCAAGTTGGAAACAAAGCTTGTATATTTATGATTTTCGTCTATCAAGTGACGTGCATAGTTGGAATTTATGTTTGATGATGTTGTCTGACCCTTCAGATTGTGCTTAGGTATATGTTCAATAAAACGTTTTTGGAAACCTCTTCCCGTCTGGCCGATATAGAAGGATTCACAATCGTCGCACGATAATTTGTACACCCTCCGTTTTCTTTTCTAAAGTGATAGTTATATTATTGCGGAGTGTGTTCAAAAGATTATTGTTAGTTTTAAATATTACTTTACTATTCTTATTATTTAACACACTAGTTAAAATTTTTGGCATTATTTGGGTGTATGTCGTTGAAATAAAAATGGTTTTAGTGTCTATTTCTATGCGAGGTTTAGATAGCTTATGCCTTTGTTTCCTAAGGAGGTTGTCAATCAAGGAACTATTGTAGCCATTGGTTTGGGCTATGTATTTTATTGTGTTAAGTTCATCATTAAGATCCTCGTCGTCAAGATGTACTGTTCAAAGTCTGTGTATAAAGTAATTAAAGGGTGCCATTTTTTGCGAAAAGGGTGATGCGAGTCGACAGGTATGGTTACATCGGTGGTGATTGGTTTCCTATATATATTGAATTTCAGTTTGTCAAAGTGTTTAGTAACTGTTAACTCCAAAAGTTTCATTTATTATTTGTTTCAGTCTCAAGAGTGAACTGAATGTTCTCACTTATATTATTCATAAAGTTTTTAAAATTTTCGATCCGTCGTAGAGTACCTTTATATATTATAAATGTGTCATCAACATAACGTGCATAAAATATGATGTTATATTTGTGAATGTTGTTAGAAAGCATAAATGTGTTTTCATAGAAAGTCAAATAAATGTCAGCAAGCAAACCAGACAGCGGCAAGCCCATTGCTAAGCCATCACGTTGACTGTAAAATTGGTCATCGAAAGTAAAATAATTTTGACCCAAAATGACTTCAAGTAGGCTCATTAGCTCTTCTATCATTTGGGCGTTTAATTTGTTACTTTCAAACAAGTTATTCCTTAGAATCTGCAGCGTTTCCCTAACTGGTATGTTAGTATACAAGTTGGTAATGTCAAAGGAGGCCAATTTATAATTAGGGGTAACTTAACATTCTTTAAATTCATTAAACTATTGTGACACAAAATGCATAGATTTCAGTACTATGTTGCATATTTTAAAAATATATATTGTTTTTAGCTGGATATTATTTAATATTTTTTCATCCTTAACAACAAGTAGTCTACTATGTAACATCAGGCTCTTAGCCTCTTTCGGTTAGTAGCATTGAAACATGTTACGGCCTCAGAGAAATCAGTCAGAATTAGCGACGTTCAGAGGCGACAAGATGCCGTTGTGGGGGAGCGTTTTGTCTGTACTTACTTGTGGATGTCGCGTTGTTACTGACAGAGTCTCACACAGCCTTGGATAGTCTACCGTATGGCTCCCCTTCGTATTGCACACGAACGACATCAAAGCGAACACGCTACCACTGAGCTATCCTGTGTATGGGAATTTTATATTATTTTTTAAACGTATCGTAGACTGTGTATCTATAAAAGTTTATGTGCCTGAAGAAGTAAAGTATACTATCACTTTCTTAATTAAATTGTGTTATAAAATTTGCAACTAAAAAAATGCACGAGTTTGGACTACCAATATACACACAAGAACAAAATTAATAACAGCAGAGATGGACTTTTGGAGACGTTCGGCAAGAATATCCAGACGTGAGAAAGAAAGAAATAAAGTTATCAACATTTAAAGTATTAATAATACTGGCTTTAAAATTTATAGAAGCAAAACTATCAAAACTCAGTTTAAGGCGAGCAGCCGCGGAGAGCGATTGCGTATGCCGGTTTATAAGTGAATTCTTTTGTGCTGTGAGATAACGTTTATTACAATCCAAGTGTGTATAAACAGAGTACACTGTAGATAGTAGCCAGGTGTGCAACATCATTATAAGGGCATAAAACTATTAAAGTCTTGTGGAGTACATGTACGCGTGTCTCCAAAGTTGACAATGACTAATTCTACTCAAAGTAATCAATCACAGCCCACTGAACAACATAAACGTAGTTATGCCAATGCTACACAAAAAGAAGTTTTCCCAACCAAGGATCAAGCCATATTATTAGAGTCAATCGAAGGTATACCAATCAACGACTACATATTAGCGTTAGGAAAAATTATAGACCCATCCTATATTAGATTTTCCTCCAAGATCTCAATGAACAGAGTCTGTATATATCTTTCAAGCAAAGAAATAGTTCAAAGACTAACCGATCAAAAGACATCTATATCCTTAGGAAACAACATACTTACAATTAAGCCTCTTGTAACCAAATACAAGAGACTGATTTTATCAAATGTGTGTCCTGTTATTCCTTACAACGTCCTGGAGGACGAACTTAAGAAACATCATATACGGTTGGGATCGCGAACTTCATTTTTAAGACCAGGTGTCTCTGAACCGGGCTTCTCCCATATCACTAGCTTTCGAAGGAAAATTTACATTCACCCTGAAGACGTTTTCAAAGTACCTCCACCAATAAGAATTAATTATGAAGACACAGTTTACTGGATTTACCCCTCAACAGATATGATATCATGTTTTCTCTGCAAGCAATTAGGACATTTGGCAAACAATTGTGACAACAATGTACACAAGACAAACGAATTAGAAGCGGAACAGCATACTTTACTTAGTAAAAGCTTCAACCACTAAAAACCTTACTTCCGAGTGAAAATAATCCATATATTCTAAACTACAATCAGCTCAAGACGTTTCTCGAAAGAGCTAAGCGAAAATCTGACTTGGATGAATTAACACTTGAATTCACTGACAACATCCCAGCATTAATTTCCTGACTCAAAGCTACTTACCAGCGACTTACCCAAAGGAAAATCAAAAACAATTTTACGAGAATTATAAAAATACTTTCAATAGGCATGAATAAGGAATCTGAAAGTGACCCATCGTTTTCAAGTGGTGATGAAATTACTCCCCCCACTTCAATTCTACAAAAAATCAACACTGCTTAACCACACCTCATGAAACAACCTATCTTACAATGGAATATTAACGGGTACTCTCCACAAAAAAAAAACTTGCAACTGATTATCAAAAAAATTTCTCCTGACGTTATCTGCCTACAGGAAACTAATTTTAAAGAGAGTTACCATGCAAAAGTAAAAAATTACCCAGCTACTTTCAAAAACAGAACCAACTCTCAACACGCTAGTGGTGGAGTCGCAATATATGTTAGCAGCAAACTCAGCAAAACAAACGTCACAATAAATACTGATATTGAGGCGGTAGCTGTGTCTGTATAACTCCCTATCGGTTTGTTGACGATTTGTAGTGTATATTTACCAGACTGGTAAAATTTCTCTAATAATGACATAATAGATATTGTAAATCAACTACCCAAACCTTTTCTGATAGTAGGGGATTTTAATCGTCACAGATTTATCTGGGGTTCTTACAAAACAGATAAGCACGGAAGGGCCATTGAGAAAATAATACAAAACTCAAACCTTGTAATACTGAACAAAAATCATTATACTCACTTAAATATGTCGTATTACAAATTTAGCTCGTTTGACCTCGCACTTTGCAGCCCTTCCATAGCCCATCTACTCAGCTGGACATTCTCTTGTGATTTCTATGGCAGTGATCATTTTCCTATTTTCTTGGAAATGCATCATAGAGCCCCTAACCTAATACCACAGCGTAAATGGAAATTTTGTAAAGCCAATTGGGAAACATACCAAAACATAATCACGGAGCACTTAAGCGCTCTTTGTGCACACGAACCAGAAAATTTAACAGTTAACAACAAAGTTGAGATAATTAGTAACTTAATACTGACTGCTGCTAATCAGAGTATTCCGAAAACCGGCAATAAGGGTACCAAGTCACGAGTTCCGTGGTGGAATGAAGAATGTAAGGTAGTCCATCGTTTAATGCGTAAATCTTATAATAATTACAGAAGGCATCCAACTTATGATAACCAGATAAAATACAAGCGATATAGAGCGAAAGCTCGTAGAACCTTCAAGCAATGCATGAGGCCGGCGTGCACTTCATATGTTTCATTCATCACTAATCAGACACCGACCACCGATGTGTGGAAGAAACTTAAGAATATAAAAGGTCTCACAGTATCGAACGGGATTAAAGTACTAATTGCAGAAGACGGGACGGTAATTCCTCAATCGGAAGACATTGCTAATAAATTAGCTGCAAAGTTTGTTAAAAACTCTTGCGACACCAACTACGACCCAGTTTTTCAAAAAACATCTAACATTTCGATAAATAAAATCATGAAAATAAGCGCAGTTACGGATCTCAAAATTAATCACCTTATTTCCCTAAAGGAGCTAAAAAATGTTCTGCCGAAATGTAGAAATTTTAGTGCAGGGCCAAACGGAATCCATAACATCTTTCTTAAAAAACTTCCTGAAGCAGCACTAACATTCCTTATACGTTTGTTCAATGTTATATGGTGTTCCTGAACATTCCCTGACAAATGGAGGGAAGCGATAGTTATCCCATTTCGTAAGCCAAACAAAGATCATTGTAAGCCTGAAAACTATCGTCCAAATGCTCTTACCTGTACGTTATGTAAGTTAATGGAAAAATTATTAACAAAGGATTACAATGGTACTTGGAGAGTATTAAGTTCTTATCAAAGCATCAGAGCGGTTTTCGAAAAGCTCGATCTAGTATAGATCACTTAATAAATATTGAAGCAAATTTCTGCGAGGTCTTTATAAATAACGAACATCTTGTTGCCGTCTGCTTAGATCTGGAAAAAGTTTATGAAGTGGTACGGAGGGACCGAATTTTATACATTATGAATAATGTTGGAGTTACGGTATATTTATTTAACTTTGTAATAAACTTTGTAATAGCACAGATAGATCCGGGTAAGAGTGAATGACATATTATCAGATAAATATAAAATCTCAAACGGAGTGCCACAGGGTTCTCCACTTAGTGCCACTCTCATTTTAATTGCCATTAACGAAATTTCTTCTGTAATATCAAAGCCCATCAAAAAATGTCGTTTCGCCGAGGATTTAACCCTTTCGTGCAAAGGAATCAACATCCAGTCCACTACGGACTGCATTCAAGAAACACTCAATAAATTAACTAACTGGGCGCAAAACACGGGTTTAAAATTTTCAGAATCAAAATCTGAAATAATTTGATGAGTCGAATATTTAAATAAATGAAACAGCATTTGAAATTCAAAATGATGTATTACTTATTAATGAGTAGGCTACTGAAAACTATTACCGTTCTCTCATATTTCATGATAGACGGGTTTCACTTCCAACAGTCCTGAGGATTTATGAAAATCAATGTTTTAACCATTAAGTATTTTATTTAAATACTTCACTACTACTTAATTAGGTTTACTACCTATTAAATATGACCTATACAAGTTACCGGAAATTGTACATACTGGGTCCAAAAAACACAGATAATTATTGTGTGGTACACAATTTTTAAGGGATATAAAATGTAATTGGGGTTTAATTTCTACCTTAAAATAAACATACGGAGATTGTGAGACTTACAGTTAAACAGCTAGATAGCAGCTGTTAAATAAACACCGAATAAAAGGAAGTAAGGAAGTCGATCTATAAAAGAAATATTATGTTGTGACAGCTTTAACGAAACTGAAATAAATTCTCAAGTAAAAGCAGGCTACACATGAGAAGTTCATTACTTTTTCAAATTTATTCTTTGACTCTAAACTTTAGAGTTCATGTTTACCGTTAAGTGAAACTTCTTACCATGTGAATGTTGTGTAGATTGTGTGTCCTAAAAGCAGTAATTTTTATACTTAGAAGCACCACAGCTTACAGTAAAGCAGAGTACTTATAAAATAGTTATTGTTATTTTGTTATTAATTATTTGGTTATTAATATAGCTTCGAGGTAATGTAATAAAACACTAAGGTGTAGTGTAAAACGGTATAGATCAGTTTCAGCCGCTGGGTTGTACGTAAATGTGTTAATAATTAAGGAAACCACAGAAACACTAACAATTTCCAAACACAAATAACCCTGTTACACACCACTGTAAATAAAAATTCCCGATTAGCGCTCTTAAACTTTACAGCTTCTCATGTGTGATGATATAGTTAACATATTTCCGATCTAATGATTAGCTGTAAAGCTTGGAAACGCTAATCGGGAAATTTTATTTATAGTGGTGTCCACCAGTGTTATTTCTCTTTGTTATTGTAACCGCTAAAACAACTTCATTAATTAAATTCCAAAATTGTTAAAAGCGATACCCAACCGGTTCTAAACATCCTTGACAGGACTATCACTGTTTAAGCAATCTCCAACAGGAATGGAGCGCCATAAACACGAATTTCTAAAGCACATCAAAACACACACATACACAAATCTTACACATTAGTACACCACATTACGCTTTACTATAGCACAGTGTGTTTTTAACAACTTATTCTTCAACGTATCAATATCAGTGTCGTTTAGCACGGTTCCATAATGCGCCATCAGATGTTATGTCGGTACATCTGTTCAAGAGTGGAAAATCCAAAAACGCCCACACGTGCCTGAAACTTTGTAGAGGAATTCACGCATCATAAGCAAAAGTCAATAAAAAACATCAGATCAGCATGAACTGATTTTTTAGTTTTAACAGACATAAGAAAATATAGATGATATTTATAAAATTATATTTACACCTCTCAAAGCAATATTTTTTGCAGTTTAGATTGATAGATACCATAGTTGTAAGTATGTGTTTTTTGATGAAAGAAACGTTATAAGAAGGGTTATAAAAACATCTGTTTCTAAAAAACGGTAAACCCATTGTTACGGTGGTATAACAGATTATGATGTACAGTGGAAACAGAATTTTCGCTCAAGCACACACCGCAGAGGGTCTACAGAAACCGCTACCACATTCCGGCCGACGAGTCAGGAGAGTTGGCTAACTAACTAGCGCTTTGGAATTTGCTGGAAGCTAGTCCGTGGGCGATTCTGACACACTGTGCCGACCGTATATAGTAGACTGGTCAAGAAACATGATGAAAGGCAATCTCGAATTAACTAGGCTGTTACGTAATTGTCTTTAATTTCAACATAGCAATATAAAACAATGTTTTCCTCAAGAAAAGAAAGAAGATTCAGTAATATGTGGTAAATGATTGATTAAAAAGTTATGTAACATCAACATAGTAACAAAATGATGATAGCGTGACCAGTCTGGGAAGCTATCTGAAGTATTGCAAATGACATCTAGGGAACCTTAAATTTATTAATTTTGTTATTTGAATTAGCATTCTCTGTAAGCACTTTAGCAAATAAGCACAATGAAGTTGGTCTTATATTTATGTTAGTTCTGGACCATGGGTTTTTTACTGTTGTTTTGAGCCTGTCTTATTTTAGTAAAAAGTAAGGTTTGTTTAGTTAATTACTCTAGTAATTATATAATAATATGTTATACAGTTAATAACTTTTTACGGTAATATGGTAGAATTAATACTTAATTTAATTTGAGTCATATATCTACAAGACATGAATTTCTGCTTCATTCTGTTTTATTCTGATCGCGTACTTCACAGTAGTTAGAAAATGCTGTTATAGCAACGTTTTATCTAGTCATGACACCATATCAATCACAAGAGGAATTTGAAAGTGGACGTAAGGGTTCAAAATTAAAATTTATTTTTAATAATTTAGGTTTAAAATGCAATAAGGTTTATTAAATTTAAAAATATTTTAGCTTTACACAGTAGTTTCAGAATACTTTTAAAATGTATTCATTTTTCTGCTTCTCTTTTTGTTTACCAGGATTAGGCATTTCTTCCTTTTTTACCATCGTATCCTAGGTCTAACAACATTAAGCTTTCCCACAAGCTTACACCTCATAGACTCATTTGGTAACCTGTACAGCGACATATGCATTAACATGGTCCCTCCATCTCTTTTTATAACATTACATTATATCTGTTATCGGTTGTACATGTACTTCCAGTGTTCTATCGTTACTCCTTATATTCTCGTATTTTGTACAACGTTTGACTGATCAAAATAATCTCATCACTAAGAATTCAATCAATATAAAGTATGAGTTCTAAGGACTAAAGATTCCTATCTGTACAACGAAGAACAGTCTGCCAGCACTTTAAAATTGTATTTAAGTATCTCTGATTGTTTACTCTTCAGATTTCGTCGTTTGATGTCGCATATTCATTAATACTTGTCTATCTCATCTAAAATATCTTTTATCTTCTAATAATAATAACTCTCCAAATAATTAGAATGAACAATCTCGTTGATCATAAAAGTAGGACATATGATGTTTGTTCGTATAGGATCTTTGGCTACGAATGGTTTAGGCTTGAATTTTTAAACCACATTTGGTATTGGTTAGTTATACTAAACCAAAAATTTACTGCTCATTAGTACTAAGAAATTTAAAATTCCAACAAAATCACAGCTATTCTACTCATAGAAAAGTTTTATTACCTGTCTTACCAGTGTTCAATGTGACCACCGCTTAAAGCACGGACAATATCAAGGCGATATGACAGTTCTTACCAGACGCGTAGCAACATATCACGATCCACTAAGCTGATCGCTGTTGTTATTCGATGTTTAAGGTCATCGAGGTGGGTAGTCGTAAGGAGCGTTGGAAGAAAAACTCTATCTTTTACATATCTCCACAAGAAAATGATCTTGTAATGTAATATCTTTTACATTTAGTGAGATTTGGAGATCTCGCAGGCCAAGCCCAAAGAGTCTTGAGGCACCTACCGATCAATCCATTGTTGAGGCACTTTTTTATTCAAAAAAGTTCGAACCATCCGGTGCCAATAGGGCGATGCTCCATCGTGTTGCACAATATAGTCACTTGAATCTGCTTGCAGTATCGGTAAGCGCCACTGTTGAATCATATCGAGATAGGCTTGCCCTGTGACGGTGTTTCCATCAAAGGAAATGTGACGATAAACTTTGTCCTCAGGCACAGCACAGAAGACGTTTGCCTTAGGATAATCTCTTTCGTGCACAAATTTTTCGTGTAATTGATTTGTTCCATAAATGTGCACATTGTGACAAGCAGCTGTGCCATTCAAGTGAAAAGTCGCTTTATCACTGAAAATTAAACGTGAAATGAAGGTTTCTTCGTCCAATGGCCACCATCGAATCGCAAAATTCCATCCCTTCCTCTTGTCGTTGTTGGCTGCAGTCTGTATGGTTTCAAATGTAAACGTGTTTCTAGCACACGCCAGATAGTGAGTTGTGGGATCGAAAGCTCATGACTAGCTCGATTTGTGGACTTCTGTGGGCTCCGCTCAAAAGCAACACAAATTTTCTTCACTTGTTTCTCTAAAACTCGTGGTCATCCTAGACTTTTTCCTTTCCAAAGACACCCACTCTCTTCAAACTCTCGAAACCACCGTCGAATGTTCTTCGGAAAGGCGGATTAATGTCGAATCGACTTAGAAAAGCACGCTGCACTGTGACAACCGATTTTGTTTTTGAGTATACTCGACAACGCAGAACGCTGTTTGCTTTTGACTCACAATTTCAAGTGTAAACAAATAAAGAAGCGTTGCCACGACTAACAAATGACACGACTACAGAGCTCGTGTGGCAGCCATTGAAAACTTAGAAACTTCTTCTTTCAAATGGTCAATGACTCAGTCCATGACAATGTATAAGAACTGAAAAAAGTCATCATGAAATCGGTTCAATATTTTTGAATACTTGTAAGACAGGAAGTGAAACTTGATTGGGTGTAGAAAACTTGTGATTTGGTTGGAATTTTGTATTAATTCTCCATAATAAAATATTGCATTGTGAAATTGGTTTATTCTTTTTTAATAACCCCATATGATAATCATTCTACACACTTGCATATTTATAATGAGATATAAATTTAATATAGTACAGTATTACTTTTTATTTTCAATAAAAATTAATTTCAATGTATTTAAATTTTAATGTAACTACTTTAGTCACTGTACGGTCTCTTATCTGTAATTTTTATATGTAGTGTAGTGTTTTTAGGCCTATCTTTAAAAACTGATGTTCCACGACTTGCTTGCGTACATACATGTAGGCCTATTAGAAATACTCTCAGAAACAAACATACACACACGCAAACACAAAGAAAACTTTGTGATATGTCAAATCTAGTCTTTGGCTCAGTAAAAACATGGATTCCTAATAACTCCTAATTTACATTTTCATGTTTCACTATTATTATTGTTTAAAATATTTTAACATAAAGTACACTTCATTAGATGTTAATATAATAGCGAGTCTGGCTAATATGTTAACATACTTAAAAAATTTGAAGGACGAATTTGCCGCTAATGAACTACGTTCAGTAGGAGAAATGACAATTTTTTAATCCTGAATGAAATATAACGACACGGTTTAATGGCAAATTACATTTTCTTTCACACATGATAACATAAATAAGGTATAATTCCGCTTGAAGTAAGAAAGCAAATATGCAATAAATTATATAAGAAACCGTGCACATAACCACGGTTATACTACGTAAATAAAATAAATAAAATTGTGTTGTTAGAGAACAGAACAAAATTGGTCCTTGAAAATATGTTCAAATATTACATAGTATAAATTGCCAAAACCGGCATTGTCATTTCCTCACCTTCAAGGCAACTTGAAGAACATAATTCTCATTATAAATGTAAGAGAACATTCGTTATCTAGAATAATGGGTGTAGACTTGTGGAATCAGTTTCCACCATGTTATACCAGTTCTATACTATTTAGCAAATGCCGCTAGTTGTAGTTAAAAGAATTATAATTGAAAATAATTTTCCTTTCACGTCTTCATTAGTCAAATGCAATAGAACACAATTTATAAAACATTGTTTGGGTAGACATTACCGAATTTCTAGCACTTTTTATAGTGTCCGTACTGTCTAAACAATACTAATATTAAACTTATAACAGGTTTTTTCTCTAAAATTACGGATTTGTAAATTTTATAGAATACTTCTGAGTACCACGTTCCCTGGAATCTATATTCTACAAAGTTTGATTACTATTAATAGTCCAGTGTTATACAAATTAAAATATATAATCATGTTTAATTAGTACGTCGGGAATAGATAATTTGTATGGAAACAAATATATTTTGTTCATAAACCTTCCGTTATTACGTTCAAAGCTTAAATTTATTTAAGAAACCATATAATTTTCGACACAGCTAGACTAATTTTTTTCTGGCCGTAGAAGGGATATGTAAGGTTTCTTACTACTTGAAGTACTTTAAATATATTTTGTTGTAGTCACAAAGGAAAATTCGGAAATATAGAAATGTTACATAGAAGAGTACATAAAATTAAAAAAAAACTATGAAAACTAAATTTAATTAAAATAAACAACTTTGAAATTTAACGAAATTGTCTTTCATTTTTTCAAATGTTGTTAAATGTTAAGTGGCTTTTTACTAATTGCTATGACTTTGACTTATGTACAACTTGTCTGCAAATGTTTTAGCAAATAGAATTTAATGTATCCACTGAATATGTTACAAAAAAGAGTAAAATACTTCATTAAAATTACATTTATCAAAACATATTTCAATATCACGCTATAGATTGACTGTGTCTTTTGACAAAGTTGCCATAAAACTAATTTCATCCATAGATGGGTTTGGGTTTCTGAACGTGCTGTTGGGCCTTAGTTCTACGTATGTATTGATTAACGGATAGGTTTCAATGTTTTAATTTCTGAATTCTAATTTTACAATGTGCTTCGAAGTTTTTAAAATTACCCTTTTTTCATTGTCGTTTCACAAAACGTTGCCAGGGCGCAAATCTCTGTGATCACTGTTTGTATCTTGTATTTAATGATTCTACTTTGCCTGAATGATCTATTTGCCCACTGCTTAACAATTCATCATTTGTGTTAGAATATTCGGTTTATTCAAGTGGATGTTCACGTCACTTTATCTGCTTTCTTTTTTTCTGTTCTGTGATATAAGCATTTTGACAAAAACAATCGCGTATTTATTTTGCCAAACTCTAGGACTTATTTGGATAGATTCTTGTAGAATAAAATTCTTGGTTTCCAGAGTGTATCCAACAGTTTTCAGCGTTGAGGTATAATTCTTTACTGTTGTTTTCTTTCTACAGCTCAATTATATTTTACTCCAAACACGGTCTTTTGTATTCATTTATCTTAATTAAATGTATTCATTCATGTGCAAATGTTTTGTCCAACTACTGCCATGTTTCGTCTCTTGAACACCGTAGATTTTTGTCGTTCCAATCACCTCGTTTCTCCGTCTTACTCTCTACGTCCTCCATCCGCAAACTTCTAGGACCATTCTCGTGTCCGTCTTCTTGTTGGAACTCATTTAAAGAATTTTTCAGCTCAATGGTTTTGTATCGCGAATTTGTATCACGTGAGCATACCATAGGGGGCGCTAAATACGCTCGTTGTATACAATCGTTTTTCCACACGAAGTTGTCTATTATATATTTGTTTCTCACGCACAGTAAACTGAGCATCCTACAAGATCGTCTACTATTTGTGTAACATTTTTGGAAGTACATTTCTACTGCTTGGTATCTGCAGTCTGCCCAAGGTTCAGAGTCATGGGTAACCATGCTTCCCACAATGGCAGAGTAAATTACTTTCTTACTTTTTTGTGTTAATTTTCTATTACATTAAGCTTTACTGTAACTAGATTCCCTTTTTTTGTTTTTGCACTGCTATATTCATTTTATATATTTCTACAACGTTTACGTTTCGACTTAAAATTAATCAATATATTAATTTCATTATTTTAATAATATTTGATGTATTTGTAACAACAAATTGCTCTCTTCAATTTGCCAGGTGTGATTGTCAGCGGTTGGTGTAACATTGCTGGCGGCAGTAGTATAGCGTACAGGTTAGCCGTCACCAGTGCCGCCGCCAGACAGCTGTTCTTCCCAAACACGACAATTGTCGGCTGCTACAAAATGTGCATTATATACTTTCGTCGAGTGTGTGGATTCAGCGTCTACTAGGGGCTGCAAACGTTTTCCAACGACTGTTGGTTGCTCATCCAAAATGAGTGTTACAGAACGAGTAAGTATCCTACCAGACATCGTTGAGTTACCGATCCTGCCAACCGATTTCCTCTACGGTGTACCTGCTTTATATAACCTGTTCTATTACCAGTAGTACTCCATCATAAACATGTGTAAATTATGTTATCTTAATTTAGGATTAACTTAAAATTTCAGAAAAATAATACGTTTATTTTTGTGCGTGTAGGTAACTTATTCTTTAGTTATAAACCTAATAATAATTTGCTGTCTTTTTTACACCATCTTTCAAGTTATCTTTTATTAAAGTGGTTTGTCCGGGTGGTATATCGCACCACTATACTTCAGGCAAAAAGTGCCCCATACCAGCTTCTAAAACTGTTTTAATCCTAACTTACCACCAACAACTCAAAACATAAACTTACCAGGGAACGTTATGAAAAGTCTCTGCTTTCCATCCTCTGGTTACATAAAGAAGCAGCCTACAACCCTTACCTTAAAAGAAGACTAACGCTCTACTTTGCTATAACATTTAAAAATATAAATTTTTTCATATATAACATTACGTCGCCCAGCAAAGGCTTTAGGAAGACAGCGTTCCAGAGCCAAACAGGCAAACGTGGGAGGCTAACACACGAAATCGAGTCGGGTATAGGCCCCTTCAGCGCCGGTGGTTATACATAACTTAGGATCGCAGCACCCAACATTTGACGCACGCTTCATTCTGATTTGATTACGTGCCTAGATACTGCCAAAAATCTGTTATCTTCGACCACCTTACGATAGCGTGCGCAGTGATGGTTATTTCGGAGGAAGAAGGATCTAACAATAGAGTAAATAACATGTACATTTATTGACTATTACGTTGACTTATTGCCTGTAAATGTTTTCGCTTTCATTTCTAAACTTCAATTATAGATTTATTCCCTTCTTTCTAATGTTTGTTGCACTTTTTTCTGAACCAGGAGACGTCTTGTGTAAACTATTACGTATTGTGTAATTATTACGTCTTGTAATTGTTACCGTTGCAGAGTACACTCAATTTGCGAACGTCGCGTGCGAATAAGCTTTTCCAGAGTATCAGACTGAGACGCGGGATCCATAACTACCTCACTAGGTCAACTACCACGGTTCCTCCATCCAATAGCCTATTACTTAGTGAAACAAGGCGGATTATTGCATTTGTTTACAAATACTGCTGAATATAACAGTACAATGAAATGTAATTGTGCGAATAAACATATTTTATGATGTTAAGTGCAAAATGTTTTTGTTTGTAAATAAATATACATGTAAGAACCACATAACTGTATTGAGTAGAGTTATTGCAAATTAAATAAACTACTCCCCTTCCCTTTCCCATTTCCCACCCATCCACCAATCAAGTGGCCAGCCTACGCTGTGCACCTTATAAACTACTTTGGAAGTACAAAAAGAAACTTTCCTATATAAAATTTTACTATATGCAACATAAGTTATTGTAATTAGTAACAGAAGTACTCTCTGAACACTACGTATACACTAGGACTTTTGAGGGTGTAACAGGTTCGAATTTTACGACAACTATATTACTAATTTCTATCCGATATATTAGTTACGTCTTAATAGTTAATAAATTTGTGTTTAACGGTAAACGTATAATATCAATAAACATTATTTATAATCAATACTACCCAGATAGAAACAACTGGTGAATAGAGTGTGAATATTAGTGTTGAGCGACAACCAGTACAGGACGATACACAACCTGTGAAAATGTCGCATACGAGACGAGGCTTGGGAGTTACAAACAAGGACAGAAACAGAAATACTGACATACAAATAAATAATAGCTTGTTTTTGTACCACCGAACTTCTGCCTTGTAGAAGCTGTTTGAGTTGCAAGGAAAATTCTGTGTCTGACCTATGCCTTAGCTGTCCATTGGTACCCTCAAATTGTTATTGTAAGTACTCTTTTCACAAGCTGAGGCATTCTGACGGCAGAAAAATCCACCTTCATGTTACGGTACATACTGCGACAAAACATATATTAGGCATAGTAATAATTGAACACTATAGTCAGTTATCTGGAGCAAGGTTGTATATTTTTAAACAAAATTTTTAAACGGTTTGTAATTCACAAAAATATTCATTTTACTTCAAAAATTGTCTCTGAATATCAGACTGATCTGTTTAAACAAAATGTCAACTTGTTACTTGAATGTTGTTTCCAAGTATGTTGATTCGTCTCACTGCTGGTCCTGTGATTCGCCGCAATCTGCTCCTCTCTAGTCTCCTCCTTTCTGCACACAGCCGCTTCGCTGACACTCCTCAAGTACGCACGCACGCCGATACACCGATAACCAGTCTACTCTTATCTCAGGGCACAGAAATTGGGGTGTAATTTAATATTTTTATTTTGGTGCTTTAAGCGTGCACCTTCCCGCGTCTTGAGGTGTCCTCGCGATAATACAGGTGTATCCCGGATGAAAATCCATTCGGGAATCTTCACTCACGCGAAACTAGCACTGTTTACAATTTTAAATAGTTTATTTTTTTAAATAATATTGAGTTCGTACCCAGTCAAGGTATTAGCTAACGGCTAACTCGTCGCTAAATTGTCCTTGATCGCTCTTACATAAGCACGGCACTTTTCTGTTCGAAAAACTCGCACAGAGAGCACGTCCGTAGTATTCGAGCTGCAGGATGGAACTAACTACATATTCGTCGGCGGAGACCCAATCTTAATACAAATTGGGGCCGCTGATTGGTCGAAACAACTTTCATGTGATTGATGGATAAAACTGATAGACAACTTCAAGAAAAGATTTTCAGATTTCAGCAGAAGCAGGTATAGATTTTATCTATAGATTTTCTGACTTCTAAAAGGTAAGGAATTTATACAAGTTGCTTTTCACTAACCAAATCCCTATTAATATAGTACGAAAATCATCGTATCCCTATTAACACCCAGAAAATATAGAGCTATTTAAGATGCTTGCGCTGCCCAAATCTCCGTTCGGTACGTTCATTTATAATGGAGTTACGGTATTCATAAAAATACGAATGACACGCGCACTCGCACACTCGTACATTTAACTCGCACATGACATGATCACAAATATATTTATGGGCATTTTGATACATAATAGTCTTTTAACCGATTCTTATTTCAATACTTACATCTAATTTACATACTCAAACAAAAATCAAATTTTATCTTGTCTACAACATCATAAACCTGCTATAGCAGCATGTAGTCCTTGCTACAATTTCCTTTACTGCAATGTTCTATTGCAATACTTGAATCGGACCCAAGCCTCATCTGATTATTAGCCATCCGTCAAAACCACTAGACTACTAAGTCTACTGGAATACTAATGTAAGGAAAGAAGATGAATGGGACAAGTTTGAAAACGTTTGGAATACAACGTGTATGGAACGTGAAGTAATATAATGTGATATAATGTAAATGTAGTGTAATATATCATCCACTTATAATACTGGTATGGGTGATTATCTTCTTCTTCTTCTTCTTCTTCTTCTTCTTCTTCTTCTTCTTCTTCTTCTTCTTCTTCTTCTTCTTCTTCTTCTTCTTCTTCTTCTTCTTCTTCTCCTACTCCTTCTCCTTCTCCTTCTCCTTTTTCTGCTTTATCTCTTGATTTACGAGAATATCCAGTTTGTAGTGAGCTTATTCACTCAACAATATGTCTTCATCTAAATATCTACATAACATGTCGTTCAATCCTTTTACGTTTTTGGCTAATCATTCATTCTTTTTCACATCGTCATTCCTCAGTGTCGGTTTTCCTTTATACACTACACATTATTCGATATAAACATGTCTCGAATGTGTACAGTCTCCTTTTCTTTTTAAAGTCATTACTTCAGCGATTTAAGCTTATCGTCCAGTTACTGCGGTTTAGGACTTTGATTCTAGTTCCTACATCGTCATGTTCATCACATTTATACACTCTGCACGGTTTTATACTTTCATATACTCTTGTTTAATTTTATAGTCTATAATCATAGGCTAATAATAATGAAAGGGTGTTACATCACCTCTATATCCCGATATTATGCGTGCTTTCATAATGTGGCAGCGTATTCCTGTTCATATTACAACTTGTCCTGTACTTGTTATGATAACAGTAATTAGTTGTAGTAGTGTCACTACTTACCAGAATGCAAGCACGTTCTATTCTGTTTGACTCCGCAAACAGAATAGAACAAACATAGGAAAGTGGATAGAACACTTTTCCAAAAAGAAAGGGAGACACAGTACAGTTACCAGATGAATCTAGCTTTTATGAAAATCGAAAAGCTTTACAACTCCATAAATTATACTGAAGGACAATAAATTATAATATTTATAATAATAATAATAATAATTATTATTATTATATTATTGTAATAAGATATATAATATTATTATTATTAGAAGAGGAAGAGGAAGAGGAAGAGGAAGAGGAAGAGGAAGAGGAAGAGGAAGAGGAGGAGGAAGAGGAAGAGGAAGAGGAAGAGGAAGAGGAAGAGGAAGAGGAAGAGGAAGAGGAAGAGGAAGAGGAAGAGGAAGAGGAAGAGGAAGAGGAAGAGGAAGAGGAAGAAGAAGAAGAAGAAGAAGAAGAAGAAGAAGAAGAAGAAGAAGAAGAAGAAGAAGAAGAAGAAGAAGAAGAAGAAGAAGAAGAAGAAGAAGAAGAAGAAGAAGGAGGAGGAAAGAGAAGAATTTTAATTATAATTTACGGAATGTACAAATTAAGCATGCACTGATAGAAAAGAGGGTAAAGAAGTAGAGGTCACTCGTCCTGACTAGATTCCGTCCAGTGTATAACTAATTAGTCAGCTGTTTCTCATTCAATCGCCTGTATTTTAAACTACAGTAGTAATCAAATCAACCTGATGGATGGCGGTAACGCGGAATTTATTTGCATTCACTGTTATACAATATGGCCGTTACGTTCATAGACACAGTATACCTAATAAAGAATTTGCAGCGAAAGTTTTCAGAGTGGCGTTTCAGTATTTTATTAGATTCAGTTACCGTTGAGACTAGACTAGATCAACAAGAACACTAACAGCTATTTATTTCTTTACCGTACTTCTATTTACTTCACAACACAAGTAAATACTAACAACTAAAGTTATCTTTATGTTAACTAAAGTTAACATGTCTGTCAACCTGTCAGTATGACCATTAAAAAACAGACAGTAGCTAAATAAATTCGGTAATTTAAATTAAGTTTTATTTTGTTTTGTCGATTATAAAAATATTTAGTTAATCAATTTTTAATAGTCAACGTATAGGAAATTAACTACTATCATCTCAAAACTCTTGGGACTAAAATCTCTATTACATATTTTTTTATCTGTATATTTATATACAGACAATATAGTATTGACAATATAGGCTAATATTTACACCGACAATTGTATCTCCTCCGATTTAAAACAGACTGGACCAGACCTATTCAATTCTTTCTATTGTACACGGAACTCTTTACTTCTCACTGGTTACACAAAGCATGCATAATAATTTATGAATTCAAACTTTCCAGGTAGTCAGAATATCAACTTTAACATGTTCTTAATTCTTTTGTTTACTTTCTATTAATTGTAATTTCAAAATCTTCTCTGAACTTGTTAAGTACTCATTTTCGTATTACATGGTGTGTATTTAGGTAATGTTTTAAGACTGATTTTGTTCACTTAAAAAATTACTTTGGGTTTGTTATTAATATGTAGATTCCTGAGCAATAAAAATTGGATGGTCGGTTACAGAATTTTAATTTTTTACCTCCTCTTTTAACGTTGTTAAGAAACGTAATTTATATTGTAATTTGCATACTTTAAAATAGTAATATAATTGAAAATAAAAATTTTTATTTGTAAATATTAAATATTGTATATTGCAAATTATTAAAACATTTTCGAAATCAACTAGTATTTAATGAAAAACATTTTATGCATTAAACGACTCAATATTATTTACTTATCAGAGGCGCCAAACAGGGCAAAAACAAGCCGGCAAAGAGAAGAAAAAACGATGTTCTAATTCAAAAATACTTATGATTTATTAAAAGTTATATTTGGGGGATTTTCCGTGTAATGTTTTCCTTGTTCAGTACAATAATCTTGCTAAAACCTACATTAGGAGTATCTTTTGCATTCTGTTCTATAAAAATGAGAATAGTAAACATACGATAAGCGACAAGGTCTCACATATTTTACACTATTACGTACTGAAAAAAATTAAAAAACTTGCCCAAAAAGATGGGTAAACAACTAGTCCTTGACACACAATGTATAAACATCAGTTAGTATAACGTCATCAAAATTTTTGTATTCCATTAACTTTGAAATAAATTTACCATTACGACAAAACCGAGGAACAACATGAAGACAATTGTTTTTGTTCTGTTATTTTCATGTAAGTATACACATTCTGAGAGTAGGTATGACTCCACAAATGACGGGTGTATAGGTTGTTGTGTCTCTGTTCAAAATTAATTCGATTAAATCTTTTCTTTCATAATTACAGTTATTAATAGCTTTTAAGTTATTAATTATACTGTTCAGCGTCATGATAATTTATAATTATACATGTAATATTGTAGCTCTTAAAGAAACGATATTATAATTTCTTGTTATACCTTCCTCAAAGAAGCATTCGATGTCATAAAATTATTATTAATTACTTTTATATGACACGCGCTGTTATTAAGAACGTTAAAAAGCTATTACGTTTTCAATATTAACCAGCTCAGTTGTTTCTAAGTTTGAATGTAAGATAATTTGAGACTGGATCAAAGAAATAAAATATTTTTATAAAATAAAAGCAGTTATATAGTCAAAACTGTTACAGTGATCATAGCTAAATTAAGCTGTATACATTATAACTCACTAACGTTCCGATAAATGTGTCATCATGAATATAAAATATTCAACGTGAACAACTAAAACAAGGATAAACAACTATAAAATTTTTGTTCCCATAGATTATTGTATAAAATTTGTTTGAATCTGACGGATGAGACTGACAACATTTGTCACATTTTGGTAGGGCGTAACAAATTACAGACACTTAGGCAGGCTATCTTCTTGGGACATAAGTAAATTGTAAAATATATTTAATATATTATTAACTTTATTTTAAATATATCTTACTAATATTTCATGCTAATTAATGGGTTGTCATTTGATCATATTGGGTTAACTTTCACAATGAATCTTAGCTGTGTTACTTAGTTTTTTCTAGTCTTTAGGTCATTAGCTCATGTGAAGGCGACCATAGGTTCGTCAGTAATTCCAATTACTGGTCAAAAGCTTGGGCTTATTTAAATTATCAACTATGACGGATATTGTTACTGAACGAATGTCCGTCTAATCTTAAACGTGTATCAGTGTAATGGGTGTAACGTGTCTTATCAATCCGTCGTCGCTTTGGAACGTAACTTACGCTGATTGTGTCCGTTGCGAACGTACGAATAACCAGGTATCGAAGTCCTTACCTGTTGTTCACTAGGGGTGTGTAAATCCCGGGTGGCGCCAAATTGTTTAATTAAAACAATTAAAAAATTTTATGATGATATGGCAATCTCAGCTCAGGCCGTGTGGAGAATTCAATTTATTCCCGCCTCGACTTGAACTTAATCGGGCCAGTAGCTCGTTGAGTTGGCTACGTGAGCGCTTGCCGTCAATACTATCTGTTCGCTAAAATGTACACAAATTATAATACACCTCCCTAATGAAATTAAAACACAGTGGTTACACTCAGTACTTGTTAATTATTTGGTGATTACTAATTATTCAGTTTAACACAAATTATATTTTGTTTTATGATACATTTGCACCGGTAATTATTATGAGACAATTTCTCTAGGGTTTGACAACTCGATTTTGAACGTAACAGACAGTCAATGATGGCGTCTGTCGAAGTTGTATACAAATATTTTCGTTCAAACGTCTTGGATTCTTGTGATTACGATAAAAGGATTACTAATGATTACAACAATAAAAATACACTACCTTACATTATTTATATTTAATAGTATAATGTGTAGCTATAACTTGTTCTTGGAGTGTAGTAAAAGTGTTTCAAAATTTCGTGAACTAACAACAGGTTAACTTTACAAGTTGACAAATTTTCAGTGTCTTAGTTTTTTATTTAATCTTTGAAAGAATTTATGTGCAGTTCAGTGAGAGTTCAGATTACTGTGAGAAATATTTAAAGTGAGTTTATTCGGAAATTTGGGTAATTTAAATGATACTTAACACATCAGTAGACTGGGCGTACACAGTTGTTCTGGTAAAAAAGAATTGGGCTGCAGTCATATTCAATTTTCAATTGTCTAGGGCGGCTGGCATCTTTTTCAAACTAATCGGAGCAATTTATTCATTTCTTTTTTATTTAATTGTTCTTCGACATCAGTTAAATGGTTTCAGTCATCCCCTGCTTCCTTCTTATTCATTTGTGGTAATTTTGTTTACTATTTGGCGTTTTAAATTAGAATTTTGATCGTTCAAGATTTTGGCTTCTATTTTGCAAGAGCGTCACATTACGAGTAAAAAATTCCAACGGAAAATTCGTAACCAAGGTCTGTTTTTATGGTTACAAATTAATTCTGATTGGTTAATCTGGTCTTATAACTATTGTTATCAAATTTGAATTTTTATTCAAAATAGCTGCAAATCTTCTGATTGCTTTTATTCTTCTGTCTTCTTCCCTACATATTAAATATTATCACTACTGTTATTATTTCCTTTCAAAGATTATTTTGATATTCCATAAGTTTGGGTTCTTCAAAATATTAATGTTTGTACAATTATGTTAATATTTTTTAACTATATTTCTCTTTTAATTTAAGTCCTTATTCTAACATTTTTTTAATAAGATTTACAAATTATCCTTGGTTGGTTATTCGCCTTGGATTTGTTAATTTCTTTGTTGATTTCATACAATTTGTATTTATTTGTTTTTACAGTTAGGCATTTCATAGGCCTAAGTAGCCATTGATTATATTTATTTATTTTATGACAATTATATCTCATTTTACTCTAAAGTGTTTTGTTTTGTTATTATAATTGATTCTTTTATTGTTTACTGTGTTTTGAATTTGTTTTTTTACTGATTATGTGTCAAGATTATTTTCTACATTTTGGCTTGTCAATTATTTCCTAACTGGTTTACTAGTGTTTATTATTTCTGCATTGATTTGCCTTCTTATTTATTTAACTTGCCATTGTCAACCATATGGCTATTGTTTACTATTCTTTATTACATAAAATATAACAACTAGGCCTATGGACTGTATACTCCTTTCAGCCATATTCTATTCATAAATTTAAATGAACAATCATTACCAGTTATTAGGTAATGTTGGTTTACAATACATTTAATTCTTTTACTATTATTTTGGGTGAGAAACATCATCACTCCTTTTAAACTTACTTAATCTATTACCCCTTATAACATGGGGTGTTTATTGATTGGGTTCTTAATATCTTATTTCTTTATTAATCTCTCTCTCCAATCCATGGTAACACTAACTGCTTACCTTAGATTGGCTTTCTCCCCTGAATAACATCGTATCCTTCATTTATATCTAATCTAAATACTATTTTTAATTACTATGAACAATACAATTCTTATAAGTCCATTATTATCCATTCATGATAAAACATTTAGTGTTTTATCATTGATTTACTAAGTGTTTTTTTATCTATCACTATTTTTTATCATACTATCATTTACAATATCCTTTTTCATTCATCACCTTCACTTTTAACTAATTAGTGTTTACCACTGATTTACTCATTATTTTGGGGGTTTTACACTTTCACTATTGGCAATTCTTAAACTTTTTATTTTAAGTGTTTATTAGTGGGTAATCCCTATTATTGTTTTTCTTTGTCACTTAGTTATTTTCAGTTTATTTCTCACTATCTCACTATCTCTCTCTTCTTTACAAATATTATTTATATTTAATAAGTTCATGTCTTTCTAGATTTCTTACTTACATATACTTCTAATTCTTGGGTTAGTGTATTTTTATTTATCGAGTTTTATTAATTATTAATTACATTTGTCACTTAGTCAATAATAATAATTATTTTTTATATTGGTTATTTACTGATTTCGTTTCCTTTATGATATTTGATTGTATCATTTCTCACTTCTCTATTCTATAATATTTGTCTGTTTTTTATCATCTTGTTTCACTTTATTTCCTTCATAGTTGGTTTGTTCCATTTTTATTTTCATTTTTCTTCTCCTTCACTTTCATCTTGTTTCATTTTATTTTGGTTTTTTATCTGGCCAATCTCTGGGGTTGGGTCAAAGTCATTTGTCTGTCAGTCTAGTCTGTAATTTTATTTAATAATTACTTTTGGTTTACCATTCTTCCTCCTTCTTTCTTAATTACATTTTATATTTATATTCTCTTCATTATTTATTTATTAAAATATATTACTTTTTAGCATTTCTTACATACTTATAGATATCAAATATGATCTGAGTTTGGCGATGTTATAATATTCATCACAATATATGTAATTTCAATACCGGATTGCAGTCAAACATTTAGAGTCTGTAATGATTATTTTTTATTCTTGTTTTTGAAATACTTTTATCATTCTATGATTCAAAATTTTGTTGACTACTAAATTTTCACTCTTGCTTTTTGTAAGCATGGCATGTTTTAGTTGCTATTTAGGTCTCTTCTGTAGCTATTCTCCGTGTAAAAATACAATTTAATTGTAATTTTCCAAACGAATATTAGAACTAACTAACTCAAACGTTTTTATCTGATTCATTTTAATTGAGATTTAACAAATGACATCAAATATTAGTTGCTTTCTGTCTATTCTACTGTCACTCAAAGTAAACTGTATAATTTTAAAAACGGCAATTTTTGTTTTATGTTATTTTATCCCAACACTTCAATATTCAAAAAGATTATATTTATTCCATATGTAACAACTTTCTTTTTATATCATGTCTGAAATTATTAAATGTAACATTAATTCGTGTTGCAATAATAATTGCTTTAACTCTTTTAATTAAACAGCCTTTTACACTAAAATGGAAAAGTCATTTTGTTATCCGTCAGTGAAAACCTGAAGCCAGTAAATAATTAAAGAATATTTATGTTTCTGTATTTTAAAAAGACACATTAAGTAAAATATTTTAATGTCCCTAAAAATAAAAGGAGTACAACTTTAATGAAAGAAATAAAAATAAAGACAGCTTGAAAAAGAAAATGGTGAAAAGGGAAAGAGAAATAAATCCTCATTATTTAAAAATCTACTGTGGAACACAACATCTATTAATAAATTTAAAATTAACGATAAAGTTTATTTAAACTTTTTATATCCATGGCACAGTTATTTGGAGGACATATTTTAATGATTACAATAATATTTAACACGAAACAAAAATAAACTGTGCTAGTTAGCTACAAAGCTACAGAAACCGCTCAGTGTTTTGAATACATTGCATTCACTATTACATAACACAAATTTAGTAGCTTTTAATTTTTTGAAATTTGTAAGTAAGGTACTTTGTACTACGATTTTTAACGCTCGCCAAGAAACACCACGAGGACACGCAACGTATATCCGTTCACACATTATATGTTTCTTGGTTTTCATTCTTTTTTATACTTTTTACGTAGTTCTGTGTTCAAAAAGAAACAAAGATGTTTCAAACACTACAATAAGTAATATATTAGCTATTTATTTTCCACACAAGACAAACATTTTATTGTGTTGTAATAAACTTACACTTGTTACAAATGCTCTACATAAGTTTTATAATTTTTTTAGAAAATATACTTCCATTATTAGTCCATTTTTGTATACTTGAATACAATTTTTTCAAAGTAAGTGCTATATTCTGGTTGGTGTTTTAAAAATAATTTTAGTCCCAAAGCTAGCATAGGTGTTTAAGATGACCCAAACGCAGTACCTTGTTTGACTGGGATTGGCGATGGCCAAGTTCTGAAGAATCTGTGGTACACTTTATAGTGCTTCGAACAACGAAGTTGGGGCTCACACCTTTGTAATGTTTTACAATAAACAGACTCTTCTGACATTCCTTTACGGCTATGAGACGTGTATCACCGGAGGAAAAGAGGATTAAACCTGAATAAATGTAGTCCCTGAAAAGTGTTTAGGGTTGCTTCCTTCTAGACAAGTTACGAAATGAGGATATCAGATTGGAATCAAGGATCCAGTTCTTAAATAAGCTCATCAAAGCGGATAGTTGGGGGTTGTGTGATCATTCCAATTTCCTGCCACCTACATGGTTATCAGTACAGTTTTAGCGTACCAGCCGATTCGATGTAGAAATGTAGGCAGACTGATCAGACCCAGAGCAAGTCAATTCCTTGGAGTGGCCGTTTGCCTGTGGCATAAATTAGAAAGATTACAATCTTATGAAAGTTACGACGCGCACTTCATGTAAAATATTGATGGCACGTTAATTTCCACTTAAGCACATTGAGTGTTAGTATAATCTAGAAAACATATTCTTCATTGAAATAACAAAATTACTATATCACTTTTTAAATGCTATCTAGGTGTGCTTGCAGTCGGCTGGTGTACCATTGGCAGTTCACTACCGTATAGGCTTTCAGTATGCATCTTTAACGCACACCTGTCCGACCAGATCCATATACTAGCTGACTGCACCAGGGTGTGTACCCAGGAGATAAGTCCCGTGTGTGGATACAACGCCTGCAAGGGGATGAGAACCTTCCCCAACTCCTGCAATTTAACCGCCTTCAGCGAGTGTAACGTAATACGTAAGTAGTAGGCGTAAGGTGGTACAATTAAATTTAATACTAAACATTTAGTTAGTACAAAAACGTGAAACATATTTTAAAGTATCTGTGTCACATTTTCAGCCCTTAAAGCAATCGTGATTAGGCGTCATGCAAATTCTTCTTACAAATTAATCTAAGATGAAAATAAAGTTTGATGAAACTATGGGGATTCAGCACTCTGCTAGATCTATCCTCAAACGTCCCTACAATGTCTTCTGTTTATGCTAAAGTTTTCGTTTTTAATGTACATTAGTTGAATATTTTCATTCAAAATCTACACGTAGTATTTCTCATATGTGCTTCATCCAGCTGACCTTGCAGTTCCCTGCTCTCATTATATAGTTCTTCAGTAAAACTGTCTTAAAGTAACTCTACTGTGGATAGACTCCATTTTTCTAATTTTAACCTTGACTTCTAGATGACTAAAAGTCAAGAAACGGAAGGGCCTTCCGTTTCTGGTGCCATCAACAATCCAGAGTTTCTTTTTATTGACATATTTTCCTTCTACCTTTCCCCAGATAATTTCTACGCAGTGTGTGCCCCAAGCAAGATGATATCCTGTTCCTTATGACGTTCAACAATTTTTTGCCTCCTGTTTTCTTCTGTCATGTGTGTCTTTGCCAGAAGGACATTTCAAAGTTCTTCAATTTCTCTTATTTTTCTTTACAATCCATGTTTCACTGCCGTACAAAATACCAAATTTTACATAAACCGAAACCAAATGCCTTTCACATTGCAATCGGGATCCGTCTTCCTGACAGCAGTGCATTTACCTTTTTAAAGCTCTCTTAACCCAATATTACTAAATTCTAAATTTGTCTGTAAAGTTCTACGTTACCGTGTTCCATACTCCCCCAATACTTGAATGAACCTACTTGTCTTACAGAACTTTCTTCTAAGGACGGTTGTTAACAAAGACTTGAATTTTGGTCATACTTGTTGCTTTAGTTTTTTTGACGGTTTTCTTCATTCTTTACACACATGGCACTCTTCGTCATACATTTTAACTTCTGTTCAAGTTCTTTTAACACTGCTTCATTATTTGCGTATTTGATTGGTTTTTATTCTTTTTCCTCCTTCTTCAATTTTGCTTGTTTTTCCTACAACATTATCTGTCATTTTTCAGCGTAAACGCTTAGCATGGCTTGTGACAAACAACAACCTTTCTTAAAGCCTCTTAGAATGCTCATCTCTTCTGTTTTATATTTATCTTATCTTTCTTTTTTGCGAACAGTTTTTCTGATAGTCTTAAATTTTGTCAGTCATACGAATATTTTACAAAATCTTTAATATTATATTCCAGTACACGCGTGGAAAGTTTTCTCTCACTCGATAAAGAAAACATCAAATTCCCTCTTTATTCCCAATCCTATCTCCTGTGTTTTACTTTCTCTACATTGGTCCTCCCACATGTCGTCAATTCTTCTCTCTATTCTCCTTAGTACCATTCTTGTGAAAGCTTTTATCACATGACAGATAAATCCTATTTTAAATTAGGCCTTTGTTGTTATATTTTAAATAAGTAGTTTTTTATGATAACACAACGAAAGGTTAATGTTCTTTCCAATTATTTCATCTTTACGGAGAGGAGGTGTTATGTTATGTAGATGTCACCTTGTTACTGACTTAGAAGCGCTTATCTCAAATACGTTCTTGTATTGTCTCAACGGTAAGTAAATGGGGTTGGATTTATTTGTACTTTAGTCGAATAGACATACCAGCATAATGAAATAAAGTTACAAAAAACGATTTCTCTTCGATTGAACTAATCCGGTGTACACTCCATAACTCCTTCAAATAATTTAATTACTCTTGAACACGTGAACTAAAAATATATTTTTCTCTTTTCAGTTAGAGTACTATTAATTGTTTGCTCTTTCCTCTTTTACTTTGATAAATTTGAAAATTTCTTTTTATTTCTATTCACTGCCTTTAGCGCACCTGTTATATCCACTACCCGTCGTAGTTTCTTTCTTTACCTCTAAGGGAAGGTTTTACAACACAGAAAAGGAAAACTTAACTCTAAGGATTATTAATTCTTATATTAGTTATTGTAAAATATAGTTATACTGAAAGTCATGCAATAAAAAAGAAACTTCTTTCGCTTTACCTTTAGTCTTACCTTGGCGACGTGGACTCTTGTATGGCATGACCGTTCCCCCTTTTTGAGTTCTATTGTAACGACGGTCTCATCGATAGTCGTATGTCATAGTGGAAACCAAATACAGACACTAATAAGTCTATAATTATCAGCATTAATTAATCACAATTAATTATTTGGTATCAACTCGTACAATAATTCAAGGAAAATTTATACTCACGCAATAATAATGTCAAGTAATACAGTCCCGTACTAATATAACACAGTAATCACTTCTCACAATACTTCGACAACCACTCGGTCCGCGCTAAGGAAATCGCTAAATGTGACTGACTGACAAAACCAGACTCTGTCCCTTTTATAGTAGCGCACGTGTTCCAGAATAGTTGTCCATGCTTACTGCGGCCTATAGCGTATTTCAAGTTTTCTCCAGAGCATTCTGAAATGTACTTGAGTGCAGCCTTGGCAGAAACAAGCATCTGCTTAAATAGCCGAGAAAAGTGTGGAATGACACTCTCCATTGTTCTAGAACCTTCAGTCGTTACAATATTTTGAATTAAGTTCAAACTTTCCATCCTACCCTCAGTGTGTTTCATGTTTTGCCTCACACTCTCCAATCTGGTGTGTGTGGTTAATGCCTACTAGGATAATACACACCTAGCCATGAAGGTAGTCTTAAGAGAGAAGCTCTTGCTGAAGAAGTTGCTCTTGGTAAAGCTTTTTGAAAAAGTTAACTATACTCAAGAGCGTCAAAGTAAGAGCCGACCGGCCCGTTGATGGCGGAAAGCAAGCTGGGTATAAGAAGCCTGTTACGGGAAAACAAACGTAGGCAGTAATTAATTAGTGTCGACGATTGTAACAAATTATTAGCTTTACTGTAATTTGTAATAAACTATTAAGGTTTTGCTTGTGTTACAGAATACACTCAGGTGGCTAATGTGGGATGTGAACAAGCTTTCCCATAATGCTTCCCTTAATTACTGCATTAGGTGAATCCAGCATCTAAATGTAACTAAATTATGCCTCTCAAGGAAGTAGTAGACTCTATTAATAAACACATATATCCATTACCGTATACAGTATGATAACATGATTTATGTAAGTGTATAATATTTCTGTATGATGTGTTAAATGTATTGTTCTTTGTGAATAAATATATAAAAGTAAATATATAACTGTATCGAGTTTTGTTATTTGAATCCAAGGAAAAACATAGTTTTTAAGGATAAGATTTTAGAGCAGATAACACACTTTGACTTTCTTGGTTGAGGCATAAGTTATGAACGTTATTATAATAAAAACAAAGAAATAAATAAGTAACAGATGATGTGTGGTACAAATAATAGCTTAACAGTGTCAAGGATATAATTGGCTACACAAGTACTATAAATAAACCCTAATAGTAATAACAGTGAAAGAACTTAATACATAATACACTGACAAAGTGTTGAACTTGGACAAAATTTGAAAAATGTCAAAATATCGCCTGTTGTAAACTGTAAAAAAACAACAGAAACTTCAGCAGTAGTGACCTCAATACTACCACTCCCTTTGTTTTTTATATAAAACAGAAAATCGTATGAGTTGTAGCAGAGTGCAGACGTCTTATAAATACTTGATTTAGAATTTTATAGATTTTGTTTAAACGTACTCTTATATATTTTGGTTACATTTTTATACACTACATATGGGTTGTGTTGCATAAATCCTTTTCATCTGATAACTGACAAGACTTTTTAATTTAGCTAAAATTTATATCTTCAGTTTTGCCTTGCTGCCTACAAAAAAATGCATCTAAAACCGGAAACTAGATACATATTTTGGTTAAAATTCTTTCTAGTTCAATAACTGAATTGGGTTTTTACAAAGCTATCAAAATGCTATCAGTTTTAACATTTCCAGAACTGAACACTACATTTTGATTTCAGTATAGAATCCACTGTAATTACATGTTGGCATTAAATTTTGCAATTTTTAAAAAATATTTTCTTTTAACTTCAACCTTTTGTAGGGTTCATTCCTAAAACACATAGATGTATGGAGTGAAAGTATGAACAGACATTTTAAGTTTTACGAAATTTTTTTGTTGCGTTTGCAAATTATATTGAAACATAAACTAAGTAGACAGACAGACATACAATTGGCAAAAGGTTGAGTTAGAAGTGAGAACTTTTTCGTATCGTTAGATTATTGCACGTCCTCGAAAAGTATTTAAAATACAAAAAGTGATTAAAATTATGAAAAATTATGCACAAATATTTGAAAACAAAATGGATTTTTTACACCACAATGAAGTACAGGTAGTGTATCGATATCGCTACATCAGAGAACACTATAATATTACACCATGTTTATAGTAACCCTCATGTTCTTCACTTCTCGAGCACTGAATGAGAGGAAGCAGTGAGTTAGTTTCCAGTCTGAAATCCGTGCTTCATATCGCTAAATTACCTTTATTTCCCTCAACCTAGTGTATTGAACACGATGAGTCAACGTGACTCAATGCATTTGAAACAGATCCAAAGGCAAGATAGTCAAAATCCCTGACCGGTATAATACCAGTGAGTAGGAGACGACACCCACCGCTTTCCATACGTCTGGTTGAATAATAATTAAAGTACAATTGGCTCACTATTTCTACGCAATGGTTAACAATGTTAACTATATTTATGTGTTCCTTAAAAATACTTTTCATAGTGAGATAATGAACCCATTATTTTAAAATTTTATTATCTATTCTAAACGCCTTTAAATGTCAAAACTTGCGATTAAGATTGATTATTTAACTTGCTATTGTAGATGGTAAACTAAAAAGATACTTTAATTGTATTTTTTAAAGAAATGATTAACAATGGAATCAGTAAATAGGCATTAGTTATATTTTAATTATTATTTACTGCTCAGTGAGGCCGTGGTCTACTACTTGTGTGCAGGACAGACGATACGGCCACCATTAGACGATACGGCCATCTTCATTGTTATAAATAACTGGCACGGTGTCAGCCATTTACCCCAGTTCTGAGGTAGAGACTATGTACCTCTTCCCTGAGAAGGCCTACTTAACTAACTTTTATAAATAGGATTTGCATGTGCTTTCGTGCCATTCAGATAGCACTTGCTGCTGATTGCTTGATGCTGTCTTCAGCTTAGATCGTGCTAATTTGGATAGTTACCTGGTGTGATGTTACCTATGTGGGATGCGGTATTGCAACTGTCACAGAAACTAGGATGCAAAAATTGTCACGGTTCGGAATACTGTGTGGTACAATTATTAACGTTTTGAAAAGCACATGAAATGGGAATAAGCAAAATTGTAATAACTACAGGGGGATTAGTGTAACTAGTTCAATAGGAAGGCTGTATGGTCGAATCGTAACAAACAGAATTGTAGCAGAAATTGGTAATGTGGAAGAACAGAGTGGATTTAGAGCGGGAAGATCCTGTGTCGACAACATATTTTCGTTGCGATAAATAATTGAGAAAGGAACGGAAAGGAATTCAGAAACGCATTTGGTATTTATAGACCTCGAAAAGGCTTATGAGAATATCCCACTAGTCAAAAATTATTTGAAACTTTAGAAAATACTGGAATTAACACCATATACGTAGGAAGTGTATATAACATCTACAAAAACGTTCAAGCCAGAGTGAAAATAGGACGAGAATTATCCGTGTCGTTTAATATTAGTAAGAGACTGAAACAAGGATGTTGTTTGTCTCCCACTTTATTTAAAGTATATATACAAGGAGCATTATAGATATGGAGAAACAAGTGCAACAGAACTGGAATAGAATTAGAAGAGAAGTGTTTATACACTCTTTTATTCACAGATGATCAAGTGGTGATAGCCAATGGTGAAGAAGATACTTCTTATATGATGAGAAAACTAGTAGAAGAATACGATCGATGGGGATTAAAAATAAACTTCAAGAAACAGAGTACTTAGCCACAGGAAGTCGAACATCAGATCTTCAGTTAGCAGATAATACTTCCATCAAGAAGTGTGGAAAGTATAAATATTTAGGAAGTATATTTAGCGATGGTGGAATTTGTGATGAAGATATAAGACATCGATTAATTTTAGGAAAAAGCACCATACGCCAATTAAACTCACTTCTATGGTCCACCAAAATCGGACTACCGACAAAGATATATGATTTATATGATCTGTTGTCCATTGTTGAACTAATTACTACCTACGAGTCTGAATGTTGGTCAATCAACGAAAAGAACCGCAAGAAGATTGAAGCTGCAGTAATGGACTATCTTAGACAAGCTTCCAGAGTTTCTCGGCTGAAACGTGTAATAAATGACGTAATAAGGGAAAGAACAAATAGAAAATAACTATAATAGAAGATATAAAAAGGTAAGCAGCTTTCCTGTTATGGACACCTAATGAGAATGAGTGAAGAAAGAATACCTGTGAGTGTGTTCAAATACAGACATAGCAAAAGAAGAAAAAGAGGCAGATCTAGATTAAAATGGATAGGAGGAATCGAAATGAGTATAGAAGAGAAAATCTGAAGAATAGAAGATACACAGGATAAGTTGATATGGAAACTGAGATGCGGGATGCGGCAGTAGCTGTGGGATCCCCCCTCCAATATATATTGCAAGGTAACAGGTTATTCCCCACACCAGACTTGCAAAAAAGAATGCACAATTAGTGAAATTTTATACATTTATTGTTATTTCTTTTACACCCTTTTGTATTAAACTGTTGTTCGTTATGTGACATAAAATTAATTTCTTGTAGTTCAAACAATCTGCTTTGAAATATCTTTAAATAAATGTTTTCTTTATTTAAACAGTTCTGTAAATTTTTTAATTGTTCAAAGTCTTCTTTTTAAACAAAATTATATTTTAAATTAATGTTCTTAAACGTTATATTTTAAAGTTTTATAATTTTATAGCAATTTTAAATTTGGCTTCCCTGTTTGGTCGTCTTCTTTTTCCTCCCGGTCGACGATCTCGATCCGGCCTCCAGCGACCGCGTGTCTCGGTTCCACGTTCCAGCAACCGCCTCCAGGAACTGCCTTGCTCTAGGTCTCCGTATTCCAGCCGCCACGATCAGCAAACGATGCTCAGGAACGGTAGCCGACTATCTCGCACTCCGTGATGGTTTCCTGCTAACACTCGCTGCTAACACGACTCTACGGGCCCAAGGATTGTCTGAAATTGATGTTGCCTGGAATCGATGCCCACCGCGACCGTCTTCGGTGAGTACTGTATGACGTACTTTCAGAGAGAGAACTTTCAGGGAGAGAACTGAGAAAAGACTGACTACTACTTTTATAACACAGCTGAATGTATGCCGCCGCGCTGCCAAATGACGTCACCGCCGATATTCGCGTAGGCGTCTTTTCCATTTTCTCTCTTATATTCAGGAGCGCCCACGTGCTCGTCGACTTCCTTGTTCTTGAATCTTCTAGAACACACCTTTGTAACACATGAATATACTTCCATAAGTTTCTATTTGCTACCCACATTACACAACATTTCAGTTACATATTAAATTATATCTTCATAGTTCTACATTATCTTATTTTTAATTTATCCTACTAATTTTAATTGTTTTATTAATACTATTTATTTCCAAGCATTCTTCTATCGTAAATTTAAAGGAATGTAATTCGGGAGCTTAATTGAAACCAAAATAGGTCAAGTTTAATATTAACTTGTATAAAATAAAAGCAGGAATATCGTTATGTAATTAGAATTCCATAAAATTACTAAACAAATAATTTATAGCTAGTAAAATATAAAAGAATGTCATTTACTTCTATAAAATTGAATTGGTAATTAGGAAAACAGCTGATAATGAACAATGGGAAATGAGACCAAAATCTTACAGAATTTTCTATATGAAGAAACAAATATAGTTAGTTGATTGTTAAACGCCAAGCAGAACGGACGTGTCAGAGTATATTTAAAAAAACCAAATGAATTAAAATTTTAACTAACTCAAACCAAGAGGTATTATGGAATTATAAAGAAATAAAAAATATAGTAAATTAATGAATACGTTTAAAACAGTCATTGGAATAATAAAGCTAAATTAAACACCACTAAATCTATGTCACAACTCATGGACACGATTGAATAATAAATTTAACATCATACAACAAGCAACTGATTGGAAAGAACCATTCGACACTATACACCTATTACAGAACAAAATCCAGTGGAGGACTAAAACTAAACACTAAAACTTGTGGATATTCCAATAGCGGCATCACAGAAGAGGAATTAATCAACTGCTAGGTTTATTTAAAGGAAATATCGGAGTCTGATTTTCAGCGTAGAACAACTCACGAAGGCAGCCATCTTGTCATTTCGAGTCGAACGAAATCTAAACTGGAGGGGAAGGAGTGACGTCAGAACAGTCAGGTGGTTCGGATCTAAATTTTTCTATACACTATATTTTATTATTATTATCTGTTAATGAATAAGTTTTTATAATTGTAAGTATTGAATTCTCTCACTTGCCTTTCCTGACTATTTCGACAGTTCAAAGAATCCATGTTATATAATTTATTATATAATTATATAATTTAATTTGTTTAATTTTGGAATATGTAATAATCGACCTGAGATCCAGTCTCGACTCCGATTCGAATTAGTCGACGCAAGTCGAATAATTACTTTGATCATTATAAAAATAATTATTTTTCTAAAATATCGTTTTATTGATTATATAAGAACTAATTTAAAGTACATTAATTATCAACTTATAAACGAAAACTTCTGAAGGAAAGGAACGAACAGAAGAAGAAATAAAGATACTAAATTGTCCGCGGCATGCATTCGATTTGGCCACGACAATCTATTTAACGCGGAGAAACAAATATCTCTTCACCAAATCATACCTAATTATTAATTATTATTTTTATTAATTGAACACTGATCATAAAACAATAAAAACAAATAAAGTTATTAAATAATTAAATTCAAATTAAAAAAGTGAACAAATAATCAACAATCATAATTTGTAAATAAATTGGTTTATTACACTGATAAAAAAGGATAATGCTTGGTTATCTGTATGAATTTCAAAGTGTGTGCCGCATAGATATTATCGAAAATTATTCAAAGCATAGATAACCGCCAATATTTCTTTTTCTGATGTAAAATAGTTTTTCTCGGCTCCTTTAAGGGTACGGTTTACATACGAGATTACACGATGTTCTCCCGTAGTGTCCCGCTGATACAACACAGCGCCGATAGCACTATCACTCGCTTCAGTTTGCAACACATAAGTACCTTCGTGATTCGGATGAAACAAGTGTAAATTATTTTTAAACAGATTCGTAATCTTCTCAAACGCGACTTGATGCTTATCTTCTCACATCCATTTATGCCCCTCTTTTGAGTAACTCTAATACAGGTGTTAATGTTTTGGAATAATTCGGCGAAAACCTGCGATGGTACCCAGTAAACCCAAGGAAAGCTCTAACATCTTTTACCTTGTTAGGTGTTACCTTGTTAGGGAATTTCACAATACTGTCAATTTTCGCTGGATCTGTGCTAATACCGTCAGCATTTATGATATGCCCCAAGAATTTAATTTCTGATTTAATGAATTCACACTTCGATTGTTTCAAAACAAGATTATCCTTACAGAGCTTATCCAACACTATGACGTGGTGTTCTAAGTGTTCCTCGAACGATTTAGACACGACTAGGATGTCGTCCACGAAAATGCTGACAAATTCCTCTACTTCGGGGCCCAGTGCTAGTTCTAAACATTTAATAATTGCCGCTAGACTTCTCACGAGTCCAAAAGGTACTACTTTAATTTGGAAGCTTTGGTTGTGTAGCAGAATGCAGTATATTTCCGACTTTCCTCGTCCAAAGGAATCTGCCAGACACTGCTGGTTATGTCGAGCCTTGTCATGTACTGAACACCTTGGCACTTAACAAATAAGCTATCCGCATTTGGAGCACAGTCATATATCTTTTTGGTGATACTATTTAATTTCTCATATCAGTGCATAGCCGGATATCTCCCGTTTTATTTTTCACTACAACAAAAGGTTTGAGGAAATCGCTTTCCGAACGTCCAATAATCTGATTCTTTAACATCTGCTGTATTTCAGCATCGACTTGCTGTTGGTAGACCTACGCCTTATGGATGGGGTAAGTACGGCGTATGAATTTAGATTCTTCCGTCACTTCAATCTTATGTGCATACAAATTTGAGACTATTGGTTGCTCGCAAAATACATGAGAATGTCTCCTTATTAAATTATTTAATTCAATTTTTTGCTGCGGATATGAAACGATTATCTATGTCACTGGTGTGGTCAGTTTTCATCGTTATATCTGGCTGCCTAATCTCAATTGGATTATAAGTAGGTAGCCTACCTGTGTTTACTTCGTTATTGATCAATTATACTTGATATTTACGGCCGTCCATAATCCACTGCATACAACTCTTAGCCAAATCGAATAGAGACTGACATTTCGTTAGAAAATCGACTCCAAGTACAACATTACATACTAGTTTATTATTATTACTGGAATATTCACTTCTAGTTCATCGTATTTTAATGTGATATATACTTGCCCAGTGGCTACTGTTTTATTTTTACACGCAGTCTGAATTTGTAATTTATTCGTTACTAATATTGTCGTGTTTTTAAAATATTTATTATTTTTTTTTAATAAAATTTTTACTGATAGCTGATACCTCTGCTCCTGTGTCAATTAAAATGTGTATTTTAACGTTGTTTATGTATGCATCCAGTGTAGGACATGCAGCTCTACGTTCTATTTTTTTAGAGTGGTCTGTGTCGATTTCTAATAACGCTTCCCGCAAATCACACGGGTAGATACCACTAATTTTGTAACAAGCATCCTCACAATCGACCATGTTATTACTATTTCTAGTGCTACGACTTATAGTGATTTTACTGTATTTATCCAAAACCGTGCTAGTGCTATAGTGATGTTTATGGATTACTGCTTTTGGCTGCTTTTTTAGGCACGCCGCTCCCACGTGACCTTTTACACGTTTTTTGGATCAGCATCTACAGATTCTGATACTGTATGTAAGTACTTATTATTATTCTCTGTTTGTTTAACTGTGTTAATTGATTGAATTTTCTTTAGGTTTCCCTGTGAATTTATTCTTATCATTCCCAGAGGCTTTATCTTTATTAAATGGTGTACCCTGTTTATATGATGGTTTACTTGTGTCGTATGTGTAGTGAGCTTTTGCTGCGGGCATTACATCCTCCCATTGTGACAACATTTTTAACAGTGCCTCTAATTTATTTATCCCACGTGTTAATATGGCTGTACGAATGTTCATATCAAAATAGTAGCTTAATTTATGTACTAATTCCGTCTCTGATGGCTCCGGTCTAAGGTGTTTAACTTTAGAGATTTCTTTTATTACGTACTGCTCACGTGTGAGTTTTCCGGGAGTAAATTTGCCAAACTCCAGCCTATCTCGGTCTTTGCGTTGCACGTGCTCATTCCAGTGCCGATTCTCGAAGCATTTGTTGAACTCGTCGTATGTTTTAATATTGTCCCGGACTATGGAGTACCACAGTGCTGCCGAACCGCTCAGCTTACGTGTCACCCATTCAATTGTAACTGAGTCATTCCATTAATCACCCACCGAGTCCATACCACGTTCGCAATCCCGTATAAATTGAATTGGATTTCCGTCTCCACAAAATTTCGGTTGGTTATTTGGATCTTCATTGTGTCTGTAGAAACATACGGTGGGGTTTACACGCCCTGCGACATCCCTTTCCACCTGATAAATTTGTTCGTATATCTTATGTTCTAATTCTGACATTTGTTGGTTTATTAACATGGCATTCGCTTTAATACGGTCTTGACATTCTGTAATAGTGTTTTGTTGTGTTGTAAATCGCGTGTCCACATGTTCATGTAATTTCCCAATGTTCGATAGCATTTCTGTTCTTGCTTTTTCGATTTGAGCTTTACATAGCCCCATGTGCTCGTTAAGTGACTTATTGACCTTGGTATAGGTTTGGTATTGGTTTGTATTATAGCTTTAATTTCATTTTCCCGTTTTTTTATTTTCGGCTTCGCGTTTTTGCATTTCTGTTTTAATTTCATTACTCGTTTTAACTTATCTTGTTGATTCATCCTCTTCGTTCACTTCATAAAATATTATTATATATATAAACTTTCACATATGAACTTACTTTCTTTATCACTTCCCCAAACGTTTCGAGGTGATGTGCCTCTTCTTCAGTGGGAGTAAATACTGGATGTCATAGTCCATAAGCGTTATTCTGTAAAATGACATCCAGTATTTACTCCCACTGAGGAAGAGGCACATCACCTCGAAACGTTTGGGGAAGGGGTAATGAAAGTAAGTTCATATGTGAAAGTTTATATATATAATAATCGTTGTAACTTGTCCATTCTTACTTTTAATTAATTCTTGTAACATACGCATCATTTCAGCTTGTTCCACCATTTTTTTTTTTACTTACAAATTTGGTTATACAGTTCTTATTTATTCCGTGTAAAATAACTAGTTTTATTTACCACTAGCAGTTCCAACAATTAATTAATACTAATACTCACAGTCCTACACTAACACATATAATTAACTAAATGATAATTATCGCCCTAACTACACACACATAAAAATTAACTAAAATGTTCTTACTTGTCCCTAATTAATAAACATAAAATATACAGTTTTTATTCTAACACATAATTTCCAATAATTTTATCTTCAACTAAACTGCAATAAAATTTTATTTTACTTTATTGGGCTAACAATTCAATGCCTCATAGTTGCACGCACTATTTTCTGGCTAATTTTATTTTATTTGGCTTGCAATTTTCATGCCCCATAGATGCGAGCGCCATTTTCTGCAAGGTAACAGGTATTGCCCAGACCAGACTTGCAGAAAAGAATGCACAATTAGTGAAATTTTATACATTTATTGTTATTTCTTTGACACACTTTTGTATTAAAATGTTCTTCGCTTTTTGACATAAAACTAATTTCTTGTAGTTCAAAAAATCAGCTTCGAAGTATATTTAAATTAATGTTTTCTTGATTTAAACAGTTCTGTAAATTTTTTAATAGTTCAAAGTCTTCTTTTTAAACAAAATTATATTTTAAATTAATGTTCTTTTACGTTATATTTTAAAGTTTTATAAATTTATAAAAATTTTAAATTTGGCTTCACTGTTTGGTCGTCTGCTTTTTCCTCCCGGTCGACGATCTCGATCCGGCCTCCAGCGACCCCGTGTCTCGGTTCCACGTTCCAGCAACAGCCTCCAGGAACTGCCTTGCTCTAGGTCTCCGTATTCCAGCCGCCATGATCAGCAAACGATGCTCAGGAACGGTAGCCGAATATCTCGCACTCCGTGATGGTTTCCTGCAGACACTCGCTGCTAACACGACTCTACGGGACCAAGGATTGTCTGAAATTGATGTTGCCTGGAATCGATGTCCACCGCGACCGTCTTCGGTGAGTACTGTA
Source organism: Magicicada septendecula (assembly GCA_034769895.1). Lineage (NCBI taxonomy): Eukaryota > Metazoa > Arthropoda > Insecta > Hemiptera > Cicadidae > Magicicada > Magicicada septendecula. Next base: position 330,667,124 of record CM068375.1, read on the forward strand.
TGACGTATATTCAGAGAGAGAACTTTCAGGGAGAGAACTGAGAGAAGACTGGCTACTTCTTTTATAACACAGCTGAATATATGCCGCCGCGCTGCCGAGTGACGTCACCGTCGGTATGCGCGTATGCGTTTTCTCTATTTACTCTATTATATTCAGGAGTGCCCACGTTCTCGCCGACTTCCTTGTTCTTGAATCTTCTAGAACACATCTTTGTAACACATGAATATACTTCCATAAGTTTCTGTTTGCTACCCAAATTACACAACATTTCAGTTACATATTAAATTATATCTTCATAGTTATACATTGTCTTATTTTTAATTTAACCTACTAATTTTAATTGATTTACTAATACTATTTATTTCCAAGCATTCTTCTATCGTTCTGGACATTGATAATAGCTGATAATAATTATTCTCCACATTTACCTTTACTGATACAGCTTGTCACGTTGCTATATATATATATATATATATATATATATATATATATATATATATATATATATTATAACGATTCATAGTTGACCTATCAGATCGTTATATGAAAGTGACAAACTGTGCTAGTCTAGCGGCGTAAGCAAGAGAGAGATAGAATAATCACAGCCATCTCTGTCTAACCTCGCCACTACTACTACTGACGCGTGCACAGACATGAAATTTTCAACCAAATATATTGTAACTTACCGTGTGCGGCTTTTAGAAACAACGTCTCCATTATAAAGTTGACATGTTTTGGGACACTTGCCCCATCATCAGAACTTCTGATGATGGGAAAAGTGTCCCGAAATATGTCAACTTTATAATGACGACGTTGTTTCTAAAAGCCGCAGACGGTAAGTTGTAATATATTTGATTGAACAACACGTGGCTTGGTACTAAAAATTTGGGATTTATTCCTTTTAAACATGAAATTTTATTCGATTAATTTTATTTATTAAAACTGAAATATCTTCAAAACAAATAAATATACGGCAATTCTGAAACCTGCATAGTGTTCAGCAATTAACGCTCTATAAGTAGCCAAAATATCAACTAATATAATTAACATTTAAAGAAGTTATAAAGAAGAAGAACGCCAAGAGCTATAAATAGAGAATTAGGCTAGGTACGAATTAGGTATTTTCGCACACATACAGAGAAAGACCAAAGAAATAATATTCTGTGGTCAGATCTTTGAAAACACGTTTGCAAATACCTGTAATCAAACGATTTGCAAACAGCGGAAGTATGAAATTAGCTAGAAATTCTCTACCATCTCAAACTTGTTAAGAAGAGTTTGACCGACCTGTTCGATATTGTTTCAAATGGAAAACACATGATTTATTTGGAACAACCAATCACAACCCTGTATTAAGAGTAGACGCTAACCCAGAATGAGGGAATTGGTCACTCTTCGTTCGGGCATTAAATAAGTAAGACGTGTGTTAAATACAATCTCAATTGCACAAACAACGCAAAGTATTTAAATAAATAAACAGTTCGCGAAGTGGTCCGCAGTAGTAGAGGAATTAGTAAAATTCAATAAATAATCTCGCTGCGTAATAACTAATTATTTTATTATATAATTAATTAATACATAATTAATTTACAGTGAAGTGATCTGTACACCAGAGTAGCTACAGCACCTGTAATTGTCCAGGATCATCAGTCAACGTTATTGGTCAACGTCATTTCTTCTGAGGCGAACCATCAAAAGGAGTATCTCTACTGATTACTATCTACGGTCGACGCATCAATCAGATAACGAATATATTCGTTGATCAATGAAAATAAATAACACACTAAATAATTAAATCAATAAATATTTTCTAAAAAAGACACTATATAAATTCAAATTTTGTATTTAATTATTAAGATTACATATAAAGTAATGTAGGAGTGTTGAATGGAGAGTGAGGTGTAGTATTGAACGTGCAAATTATTGCAGACCCGTTCTTTAGGACTGGTTTGGGAGATATAAATTCCCTAATTAAACCAGATAAGAGCAATTGGTCGTTTGGACGTTTTAATCTTCACTTTTCAAGCACACTCAGTAAACAATAAAACTTAGGTTAGCAATAAATCATTAACTTAGCTTTTAAAGAAGTTAATACAATAACAGAATCGCTAATTAAACAAACTTCAACAAATTTTAACAGCTATTTGTAACGATTCCCCTTAAATTCCACACTCACTGAACGAATCCTGAGATACTGTGTCTCTATGCTTTGAGCTAAGCTGAATCCGTGTCATTTGTATCTGGGATTTGTTCTGGCGCCCAGGTAAAGTAAAAGGTCACGGGAAAGTAAGATTTGTTCTATCATTATATAGAGAAAAAAAAAATAGATAGACAAAAGGTCTTTATTATATATATATATATATATATATATATATATATATATATATATTGTACTGATATCGGTTTCCTCACCTTAAAACCCCACTGTTGGGTTTGTCAATTTGTTTTGAATTACTTTAATTATGTAAATCTCGGAGATATTTGGAGTTGTGGGATATATTGGTGTAATTAATTAATATTAACTTAGCTCTTTAAGAAATATCAGTGTTAGTGTGCCTAAAACTTAAACAACCTAATCGTTATTCTACAATTTCATCCAACCCTATTACACCTTGAAGAGAGTTATGTCTAAAATTGTATTTTTACGCTCCCTCTTTGGTGTCAGATAATTCCGCTATAAGCGCTGTAGTATCGGCTCAACGAAACTTATAGGTTATTTCGATGTTTATGTTAACCAATTATTCTATACTTATTCAGTTACTTTTTTGTTCTCAGCTCATTAAACCATACTCCAAATAACAAGATTTTACAAATATATAAAGATTCTTTATTTGTTTACTTAATTCACATTAAATAAGATATGTTCTAATTAACATATGCTTTGGCTATAGACTTCATGAATCGATTGTTGATTATTCTAATCCTTTATTTAAATTTAGTTATATAGTGTTTTTTGATTTGTAATTAATTTAATTCATGGTGTGAAGGTTCTTGTAACTGTGGGGAAGATTAAAAATACATAGATAAGAATGCAAGATTTACAAAATTGAAGTGTTGTGTAGTTAGTATGATTATTATAATATAATTTACCAGACTCGAACGAAGCAAATCGTGTAGGCGGTTGATCGCTAAATTTACTGTTCTGGACGATTATGCAGTACGGTTTTCTTTCTTCGGTTTAATAAAAGTAATTCTTGTCCTGTCCACTTCGGAATACAGCTTACTGGATTGATTTACAGCCCCATTGATGTTTCATCTGCAACGCCAGGATCCAAATAAGTTCTTCTTTCGGTTGAAGCAATTAGTGTTGTTCCGTGTAATTGGAAGGTTATAATTTCTGGTGTAGTGACTATTATTAATTTTGTTACTGTTAATTCTTTCTATTGGATTAATATCTCATCAATTCCCTTCGGATATGGGACAGTTCAAGTTCTTTCTTGTAGACTTCAGTTATTTACTCTCTATTATGATTTCATATTGTAGTGTTATTTGGTTAATCTGTATTGGTGATAGACGTAAATATTGTCATTAGAATTTTGTATTTTTATAATCGTATCTGGTAATTTCGAATATTACGATTAAAATAGATTATTCTTGGGTTTTTTAATCTCATCACATTTAGTTCATCAAAGCAATTCTTGTCAAAATCAACAACTTCTTCTCCTTTTTGTCGTCCCTAGCAACACACAATTCCTTCCTCCCACATGTTTTAAATATATAGTGTTTATTTCATATATTTTTTGTCTATTCTTTATCAATTTGCTATCCTATCGGAATGTAACTTTACCGATAGTTGGTTTATTATTTTCTACACATATTCTGCTGGTTTTTTTTATATAAGCCGGTTTTTTTCCTTTTTTATATTTAATCCACTTTCGATATTACATGTTATTAATCGATATCATGGCACTATGGTATTATCATAATTTGTATAAATTTTATTATATATCATTATTAATTTAATGTTTTTTCTAGCTCTTCAAATCGTACTTATTAATTATTATTAATTGATGTACCTAACCTTTATGTTATGAGTGTTTATATACCGGTTTTGGCTGTTAGGCCTTTTATTGTAATCTGATCTACCTGTGTTTATAACTGTTAAACATCTATAGCCCCTTTTACATAAATTCCTACATACAATCAAATCTTAACTATTAACATTTATATAAACAATTATTTTTCTATATCTAATAACAATTTTATCTCGATCTATTGATCACATATAATAAAATTCAAATCTATGAACATTGATTAGCTGCTTCACACTTCATTCTATAACAGTCATTGAATAATACAACTTGTTTCATTATCTTTCATTAACTCAACACATATTTGGTATAACATAACATAAACTTTATCATAACATTTGTTGTCATAAAATAATACTTCTTAACTCAAAATTCTTATTTGTTATTACTATAAATTAAATCATTGTTTCATTTTTTTTTTTTTTTGCTTTTCATTAAACATATATCATCAGCTATTATTTAACTTACAGGTTCGTTTATTCTTGTTAGCACTACCTTGCATCCTTATTTAATTTTATCTATGATTATCATTCTAATTATTGGATCTTTGTTCTATTATGGGGTTAAACATTGACTTATTTATTATTCGGTGAACCTTATTTTTGTGTAACATGAATGCTGGCATTTCTGTTGCGTTACAATATATATATATATATATATATATATTGATATTTATATATATTGATTTCATTATAAAAATGTATATAATATAAATACTGTAAACAAAATAAAAAATAAAATCAAATATAAAATAAAAACTGAAGAATTAAGAGTTAATCAAAGTAATCAAAACAAAAATATAAAAACAATAAAAAATGGGCCACGTTCACATACATAAATAATAAAATGACAAAGCTAACAAAATAGTTTAAAAACACAGACATTAAAATATCATTTGGAAAAGACTACAAAGGCGAACTAAACCCGATGAATATCTAGCAGAATCTAACGGATATGGCAGAACAATAGGCAGTAAAATACTACACAAAACACAAAACAAACAACAGACCAAGACAGAAAACAACAAATTCATAACACTAACATACATCAACAAACAAACTGAAAAAATATCCCACAAATTCAAAAAAGCCGGATACTGAATCGCTTACAAAACTACTAACAGAACAGAACACACACTATCAAAACACACACACAAAACACAAAACAAATTCGATCTACCGGTGTTTACAAACTAAATTGCTCAGATTTCAACAAATTCTACATAGGCCGGACAGGACGTAGCTTCAAACAGAGATACATTGAACACACAAAGGCACTCCACTCCACTACAGAATCCACCTTTGCAAACCACCTCATCGAGGCAAACCACACATACAAAAACATCGACAATAACATGAACATTCTACACGTACACACAAAAGGCCGAAAACTAGACACTCTAGAACAATTGGAAATATACAAACACACGAAAACAAATAAAAACGACATCCTAAACGGGCAGACACAATTGAAATCGCACGCATTATTCGAACACATCTCACCCCACATAAACAACATTGATCTTTTGAAATTCGATTCCGTCGCCCACACCAGGACGGACAGCGATACCAGCGGCAACCTCTGAAGAAGCCTTTCAAAGGTGAAAACCGGTTCAGTTTGTAAGGTAAAACTTTATGTTTTTACTTATAAAAAACTTTGTGTTCCGAGTCGTTAACATAATAGTTGTATTTAGTTAAGTAACGGACACGTCATGGACAACGAAATCCAAGAGTATAAAATTTGTTTAAATCTGAAGGATGTAACTGATAAGTTCTTGTCACATTTCGGTAGTTCATAAGAAATTACTGAAACGTATCCAGGCGATCTTCTTGAAACGTAAGTAAATTGTAATGGATATTCAATATATTATTAACTTCATTTTAAATATATTTTACTTACATTTTATGCTAGTTAAAGGGTTGTCATTTGATCACATTTGTTTAACTCTTCACACTGAATCTTAGCTGTGTTAGACAGTTTGTTCTAGTCTTTACTTTTATTATCTTGTGTAAAAACTACCACAGTTTATTACTAGTCAAAAAATTAGGGTTATTTAAATTATCAATTTTGACGGATATTTATGACAATCTAAGTTATTTCAATACCGGATTGCAGTCAAATATTTAGAATCTGTAACTATTATTTTTTATTCTTGTTTTTGAAATAATTTTATCATTCAATGATTCGAAATTTTGTTGACAACTAATTTTTTTCTCTTGCTTTCTGTAAACATGGTATGGTTTAGTTGTTATATAGGTCTGTTCTGTAGCTATTGTCTATATAAATTTAAATTTAATTTTAATTTTACAAAAGAATAATAGGACTAAATAACTGAAAAGATTTGATCTGACTTATTTTAATTGTGATTCAACAAAAGACATTCAATATTAGTTTATTTCCGTCTATTCTATTGTCACTCAAAGTAAACTGTATATTTTAAAACATGGCTGTCCTTGGCTAATGTTATTTTATCCTAACACTTCAGTATTCACAAAGTTTATATTTCTTTCATATGTAACAACTTTGTTTTTATATCAAGAGATATATTGCCTTATTTTTTAAAAACTTATAAGAAATTACATAAGTTGTATAAAATTATTAAATGTAACATTAATTCGTGTTATAAAAATAATTGTTTTTAATCTTTTAATTAAACAGCCTTTCACAATAATACAGAATAGTTACTTTATAATCCGTCAGTTAAAACATGAAATCACTACCTAAATATTAAAGAATATTTATGTTTCTGTATTTAAAAAAAAACACATTAAGTAAAACATTTTAATGTCCCTAAAAATAGAAGGAATAAAAGTGAAATGAAAGACTGATATAAAAAATTAACAAAACACAGCTTGAAAAAGTAAATGGTGAAAGGATATAACGGAAAGGGGGACAGCTGCCAGACAACAAACAAATCCTCATTATTAAAAACTGTAAGTACTGTAGAACAGAACATATACTTATGAATCTTAAATTAGCAAAAAAGTTTACTTAAACTTTGCATGTATCCATGCCACAGTTATTTGAAGGATATATTTTCATGATTATAATGATATTTAACACGAAACAAAAATAAACTGTGCTGTTAGCTACTAAGCTACAGAAACCGCTCAGTGTTTTGAATAAAATATATTCTTTTTAGATAAACTAAACTTAGTGGATTATAATTTTTTGAAAATTGTAAGTAAGGTACTGTACGTATGATTTTTAACGTTCATCAAGGAGCACCTCGATGACAAACGACATACACTTAACTTCAGATTTAAAAATCACAGTTAATTTTGCTTTACATTATAAACAAAGTAATTTACAATTAGAACACTTCTTCTTTACATGGTAGTATAAAGAAGCAATCGCATATTCTAAAAATGAAAAATGTAGTGTGGGTAAAGATATTGGGACAGCTATAAATTTGGGCATGTCTATTTAATGACCATATAATTCCTTTGACAATATATTATATCACAGTCACTACTAAATTAATCATAATATCTAGTGGCTAACAATAACGGCATACTCTGAATTATAAAGTAAAGTTCATCTGACTGATCATAGGTACCTTCTGGCCTAAACCGTTCCCCAGCAATTGGTGCCTGGGCTTAGCGACCAACTCTGTCCGCATCCAAACAGCAGTGTGTGATCAAGACCCTTTCAGAGGATTCAGGAATTTCACCGGCCAGTGCCAGCTACAAGCCTTCAACATAATCAACAGTTCAAGTAAGAGATATTGGTAACTCTTCTTCTTCTTCTTCTTCTTCTTCTTCTTCTTCTTCTTCTTCTTCTTCTTCTTCTTCTTCTTCTTCTTCTTCTTCTTCTTCTTCTTCTTCTTCTTCTTCTTCTTCTTCTTCTTCTTCTTCTTCTTCTTCTTCTTCTTCTTCCTCTTCCTCTTCCTCTTCCTCTTCCTCTTCCTCTTCCTCTTCCTCTTCCTCTTCCTCTTCCTCTTCCTCTTCCTCTTCCTCTTCCTCTTCCTCTTCCTCTTCCTCTTCCTCTTCCTCTTCCTCTTCCTCTCCTTCTCCTTCTCCTTCTCCTTCTCCTTCTCCTTCTCCTTCTCCTTCTCCTTCTCCTTCTCCTTCTCCTTCTCCTTCTCCTTCTCCTGCTCCTGCTCGTGCTCCTGCTCCTGCTCCTCCTCCTCCTCCTCCTCCTCCTCCTCCTCCTCCTCATCCTCCTCCTCCTCTTTCTTCTCCTCCTCCTCCTCCTCCTCCTCCTCCTTCTTCGTCGTCGTCGTCTTCTTCTTCTTCTTCTTCTTCTTCTTCTTCTTCTTCTTCTTCTTCTTCTTCTTCTTCTTCTTCTTCTTCTCTTCTTCTGCCTCTTCTTCTCCTCCTGCTCATCCTCTTTCTTCTTCTTCTTCTTTGATTCATTTTTCTGCTCCTTGTTTTAATGATTTGGTTTGCATCCAAAGCATCTTGTAATTTAAAATTTGTTTGGGAAAAAATATCCTGTTCTTTTATGCGTATGTAATTCATAAACATTGATTTCCACTTCCCTATTCTAGCAGCGATTATACCAATTCTCTTCTATCAATATAATTTCTAAAACCCGTTTGTCTTCGCACGCCCATTTGCATATCCGAAAATCGCATAGTCTTAGCTTGCGATTTATTTATAATCTTTATAACTCACTTTCTTCTTTTTCGTGTTTCCCTCCCAAGGATAAGACTGTTTCATCCGTTATGACTCGTTAATCGACCCACCTTCTTTTTAGCTTGTCAGTAATTTCCTTTTTCCCTGAGTACACAGGTTAGAACTATTTTAGGAGGCCCATTCTTGTAGTCATTTCACTCTTTTTTATATTTTTCGATTTTTTTTTATTAAAGTTACAAATGTTGTCCTTGATGCCTTGTTTTAAAGTCTGTTCCTTCTCGCTACCCCAGTACTCACCTTAGAGATCTCATCACATCCGACTGGACTGTACTAAAAATTCTAATATTCAGAGTCCATGTTCAATTTCTATATAAAATTCAGCCATACCTTTATGGGAATTGAATATTTTACCATTTCTTGCCTCAGCCTGAAGTGATTTTTTTCATGATTTGGCACATGAGGTTAACTTAAGCAGTTTTTCATGATCCACTTTCCCGCTGTAGAGTACTTTACAGTGGAGGAATCTAAACGTATTGACTTATTTTGTTATTTTGATTTATAGTACAAACACACTATAAAGGATAACAATCTTTGAGTTCCAAGGCATTCGTTTTCGCTTCCAATATCTGAAGATTATAGAGTTTTGTTGTTTTGTCTAATTAATATAAAGTATTAGTAAATTAGTTTTCCAAGTACTACCCATATACACACGTCAAAAAGTTACCATAATATTATATCTTTTGTTTTTTGAATTGTTAGAATTTGATTGAAACCAAAACTTGGAGGAATGTGATTTCCGGTGTAAAAACATTGTTCCTTCAGATTCTGTAGCTATCCATGTTTCCGACTCGTAAAAAACTACAGGAACAAGTATTGTAAAATAGTTACTGCCTTATTATTATAGCTTTATAATATTAATTATTTATTATCTTTGATGCTGAGAACATATCTTTTGCTAATAATAATTTTGTTTACATCCTTGCCATATATGACGTCACAGCGAAGTCGCTGAAAGTAAAAGATTTACTCCAGCGAATTATCTTTCAGAATTATAAGCAGAAGTCTTAAGTAATTTTAATTCTAGTTATTAGAGTGTTCCAGTATAGAGAACAGAGCACAAAACACACGTGTAGCCCATGCAAATAACCTGTTTATCATTGCAGTACAACATAATTTTTGTGTAATTCTATGATTACTCGCCGACGTCACTGCAAACATGACCCTGAAGATGGACGTACTACATCATTTATCCTATGTAATCTACAAACCTAAACAAGTCATTTATAGAAATCAAAACAAATTTTAGGAATGGTTCTTCTAATTTATATAATAAAAAAGTTTACAAATTACTAAGTGTCTGTTACCTTTCCTTTTATCTTCCACCTTAGTGAATTTAAAATTATATATTACAGAAATGTCTTTAAGATTAACTGCCCATTTTGAAAATTAAATCATACCTCACACAGACTGCTAGGTTTTGTTTAGTAATTGGTTGCGCAAACTTTATGTGGACCACTCCTTTGCTTGACAAAGTGTAAAATATTCAAGGAAACTCGAAATCAATAGACAATTCGAATAATAAAATAATGTTTCCCAATGCTAATGAAATTATATTTGATATTTTGGAGTAAAAGCATATTTTCATCTATTATCTACAACAGTACATTGATATGAATCAACAAAAGTGTCACATAGGCCTATATTGCTTTGAATCAGATTTATAATTACTCACGTACTCTGCATATCCGTCGATCCCAAGACCTGTCCATATGTGTCACCGTACACTCGTCTAAACCTTATTGATTATAATTTGGCAATGGAAACTTTGTCAAAAAAAAAACTGAAATATTTACTTATTCTGGCACAATATAAGAAACACCTTCTCTTTGTGTTATTTAACACCTTCTCTTATATATTTTTTAAATTTTAGTTCACTTTTTTTCACAATGACGCGTACTTTTAGTTTTATTTAGAAACAAACTACATAACAAAACACACAACAAAAGTGCCATCAAATTACAAGAGGGCTGGCTGAAAACATGCGTTGCTCCGTTTGTATCAAGCGTTAGGTGTATCAAATGTCATAACTATCAATAAAAAAAAACAGAAAAATAAGAAGATTAACTATATTTGCGCTTAAAAGACAAACAATAAAATCATGTTTTAAAACATATATTTGACCAGTACTGTGTTATAACTTATAGAATATATACAGGGTGTCCCGGGAGGAGAGGGAAATAATTTCAGAAATGGTTTTTTTATGTTAGAAGTACAATAACTTTGTTAAGTGATTGATAAATGCATAAAAGTTGAAAACAAAACTTGTAAAGAATTTCATTCTGAGAAAAATGGTGTAAATAAATAAATAAAAATCAACAAAAAATTCCAATTTTGGTTAAAAACAATACAATACGTTTTTGGGGAAAGATTTTTCTGTTTTACGTCGGATATCATGAAAGTTATGGAAGATACAGTTCTGCGACCTGTTTTATTCGATTTTCAGGTCAAAAACCATAAGGAACAACAGAATTTGCCTCTTAATTTACCTTCCCAGAATTTCAGAAAGTATTCATTTACCGAAACCCGGGCGAAATCTTTCGCTAGCCGTAACTCGCTTACAAAGCGTTTCCGGACATATGTCTATATAAACTTTTTTTTCTTCTTTTACACTATAGAACCATTTCTCAAATTATTTCCGTCTCCTCCCGGGACACCCAGTATATTGAATATAACAACAAACTACGAAACAAAAAGGATATTAGTCTCATATATTTACAAAATTGAGACTTGGACGTTGTAATAAAACAAAATTTATGATGAATGTTTAAAATAAAGCTCCACGTTGGAAAAGCCAATTTGTAATAAAACATTGTTTATCACATAAAATTTATGTTGATAAAATTTTTTAAGTTATTAATTAATTTAAAAAATGTTTTAATAAAGTTTTATTTTTTATTTTATTTTTTATTAATTAATTATTTTTTTATTATTGTTATTGTTTAATTAATAAAACTATGAATTATTAATTGTGTATTACTTCGTAACGAAATATTTGTTTCACCGTGTTAATCCGATTATGTCAAGCTGGGTCGAATTGTATTCTCTTCTAGCTCAGCTCTTTTCTTCTTCTTCTTCTTGATTTCTTTCATTTAATACTTAATAATAATTAAATGAGGAATGAAATAAACTAATTTTAATAACTCAAATAATCATGAAAACGTGTATTTAGAAACAATTCTGATGTTTATTTTAAAAGCGGTGCGACAATCGTTACGCACATCGACTATGGCTGCGGCTAAAACTCAACTCACAGGTCGATTGTGTCAACTAGACAAATACATGAAATTGCAAGATTAATTTATAAAGTTCTTTGAACTGTCGAAATGGTCAGGGAAGGCCAAGTCACAAGATACAGTACTTACAATTACTTAAAACTTAAATATTATTACGTAAAAGTAACATATCTCTGAAAATAATGTCATTTAATAAAGACATTTTTCAACCATTCAGCAGTGTATGACGTCACGTCGTCGTTGATTCAAAGTGGCTGTGTACGGCTCGCTATGCAAACTGGAAACATGGCGGCCTTCGACTTCGGATTTTCGCTAACCACGCCGACTCCTAAGTTTTCTTTCTCCCTCAAATATAATTGTGGATATCTTCCTCTGCAATGATGTAGTCCCTCTGGATACTTGGATGTAGTGTTCTCTTCTACTCGGTGAGGTAGTTTGGTGCAGGATTATTGGTGTCGTATTCAGTGTTCAAATCTGGTTCAGTTCGTTATTCCATGAAATTGGTGTTAATTTAATAATTTCAAAATGGCGGATGATTCTTAGTGCATTGGTGTTAGATCGTATTATAACTTAAATTCGTCCTTCACTTCGTTATTGTTTAAGCTATTTTTTATTAATTTTCGGTTTATAACCTCTGTATTAATTTTTTATGTGGCACCTTCACTTTTTTCAAAAAATTTATATTTTTTGGATCTTCCTTCTGTACGTTCTCATCCGTTCAGGTTCCCATTTAACAATCAACTGCCAACTCAAATCGTCGTTTAATATAGTAATTTCTGAAATACCTTGGCATCTTGTCCCATTGTATGAAATCAGCTGTTCATTTTTGTCCAGATCTGATCTCATAGAAATATATGACATTTTTTTACTATTTTATTGCTATTACTTAATTATTTGTTAATGTTATGAAAATTTAAGTACCTAGCAATATTCCTGTCCTAATGTTACATAAATTAATATACAATATGACCTAATTTGGTTTCAAATAAGCTTAAAATTGACATTTTTTGACATTTGTTGACATTTTTCACATAAATAGAAATTAAATGGTTTACAAGGCGTTTTATGTTAACATTGTCCTTAAATAAGTTTACGTATTTCATCATTATTCTTTGTTGTTAACAATTTGTTGTTACAACACTCTTATACTTTACTCTTATGTAGATTAATTCACATTTTATTTCTACCGAGTCCCTGGTTAGGCATTATATTACACATTTCCAATAAAGTTAATTTTATCTTCTGATCATCACATTTACTATTTTGTATTTCTGTGATGATTATATCTAAATATCTTTATTTTAAATTGACTAATCTCTACTAAATTTATACAGTTTTATTTATTTTATCCTCTTTGATTGGATTATATGATAAAAGTTGATTTTGGCCTAAAATACGGTTTCGCTTTGACATTGGTTTTTTAACTATTTGGTTCCTTATTTAACACTATTAACACTCTTATACTTAATAATATTTGCAGTCCCTTTCTGTCTTTTACTACAATCCTTATATATTATATTTAAACACTCTTATAATTAATACATTTGCAGTCATTTGCTGTCTTTTATTACAATCCTTATATATTATATTTAAACACTCTTATAATTACTAATATTTGCAGTCATTTTCTGTCTTTTTCTCTTATGGTTTAATACTGTAAAACACTGTTTATTTTCTACACTAATGGTAGTCTTTAATGCTCATTATGTTTTATTACATTATTTCACTTTTTATTGTTTACTCTTAATAGTAGTCTTTGACTCTTTCTATCTAAACACTTTTATTACCTACTCTAATGGTAGTCTTTATTCTGATTATGTTTATCAGGGTATGTCACTTTCTATTCTCTACACTAATGGTAGTTTTTAATTCCTATTTACACTATGGTAGCTTTTACTCCTTCTAGCTAACATGCTATTCTTTATTCTTAAGTTATTTTTATATCTACTTTACAATCTTTACTTTTTTCGTAATATATCCTGTAAGTTGGGTTACGGGGGTTTAGGTTTTATCATTGTTTCAAATTAACTTAATTTGTACATTTCCTTCATGAGATTTTGGAAATAACCTTCCCTAATTCTGCACTCTTTGTATTAAGCTTGAAATAGTCTGTTCCTTATTTCTCCTTCTATGAGTATGTTTTTATTTTTGTATTTAGGTCCTCTGATGTCATTAGTTTAATAAGTTGCACATGATTATTTTTTCATTACTGCTCCATATCCTACTGGGTATACTGATGATGTGCTGGGGTTTTATATAGATGGTTTCTTTTATTTGGACCAAGGGGTTTTTTTGTTATAGAGTCTATTTTCAACATTTGATTGACTATAATGATCAGTTTATTTAATTCATTTTTAACCATTTAGTTATCACTCACTACTGATTATTTCTTCTTTTTTCTTTTTAATGTTGTATTAAGTTAAACTTAAGGTGAAAGTTCTGTTATGCTACAACGTAAGTCCTTTTAAAACAATCATTATGATTTATTATAGTTATAAGACATGTTTTTTGGGATATTGAGCCACTGTCTATTATTAACATTTCTTGGTACGGGACAGGTTTGAGTCGCGCATACAGCGGCCATCTTCAGTGAAGGGGGAACAAGGTAATACTGAAGACGCTAAAGGTAATAATTATTCGCTAAAAAATAAGTAACGACTGTGGCCATTTCATTGTTGAGTCTATGGTGTCTATATATTGTAAGAATATTTCTGGTATTATGCTTGATAATGGAGATCCCATTGCCAATCCTTCTTGTTGTTGATAAATGTTGCTATTGAATTCAAAGTAATTTCGTTTTAGTATTAGTTTGAGGCTATTTTTTATTTCCGTTATACATTGTGTTTCATGTTTAAAAAAAATAAATAAAAATACCCTTGTTTTCGTCCCTGTGTTTTACCAGGACAGCTTGTCGACATAAAATCACTCCTACACTTTCCTATTTCTGTGTACTTTCTTTTCGTTCCGATAATTTGTTTACGCGTTTCAATCGATTTGTCATCTTTTAGTGTTATGTCCTTGTTTATAAGGAAAATTGATAAAGTTCTAGGGAAAGACCAAGGAAAGAGCATTTGGATCCAATGGCTGAACAGGTGGATACAAATACTTCAAAGAGAAGGTAATCAACAAGAAATCTGGTATTCAATGTATATACACGCTTAGACATTTTTAGTTTGAAAATATAAAAATATCTTAATTTTGCTTCTATAAGATAAAAATTAAAATGAAATTTGATATAAATACTGCGTTAGAAACAACTTAATGAGAATATTCAATTATTAAAAATGTAATTAATTAAATTATTTCCAATTTGGTGATGAGTTGTCAACCTTAAAAGCGCTAATTGAAAATAATTATTCTATAGCGGTGTGCAACAGTGTTTATCTCTGTTTGTAAAAAGCGACCATATAACTTATTGTAAGTTATTTTTTTGAAATCAGATTCCAGGATGGACCGCGTCAAAAATGTCATGTATGACGATGTTTCATTCATATTACAATGAGTATTCTCAAGTCTAAGTAACAAAGACTTTGGCAAGTGAAATCAATTATGTAGTGTAGAAGTGGCGGTGGTTGGTCCGGTAAGTAGACCCTGCCCTGTAAGTGCTTTGCCGTACACTTTATTTGTGCGGTCTATCAACTCACTTACACCCGTGTGGAGTGCTAGTCTCCCATCGGGCGCCTCCCCAGGTGGCGGATAGGGGAATGCTCACCAGATATGGTGGGTACTGGGGAAATAAAATACCCGGGGCGGACCAAACTGGCACTGTTGCCTTGCAGTAAGATATTGGATTATCAAAGGCTAGAGGAAGAAAACCTTGATCAAAAATCACCTAGAAATTATGCGATGTATAAAACAAACGGATTAACTACCCCAGGTGGCAGACCAGGTACTCTGGAAAATCCACACTCCTTTATGGAGGTCGGCCCTATGGATTCTGGGGAGGGCCAACTTTCGCATATAAACCCATTTGAAAGGAGATCAACAATATCAAGATCACCACCAGAACACACGACTCAAGCAGGTACGCGCGGGATCGATAATACGACAGAAGTGGATAAAGAGAAAGCTGAATTGCAAAATAGATTACGTGAAATGGAAAAAACCGTGACTCAACTGAATAAGCAGCTACATAAGCTGACATAGGAAAATGAACAGCTTAAAAAATAATGATATTACAGGGTAAACTGCCTGAACACGATACTGGCACTAAAACTCCAGTTAGTTATCATACAGACGAAGAAGAACTAGAAAGAGAAACTGACTGGTTAGTCAAGCAAACCAAGAAACGCAGAAGAAAGCGAAAAGCTGAATCCTCTCCAGAGGCAGAAGCAGGAAACTTCCTCAACCTTAATAGGGAAGGGACTGCTGCTAATAAGGGCAACCCTAATAAGGATGAGGTAACTCAAGGAAGGTTAGGACTAGATAACTGTGGAAAAGGGAAAAAAACTACACCTCCTCCACCAATCCATGTAGTTGGGATAACCAAATATGCAGATATTAAATCACTGATGGCATCAGTTGCAGACAAGGAATACAAAATTGTGGCGATGAATAACAATATATGGAAAATCCTAACATTGAACTCGGACGCATATAGAGCATTGGCAAAAGAACTGAGTGAGGAAAATAAGCAGTGGTATACGTACGAGGACCAAAGCCGTAGGCCCACTAAGGTTATGGCTAGAGGTCTCCACCCAACGTGCGAAAACCAGGAGATCAAGGTTGATGTCCAGCAGAGGGGATTCAAAATAATTGATGCTGTGAACATCATTAAAAAAGAAAGGAAAAAGGATGAACAGGGGAAGGAGGAGATTAGTAGGGTAAGGCTTCCTCTGTTCATGCTCACGTTCGATCATGAGGAAAATGTAGATAATATATATAACATAAGATCAATTCTCAACATGAGGGTTAAAATCGAACCGCTTCGGAAAAACTCGGGCCTTATACCACAATGTAAAAAATGCCAAGGTTTCAACCATACGCAGAAATTTTGTCATCGGGAGCCTAGGTGTGTAAAATGCCTAGGCAAACACTATACTAGCGATTGCACGATAAATCATAACACGCCGCCCACTTGTGTTAACTGTCGGGAGCAATATCCTGCCAGCTACAGAGTATGTGAGGTGGCCAAGCAATTGCAGCAAATGAAGAATCAAATACGCCAAAACAATAAGCGAAAGACTAGTGGTGTCGGGAATATGGCTTCCGGGGAAAAAATCCCGTTATATCTGCCTACTGTGACTTCGAGGGGCAAACAAGCTCCTCTAGCAGTGAGAGGTAGGGATACAGGGACGAACAGCTATGCAAGAGCAGTGAAACAACAACAATTCAAGACCGCAGGAAACGCTGGGAAAATGGATCAAGTGCTCAGTGAGGTCATTGAAAGACTTGACGTCCTGAATAAGGCGATGGAAAAACAAAAAGATTCTACTGACAAAATTCTCGAGAAACTCGCTGAGCAACAGCAAATAAACAACAAATTGTCGAAAAAAATTGCGCAGGTGGGCGCACAAGTAACTGCTGCCCCTCTAAGCCAAAAACATGTATAACACCGTAAGAATTGCAACGTGGAATGCAAATGGACTTCTGCAACGGATAACGGAGCTTGAATTGTTTCTAAATATGGAAAGCATTGACATCTGCCTAATCTCGGAAAGCCACCTTACCAGAAATGCGATTGTTAATATAAGAGGATATAGCTGCTATCATGCGGCTCATCCAGTGGATAGAGCCAGAGGAGGCTCGGCCTTGTTGCTGAAAAGCACTATCAAATATTATAAAGACCTGAAAATAGAGGAGGACTCGTTTCAAGTGGCAACTGTCAAAGTGCAGCTGCTTGGTAAAGGAAACTTTAAAATTTCTGCAATATACTGCCCACCAAGGCAAAATCTGAAAAAAGAAGATTATGTTAAGTTATTCAAGATGCTGGGGAATCACTTCATTGTTGGAGGTGATTTTAACGCCTAAAACACCTTTTGGGGTTCTAGGTTATCGACCACCAAAGGCAGGGAACTATACAAAACTGGGATTGAAGTAAAACTTGATTTTCACTCAAGCGCTACCCCAACTTATTGGCCTGCAGCTGGCAACAAATTACCTGATTTGATTGACTTTTACGTTGTTAAAAGATTATCCAGCAGGTACATAGATGTTAAAAACTGTGAGGATCTCTCATCGGACCACTCACCGGTTGTCATGACAATAAATGATGAGGTTATTTCTCGATCATACCCGTGCCAGCTTTCGAGTAACAAGACGAATTGGACCCTATTCAGGCAACTGCTGGATGAAAGCATAGACCTTCATGTCCCTTTGAATGATATTTACCAGTTAGATGAAGAAGTCGAGAGATTTAATACTAATATTCAGTAAGCAGCATGGGAAAGCACTCCCCAGATCAACAGAAACTGAAACAGAGAATAATCTGCCCTCCTCCAGAGGTGAATGAACTTGTCAGGAAAAAGAGGAAGGCCAGGAAAACCTGGCAGCGAGTTCGCACACCAGAAAATAAAAGAGCCTTGAACTTGCTCTGTAATGAGCTGAAAGAACTGATAAAAAAGGTTAAAAATGAGGGGATTGGAAAATATTTAAGCAAGCTAACAGCTCAGAAGGATACAGACTATTCTCTTTGGAAGAGTACTAAAGGACTGAAAAGGCCGAAAACCCACCAGTCGCCCATCAGCCGGGAAGACGGGACATGGGCGAAAAGTGCGGCGGAGAAAGCCGTTCTCTTTGCCAGACACCTTGAGGAAATCTTCCAGCCGTTGCCTAGACAAACAGCAGAGGAAAACACTAACTTTGAGCCGAAAGTAGATAGGAAAAACATACAGAAAGTAACGCTACAGGAATTGAGAGAAGAAATTAAGAGCAATCTAAGCGCAAAAAAAGCCTCGGGTTTTGACCTGATAACAGGCCAAATACTGAAGGAACTGCCTGGAAAAGCCATGAGAAAACTACTCCATTTGATCAACGCTGCGTTCAGGCTGAAGTATGTGCCTAGAGTGTGGAAGGTGGCTGAGGTTATTATGATTCTAAAACCTGACAAAGCACCAACAGATAAAAAGTCCTACAGGCCAATCTCCCTGCTACCGGTGATCTCAAAACTATTTGAAAAACTGTTTTTGAAGAGATTAAAGCCTTTGTTAGAGGAAAGAACCCTGTTGCCGGATCATCAATTCGGATTCAGAGAAAAGCATTCTACTATTGATCAGGTACACAGAATCACCCATGTTATTGAAAAAGCTCTTGAAGGGAAAAACATCTGCTCAGCCGTCTTCCTGGATGTAGCGCAGGCTTTTGATAAGGTCTGGCATCATGGGCTTGAGTACAAGTTACATAGGGATCTCCCAGAGGAATTCTATCTGATACTAAAGTCTTACATCTCAGAAAGATACTTTAGGGTGAAGCATGAGGATGAATATTCAACTTTAAAGAAAATATCCGCGGGAGTTCCCCAAGGGAGCGTATTGGGTCCAATTTTGTATTTGTTATACACGAGAGATTTACCAAACAGTGAGGAAACAACCGTTGCGACTTTTGCGGATGATACTGCTGTTCTGGCGGTAGGTAATGATGCCGAGACAGCGGCCAATAAACTGCAAACTTCAATCGCAGAGGTATGGGATTGGACTCGACGCTGGAGGATCAAACTTAATGAAACGAAATCAATACACATCAATTTTATCAACAGGAAAATAAAAATACAAAAGATCTACATTAATGAACATGAAGTGCCATACTCTAACACTGCTAAGTATTTGGGTATGACTCTGGACGCAAAACTTAAATGGAAGGAGCATGTGAAAAAAAAGGAAGAGGAACTCAACATAAAATTCAGGAAATTGTACTGGCTGTTAGGGAGGAATTCACAACTAACAGTTGAAAACAAATTGCTGTTGTATAAACAAGTGCTGAGACCTGTGTGGACTTATGGTGTACAACTGTGGGGATGCACCAAGAAATCTAACATTCAAATGATCCAAACTTTTCAAAACAAAGTACTTAGGAGTATCGTTGATGCCCCATGGTATATTAGGAATGTCAATCTGCACAAAGATCTCAAAGTAGAATATGTCAGTGAAATCGTAACAAAATATGCAGTTAACCATGACAGGAGAATTCAGACCCATATAAATCCAGAAATGCTTTGCGTGTTGGAAGAAGCTCCGCACACGTTAAGAAGGCTTAATAGATTGAAGCCCCAAGATTGGTGACACACTAGTGCATTTAAATCTGTAAACCTCTAAAAGAGAGAAAGGCAATAATCTCAATCCGGGGAACAGCCAGTGGGCTTCTACCCCATAAACCGTGACTGTAATATTAAAGAAAAGCAACTTGTTGGGCTCGCTCAGTTGTTGCAAAGGGAGGTGTTTTTAGTGGGTTAGAGTCCCACACTACCTGGAGCTACGGGGCTCCAGTGTGTCTATAGAGATTTTCACCTGCCCTGCCGAAAAAAAACTAACAGTCAAACTAGAAATTAAAGGTTACCAAGTCGAACTGAGCGTGACTGTTCTTCGGTGAATGTTATCCATGTTTTTATTAATTTCTACTGCTTCTAGGATCTTTCTATCATAATACCTATTATACGACCTTATAACAAATGCGACTTTGAACTTTTCCGGCTGATTAGTTAAGTTGTATATAACTAACTAAGTAGTTCTTTGTATATCTGACATATTCTAGGACTCTTGTTGAAATCAGGCGTTAAGGCTGGCCAATATAAACCTTTCCGCAGGTGCATAAAATTTTCTAGACACCTTCTGTGTTAAACAGGATTCTGCCTTAGATTGGTTATAGAAAGTCTCCCAGTCTCTTATGTAGTTGAAATACTGTTTTGATGAAATATTTCCACAAAATACAACTCATTTTGTCTGTGGTACCTTTTGCATACGGTAAGAATACTCTGTGGTTATTATCTTCTGCTGTAGACATCTCTGAATGTTACAAATTGTTCTCCTAATCTGCAAAGAGCATCTGACTATGTAATTAATTAAGTTTTTGATATTCATCGCGTGTTATAAATGTTACACAGTACAAGTTAAAACTTTGAAGACTATACATTTTACATCATTACACTTTAATTTGTACTGTTACCTGCAAATGCAGTACGTAACTAAATATATTTAAAATATTTCATGCTGAATACCCAAAATAATTCCATTATCAACATACCACACAAGTGTAATTAACATATTTCTGATATTAAAAAAACTATTCGCATTATTGCAAAACAATATTAAATTTTACATAATAATTCAATACGAAATAAATAAATATTTTTAGAGCATATAAATTACATTTACAACTATTTCCGTAAATAATTATTTAATTTATATGTTGAAAATTTTTAAAATTTAATTAACATAATTGCTTAGACGAATTATGCTACAGCAATTATTAATCGTTACATCTGCTTGTTTATTACACTTAAAATTATTAATTACTCTGATTACTTCTTATTTTATTACTAAAAAAATGGTAAAGTTCAAAAACCGATCTTTTCTGTCTCTGTGTATCGCTCTCTCTCTCTCTCTCTCCCTCTCTCCTCTCTCTCTCTCTCTCTCTCTCTCTCTCTCTCTCTCTCTCTCTCTCTCTCTCTCTCTCTCTCTCTCTCTCTCTCTCTCTCTCTCTCTCTCTCTCTCTCTCTCTCTCTCTCTCTCTCTATATATATATATATATATATATACATATATGTATACACACAAAGGGGTGTAGTGTGTGTGTGTGTGTGTGTGTGTGTGTGTGTGTGTGTGTGTGTGTGTGTGTGTGTGTGTGTGTGTGTGTGTGTGTGTGTGTGTGTGTGTGTGTGTGTGTGTGTGAATCTACAGTGGTCATATAAGTTATAATTATTGTCTATAAAATAGTTCTGATGCCTATTGTGGATATTAATATCCATCTCTGGGAACTTGGCGGAAAAAGCAATATCCACAGTTTTCAACTACTCTGTCCAAAATTACCGCTATGAGCACCAGTTAATACGCCAAGGTAGTGTACATAATAATACCTGTCATAAGAGCTACAGCTTGTCTGTTGTTGACGACTTCCATTGGTGCATTCAATCACGTGCAACTTTCCGTATACGTGAACCATGTTATACAAGAACTCGCTGGCACCAAGCCTCGTTGATACCTCGTGGGGCGATGTCTTTAGACCGGATCAAGAGATTGTGAAAAGTTGTTATAGTTTATAATTAATGCGGAACTCTATTAGTTGGCATTATTATTGGGTGTGAACAATTTTAAATTGGATCATCGTATGAGAACATCTTGTTGATCACAGATTGTTATTTTCAACTATTTAAATTTGGTAAATAGTGACTTCATTGGTGTCTGTATTTTGATTCCATTGTACAATACGACTACACGTGAGACCGTAGTAACAATATTTTCCTTCCTTTTGTTACCGTTTTTTGAAGTATTGTCATGCTATTTTTATATAATGGATTGCTTATGCAAGAATATTTTAACTTTAACGCTATGTATAAAACCCTGAATTAACAGTGAAAACTTTAATGATACAGATTGTTCTGTGTAACATACGTACATCAGTTTTTTTATACATACTGACTAAAATTAAAATATACTTGCGAAATAAATCTATTTCTGAAAAATATCATCTTATGAAATATAGTTTTTTATATTCAGGACAGAAATGTTATAGTAAACCGATATCCACATTACTTTGTTTATTATTTTTGAAAATTGTCATGCAGCAAACAACGTCTTTAATATTTTATCATCTACTTCTTTTTATCCAAGCAATCCAGATTCGTGTGTCCTTCATCCAGTCCTCTAATATTTTCATATTTTTCTTTTATCCGATCTTTGCTCTACGTCTTTTCCTTATACTTGCAGATTACCAATAAATTACTCTCTTAGAGGCATTATTAATTGACATCCTCTGGACATGCCTGACCTATCTCTACCTTTTTACATTGACTGATTTCAGGTTAATTACATTCTATTCCGTATTTAGTTTTGTAAGATTACACCACGTTATGCAAAAATATATTTCTTTGGTTTGGGCTTCCAAGGTATTGTTTGCACCATTTTTTCGCGCCTACACACCATAATTTACAGAAATTATCAATTGCCGTGTTATACAGCCGTAATTTTACTAAGTTTAAAATTTCTATGCGCCCGTATTACAGTAATTATTTATTTGCCTCATTTCACTTATAACATACCAGTTACTATTTTAAATATTTAAAATCACATACATAAACCTAGAATAGTCAAACCCAACGCTGATCAGTAGATTTAAAAGATTGTAAAACGTTTATTACCCAGAGGTTATTTGCAATTCGTATGTAACGCCAAATATTATTAATGTCTCGTGAATATCAGCTGTAATTTACGCCCTATCTCAAATGATGGGAAGCAACGAGCGGAAAGTTGTTTTACCACTAAAACTTCAATACTTGATTTAATCATCACAACCTCTCATTCTGCAATGTGCTAGTCATATCTTCTGAGTTTTCTTAGTTTGTACAAGAAATTCATATTTTATTTATGAAAAATTGTTAAACGCCTCGAACTTAACAAGGTATACACATGCCGGAATATGTATGTGTTCGGGTGTCGACGTATGTGACATCCGAGTAGGTTTGATGTTGTGCTAAAAGTTTTCATAAATAAAATATGAGTTTCGCTGTGCCGAGGTGATGACGGTATGTTGATAGCTTGCTGTTGAATCAGCTTCTAAGCTGTCAGGAAACATTCTGAGGTTTAAGTTTTGTATTGCTTTCGCTTTCCTGAAGTTAATCGAATGTTTCATTAAACGACTAGCTATATCAAGACTACCAACGTTCCAGCTGCAGTTATAAAGTAGGAGACAGTTAGAAAAATCGGTGAAGTTTGACAAAATAGAACCCTTCAAGATGGCGAGTTTTGATAAAATGGGGATAGCCTGGAATCTGACAAAATAGGAATCCCCATTTTGACCAACCTTCCTGTTTTATCTTCCTAAATGTAAAAAAATTGTTAGTATGCACGTTATTATGCAAAATATTACTAGGCCCCCCCTTTTGTCCACCGTTACTGTAGATTAATTTAAATTATAAATTACTGTAATACAAGTGTACATTCTGTGTTTTCATTGTTGTAGAAATATTGCAAAGCTTGGTCACAAACGAAACGTTTTTCAATTTTCTGCAAATTTTAAATATTAGGGTTTCCCAAACTAGCTGACTATGATTCCGAAGTCAAAATAATTAAAATGATTTTTAACACGATTTTTATAAATGGATTTAATGTGTAGCCTAAGAGTTTAAATGTTTTAACTTTGCTAATTACGAATTTAATAAAATAAAAGCTACATTAAACCTCGCCAATATTTATAGATGTCCAATAATTAATTTTAATTTTCTGTGTTTAGAGACATTAAAACATAGTTATAAATAAACTAGTTTGATGAACAGTGTAAAAATCACAAAAATTGATATATGTAGTAGGCCTAATTACAATTAAATGATGCTGTTTGTACTTCTGTTCATCCTATTCCTTTATGTGTTAAGTTTCAGAACCACACAGTAGTGTAGGTATTGGCATTCTTTAATAAAGGTTTATTTACGTTTCTTTTCTACATTTATTTTTCAACGTTCTCAAAATCGTTCCACACATTCTTGTGAAGTTTTTCATTTTATTTTCTATATCTCTGTCTTGATCATAAGTAATGTCACGTCAAAGATAGTTAAAATGCTTTACTTAATCTATGCATGTGTTGTGTATGCATATTTTGGTCCGAATCTGTTCATCTCCTATAAAGACCATTACTTTTGTCTTTGATTCAAAAATGTTACACTTGTATTCATTTCCTATTTTATGTAAGACGTATATTGCTTCTGGAGTGACGAATGTAGTTTGGTCATCCGCGAAGATGGTTTTAAGCTTCTGTTTCGGTGTATTTGAATAACGTCAAGTGATTGCTATCTCTCGGAGTTGGAGTCTATCGTCGACGGAACGGCTGAATTAGACCACGAAGTCCGGCACTGCATTCGAGATCTTCAAAGACCGGTGGCTGCCAACGGTGGCTGAATCAGGAGCGACTTGGACGGCCACAAATTATGAGGGCAACAGCTGGTGTGAAAGCAGGAGCAGACCCGCTAGATGGTCAGGACTTAGCCAACTTACCCAGCAAATTGAAGAAAATTGAATTATAAAACCCTTTATAAACTATATCTAACACGTAATGATTCTTTTTCAAATAATAACTACCAAATATTTAAAATTTATATACATTTTCAAAATAATAATTTTCGAAAAACTGTATCTTTTATATAAAAAAGGAATAAGTTAACAAATAAATGTATTAATTCCCGAAAGAAAAATCATTTCTGCAAGTGCAGTCAGCTAAATACCTGTTACTTTGCAGATGTAATAACAATCATAATCCGTAAAGATTCTTACTCTAGTGTGTTGATTATTTATGTATTGCTGTCTGTAGGTTTTCACGACAACGTTAATTTTATTCAAAAAGTCGCTACAAATGTTTTAAATTTAAAATTTGCAGTCAACGACCGAACCTTGTCATTTTACGGTAGTAAAGAATCATTAAGTGAAAGCAAACTCTGACGACCGGAGTTGTCACATTTATCAGATATGTTACCGGGTTATTAAGCCAAGCCGGTGTTTATCAATAACATTTAGTAAAAGGCCAGGTTTTTTGGCCGCACATACTGAGACTACCTTCAACGGGGTGGCCACAGTCATTACTTATTCTTTAGCGAACTGTATTACCTTGTTCCCTCTTCACTGAAGATGGCCGCTGTATGCGCGGCTCAAACGTGTTCCGTACAAAGAAATGTTAATATTAGACAGCGGCTCAATATCCCGAAAAACGTGTATTATAACTATAAGAAATCATAATGATTGTTTTAAAGCGAATTACGTCCAAGTCTCAATTTTGTAAATATATCAGACTAATACCCTTTTGTTTCGTAGTTTGTTCTTATATTCAATATAGTATATTCTATAAGTTATAACAAAGTACTGCACAAATATATGTTTTAAATTATATTTTTATTTTTGGTATTTTAAGCGCAAATATTGCTAATCAGTTTATTTTTCTGTTTTTTTTTTCTTATGGAGAATTATGACATTTGATACAACTAATGTTTGATACAAAGGGAGTAACTCCTGTTTTCAGCCAGCCCTCTTGTAATTTGATAGCACTTATGTTGAGTGTTTTGTTATGTATTTTGTTTATAAATAAAACTGAAAGTACACGTCATTGTGAAAAAATAAATGTGAATTATAATTGCAAAATATAAAATAATAACACAAAGAGAAATTGTTTATTATATTGTGCCAGAATAAGTAAATATTTCAGTTTTTGTTTGACAAAGTTTCCATTGACAAATTATCATGTATCGACGAGTGTACGGTGACACATATAGACATGTCTTGTAATCGACGGCTATGCAGAATACGTGTGTAATCTGATTCAAAACAATATAGGCCTATGTGACACTTTCGTTGCTTCATATCAATGTATTGTTGTAGGTAATTGATAAAACATGATTTTACTGGAAATTATCAAATATAATTTCATTAGCATTGGGAAACAAATTTTTATTATTTGAATTGTCTATTGATTTCGAGTTTTCTTGAATATTTTACACTTTGTCACGTAAAGGAGTGGTCAACACGAAGTTTGCGCAACCGAATAATAAACAAAACCTACCTGTCTGTGACGTATGATTTAATTTTAAAAATGGGCAGTTAATCTTACAGACATTTCTATAATATATAATTTTAAAATTCAATAAGGTGGAAGATAAAAGGAAAGGAAACAGACACTTAGTAATTTGAAATCTTTTTAATTATATACATTAGAATAGCCACTAATTAAATTTGTTTTGATTTCAATAAATGACTTGTTTAGTTTTGTAGATTAGACAGGATCAATGATGTAGTACGTCCATCTTTAGGGGGGGCATGTTTGCATTGACGTCGGCGAGTAATCTGTAATCATAGAATTATACAAATATTACGTTGTAATGCAATGATAAACAGGTTGTTTGCATGGGCTACACGTGGATGTGTGTGTGCTCTGTTCTCTATACTGTAACACTCTAATAACTAGAATTAAAAATACTTAAGTCTTCAGCTTATAATTCTGAAAGATAATTCGCTGGAGCAAATCTTTTACTTTCAGCGACTTCGCTGTGACGTCCTATATGGCAAGGATGTAAACAAAATTAATATTAGCAAAGATATGTTGTCAGCAGCAAAGATATTAAGTAATTAATATTATTAAGCTATAATAATAACGCACTTCCTATTTTACAATACTTGTTCCTGTAGTTTTTTACGAGACTGAATCATGGATAGCTACAGAACCTGAAGGAACAATGTTTTTACACCGGAAATCACATTCCTCCAATTTTTTGTTCTAATCAAATGCTATCAATTTGAAAAAAAAAAGATATAAAATTATGTTAATTTTGACGTATGTATATAGGTAGTACTTCGAAACTTATTTACAAATACACTACTTTATATTAATTAGACAAAACAACAAAACTCTATAATCTTCATATATTGGAAACGGAAACGAATGCCTTGGAACTCCAAGAATTGTATCCTTTATAGTGTGAGTTTGTACTACAAATCATAATAACAAAATAAGTCAATACGTTTAGATTCCTCCAGTGTAAAGTACTCTACAGCGGGAAAGTGGATCATGAAAAAATTGCTTAAGTTATCCTCATATGCCGAATCATGAAAAAAATCACTTCAGCCTAAGGAGAGAAATGGCACAATATTCAATTTCCATAAAGTTATGGCTGAATTCTATATAGAAATTGAACATGGACTCTGAATACTAGAATTTGTAGTACAGTCCAGTCGGATGTGATGTGATCTGTAAGGTGAGGAAACTGTTTCCAAGGAAACTGGAAATTACTGACAATCTAATAAGAAGGTGGGTCGATTAACGAGTCATAACGGATGAAACTTTCTTATTCTTGAGAGGGAATAAAGAAAAAGAAGAAAGTGAGTAATAAAGATTATAAATAAATAGCAAGCTAGGACTATGCGATTTTCGGATATGTAAAGGGGCGTCCGAAGACAAACGGGTTTTAGATATTATATTGCTACAACCGAATTGGAATAATCGCTGCTAGAATAGGGAAGTGGTAATCAATGTTTATGGATGACATGCGCATAAAAGAACAAGATATTTTTCCTAAGCAAATTTCAAATTACAAGATCTATGGAAAAAAAGGATATTGGGACATGATTTTTTGATGGAAACCAAAACATTGGAATAAGGAACAGAAAAATAAAACAAGAAAAAGAAGAAAGAGGAAGAGTAGGAGTAGGAGAAGAAGAGGAAGAAGAAGAAGAAGAAGAAGTAGGAGGAGGAGGAGGAGGAGGAGGAGGAGGAGGAGGAGGAGGAGGAGGAGGAGGAGGAGGAGGAGGAGGAGGAGGAGGAGGAGGAGGAGGAGAAGAAGAAGAAGAAGAAGAAGAAGAAGAAGAAGAAGAAGAAGAAGAAGAAGAAGAAGAAGAAGAAGAAGAAGAAGAAGAAGAAGAAGAAGAAGAAGATTGTGATGAGGATTCGGAGGAGGAGGAGGAAGAAAAACAAGAAGGAGTAGAAGAAGGAGAAGAAGATGTAGAAGAAGAAGAAGAAATACCAATATCTCATACTTGAATTGTTGATTATGTTGTAGGCTTGCAGCTGGCACTGGCCGGAGAAATTCCTATTTCCTCTGTTAGGGTCTCGACCACACACTGGTGTTTGCGTGCCGACACAGTTGGATGCTAAACCCACGCACTGAAAGTTGGGGTACGGATACGGAGGCCAGAACGTACCTGAGACTACCTGATTCACTGGAATCAACAATATTATTACAACATTACAATACAGTAATAAGAAAATATTTTGTAAAATCTAACATAATGTATGTATAATCTTAATATGATCAGTCAGATGAACTTTACTTTATAATTCAGAGTATGCCGTTATTGTTAGGCACTAGATATTATGACTAATTTAGTAGTGACTCTTACATAATATATTGTCAAAGCAATTATACGGTCATTAAATAGACATGCCCCAAATTTATAGCTGCCCCAATATCCTTACCCACACTACATTTTTCATTTTTTGAATATGTGATTGTTTCGTTATACTACCATCTAAAGAAGAAGCGTACTAATTGTAAATTACTTTGTTAATAATATAAAGCAAAATTAAGTGTGGTTTTCAATTCTGAAGTTAAGTATATGTCGTTTGTCCTCGTGGTGTTCCTTGACGAACGTTAAAAATCATACGTACAGAGTACCTTACTTATAATTTTCAAAAAATTAAAATCTACTATGTTTAGTTTATCTAAAAAAGAATATATTTTATTCAAAACACTGAGCGGTTTCTGTAGCTTAGTAGCTAACAGCACAGTTTATTTTTGTTTCGTGTTAAATATTATTGTAATCATGAAAATATATCCTTCAAATAACTGTGCCATGGATACATGCAAAGTTTAAGTAAACTTTTCACTAATTTAAAATTCATTAGTATATGCTTTGTTCTACAGTACTTACAGTTTTAAATAATGAGGATTCATTTGTTGTCTGGCAGCTGTTCCCCTTTTCGTTAAATCCCTTTGCCATTTTCTTATTCAAGCTGTATTTTGTTAATTTTTGTATATCAGTCTTTCATTTAACTTATATTCATTTTATTATTAGGGACATTAAAATGTTTTACTTAATGTTTTTTTTAAGTACAGGAACATAAATATTCTTTAATATTTAGGTAGTGATTTCATGTTTTCACTGACCTATTATAAAGTAACTCTTCTGTTTTATTGTGAAAGGCTGTTTAATTAGAAGAGTTAAAAAAATTATTACTATTATAACACGAATTAATATTACATTTAATAATCTTAGACAAATTATGTAATTTCTTATTTCTTTTTAAATAAGGCAATATATCTCTTGATATAAAAACAAAGTTGTTACACATGAAAGAAATATAAAGTTTGTGAATGCTGAAGTGTTAGGATAAAAAACATTAGCCAAAGACAGCCAGTTTTAGAAATATACAGTTTACTTTGAGTGACAATAGAATCGACGGAAAGCAACTAATATTTAATGTCTTTTGTTGAATCACAATTAAAATAATTCAGATCAAAACTTTTCAGTTAGTTAGTCCTAATATTCTTTTGTAAAATTAAAATTAAATTGAAATTTTGCATAGACAATAGCTACAGAACAGACCCATACCATGTTTACAGAAAGCAAGAGTGATACTGTAGTTGTCAACAGAATTTCGAATCATAGAATGATAAAAGAATTTCAAAAACAAGAATACAAAATAATAGTTACAGATTCTAAATGTTTGACTGTAATCCGATATTGAAATATCTTATATTGTCATAGATATCCGTAAAAGTTGATAATTTAAATAACCCCAAGGATTTGACCAGTAATAAACTGTGGTAGTTTCCACACAAGATAATAAAACTAAAGACTAGAGCAAACTGTCTAATACAGCTAAGATTCAGTGTGAACAGTTTGCCAAATATGATCAAATGACAACCATTAATTAGCATAAGATTAAGTAAAATATATTTAAAATGAAGCTAATAATATATTAAATATCCATTAGAATTTACTTGCGTTTCAAGAAGATCGCCTGGCTAAGTTTCAATAATTTCTTTTGAACTACCGAAATGTGACAAAAAGTTAGCAGTCTCATCCGTCAGATTTATACATACAGATTTTATACAGTAATTTATGGTTTCAAAAATTCTATAGTAGCTTATCCTTTTTTTAACTGTTCATTTTGAATCCTTTATGTTCATGATGGCACATTTATCGGATCGTTAGTGAGTTATAATTTACACCTTAATTTAGCTATGATTTCGACTATATACTGGTTTTCATAGTTTGTTCCAGTGTCAAATTATCGTACATTTAGACTTTAAAAACAACTTAGCTTGTTACTGTTGCAAACACAGTAGTTTATGATGTTCTTAATAATAGCGGGTGTCATATAAATGTAATTAATAATAATCTGGTGCCATCGAATTCTTCATTGAGGAAGGTATACCAGGAAAGTATAAAATCGTATCTTTAAGAACTACAATATTACAAATATAATTATAAATTATTATAACATTGAACGGGTAATTATAATCTTATAAGCTATTAGTAACTGTAATTATAATAGAAAAGGTTTAATCAAAGTAATTCTCAAGAGAGACACAATAACCTCCATAGACGTCAATTGTAAAGCCATACCTACTATCTAAATGTGTATACTTACATGCAAATAACAGAACAAAAACAATTGTCTTCATGTTGTTCCTCGGTTTTGTCGTAATGGTAAATTTATTTCAAAGTTGAAGGAATACAAAAATTTCGTTGACTTTATACTAACCGATGTTTATACAATCTGTCAGGGACCCGTTTTTTACCTACCTTCCTTGGTAAGATTTTAATTATTTCAGTACGTAGTAGTGTCAAATATGTGAGACCTTGAATGCAAAATATACCGCTAATATAGGCTTTTATCGAGATTATTGTACTGAACAAGGAAAACATTACATGGAAAATCACCCAAATTAACTTTTAATAAATCACAATTATTTTTGAATTAGAAAATCGTTTTTGCTTCTGTTTGCCGCCTTGTTTGGTTTGGCACCTGTTTGGCCCCTCTGATAAGTAAATACAATTGTGTTGTTAAGTGTACACAGTGTATTTTATTAAATACTGCTTCACCCAAAATAAAGTTTTAATAAATCATAATTATTTTTCACATAGAACATCTTTTTTTCTTCTGTTTGCCGCCTTGATTTGTTTGGCGCCGGTTTGGCGCCTCTGATAAGTAAAGACAATTGTGTTGTTTAGTGTACACAATGTTTTTCACTAAATACTATTTGAATTAGCAAAGTTTTAAATAATTTGCGATATAGGCCTACAATATTTAAAATTTACAGTTAAACTTTTTAATTTTAAATTATCTAACTATTTTAAGTTATGAAAATTACCATATAAATTACGTTTCTTAACAACATTAAAATAGGAGGTTAAATAATAAAATTCTGTAACTAAACATCTAATTTTTAATGCTCAAGAATCTGCATATTAATAACAAACCCAAAGTGATTTTTGAGTGAACGAAATCAATCTTCAAGGCATTACCTGAGTATAGACTACGCAATACGGAAATGAATACTCAACAAGTTCGGAGAAGATTTTGAAGTTACAATCATTATAAAGTAAAACAAAATAATTGAGAACCAGTTGGCGTTGATATTCTGACTACTTAGAAAGTTTGAATTCGTAAATTATTATACATGCTATGTGTAAGCAGCGAGAAGTAAAGAGTTTTGTGTACAATAGATGGAAGTGAACATGTCCGGTACAGTCTATCTGAAATCGGAGGAGATATAGTTCCCGGTATAAATATTATATTGATAATACTATATTATCTGCATATACTGAACGATGACCTACAATTAAATTTTTATACGGATGAACATATATGCAATAAGGAGATTTTAATAACTAGGGTGTTTAAAATGATATTACCCAATATCCTATACTTTGACAAATAAAAATATATTAGTTAAATATTTATATAATTGTTTGTTTTATGTTTTAACAAGGGTATTTTATATGACAAACGATAACAGCCGCAATTAAAACATAATCAAATAATTGTTGCATGCAAATCTGAATTGTAGAGTTCTCAAGACCTGTTGTTTTTGGTGAAGATCGGTTAAGGGAAAGGGGTAGTTTACAGGCAACGCTTTATGTTTTAACAAGGGTTTTTTTATGGCAAACGATAACAGCCGCAAATTAAAACAGAATCAAATAATTGTTTGCAAAGTACCCTGAATTGTAGAGTTCTCAAGGCCTATTGTTTTTGGTGAAGATCGGTAAAGGGCAAGGGGTAGTTTACCGGCAACATTTTTTGTTTTAACAAGGGTATTTTCTATGGCAAACGATAACAGACGCAAATTCAAACATAATCAAATAATGTTTTGCATACAGCTCTGAATTGTAGAGTTCTTAAGACCTATTGTTTTTGTTGAAGATCGGTTTAGGGAAAGGGGTAGTTTAAAGCAACGTTTTATGTTTTAACATGGTTTTTACTTCCATATTCCTTAAGGAATGGAAGTATGGTGATGGCAAAAAAAATCGTGTTCGAGATTATTGCAGATTCTGATTGTACTACACTCAAAACATGAAAAAAAGTCGTTTTCCGAAAAGTGTCTGTGTGTCTGTCTGTCTGTCTGTCTGTCTGCTGTGTGTCTGTCTGTCTATAGATTTTTTTTCTATGGCAAACGATAACTGCCGCAAATTCAAACAGAATCAAATAATTGTTTGCATGCAGCCCTGATTTGCAGAGTACACGCGACCTATTGTTTTTGGTGAAGATCGGTTGAGGGAAAGGGGTAGTTTACCTGCAACGGTTTTTTTTTAGCAAGGGTAATTTTGTTTGTTTGGCAAACGATAACAGCCGCAAATTCATACAGAATGAAATAATGTTTCGCATACAGCCCTGAATTGTAGAGTTCTCAAGGTCTTTTGATTTTGGTGAAGATCGGTTAAGGGAAAGGGGTAGTTTACCTGTAACGTTTTATGTTTTAACAAGGGTATTTCCTATGGCAAACGATAACAGCCGCAAATTCAAACAGAATCAAAAGATTATTTGCATACAGCCCTAATTTGTAGAGTTCTCAAGACCTATTGTTTTTGGTGAAGATCGGTTAAGGGAAAGGGGTAGTTTACCTGCAACGTTTTTTTAACAAGGGTATTTTCTATGGCAAACGATAACAGCCGCAAATTCAAACAGAATCAAATGTTTTGCGTACAGCCCTGATTTGTAGAGTACTCAAGACCTATTGTTTTTGGTGAAGATCGGTTAAGGGAAAGGGGTAGTTTACCTGTAACGTTTTATGTTTTAACAAGGGTATTTCCTATGGCAAATGATTACAGCCGCAAATTCAAACAGAATCAAAAGATTATTTGCATACAGCCCTAAATTGTAGAGTTCTCAAGACCTGTTGTTTTTGGTGAAGATCGGTTGAGGGAAAGGGGTAGTTTACCTGCAACGTTTTTTTAACAAGGGTATTTTCTATGGCAAACGATAACAGCCGCAAATTCAAACAGAATCAAATAATGTTTTGCATACAGCCCTGATTTGTAGAGTACTCAAGACCTGTTGTTTTTGGTGAAGATCGGTTAAGGGGAAGGGGTAGTTTACCTGCAACGTTTTTTTATCAAGCGTATTTTCTATGGCAAACGATAGCAGCCGCAAATTCAAACAGAATCAAATAATGTTTAGCATACGTCCCTGAATTGTAGAGGTCTCAATGACTTTCGATTTTGGTGAAGATCGGTTAAGGGGAAGGGGTAGTTTACCTGCAACCTTTTACGTTTTAACAAGAGTAAAGTACTTGAAAATTTATTTAAACTTTTTGAAACAATGGTAATTGTTAAAAATGAAATAATTTTGTTGCCAGGCAATAAAATTATAATTTCTTCATTTTAATGTAATATAATATTTTTCATTTAATACAGCAATAAAAAGGCAGGTAAGACACAGCCTGGCTGTTTGGGTGAAAATGATTTTAAATATAAATCTTAGAATATGGAAGTCATGTATGGTTCTCCATACCGATATTTTTTTTCTATGACGAATGATAACTGCCGTAAATTCTATCAGAATCTAAGAATGTTTTGCATACCTTTCTGTGCTATAGAGATCTCAATATCTGTTGATTTTGGTGAAGATCGGTTAAGGGAAATGGGTAGTTTACCAGCCACATTTTAAGTTTTAACAAGAGTAATTGTTTTTTAACGAACGATAACTGCCGCACATTTAAACAGAATAAAATAATTGTGTGCATACCTTCCTGAATTGTAGATAACTCAAGGTTTGTTGATTTAGGTGAAGATCGGTTAAAGGAAAGTGGTAGTTTACCGGTAACATTTTATGTTGTAACAAGATGACGTTTTCCATGATGAACGATAACTGCCGTACTTTCAAACAGAAAAAAATAATATTTTACATATGTGCCTCAGTTGTAGAGTACTCAAGGCCTGCTGATTTTGGTGGAGATCGGTTAAGGGAAAGGGGTAGCTTACCTGCCAATTTTAATATTTTGACAAGAGTAATTGTTTCTATGACGAACGGTAACTGCCGCGCATTTAAACAGAATCAAATATTTTTTTGCATACCTTCCTGATTTATAGAGAACTCAAGGTCTTTCGATTTTGGTGAAGATCGGTTAATAGAAAAGGGTAGTTTACCGGCAACATTTTATGTTTTAAAAGGGTAATTTTTTATTACGAATGATACCTGTTTCACATTCAAACAGAATCAAATAATGTTTTGCATACGCTCCTGAATTGTAGTCTTTTCAAGACCTATTGTTTACTGTGAAGATCGGTTAAAGGAAAGGGGTAGTTTACCAGCAACGTTTTATGTTTTAACAAGCGTAATTGTTTTAATGACAAACGATAACTGCCGTAAAATTAAAGAGAATCCAATTTTTTTTTGCATAAAATTCCTGTTTTGTTAAGGAGTCAAAACCTGTTTATTTTGGTGAAGATAATGTAAGAGAAAGGTGTAGTTTACCAGCAACATTTTATGTGATAATCAGGGTAATTTTTTCTATGACGAACGATAACTACCGTAAATACAAACAGAATCAAACAATTTTTTACATATGTACCTGAGTCGTAGAATACTCAAAGCCTGTTGATTTTAGTGAATATCGGTTACGGGGAAAGGGCAGTTTACCAGAAACATTTTTTGTTGTAACAAGAGTAAAGTACTTAATTTTGATAAATAAAGTATCCTGATAAGAAGATCTTAATAATCCACTGTAGAAACGTATATGAAATAACTATAAATGAAGAGGCTACTTGAACGGGGTGAGGGTAATTTTCTATAAATGAAAATTATATTTGAATGTGGAGGGGATAATTTGTATATGTGTACTACGTTATCGATAACAAAGTAGTAGTTTGTTGTTAAAATTCCTTCCCGGGCTGTTTGCCCGTAGTCCAATGTTTTCTGCAAAACCCGACGTTTCTGCAGTGCCATCGAATTCCATCATCAGTGAAAATCGAGTGCGATAATGTGAGGTGGTATACGTTAGTGACCACAGTACCTGTGGTTAAGGCTGAAGTAGTAAG
Source organism: Magicicada septendecula (assembly GCA_034769895.1). Lineage (NCBI taxonomy): Eukaryota > Metazoa > Arthropoda > Insecta > Hemiptera > Cicadidae > Magicicada > Magicicada septendecula. Next base: position 330,703,189 of record CM068375.1, read on the forward strand.
TAGAAAGAAGTAGTTTCTATGGAAATATTTCATTTCTACTAGGATTTTAAATAGCCTATAAATCTTAGAACATGGAAGTCATGTATGGTTGTTCATACCGATATTTCCATAGATCTTGTGATATAAAATTTGCTTAGGAAAATTATCCTGTTCTTTTATGCGTATGTAATCCATAAACATTGATTTCCACTTCCCTATTCTAGCAGCCATTATACCAATTCAGTCGTAGCAATATAATTTCTAAAACCCGTTTGTCTTCGCACGCCCATTAACATATCCGAAAATCTCATAGTCCTAGTTTGCGATTTATTGACAAGCTTTATTACTCACTTTCTTCTTATTCTTTTTTCCCTTCCAAGGATAAGACAGTTTCATCCGTTATGACTCGTTAATCGAACCAACTTCTTTTTTGCTTGTCAGTAATTTCCTTTTTCCCTGGGTATACAGATGAGAACTATTTTAGGAGGATCATTCTTGTAGTCTTTTCACTCTTCTTTATATTTTTCGATGTTTTTTTTTGTATCAAAGTTTTAATCTTGTCCTTGATGCCTCGTTTCAAAGTCTGTTCCTTCTCGCTATCCCAGTACTCACATTAGAGATCTCATCACATCCGACTGGACTGTACTACAAATATTAATATTTAGAGTCCGTGTTCAATTTCTATATAGAATTCAACCATAACTTTATAGAAACAGAATATTGTGCCATTTCGTGCCTTAGCCTGAAGTGATTTTTTTCATGATTCGGCACATGAGGTTAACGTAAGCAATTTTTTCATTATCCACTTTCCCGCTGTAGAGTACTTTACAGTGGAGGAATCTAAACGTATTGACTTATTTTGTTATATTGATTTGTGGTACAAACTCACACTATAAAGGATAAAAGTCTTGGAGTTCCAAGGCATTCGTTTCCGTTTCCTATCTGAAGATTATAGAGTTTTGTTGTTATGTCTAATTAATATAAAGTATTAGTAAATTAGTTTTCCAAGTACTACCCATATACATTCGTCAAAAATTTGAAATAATTTTATATCTTTTGTTTTTCGAATTGTTAGAATTTGATTAGAACAAAAACTTGGAGGAATATGATTTCCGGTGAAAAACATTGTTCCTTCAGGTTCTGTAGTTATCCATGTTACAGTCTCGTAAAAAAATACAGGAACAAGTATTGTAAAGTAGGTACTGCGTTATTATTATAGCTCCATAATATTAATTAATTAATATCTTTGCTGCTGACAACCCATCTTTGCTAATATTAATTTTGTTTACATCCTTGCCATATAGGACGTCACAGCGAAGTCGCTGAATGTAAAAGATTTGCTCCAGCGAATTATCTTTCAGAATTATAAGCTGAAGACTTAAGTAATTTTAATTCTAGTTATTAGAGTGTTACAATATTGAGAACAGAGCACACACACACGTGTAGCCCATGCAAACAACCTGTTTATCATTGCATTACAACGTAATATTTTTGTAATTCTATGATTACAGATTACTCGCCGACGTCAATGCAAACATGCTTCTGAAGATGGACGTACTACAACATGGATCCTGTCTAATCTACAAAACTAAACAAGTCATTTATTGAAATCAAAACCAATTTAAGGAGTGGTTCTTCTACTTTATATAATTAAAAAGATTGCAAATTACTAAGTATCTGTTTCCTTTCCTTTTATCTTCCACCTTAGTAAATTTAAAATTATATATTATAGAAATGTCTGTAAGATTAACTGCCCATTTTTAAAATAAATCATACGTCACACAGACTGCTAGGTTTTCTTTAGTAATCGGATGCGCAAACTTCGTCTGGACCACTCCTTTGCGTGGCAAAGTGTAAAATATTCAAGAAAACTCGAAATCAATAGACAATTCAAATAATAAAATGTTGTTTCCAAATGCTAATGAAATTATATTTGATATTTTCCAGTAAAATCATATTTTATCTATTAGCTACAACAATACATTGATATGAAACAAAAAAGTGCCACATAGGCCTATATTGGTTTAAAACAAATTTGTAAATACACAGGTATTCTGCATAGCTGTCGATCCCAAGATCTGTCTATATGAGTAACCGTACACTCGTCGAAACATTATTGATATAATTTGTCAATGGAAACTTTGACAAACAAAAAAAAAATTAAATATTTACTTAATCTGGCACAATATAAGAAACACCTTCTCTTTGTGTTATTATTGTACATTTTTAAAAAATTTATTCACTTTTTTTGTCACAAGACGCGTACTTTTAGTTTTATTTATAAACATACTACATAACAAAACATACAACAAAAGTGCTATCAAATTACAAGATTGCTGGCTGAAAACAGGATTTACTCCCTTTGTATGAAACATTAGGTGTATCAAATGTCATAACTCTCAATAAGAAAAAAAAACAGAAAAATAAGAAGATTAACAATATTTGCGCTTAAAAGACCAACAATAAAACCATATTTTAAAACATATATCTGTCCAGTACTGTGTTATATCTTATAGAATATACTATATTGAATATAACAACAAACTACAAACAAAAGGGTATTACAATCAGAATGATCACAGTTGCACACCACTATATAAAAATTATCCCGATTAGCGCTTTCAAGCCTCACAGCCCATCGTCAGATCGGAATAGGCAGAAATTATTTTAAAAACAAACCCTTCACCCCTCTCCGCCACCCTGCTCACACACAACAAGCTATAATATAAATGACCCTTCCCCACCCCCTAAACCCTGTCCCACACCATCTGTACAGTTACATATTTTTCTAGCAAATTCCTTGTGTTTCAGTGGTGTGTGTGTGTGTGTGTGTGTGTGTGTGTGTGTGTGTGTGTGTGTGTGTGTGTGTGTGTGTGTATGTGTGTGTGTGTGTGTGTGTGTGTGTGCATCCTTTTAAACTTACCCTACTTCCTCTCCACACGTGGGTCAGTCACACACCCTTATTTTAACCATCCAATTAGTACTATGCAAATAATTCTTAATCTTATCTATCTGTCCTCTATCATTTACTTCTTAATCATGTTATAAAATATTTCTTCATTATCAAATTTAATTTTAATATTAATTAAATTGTCTAACCCTTTTTCTCTTTCTTTTAATATTTCTAACTCCTCTCTAAGCTTCCTTTCAACTGTGTTATTTACTACTTTTACAATTTCGTGTTCTTCCAAAGGATTAACAAACTTATGGTTGTCTTCTATGAAATGTCTTGCATATAACGAATTGGTTGTTCTATTACCTTCTCCACGTTTGTGGTCAGACAACCTGCATACGAATTTTCGTCCTGTCTCACCTAGGTACACTTTGTTGCAGTCTTTACATTTACATTACATTGATTGTGATTTCAACCACTAACACAAATTTCTTCATTAAACAAAAGGGTATTAGTCTGATATATTTACAAAATTGAGACTTGGACGTAATTCGCTTTAAAACAATCATTATGATTTCTTATAGTTATAATACACGTTTTTCGGGATATTGAGCCGCTGTCTAATATTAACATTTCTTTGTACGGAACACGTTTGAGCCGCGCATACAGCGGCCATCTTCAGTGAAGAGGGAACAAGGTAATACAGTTCGCTAAAGAATAAGTAATGACTGTGGCCACCCCGTTGAAGGTAGTCTCAGTATGTGCGGCCAAAAAACCTGGCCTTTTACTAAATGTTATTGATAAACACCGGCTTGGCTTAATAACCCGGTAACATATCTGATAAATGTGACAACTCCGGTCGTCAGAGTTTGCTTTCACTTAATGATTCTTTACTACCGTAAAATGACAAGGTTCGGTCGTTGACTGCAAATTTTAAATTTAAAACATTTGTAGCGACTTTTTGAATAAAATTAACGTTGTCGTGAAAACCTACAGACAGCAATACATAAATAATCAACACACTAGAGTAAGAATCTTTACGGATTATGATTGTTATTACATCTGCAAAGTAACAGGTATTTAGCTGACTGCACTTGCAGAAATGATTTTTCTTTCGGGAATTAATACATTTATTTGTTAACTTATTCCTTTTTTATATAAAAGATACAGTTTTTCGAAAATTATTATTTTGAAAATGTATATAAATTTTAAATATTTGGTAGTTATTATTTGAAAAAGAATCATTACGTGTTAGATATAGTTTATAAAGGGTTTTATAATTCAATTTTCTTCAATTTGCTGGGTAAGTTGGCTAAGTCCTGACCATCTAGCGGGTCTGCTCCTGCTTTCACACCAGCTGTTGCCCTCATAATTTGTGGCCGTCCAAGTCGCTCCTGATTCAGCCACCGTTGGCAGCCACCGGTCTTTGAAGATCTCGAATGCAGTGCCGGACTTCGTGGTCTAATTCAGCCGTTCCGTCGACGATAGACTCCAACTCCGAGAGATAGCAATCACTTGACGTTATTCAAATACACCGAAACAGAAGCTTAAAACCATCTTCGCGGATGACCAAACTACATTCGTCACTCCAGAAGCAATATACGTCTTACATAAAATAGGAAATGAATACAAGTGTAACATTTTTGAATCAAAGACAAAAGTAATGGTCTTTATAGGAGATGAACAGATTCGGACCAAAATATGCATACACAACACATGCATAGATTAAGTAAAGCATTTTAACTATCTTTGACGTGACATTACTTATGATCAAGACAGAGATATAGAAAATAAAATGAAAAACTTCACAAGAATGTGTGGAACGATTTTGAGAACGTTGAAAAATAAATGTAGAAAAGAAACGTAAATAAACCTTTATTAAAGAATGCCAATACCTACACTACTGTGTGGTTCTGAAACTTAACACATAAAGGAATAGGATGAACAGAAGTACAAACAGCATCATTTAATTGTAATTAGGCCTACTACATATATCAATTTTTGTGATTTTTACACTGTTCATCAAACTAGTTTATTTATAACTATGTTTTAATGTCTCTAAACACAGAAAATTAAAATTGATTATTGGACATCTATAAATATTGGCGAGGTTTAATGTAGCTTTTATTTTATTAAATTCGTAATTAGCAAAGTTAAAACATTTAAACTCTTAGGCTACACATTAAATCCATTTATAAAAATCGTGTTAAAAATCATTTTAATTATTTTGACTTCGGAATCATAGTCAGCTAGTTTGGGAAACCCTAATATTTAAAATTTGCAAAAAATTGAAAAACGTTTCGTTTGTGACCAAGCTTTGCAATGTTTCTACAACAATGAAAACACAGAATGTAAACTAGTATTACAGTAATTTATAATTTAAATTAATCTACAGTAACGGTGGACAAAAGGGGGAGCCTAGTAATATTTTGCATAATAACGTGCTATGTGAAAATGTTTAAAGTTGTTTTATACGATATTATACATCCCAAAATTTATTTCTCAGAAAAAGATATTTTACGGAAGAAATCGTTTCTCCCCGTTTTATCCAATCGGTGTGACAAAACAGGGATTCAATTTCAGAGTAAAAATTAGTTATCAAAAGTAACTAAATTACTACCAATTGTCATTGCCATTTGTGTTAGTACGAATTATTTATAACAATTTTATAAGTTGTGTGAAGAGCTATCAGTAAGCAAAATTTAATTTTGAAAAACTGTAATACAAACTCTGAGACGATATTAACAATAGGTATTTTTGTTTCATATTATTTTAATTTTGACTAAACACAAAGTACAGATTTGCCGAAAATATATCATAGAACATATATTAAGAAGTATTTCTACGTGCATTTCCTGAAAACAGAATAAACTTACAATTAATAAACTTATTAAACAACTAAATTTAGCACAAGTTAAAACATTTTAACATTTTACTGTAATACAAAAACAATAATGACAACAATTTTGTTTTAATTTGAAATGTAATATTTAAAATCAGTGAAATATAACAAATTTTAAAATTAAAAACTGATACAAAACAATTATCATCTTCTGGAAACTTCATTTGTCGAGGTTATTACCAAACAAGAAAATGAACATTAACTGTACGCGTATTTCCAAAAAATATGTTTTAAAATTTAATAAAAATGAATAAAAGTGGTACATGGTTGGAATTTTAACAAAATTTTTAGATTTAGGGAGATAGAACAGGAAGGTTGCTCAAAATGGGGATTCCTATTTTGTCATACCCCAGGCTATCCACATTTTATCAAACCTCGCCATCTTGTAGGGTTCTAAATGGTATTCTGTCACCAGTTAGTTGAATATAGTTAGAGTATACCATTTTACTTATAACTAAACGTAGTTTCCACTACTATATTTATATGTTTGTTTATAATAGTACAGAAGACGCAGTTAAGCGTCAGAACGAGTCACAAATCGATAACGTCCGGCAAAATTGAAAATTCTATACACCGAACTGAGTTTATTGACGCACATAAAAAGCGAAACACAATCTAGAAAATATACAAGCTGTTTGGCCACTGTAGCAAGTAGTTTGCTCTTCATCCAGTATATTTTAAAGCTAGCTTGCTCAGAAACGAATGCTCTTAGTTTTGTCACACCTCCCCGTTTTGTCAAACTGTCCACTACTTTACAGTTGCAGCTGGAACGTTGTTAGTCTTGATATAGCTAGTCGTTTAATGAAAGATTCGATTAACTTCAGGAAAGCAATACAAAATTTAAACCTCATAAAGTTTCTTGACAGCTTGGAAGCTGATTTAACAGCAAGCTATCAATATACCGTCATCACCTCGGGAGAGCGAAACTAATATTTTATTTATGAAAACTTTTAGCACAACATCAAACCTACTCGGATCTCACATACATCGGCACGCGAACACATAAATATTGCGGCATGTGTATGGCAACCTTGTGAAGATCGAGGCGTTTAAAAATTTGTCATAAATAAAATACGAATTTCTTGTACAAACTAAGAAATCTCGAAAGATATGACTAGCACGTTGCTGAATGAGAGGTATTGATGATCAAATCAAGTATTGAAGTTTTAGTGGTAAAACAACTTTCCGCTCGTTGCTTCCCGTCATTTGAGATAGTTCGAAAATTACAACTGATATTCACGAGACATTAATAATATTTGGCGTTACATACGAATTGCAAATAACCTCTGGGTAATACACGTTTTACAATCTTTTAAATCTACTGGTCAGCGTTGGGTTTGACTATTCTAAGTTTATGTATGTGTTTTTAAATATTTAAAATAGTAACTGGTATGCTACAAGAGAAATGAGGCAAATAAATAATTAATACGGGTGCATAGAAAGTTTAAACTTAGCAAAATTACGGCTGTATAACATGGCAATTGAAAATTTCTGTAAATTATGGTGAGTAGGCGCATAAAAATGGTACAAACTGTACCTTGGAGTTCTAAACCAAAAAATATATTTTCGCATAACGTGCTGTAAACTTACAAAACTAAATACGGAATAGAATGTAATTAAACTGAATTCAGTCGATGTAAAGAAGTAGAGATAGTACAGGCATGTCCAGAGGATGTCAATTAATAATGCCTCTAAGGGAGTAGATTATTGGTAATCTGCAAGTATAAGGAAAAGACGTAGAGCAAGGTTCGGATAAAAGAAAAATATGAAAATATTAGAGGACTGGATGAAGCACACACGAATCTGAATTGCTAATTTCTGTATGGAGAAATTCTTAATTTTTAAAACATTTGTGTACGTGTGAATAAAAGTGCTAATAACTGTGAGTAACTTAAAGATTATAAATATTAGTGGCGATTGACGAAAATGAGAAGATATAAAGTAAAGTAAAAATAATGTCTTCCCTAACAACAATAGAATAATTTACTTGGTTAAATATTTGGAAAAGTTGGAATAAATTTCACGACTACAGCAATGCAGCGTGGGATTTAAATTTCTTGACTATCTGCATGCTGCAACAATATCGATATATTAACCGTTCGAAAACCATCATTCAGTGGACATAAAAGAAACGTTAAACGATGTAAGGCAAGATTATTTCATCTCTTTTTACTTTTCTGTTTCACTCTAAACGTCGGCTGGTTTTTTATGTTGTCTCCTTGTTATCTTGTTTGTAAAATACACCATGCAGCCGTTGATAACGGTATCAGGCTACAGTTTTGTTAGCACATTGTGTTTGTTAAAAAGCTTTAAACGTTTGTATACACAAACGTAAGAATATTTCTAAATTTTTAAATAACACCTTTATGAAAATTTAAATAAAATATTGAACGGAGAGTCAGTGGCGTACCAAGGCCCCTGGAGGCCCGGGGCGGATTTCTTTATGAGGCCCCTGCGATAAGACGGATGTATATAAACTTATATACTGCCATTTAACATTGCTGAAAACACTAATTACCATGTTATTTCAAATCAGTTAGCAGTTTTAGTGCAAATAAGATGAACTTCACAACACGGCCGTTTTCTAGTTATGGCCTTGGAAAATTTTCTTATTGCTTTCTTATTGCAACTTGTTTTCGATCCATAAAATTGTTAGTCCATTCAGTCTCATTTAGCTCAGTGTTGAGTGCGAATAATTGGTAATGAGTTTAGTTTCGAGAAGGTCCATTGACAATTAGAAACTGAAATACAAATTGTTTAAAACTTAAAAGCCAAAAACAGGCTTGGAACCGACACTTGAAAGTACATCTCAGAAATAAAGTGTAAAACTTGAAGAGCTGACCAGTTTTTAGCTTCCTCTGCAGTGATTCCTGTTGCTTGAATGTGGCGTTTTAGCCTTTATATTTCTGATGTAATCTCGTCTTCAGACAATTCGTCATAAGAGTCAGACAGACTAAAATTAGGTTTAGGTTTCGCAATAACTCATCCTCTTCTTCAACTAAATTAACCGATTGATTTTGTTCTTGTTTGGAGTTTGTCATACAACCTATCCACACATTCGAACATGCACTTCCTTAATTCATCTTTTAAAGTCAAATCTTCATCTTTTGTCTTTTAACCAGCCGTTTCCTTTTTTGACTTTACTCTACCCCTTTTTTAAATAGCTGCTTCTATTTTTTCACATTTTTTTGAAGCGATGTCCAAAATCCATATAACTAGAGAATCTACTTTTTTTAAGATGCCGAATCCTCCGAGGCTTCAATTCATACGTTTCAGTTGCCAAATGGCAACACTATTCATTCAACTGTTAGCTCATATTCATATTATTACATCACATTTTAATTTGAGATTTTGTAATCAATTACTAAACAATAATCGGATTACTTTGAAATAGTTATTCCTGAATTTTTCTTAACATATTATATCGTTGCCTGATACGACAGTTCTGTTATTTATATTCATTAACCCAAACTGTCATTGATTATTTAAATTTAAATTAATCAAAATACAATTATAAACCAGAACGGGAAAACACTGAATAAACACAATCCAACAGTTAAACATATAGAGAAATATTCATAAAAAAATCAATATAATTTTGAACCTTGTTATATTTTAGCACTCTTACCTCTCTAACATTTTTTTCTCTCTTTCCCCTTTCCTCTCTACATTCTCTTGCGCTCATTTCTCTTTTTCCCCATTTTATCACTTTTCAATCCCTACAGACGCTACAAGCCATATTCCTTTTGCAGTTTTATCCACACGCACACTATGATACATTATCTGTAGAGCTGTACGTGGTGTTGTCTTCGATATCACTCAGAGTTTTGTTCTTTCACGCAGTATGTGATGCACTTTTTTGTAAATTCGTTCGTTCGATTAAATGACCGATTTCTGCACTCCAAATTATCCACTGTTCGGTAAAAATGCTAATGATTTTAAATAAATAATTGGTTTTTAATAAATTTCCCCAATAACATAATTTTCCAACTTTGGAGGCCCCCTACTAAGTGGGGCGGTCCGCCCCACGACCCCCTTTAATCAGCTACTGCGGAGATGGTGAAAAGTAACTTTATTATAGAAAAACCTTATTTTTGTTTTGAGTCGTTTCCATCCGTGCTGTTTGGGGTACAATTTTCGGCTTTCGACTTAACGGTTACAACTGACGTCGACAACTGATGCTCCTTTTTTAGTATGAAGACATTTATAATAATAAACTTACCTTTATAAGTTTTTTTAGTACTGTAAACTCTTTAAGAGGTAGGGTTGTAACTTAGATTTCAAAATAATATGAAAAAATCTTTGCAATGGATGGAGTACATCCTGGACTCCTCGTAGTGTTGCGTTTCAGGAAGGTGAGAATAGAACATTTGCAAATAAATTATAAAAATTTCCAAAAACTTAATTTTCCAACTTTGGAGACCCCCTACTAAGTGGGGACCGGGGCGAACGGCCCCCACTCTCCCACGCCCCCTTTAGGCCTCTACTGCGGAAACGGTGAAAAATAATTTTTTTACAGGAAACCTCATTTTTCTTTTGAACATTAAATTCTGTGACTTCCCTTTAACCAAACCATCTTGATGGTTTCTTTGGGAACACATAACTCTAAGGGCGTTGTTCAAGATACGTTATTTAAAACATACTTTAACAACTTTGATGGTCCTATCAGCTTCTGTGTTTGCTTTCTGGCACAGATAATAGAATGAACTCTTTTTTTATTACAGGCAGCGGATTCCCTCTAGACGGCGCTGCCAGGCAAATTGTAAAAACTCGGGACGCTCTAGCCACTTTAATTACAATGGCCTACATGAACATGTACATTACTGGGACTTATTTCCTTTCATAGCTACTTGCTGCATAGCAAACTGTCAATACGATGTTATAAGTTTATACACTAGACTGTAAAATGTCACTACATGTGAAGGATTGTATGTAAGTGACTATACACAAGCTATGGATTCTCGACAAAATTTGACATTTTTGAAACGGAATTGATTTCATACAGGCTCCTCCCTTTACAGTGACCCACACTCGGCCAGTCATCACAGAGGAAGATATTTTTTTTGATACTTTAAAAAGCAAATATAAATGTACCTTGTACTCAATTGGTAAAAATTGTAAACGTTTTCATACTCTCATTATAATATTTTTCAATCTATGAAGTGTAATGGTTACTATCAGTTTAGTGCTTTGAGGTCTTTAAAATTTTAAAATCTATGTTTTGTCCTTTTGATTTGCTGTTCCTTTCCTATTATTTGTATTGCAAGTAAATACTTTATAAGTATGTTAACAGTGTATAGACGCTTCTGTAGCGTACAGCCTGTTGGTGTACAGATATATCTCTAATCACTTCACTTGAATACAGCAGTTTCTTTGGTATTTTATGTAGTATTTGATTATATTCAGCTGCATACCGTTTAACTTCATCGTAACCATAGGAGATTTTATGTGTCGATGAACGTAATCATGATTTACAAACCACAGTGCATCATCGACACTCCAAAACTCTTTATTTTAAAAGGGATACCTAAGTTCTATAATGTTGTACTTTTGTGTGAAACACAATATTTGCAATTTTTAATTCTACCCTGGTTTTACAACTTTGTGCTGGAATAACAGTTTATTAATAGTTTGTTATGCAGCTAATAGTACAATTAAAACAGCCACCACACGTTCTGGAACTTTATCCCAAGGTCTTCTGATTCATTATTCATATGTTATTTCTAAGCTTGGCATCTAGAATCATGAACAAATACTTAGCTGACTTTGGATGCTGATGCTGACCGATTCCAGTTGGTAAGCATTTTGTTCCCCTATTTCTTACTCCATATTACAAATACCGTAAACTTTGAACATAATGATTGAGTATATTATCAAAAAATTAGCTGCACTTTAATTAAGTGGGTATTTTGCTACACAAAATTAAATATCTCTGAGGAATTTGCTAATATCTCTGCTACTAGCAAAATAATATTTACTACACAATATCTCTGAGAAAGGTAGTACATAACAGTTGTTAAGTAACTTTATTAATAATCTAGCTGCGATAAGGAAAAGATCTATTATATGTTGGAAGATTAATCAGTGTCTAGTTTAAATGGAGAAAATCTAGTATGTAGTTATAAAAACGAACCTCAGTTTAGAACGTTAAAATACTTGTACAACAACCTCTGAAAGAACAATGTGTAGCTTCCTATGGATTTTAAATCTGCAACAGTTTGTGGCAACAGCGATTCATTACGTCTGCTCTCCGGTACCAGCGACACGGCGCGTGACCAACTACGTGTTCGGTGCGAGTCAATCAGCGATCCCGGTTAGTTAATAAAACCCGGGCCGGCAGAAAACTTTACACACTTCATCGCCACGCCATCGGACGCACTTCATCTCCTTTCCTCTCTCGGACGACATCGCGACGGAGTCAGCCGGAAGGAACAGCCGAAGAATAGAACCGCCGCCGTTCTTGCGTCTTCGCAATCCCGTTCCGCGCCAGCGATGGACGTCTCTGGGCCGGCAGCCGACTCTACAACCGATGCCGAAAGAAGAGGAGGACTGCAGTACGCCACGAACAGCGGGCGCAGCCGCCGAAATTTTATCATCATCATATTCAGCAAGGAATAAACGAAAAATGGTTTGTTCCGTTCTTAAAAGGAGTTAAATGGTATTCTACACTTGATCGGATAAAGAATGAGGCCATAAGCTAACAGATTTTATCTTTAATGAAAAATTAAATGATTACAGACAACGGTGGAAATAACACTTAGAAAGAATGTCCGATTCTAGACTGGCCAAACAAGTAAGGAAATACAAACCTATATTACACAGGTGTGTGGGTAGACTCAGGAAGAGATGGCTGGAGGATCTTTGAAGACGTAATAGGCAGCACCTTGCCTATGCCGTGTTGTGAAAATGATGATGTTCCGGTCCAAGTAGACAGACTACAGCTAGTCTCACACCAACGCTTCTTCGGACGTTCCACAAATTCCCCTCCCGTTTGTTTATAATTCCATTGTTATTTGGCGATGCCGCATAGTCATGCATTCAGTTATGATGTTCCAACCATTCTATTCTTTAAGATATTGGGCAATTCTGTCAAATATACTCATAGCATTCAACTTCTGCCATACATCGACATTTCTTTTGCGCTCTTGAAGTGTATATCTTGGCTCGTGCCTGAGAAATTCCATTTCGGCCGCTTGAATACGAGTGGCCTGACATTTCTTTAATGTCCAACTGTCAGACGCATAGGAAAGTGTGGGGAAGGTAATCATGTTATTGAACTTCATGCGTGTTTCTTTCTTCTTTATTTCTAGAGTTCTCCTGATGGTTGCACATATATGGTTGGTCTTGTGCTACTTTTTCACCTCGTCATTGTTTGTAACGTAACATATATTACAGGTATTCAAAATTACTGATTTGCTACAGAATAGAAATTTTTTTTTAAGTTCATTATTATTATTATTATTGATATTATATTAGTTGTTTACCTGAGGGACAGGGAACTCCGCTACGACACAGCAGATGGGCCACGCAGCAGAGAAATAACAGGAGGCGTAGCTCAGGGCTCTATCTTGTGCCCCGACCTGTGGAATGCATTCTATGATGGAATGCTCCGGATGGAGATGCCAGATGATACCTTTTTGGTATGCTGATGATGTGGCTGCCGTGATCACCGCGACGGACGCAGAGGAGGCGCAGCGCAGCTGAACCAGGTCATACGCATGGTCCGCACCTGGATGGAAGAACACGGTCTGAGCCTTGCGACGGAGAAGACAGAGATTATGCTGCTTACTCGACGACGTATACCCACAATCACACAGTTCGTGGTGGGGAAAAAGGCGATAACATCAAAGCCAGCGGTGAAGTATCTAGGTGTGCACCTGGATACTAAGCTCTCCTATTGGGAGCAAATCCGATGTTCCTCGGAGAAAGCCGGTAAGGTCGTTGCTGCGCTGAGCAGGCTAATGGCAAATGTCGGAGGCCCAGCTGCGGGAAGACGGCGACTGCTGATGTCGGTTACCAACACGATTCTCCTCTACGGATCCGAGGTCTGGGCCGACGCATAGAAGCAAGAAAACTACCTCAAGCAGATGGCCGCGGTACAACGAAGAGGAGCACTTCGAATTGCAAGCTCTTACAGAACGGTATCGGAACCAGCAGTGTTGGTGGTCGCTGGAGTAATCCCAATAGATCTGACGGCTGAAGAGAGGAGGAGGGTCTACAAGACCAAGGAAGACTTGGGGATCGTAGAAGCAAGAACACTTGCCCAGGGCACACTCCATGCGGAGCTGGCAACTACGATGGGAGCAGGAGAGTCGAGCTAGGTGGACGGAGAGGTTGATTGGGAACCGTCCTGAATGGGTGGATAGAACGGACGGCGAGGTAGATTATTACCTTACTCAATTCCTGACAGGGAATGGTTATTTCTGTGGATACCTGCAAAGGATGGGTAAGATGGAGGGGATCCGTCGTGCGTGTACGGTGACTCAGGCTCTGATGACGCTCATCACACTTTCTTCGAGTGTCAACGGTGGGTGCTGGAGAGGCGAGGACTGAAATCTGAGATTGGCCCATGACGTCTGATAACATCATAGGCGTCATGCTCAACAGCAAAGAGAATTTGGACATGGTTGTGACCTTCGTGAGGATGGTCCTACGGCAGAAGAAGCTTGAACTGGACCCTCTCACAAGTCGATGATATACACAAAGCTGTAGGAGCCTAGTAGGCGCAATACGAGGTGCCACCCTGAATCGTTACGAATCGTTGTTCCAGGGGAGGGGTTCCCTATCTGTAAAGTGGAGATTTTTTTGTGGGTGCGAGTCCCACACACCGGGAGACCAGTCGGGTGTCTCCTGATGGTACATAATGCATTTTTCCTCCCCCACCAAAAAAAAATTATATTAATTTTATCGTTGTTGTAATTCTAATGAGTTGTTTTATTTTTATCCAAACAGTTCCATCCATGGGTCCGCTATCTCTCACTGCTCCTCCATGTATTTTTAGCTTCATATATGCCGTCTCTCACCTTTCCTTCTGTTTCCTAATGAAAATAAATTCGCCCTTTCAGGCCAAATTTCAATTGACTTGTTTGGAAACTACACGCAACGTACACCGTTTCTATATTTTAGGAAGACTGAATCCAATTCGCCCATATCAATTCCATTTCTATGCCAGATGTCTCTATATTACAACATCTGTTGTCTGGTAAATCTACAGCGTTGAGATAAGTCATATCTACACCACAAATATCGATTAGTATTCATATGTTCACGTTAATTCCAGTTCCATTTAGTATCTCTGCATTGTTAATGCTATCTGGGGTTTTAAGTCTTCAGCACTTTCTCCAAATATTTAAAACTCTCTGGTTGGATTTTGAACTTAAATATGTGTTAATCTACTAAACCTTGGACCACCTTTCTAGTATTGGCATTTTACGTTCACACAACTTATTAGTCCATGTAGTGGTCTGATTCTAGTCAGAAGTTAGTCCAGTCAATGGAAGACTTCTTCACTATTCCTCTATTTATCGACATTTCCTTTCCAAATTATTCCTAACGTGCCGTGTTTTGCTTTATATCGTCATTAAACTGAAATTTTGTTCTCATTTTATAGAATATTTAACATACAAATTTAGACAGAAAATATCATTTTAATTTAACGTTGCCTATAGTAGTTCACGTATTTTTTGTAGCTTGCGAGCTCTAAATATAAAGTTCACGTCTCTTCATACATCTCAAATATTAATGAATTAAAGTTTAGTAATATATATTTTAATAGCAACAAGTTGAATAGGAACAAGTCATATATAGAAAACTACATACGTAGAAGAACAGTGTTTCATTAATTTTATATTGTTGAATAACTTTTTGTCCTTCACCTATGTTTAGTTCATAATCATATCTTACTAAAAGACAAAGTTTGCCATGAAATGATGTCACAGATAACTGTTTAAACAAAAAACGTTTATTAAATCCACTCTCGAAATATAGGTTAATGATTCTGCTTCAGACTACTTATGGCTGCTGCTGCAATCCTTAATAATTTTATCTTGTTTTAACGGTTGCATTTTTATGACACACAGTATTCCGTGTTTGTTTAAAGCTTGATATGTTAATGTAAAGTGGTTAACTTTGTAATGAAAAGTGCTGTATCCTGCATGTATCTTCAGTTCATAGATTTGTTAAAGAGCACAATATTGTTACAAATATTACTTGAATTGATATCTCACAACAGTGGAATAAATTATTGAACACCGGAGTAATCAATTCACTCATAATAGTAACGTAATTAACCAAAGTATATCACTTGTATTACAATAGTTAACTTTGTTTACTGACATTATTATTATTCATAGTGCTAGCACTATACGATGGTAGATTATATTAATTCCACAACACCGTAGACTAAATAAAGTAAATAAGGTTTTAATTAATTCAGTCATTAAATCAATTATTAACTCATACATGTGCAATAACATACAATAAGTAACATTACAATTGAAAGTTTTATAAAACACCTCCACTTTCTATCTACTGCTAATATCCTTGATTCTCCACACCCACATCTTTCTTTTCTAAACATTTAGCAAAATACTTAGTCACATGTGTGCGTAGGTCTTCTTATTTTCCTTTTTTGCAATTCTTGTTTTTTCAAAAATTTTTAACAGGTCCTTCCATACTTTTTAAGAAGCCGCACCAACTCGATTGTCTTCCTTCTGTAAAATTGAAAATAGTTGTATCTCTAAATGTCTTCATAAATCAGTTCTTCTCATTGTGTTGTGCTTTGTTACTCTCAAGACTCTTCTCGTAACTTTCACTTCTACAAGCAAAGTTTTCTTTATGCAATTGTCCAATATCCGATATGATAACAAATAATACTCTCTGATCAGATTACCTGTAAATAAAATAGAAATAATACATTCTAAATAACCTGTATGAAAGTAAATATTTAACAATCATCACTTTCCTCCACACACTGTTTTCTCATCGCACAGTATATTTTCTGTAATAATTATCTCATGTCCCGGATAGTTACATCCACTGGACTGTGAAATTTAGCCAAACTATTTTTCCTCGCATTCTGTTCACATTAATGCTACGCTCAACGATAGACTGTTTCCTCTCTGTCTTGTCGGTGGAATAATGTGATCGGTACGGCAGCTAAAGAGCGGAATAGGCCTTGAGGCTAATATTTGAGGAAAGAGGATAAATAGGCTGACGAATGAATGATAAGGGCAATAAAAAATGATACCAAAGTCTTTTAGACTAAAGTTCATTTGCAATTTATTTCTAATCTCATCTCTTAATTCTTTGTCAGTTCTTGTAGATCTTATATGCCCTTGAAAGCACTGATCAATTCTCATGTAAAAGTTTCAGGGGGTCCCATAACACTAGGTAGTGCGGTTCACAGGGAAAAGAGTCAAAGAGTTTCAGTTTAAAAAAATGTCTTTCCTTGTATTTGGTCAATTATTTGAAGAAAAGCTGAATTGGGAGTAAAAAAAATGACCCATAATCAAAAGCATTTTCCTATCGATTGTTTTACCTGTTGTACAACACAAACCTCACCACCTGCAGAAAAAACCTGTGTTTGCATTAATCGACGCCTATTGCGTTTTATTACGTGGTGGGAACAAATGTTTATGCAGATATAGCACAAAAAGTATCTAAGGTATGTCTGTCTATCCCAACCAGACTGTTGTATTTTACTAAATGTAATTAAACGGCGTTTGATTGACTCAAACTCGGTCCAAACCAATAGCACTTCATTACGAATGAATCGCAAGCGAGCTCTTTTCCCCTGAGTCACCCTGCAAAATTAAGCGCAAGACAGTATAATTTAATATTAACATGAATATAAAATCGTATTTGATTTACTGACTAGAAAATCACTTGTTTCAATTAATGCTAATTTTTCAGTGCTTTTTTTTTGTACACAGCACAGATACTCCGCAATTTCCATTTTACGATTCATGAAAAATGCTAAATAAACTATAAGCGTTTACATTGTTTTCACGTGCTGTTTATATAAATAAATTAATTTACCAATCCTATTTTCAGTGACTTGGATAAAGTTTGCTCAATGCAACATGAAAATATAGCAAATAAACAATTGGGAGTTTAATTGAAAACTAAATTTCTAATTTACTATTTACATATTTATGTCTGTGCGTTGTGTGTGTATTTGGTTACAAACAGGAAGATATACATTGAGAAGTAAAGGATCTTGGATATGGATGCCTAAATGAAACCCAGCGTAGAAAATCTGCAGCAATTGTATTCCATTTTCTTTGTCCACTACGGGCAATAGTGTAAATTCACATTGGTACACAATCGCGATTGTGTAAAAACATCAATGCTTTATATAACGTGGCTATAGCTTAAAATATTTTGTTGTTTTATTCAAGCCAAACTATCATTTAAGCTGTCCATGTATCTAGCTACATCCACACACACCCTCGCGCGCAACACGCACAGAATTATGACTTCTTTAATTTCCTAGTTAGGATCTTGTTCTGTTCTGTAACAACGGTTCTACATGCTGTCACTCCACCTCTTCCTTGGCCGAACAATGCCCCTCTTCATGTTTGGCTGGCTGTCTATTGCCTTCTTCAGTAGCCTTGTGTCATCCATTTTTGATATATGTTCATTCCATATTTTTCTTCTTTTCGCAATCCAAGTAAACACTAGTTTTTGCTTTTTGTGTGAGGTACTTATTGTTCCATATAAGTGGTTGTTCATACATCCAGCAATTTTTCTTGCTTTCATCAAATTATATTCCATTTCCTCACCTGCTCTTTTGTTACTTGTAAACCTTGTTCCTACGTAGTCCATCTGCATTACTTGTCTTATTATTCTGTCATTTAACACAAGCTTACACCTTAGTGGGTCACGATAAATTGTAATCGATTTTGTTTTCTGCTCCACTATCTTCGTGTTACATTTCCGTCATGCTTTGTTAAAGTTGTACACAAGTCTTTGGAATTCATTGTCGTTTCTCTCTATTACAATAACGTCGTGCACATAACACATAATATTAAACACATTTTTACTTATCCTATTTCGTCTCATATACTTTACCTACTTAATAATTTATAGTAAAAAATAAAACCATAAAATAGTTTTAGTGATTTTCACTCGTCAATTTATTAAAATTATAAATCCATGACAGCTGTTTCGGCAGCACAGTGCCTTCATCAGATGGTGTGAGCTGACTAATTTTCGTACAAACAATACAGAATATAAAATATAATACAAGTGCTGTTGTATAGAGAGCGATAGTAATCTCGTGTCAATAAGATTTAATACACATTACACAAACATATAACATAACACAAACCAAGTCTATTTATACAAATTAAGCAGAGGCGAGCTATTTAGATCAAACTGATCATTTAATAATACATTTAAATATTTGTGTTTATTAATTTCAAGGGTTTCTAATAAATCAAGCTTTGGACCTTTATCAGATAAATGTAAAATTTCAAAATTGTCATTATAACTATTGTCTTTTTCTAACAAGTGATTTGCATAATTTGATTTGCCATCATTATATCTAAAACTATAATTGTGACCATACATTCTTTTTTCGGAAGATCTACCTGTCTGTCCGATATAAACTTTATTACAAGACCCACAGGATAATTTGTATACACTAGACTTTTGCAGTTTATCTGTTTTACTCTTATTATTTTTAATATATTTTCCCAAAGAAGACTGCGTCTTAAAGGCTATATTTACATTCCTTTGTGTGAAATATTTACCAATATTATCAGAAGCAGAACCTATGTAAGTGAGAGTGTGATATATTTTAATCTGTGTTGAGGGAGGGTAAACTAGTTTTAAAGCTTGTGAAAAAAATTTTTGTTTAACAAGTGACCTATGAGGCTAGGTTGGTAACCATTGTTGACAGCTATTTGTTTAATAATGTTAAGTTCTGATTGGAAATTTGAGTCTGATAACGGAATACTAACTAGTCTGTGGATAAAACTGTGAAAAGCAGCCAATTTATGTGAGTATGGATGTGTGGAAGTAATGTGTATTGTCATATCTGTATGTGTAGGCTTATGAAAAATACCGAAGTCTAATTTATTATTGCATTTTGTTATTGTAAGGTCTAAAAAATTGATACTATTGTTATCTTTAATTCTAAGGTAAAGTTAATATTTTTGTGTAAATTGTTAATAAAATTAAGAAAGATCTGTAATTGTCTACGTGTGCCTAGAAAAATTGCTAAAATATCATTCCACATATCCATACCAAAAAATAAACAATTTGAAATAAGGGTGTGCTCTAATTTTAGTTTCTATGTAGTCCATAAAGATTTCAGCTGCCATAGGGCTAAGTGGATTTCCCATTGCAAGCCCTTCTTTGCCAATGTACTGTAGATCTTCCATTAAATTCAAAGTAGTTTTGATTAAGGCAAACCTTCAGTAAATTCAAGATATCCTCTCTCATAAAGGTGTGATTACAATTTTCAATTAATAATTTTTCTACAATATCTATTACATCAGTCGGTGGAATACTCGGAAACAAATTTTTCACATCAAATGGTAATAAAATAGCTTCGTCTGGGATATGAGAATCTTTAATTCTGTTAATTAAGTCTAGTGAATTTTTAATACTATGTGTTGATTGAAATTTGCATTGTGTTTGTATAATCTTAATTAATCTTTCAGATAATTTAACAGAAGGAGCAGTTACATATCATACCACTGGTCTAATTGGATGGTTATCCTTATGCAATTTAATTAAAGAGTAAAGCTTTGGTGGCTGAGGATTCATTACTGATACTTAATAATTTCATCCATAACTACATTGAAGCGTATGGTACTTCGGGAATCCCCTGCTTGATCCTTTTTGTTACAGCAGGTACATTATCTGATAATTTGCCATTGGCTTTTACTCTCACCGAAGTGTTCGTGTAGATCTCTTTTATTAGCTTTTTGATGTCGATTGAGACTCTAAGCTGTAAAGCCTTTAACACGTCCGACACTAGAATCCTATCAAATGCCTTCTAGAAATCAATCAAACTCATAAAAAACTGGTTTTCGGAACTAAATTTTTTTTTATTTGTTGAATTACAAATAATGCATCCTTACAAGACTACAATTATGTGAACATATATTTCTTGTGTATGTTCAGTTCTTTACTTTTCAGTTTTTGCTCAGTTCTCCTAGAAAATGTTTTTAGGACTGTGGTTATTGGAATTCGTCTGTAGGGCAGACATAGTACAATTTGTGAAATTGTTCTAAGGCTTTCACGGCCGGTGTTACTTTTAGTAAAAGTATTTGCCTAGCTGTTTGGCCGTGATCTACGGTTTACAGATAAACCAAACGTTTTGACAGCACCACAGGCTGCCATCATCAGTGAAACACAAAGAATTCGAGACTACCTGAACGCGGGTTGTAACGTCAGGCAACAGTACTGTGATAAAGGCTTAACTTTTCTGCATAACCAGTACTTTTGTGCATAACTTAAGTACTGTGGGCCGCCTGACGTTAACAACCTGGTGCTGTTGAAAAGTTTGGTTTGTCTGTACACCGTAGACCACGGCCAAACAGATGTCAACAGTTTAATAGTATTACTGTATTTAAGTTAGTACATAATACTTTGATTTACATCCAGTTTAATATCAGATGTTTTCAAAATTGTGGTAATACTTTTCATAGCGTTGTTCATATACCTGCATGTTTTTTATTTTTTTAAATTTCGTATTAAATATTTATATTATTTCTATTGTGTGTTTTATTTTGTTGATATGTTCTGGGTAAGTACGTACAATAGACATACTTCTTAGAATATTATTGATATTAACATTCAACGTATCGAAAAAATTATTTTCCGAAGGTACTGTGGATATTTTCAATTGTAAGTGGTAAATCTTACGATGATCGGATAAGTTTATAACACATTAATGGGAGACATTCTGTTACCGCGACGCTGGACACTAGGAGACACATTTAGTTAATCCAAAATATTATAAATTAGTTTTTGCCGGCCGAGCTACTAAACAAAATGGTGGAATGGGGGAAGAACATCAACGCAAGGCCAGTACTACTGTGAACTTAGTAATAAAATTGTCGGTCACTTAAGTAATTGGATATACGTTTTCTCAGCAACACTCAAGGATGCAAGGACTGTGTAAAATGTGCTAATCGTCAAGTCAATAACTTAAAAATCTGCTTGTTTAACAAATATAATGTCAAGTATATTGTAACATTACAACGTTGCAAAGTTGCATAATGTTATATTGTATGTGTACAAATTTACATGTAATTTATGTTTGTGATGCCCCACGTTGGAAGCGACATTATATGCAACATTACAAATTGCAAATTTAATATAATTTAAATTTGTGGAGCCCCACGATCTTGGAGCGCCAAATTTATGCAACGTTACATATACATAAAATAGGCGTGACCGGTCTCACGTTCAAGATTGACAAATTATTTAACAATATAACATTTAAATTGGGTGTCAGGTGTATCTGCAATAAGAACTCTATGTAACTTGAAACGGTAATTAAAATTTATTTGATACTATTAAAAAATGTGCACATGGCACTGACTTCGATTTAAAACATTCGTTATTATTTGTTGTTATGCCGTAAGGCTTAAGCTATATACATCCTTACTGACTAAATATTCTATTCTACTAATTATTGTATAAAAGAAAAATCTCATTTTCAGACTACTCAGTCAATTAATGTGTTTCAAAATATCAATATTTAAATCTTTTTTCCTATATTGTAATGTACTCAAAATATTAATAGTTATTGAATTTATCTTTTGTTTCTCAGTACTGTTTTCTCAAATACTAATTGTTTTCATTTAAATGCTTTGTAATCATTTTATATCATATTAATTTGAGCTCTTGTTACGTTAATCGTATTTCTAAAACATCTATGATTTTAATTCTACTTTACAAGAAACATTGCTCTTACTTTTAAATAAAATAGAAATGTCTTTAATTGTCTTTGAGTCCTTTGTATGATTAAGATATAAATAATTTGTTTATCACCTTATTGTCGTCAATCATACTCGATCATTTTTTTTTCCATCGGTATTAGTCCTCGTCTCGCCTCCAGCGTCGGCTGTCTCTCTTCTCCTCTTGTCCAGCGTCGGCTGTCTCTCTTCTCCTCTTGTCCAGCGTCGTATCTCTCTCTCTCTCTCTCTGGAACACTCCTCTTGTCCAGCGTCGTATCTCTCTCTGGAACTCTCCTCTTGTCCAGCGTCGAATCACTCTCTTGTCTAGTGTCGAATCACTCTCTGGAACTCTCCTCGTGCTGTTTCTGACGTTAATGGATCTTCTTATGTATTTCTTCTTATGTACTGATGTTATTAATTAAAATGATTGTCTTTACAACTTAGTTGCATAGTTGTACGTAACTGGAACATTTAAAAAAAATAAATACGCCGTGCTGACGGGCATAAGCTCCCGCTGCACCGTGGATGATTTAAGAAAAAGAACCACTGTAGCTTGCGTGTCCTATTTATACCCATGGCTTGGTTGACACCTGCAGTGGTACGAAATCGACATGTTAGAAACTGTCCCTGGATTCAATTCCCCCACTCTTTGTCAAATTCGCTATTTTTTATATTTCTGCGAATTGCAGAGCCCTGTAAGTATACTCTTATACTTATCTTATAACTATTTTTACAACACATGTTCACTGTAATTTTGGACATTGCAACTTAACCCTTTCGATTTGTACACAGTTATTTCACTATTACACTCGTACGGTGTGTCACTTACGCGTGGTTTTCGTACACAGTATTTAGTAAATTTTATTATATTTTATTGTGCTTTTGAATTTTAATTCTTAATTATAGTTTATGAATAATTACGGAAAAACAGTAATTGTGCAATTATTCATCTTGGGGTGGCAAACTCGCCTGCAGAGACCTGCGTTCACACACACTAGCAAAATACTGGTGTACACACATTCAGTTACATTTGTGTGTGTGTGCACGTCGATTCAGGTCGAAACACCTGTTCATATTTTTGTCTGAGCCAAGCTTGCAATCTCTGACATGCTTATTTCTAATATGTTATTAATTATTTACAGTTTATTAGGTAAATTTAAATTTTTATATTCCATGCTCAGTACATCACTTATTTGTACTGTCGCATTATTCCTCTGCTTGGTAACAAAAAAAATTTAATAAATTTATTTATTATAATTTTTTAAATTTATTTATTATTATTTGCAAAAAAAATATAACAAATAATAAAGAATAATATTCGTCATTTCACCCTTAATTGGAGTGTATATAAATGTCTTACCTCCCCTCTTCGTACGCTCACTGCTCGTGACATTGTAGTAGGGTGGCTTCAACAAACAGCTGATCTGACTGGTTTCATTGACCTCGTTGTGTTCATGTGTAGAACTTCCTAAATGACGATGCGTGGAATTTACCAATTTCTTTCTTCTGTATCTCATCATATACGATGAAAGTGTTCTGTCCTACTCGCTGTCTTAACGTATACGGTCCATTATAAAGTCTGAAGAATTTCTTCGCCGTATTATAACTCCGTTTTCCCACTGGATTTGCTTTGAGTAGTATACTTTCTCCCACGTTGAATTGTTGTAGCTTGTGAGTTAGATTAAATTTCTCTACTCTCTTGTTACCCCTTTCTATTATCCGTTGCCTTGCGTATCCCATTTTCACACTTATTGGTACAGGTACATTTTGGTTATTAGGTTTGTTTATATACTTAGTCCAAAATCTGTTTGGCTTCTTATCTTCTTCTAATTCCATTGGAGTGTATCCTGTTGCTTCACTATAATTTTCATTAATGGCTTTTTCAAGAAATGGTAAATATTCTGCCCATTTATTGTGTTGATCATGGCAATATATTCGTAAATATTTACCTAATTCTTTGTTAACTCTCTCAGCAAGGTTTCTTTGAGGATGTCTTATGGATGTGAGTACTGGTTGTATTCCATTTTCCCTTAACGTCCTCTCCCATTTTTCACTTTGGAATTGTACACCTTGATCACTGAGTACCTTCTTCATTTTTCCATATAACGGAATATATTTCTGCAGTAGTATCTTTAGAACAACTTTGGTTGTGGGTCGCATAATTGGGTACAGTCGGACTGCCTTGGAAAACACATTGATACATACCAATATGTGCTTCACACCTCGACTTGATCGTGGTAATGGTCCCAGAAAATCCACTGCAATTAGCTCTCCTTTGTTCTCCTTCTGTATACTCTGCATTCCTACATATGTGTGTAAATTCGGTCCTTAATTTTACATTATCTTACTCATACATTCTTACCTTCGCTTCTAATCTTCCTTAGCTCTTTTCTTAACATGACATTACTTTATCTAATACATTATTTATACACTACACTAACATTCATTACCTTTTATTACATTTCTTTAACATTACCTTTCTGATCGCTACTACTTTCTTGAAATACGCTTCCGTAACAGAATACTCTTTTAGCTTGTAGTGTGTCGCATGATCGGTTACAGAGGAATTGTCTTGGAAAACAACGATATATTTCTCGAAGTCCTTAATCCTACGTAGTCTCTGCCCTTATGACTTTTCACTCTCGCTTTCTTCTGTGTCCTTGTATCTTCAATAAGTGTTCGCTTGATCAGTCGTTCTAACAATTATGGCAATTATTGCTCATCTTAATCATTTCTTCATATTTATAACATATCAATAATAACATTTCTTACCATTTCTTCTTAAATATTTCTCTACAATAGCATTCCTTACCATCAATAATACATTTCTTAATTAACCTTTTCAAATAATATTCCTTATAACATTTCTTAATTATACTCTCTTATATTATTATTAATAATTAATAGTAATATTATTTTTCTCATTTAAAAATAATTATTTATTTTAGGGTATTGAGTTCGGTTCGGTGTGTCGTTAGAACGGACACCCCTCATTATAACAGTTGGTTGTTGTACACAGGAAGTTCATTGTGTTCACCCTCGTGTAAACAACGTCCGCGTTCCATTGTATTATCCCCTCGTTTGTGTGCGTACTTACCTTGTGAACGTTTGTTTTGATCGTATACGTCACCTGTTTATAGTGCAACGTTTTTATTTTGCCTCTCGGCCACTTAAAATCTACCCTCTTTCTCTCGTTACAAATGCTTCGCTCTTCCTCAATTCTCTCGTCCCTAGTTTGGTTGAGTGAACCGACGTGAACAGCTGTCGACGGTTTTTTCATTCGTCGTTTATGATAATATTCATTGTAATTACTATAATTATAGTTATAATTATTGTTCACTTTATATTTCTCGTGTGTATATCTACCGTCATATTTACCACACTTTTGCGTAGTGTTTCGTCTAGATAACTTACTACGTTTCTTGTTATACCTACAGTGATATTTATCTCCGTAAGTGTAGTGCCTTAAGTGTTTCACCTTATGTGACTTACTAGTGTGTATGTGTCTCACAATAGGGATATCGCTATTAATAAGGTATGTTTTATTAACCTTTATTTGCTTCTCCTCCTTAATGTTAATTACTTTATAATTATCGTTAGTAATTACACACGTATTTTTAACTACTATGGTTTGTTCACCTTCTACTGACGCAATGTGCGTATTTATGTCGTTAATTTTCTTTTTTGCTACTTCTCTTAGTATTGTATTATATTCTTTTACCTTTTCACCTAATAGTGACTTATCAGTTTTAAATTCTTCTATTTGTCTATCTAATCTAGCACATACATTTTGTCTTATTCCATATTCGTCCATAAGGTTTCCCATCACCTTTATGTTTGCCTCCATACTAATACTTCCTGATATTGCCATGTCGAAGTATTATTATAATATTTACTTAGTAGTATTTCTTTAACAATTATTATTGATAACCGTTCCCTAATTATTTATTTATTTCTGTATTTTTATTAATAGTTATTATTAATACTCACTACAGTTACACCTGTTACATAGACAAACAATATTATTCGTGGGCGCCAGCTGTGTGATTACACAACAATTAACATTACATTCAGTTACTGTTTAATATAAATAATAATTACATATTATACATTTTTCATTTAACACACTCTTTATCTTTTAGAGCAACCATTCAGCTACATAAAAAATTTTAATAGTTAAATGATGGGGATCGGGCCATACGTTCATGGGCTACAATTTATGTAACAAATTTTTGTACATAAATTTAGGCATGTCGTGCCCCACGTCCAGGACGACATTATATGTAACGTTTTAATTTTTTTTAATTTAATTTCAAATACAAATACACTTCTATTTGTGTTTGAATAGCCCCACGTTCTTTGGGAGCCATTATATGTAACATTACAACGTTGCAAAGTTGCATAATATTATATTGTATGTGTACAAATTTACATGTAATTTTTGTTTGTGATGCCCCACGTTGGAAGCGACATTATATGCAACATTACAAATTGCAAATTTAATATAATTTAAATTTGTGGAGCCCCACGATCTTGGAGCGCCAAATTTATGCAACGTTACATATACATAAAATAGGCGTGACCGGTCTCACGTTCAAGATTGACAAATTATTTAACAATATAACATTTAAATTGGGTGTCAGGTGTATCTGCAATAAGAACTCTATGTAACTTGAAACGGTAATTAAAATTTATTTGATACTCTTAAAAAATGTGCACATGGCACTGACTTCGATTTAAGACATTCGTTATTATTTGTTGTTATGCCGTAAGGCTTAAGCTATATACATCCTTACTGACTAAATATTCTATTCTACTAATTATTGTATAAAAGAAAAATCTCATTTTCAGACTACTCAGTCAATTAATGTGTTTCAAAATATCAATATTTAAATCTTTTTTCCTATATTGTAATGTACTCAAAATATTAATAGTTATTGAATTTATCTTTTGTTTCTCAGTACTGTTTTCTCAAATACTAATTGTTTTCATTTAAATGCTTTGTAATCATTTTATATCATATTAATTTGAGCTCTTGTTACGTTAATCGTATTTCTAAAACATCTATGATTTTAATTCTACTTTACAAGAAACATTGCTCTTACTTTTAAATAAAATAGAAATGTCTTTAATTGTCTTTGAGTCCTTTGTATGATTAAGATATAAATAATTTGTTTATCACCTTATTGTCGTCAATCATACTCGATCATTTTTTTTTTCCATCGGTATTCGTCCTCGTCTCGCCTCCAGCGTCGGCTGTCTCTCTTCTCCTCTTGTCCAGCGTCGGCTGTCTCTCTTCTCCTCTTGTCCAGCGTCGTATCACTCTCTCTCTCTCTCTGGAACACTCCTCTTGTCCAGCGTCGTATCTCTCTCTGGAACTCTCCTCTTGTCCAGCGTCGAATCACTCTCTTGTCTAGTGTCGAATCACTCTCTGGAACTCTCCTCGTGCTGTTTCTGACGTTAATGGATCTTCTTATGTATTTCTTCTTATGTACTGATGTTATTAATTAAAATGATTGTCTTTACAACTTAGTTGCATAGTTGTACGTAACTGGAACATTTAAAAAAAATAAATACGCCGTGCTGACGGGCATAAGCTCCCGCTGCACCGTGGATGATTTAAGAAAGAGAACCACTGTAGCTTGCGTGTCCTATTTATACCCATGGCTTGGTTGACACCTGCAGTGGTACGAAATCGACATGTTAGAAACTGTCTCTGGATTCAGTTCCCCCACTCTTTGTCAAATTCGCTATTTTTTATATTTCTGCGAATTGCAGAGCCCTGTAAGTATACTCTTATACTTATCTTATAACTATTTTTACAACACATGTTCACTGTAATTTTGGACATTGCAACTTAACCCTTTCGATTTGTACACAGTTATTTCACTATTACACTCGTACGGTGTGTCACTTACGCGTGGTTTTCGTACACAGTATTTAGTAAATTTTATTACATTTTATTGTGCTTTTGAATTTTAATTCTTAATTATAGTTTATGAATAATTACGGAAAAACAGTAATTGTGCAATTATTCATCTTGGGGTGGCAAACTCGCCTGCAGAGACCTGCGTTCACACACACTAGCAAAATACTGGTGTACACAATTTCAGTTACATTTGTGTGTGTGTGCACGTCGATTCAGGTCGAAACACCTGTTCATATTTTTGTCTGAGCCAAGCTTGCAATCTCTGACATGCTTATTTCTAATATATTATTAATTATTTACAGTTTATTAGGTAAATTTAAATTTTTATATTCCATGCTCAGTACATCACTTATTTGTACTGTCGCAATATGTCTTGAACAGTAATTTTGTCTAAAACGCCGCTGGCAATATGAACACCAAAAAAGATATAAGACGAAATATACGTAAGAAACCTGTTGAAAAGTCGTTATTTTACCTCAAATGTCTGTTTATATTATTAAAAAAACTTTTCCTTAAATTTTCAATTTTCTTCTCAGCTGCTGAAGTATCGAGCGTTTCCTTCTTTATTAAGTGAGAGACTCATTATTTAAAACTGCAGTGAAAAGAGAGTTAAGTACGGAAAACGCAAATACATTTTAACCTTTGCTACAAAAATTCCTTTATTTATAAAGGAACTTTATTAGGCAGCTGTTTTATAAAAATTAAAACACAAGTAATTCATTTGATAACAGTAACATGTACAATATTCATCAAGTACAGAAGTAAATTCAAAGCGTTATTAATGACTAATGTGGACGACGGCAGATAAGGACATATATGAATGTCTGCTTTGATCAAATGCGACCTCTGACAAAACCGACAAACGGTTAACGGTCTACCAGGATACGGCAAATAGAATCTTGTGTGTACAACCCTGTAGGAAATAACCTCTCTGCAGGGAGTTAAACAGAGAATCTCTTGTCTTCTGTCTGATGTGTTCAGACCACTTTCACATTTAGCTGAATGAACTGTACAAACTAACATTAATTTATTTCGAATTTACTTAGTACGTTTGTGCATAACTTAAGGTAACGAGCTAGAAAGTTTTTGCATCTAAGTAAAGTAGATAAAAATAAAGTATTTATCATAACTAATCGTGCTTGGCGGGCTTGGTTGATTTTGAAACAGTCTTATCGTTATGTACGAGGATAAGACAATAAGTATCTGCAAAAATGTTTATAAATTTTATTATAACAACAATACAAATCTGACAGTTAGGTCATTTTCCAACATAGTCCACTTGGTTTTAAATACATTTGGTCCATCTTTGCACAAGGTTAATGACTATCAGAAGGAAGGTTTAGGCTGAATGGCAAGCCATGTATGCACTGCTCTCTTCACTCCCTGATCTCTGGACATTCGATGGGCACTTAAGATAATTTCAGGTTGGCTAAAGATATGGTAATCCTACGGAGCGAGGTCGGGGCTGTATGCGGGATGGTTCAACACCTCTAACCATAATTGTTTAAGGGTTTGGAAGGTGTAGGCCTAAACCTAACCTAACCTAACCTAACCTCTAAACACAATTTTTCAGGGGTTTGGAAGGTGCGGGCGATAGTATGCGGGCGCGCGTTGTCATACATCAAAAGCACTCTTTCTAACAATAGACTTTGGCGTTCGGATCAAATTGTAAGCTTCAGTTCGTTGGACAGCATCTTACTGTATCTTGCACTATTTACTGCTAAGAACGTCTCCAAGTAGTGTAGCAGTATTGTGAGTCCCAGAAAACTGTGACCATTACCTTTCCTGCAGAGGTTAGAGACTTGAATTTCTTTTTGACCGGAGATTCATGATTTTTCCACTCCATGTTTTAACGTTTGTATGCGGGCTCAATCTGGCGGATCCACGGTTCATCTCCAATGACTGTTTGTTTCATAGAAGCTTCACCTTTATTACCATCGTGGACCAGTAAGTATTAATAGATAGTCCCACAGTTGAGTTTGTGCTCTTCAGTGATCTAATTTGGCCCCATCTTGCACAGGCATTACGAAAGCCATTTATGCAATAGCATGGCTAATTTGCAGATAGTACGCCGCTTCGTTGATAGTCACTCTTATGTTGGTCTGAATCATGACATTAACTTATTGAATAATGGCGTCAGTAGTGGAAGAACGTTGTGCGTCCTGATCTTTCCTTGTTCTTTTTTGAACGTCCTGTCCCACCGTTTTTGAATTTTTGATACATTTATACACACTTCCCTATGGTAAAACATTGTACTCATATTGTTTTGTTAGTTTTCTATTCATTTAGTCATTTGATACAACTTCAGACGACAAACGACGGATCACTACATGCTGTTGTTCGTTGTTGTAAACAGAGAGAGAGGCAGCCATGTTTATTGTCCAAAAATCCACAGCTGACTGATGTGACAGATGGTCGAACAGTCCACAAGCGGAGACACGCCTCCATGTGTTAGCGTACATAAGCACTAAGTGGTACTTCTAACCAACAAAAGATTATAACAAAATTGCGGATACTTATTGATGTACCCTTGTACTAACGTTTGGACATCTCAAGCGGTCGTAAATTTTAGAGTAGAGACAATTATTATGCAGAAAATGTGGGTGTCTTGTAAACTGGTAACAGATCTGATGACAACATATGTGGCACAGGAAATTATTTACATAGGACTGGGATTTATATCGTCTAATTAAGGTCAAAAACCATAGTTATCATGTTGCGGTATAAAGTCCGCCATTACGCCTCATAGGTGACGAGAAATTTCTTAGTAAATTGTGTCTATTACTTGGTTTTACAATATCCAGTAGACAAAAGTTTTGTAATTCAAACGCTTTGTTGGTCAGCTGATTCTGGGAGTCATTCAAGTGTAGACCAATTTGTGAATCGTCTGCATTGTAACAAAGTTCCTAGGGTGTCACGGCCGGAGACAATATTATTTAAATGGTGCAATGCCAGGCTATTAGGTCGTAGGCTTATGTTGTTGAAACCAAACGTTTCGGTAGTACCGTGAGTTTTTGTGGCCACTGAAGACGGCCTCCGTTGCTGAGGCTGGAACGATAGGTTTTAACAACAATAGAACATGACATAATACCACTTCTGCATTATGCTTCCAGGAATTGTGAAATTTGTGTAGAAAGGCGAGTCAGTTTCTCTAGTCTCGCACAAATGTTTTTCTGTCACGTCTCAACGTTTACAAAAGAAAGAATGAAATGAGGATGACTAGAGATTTAATTACCACAGTGGAAACGTTTCTTTGAATAACTTAATCAGCGTCCCAGCTGTTGATTGTTCAGGTGCATTTTGTCGACAAAATATTCCATGCTGTTTTTGAGAGCACGTGTAATGCGTTTTTGCCATAACAACACGATGCTCAACGACAGTAAATGGTAACGTAAGAAAATCGGTTAAGCCGGTCTTTTAGTGCTGCCAACGTAACACAGCAAGAGTTGCTCCCTATTCAATTATTGGATTCTTTACTGTCACCCGTAAACTTCACTTTCATTGCATTTAGTATACATATTACGTATTACGTATACAAATGCTGAGAGTGTATACAAGCCTAAAGAATGGACGTTGGTAGAATTAGCGATTATTGCCCTGTATTATTCCATTTTCACAGCGAGATATTAGTTCTTATTTTTGGTACCAGCTGCGCCTGGTGGACAGGTAAATGCATTATTGTGAAGAAGGCATGCATTTAGTAGTTTTCCGTTTTTGCGTATTGAATATTTTTTTCTATATGTGTACTGTAGAAACAGTAAAAAGGTATTCCTATCTCTAGACTAATTTCTCTTATGTCCAGACAAGAAATTATGTCATTATTATCATTTAATTTAAAGTGTCATCCATAATATTTTGAAAAATGCTTTAAATCAATAAAGTCCGATGTATCCACTTTTCTCATTTTTAAATGAACTGCCTTTTTTAACATTTCTGGATTACAGTCATCTATTGAACAGATGTATAAATAGGTTCACTTTTTACGACCAGCTTTCTTTGTTTTTCTATAAATAAATGTAAATTGTTCCCTACATGCTGGGTGCGGCCAATTAATAAAATATCATGTCCAATGCGTTTATTGTTTAAAAATTAAAAACTGAAAACCGTCGCTTATTATACTAACGAGGAACGTCCCCCCCCCCCACAAGAAGTTGAGAGTACTACCTGTAAATTATAGCATGCGGCTAAACATTATTTTCCTTCGCAAGCGCTGCAGCTTTGGACCTTTGGCTTTTTCTTTTCCGCTTAATTCAAATTCCTCACAATGATTTTCATTCTCAACATTTTTTGCAGCAAACAATTTTTTTGCAAGCTCTGCACATTTGCCTCTTAAGCTTTTATTTTCTGCTTAATTTAAATTCCTTACAATGATTTTCATATTCAAGTAGTCAAATTCTTTTCCATCTAAATGTTTTTTGTTTCTCATAGAGTCATCATAGTATACTGTTAAGGACAAAATCTAAATTTGTATTCTGTCAAAAAAATGGTATGTTATTTTGAGTAGTTTTCGTAGATTTTTTCTTGTTCCCGGCACAACTTAACGTAACCTTGTGGGTACAGTTGTGCTACTGATTTCCCACCACTAATATAATCTCTTTCACCATATCTTCTACAAAAACAACAGAAACATACCTTCTACCAGAAATAAATTGATATTAGAGCAAGGGCAAACCTCGAAATAGATTTAAAGAACAGATAGAAGAGTACTTCAGAAAGCCAACCATAAGAAACTGGAAAGCCAGGATACGCAATAGGGAAGAATGGTGTCGACTCTTGGAGCAGGCCAAGACCCACCAAGTGTTGTAGAGCCACGGCGGATGGTGAATATAATCTCTATTCTGTCAAGTAGTGTGTCAGGAGGTACTTAAACAGTGGACGAGTCGGTGTTGATGATGACGCCACGATCCTGACCTGCCTCAACAGACAGTGACGTCACTGAAACAACAATGGAGCCACTGTTTTAGTAGCGTCTATTGTTTAAGAGTTGAAACAATGGGGTCATTGTTTTAGTGCGGCCTATTGTTTCAGTAGAGTCTATTGTTTTAGTATCGTCTATTGTTTTAGTAGCGACTATTGTTTTAGTAGCGCCATTGTTTCAATGACAACACTGGCTGTTGAGGTAGGTCATGATCTTGAGTTCACCACCACCAGCACCCGGTCCATTGTTTCAGTATCTTCACCATGTTGTACTGAGGGGGCGTGGCTGTGTGTGCGTGTGTGCGTGTGTGCGGGCGCGAATTTTTCGCCAAATATTTCGCACTCGTTCATGTCTGTCTCGGTCTCGTTCATTACGGTCTAGCTCTAGTTCATTTCAGTCTCGTTCATTTCGGTGTAGGTCGCGGACATCTCGGGATCGATGCCGTCGTCCGGCTCGAGCACCGGACGATGCGTCGCTCGCAAGTGTCGAGACAAAACTGAAGGGGTCAGCTAACAACCCTCGTGTATATAGACGGACAACCCTCTTCTTGTTCTAATAATGAGCGCAATGACACAGCACGTATTACACCATACCGGTTTCACGGCGATACGATGGAACAGTTCTAACAAGCGGATTGCACAACAACACGTAACTTAATAAGCAATCAAACCCGGTCCGTGAAAGTCAACGGGAGACGTTGCTTCGATCGCGGTCAATGAAAGACTGACCTCGTCAAAACTTTGACATTCATATAAATGGTGGGCAGCAGCCCGGGAAACAAACGAGGAGAGGGAAAATGACGTCCATACCAAAAGAAAAACATACGTACACACATAGAAAACTGAAGGAAGTGCATCGTTAGGAATTGTACAACCCGATTATCGAACGAGCCCAAAATAATTGAAAACAAGCAATATATTACGTAACATAATCAAACCAGGTAGCACCATTTAAGTCAGTAACAAATAAGTAATAAAAATAATTAAGCAATAAACTGCAATTTAAAATCATAAATCGTGCATTATGTCATATCAAAAGATCACCCTACGCGGAAACAATGATAGAATTGCACGACAACGTGTAAACAATTAACGGAACGATAAGGGAAAAACCTGTTAATAGAAATATATATCTGCATAATTTAATACAAGCAATATTTTTTGTAAACAAGTCGTTAGTACCAACAAACGTCTTGAAACAAATCTGTAAAACCCGTTAGTACTATTTAATGTATAAACATTAAAAATAACGAAGTAATAAACCGTGATTCGCGATCGTAAAAGGTGTATTATGTCACAGCAAAGTACATGGCTATACGCCAACACTAACAGATGATAGGTCAGAACGCCTCACGGAGAATATACCGCAAGAGATCTGGATCGTACGCAACGGTTCCAAGAAAAAAACAATAATCAAACTGCAGCCATTCATTCGCACCTATCGTCAGTGCGAGAGAGAACTCAGAATTTAGCCGATGCGAGGGGCGGGGCACGCGCACGTAGGAAAACACAAACTACCCTTGTCAACGCACGTGAGACCAATTGACATTCCCACATGCCGGCCGATGAAGAGGAGTTTTTAACACGTAGGGTAACTGGAGAGAGAGACAGTGAGGAAATGCTACACATTGCATATGCTACGCCTTCAAAGACAGTTGCAAATTGTTAAATAAACTTCGTCAAAATTACAAATTACGCCTAAAGATTCACTATTTCTACAAAATACAGAATATCACAATGGGAAAATATGAAAGGCTCAATATTTAACAAGTTAATCGTTTAACGTATTGAAATTCAAAAAATTGAAAATTACGTAAGTTGTTCTTAAACTCATTCTCTCTCTCTCTCTCTCTCTCTCTCTCTCTCTCTCTCTCTCTCTCTCTCTCTCTCTCTCTCTCTCTCTCTCTCTCTCTCTCACTTTCTTTTTCTCTGTACACGATTCCTGGCCATGTATCTAATGTATCTAGCAGTCTCTTTTTTTCCATTACTAAGCGTCTACTCATGCTATTATTATTATTATTTGTACTAATTTCTATCATTAATTCTGTCTTTGTAAACGTGATTTTAACGGTGTATTCGCGAAATGCAGTGGCATTCCCACGCTTCAAATATCACCATGATTTATCCTTTCTTTGTACCAAGAGAGAGGGAGAGCGAGAAAGCGAGGGAGAGCGAGAGAGGGAGAGAGAGAGAGAGAGCGAGAGGAAGAGAGAGAGAGAGAGAGATAGAGAGAGAGAGAGAGAGAGAGAGAGAGATAGAGAGAGAGAGAGAGAGAGAGAGAGAGAGAGTGAACGAGAGTGTGACTGCTCTCTGTAGAAATTATAAAGCTGAACTTAACCACAAAATGACACTTTTCAGAGATGCATTTGACGTGATTTGGCCGATTTCTACAAGTCAAATGATCACACACGCGTACGCGTGAGCGCACACGCATGTTTAGAAGCGAAACAACTTGAATTTTGTATGTCTACGGAAAACAGTTAAAGGAATCATTTTTAAAAAATAAATTTAAAATTGTGTCAAATAAAATGAAAGTAACAACAGCGAGTTTGTGTGTCTGTTCGACTTACCGAATCCGGCCGATGTTCGTGAAACTCCTGTAGAAGTGATAAGAAGCCGATAATGTAGGGTAACAAAACACGTGCAATCACGACCGTACTCTCCGAAGGAATAACACGTACTGAAGGCATACTTGCTTGTGCTGTATTACAAATACATCCAAATGCTCCAGACGTTAGTTGATGTCTGAAATAAGCCACATGGCCTTAATTTCGTTGAAATGAGAATGAATAATATAAACAATTGTGCAACAGGTCGGTGTAATTGACCTCTCTCACACTGCGGTACAGAGAAACCTTTGTTCTCAAGCAGAACCGACGAACGTAGACAGGACTTTCTCACGATGTAAACAGAAGTGAATTCAAAGCTTTTTATAAGGTTGTCCAATAATATGCCTATGGCTATATACTGTACAGTTTTACTGCTTAGACCGGAGTTAGCAGCTGGCCGCACTGCTGAACAAGCTACGATATTTTTGTTGGTGATATTAACTGTGTTTTTTACAAAGTGCCCGAAGCCATTGACGAAAACTAGTACGTTTTAACTTAAAAAAATTGTGCTTTATTTGAACAAAACTAGTATGTGGTTAACCTAAACAAGTGTGCTTTATTCTTACGAAACTAGTGTGTGTTTAACCTAACAAAAGTGAACTTTAATTTAATTAAGATCACGTTTTCCAGAGTACAGAACCATGGCAATATACTCAAATCGTACAATCGCGCTTAGCGGGAGTTTAAAGACAATAAAGTATAACGATTTTGAAGACGGGGTGGATACGGTATCCATATTGTTGGAGAGAATGGTGGACGTTATTCCGGAAGACATGCGCGCGGAATCACGCGATATGGGGGACAGTTTCAAGTGGTACTAGGCCGTGCACGTCTTATTCAAAAACCTCGTATCCGATGGCGAACTGGAGCAGACGGGAGTGTTTCGGTCGCGTACGCAACTCGTTTTACCCCCAACGGCAGCAGACGTGGAGGACATGAACGATCAGTACAGGGAGTGCGTGTGAAAAGTACTTGAATCGGTTTCAAAGTTTACTCGCGAAGGTAGCGGATGGGTCGAGAACGGGATCGTAGCCGTTGAACCGAACTTGTTAAAATATCGTCCTCTCTTCGGATCCAGTTACATACCAACACCGAAGAAATTATTGAATAAGAAATCGTTAGTGAACGTGAAGAATCTATACGACGAGAAATACTTCTTCTGGTCCGTTCTATTTCTAGCCGGTTTACATCCGATCGCGTCTAACCCGCACCGCGTGTCTCACTACAGACAGTACGAAAACGAGCTGAATATGGAGGGGATCGGCTATCCGGTGCCGGTGACTCAAATTAAAAAATTTGAAAAACAAAACGCGTATATTTTGGTGAACGTGTTCTGTTACGACAGCGAAATTAACAAGTTCGGATACAGGAAAGACGAAATGTAACTATTCGGATAACTGAGCACGTAAATGATTTATTACTGGTCAACGTCGAAGGGCTCAAACAATAATGGTTTATTAGGAACTTGTATCGTTTGCTGTTCACACTAACGAACAGTTGGTCGATTTCGTTCTACTGCAATAATGTTTGCAACGATTTCGCGGTAATACGGATTCTGAAATGGATCGAAAATGACTCGAGGATCACGAGGTACTCTGCACGTCGCACGGAGCGCAAAAAGTCGAACCCCCTACCAAAAAATACATCCAGATGTATTTTAAAGACTACGCGAAGTGTCACAGAGTACCGTACACAATGTACGCGGACTTTGAATCTTTTCGTCGTCCCGTGTAGGGATGTACACGCGAAGAGGGCAGATCGCACTCGAAGGACATCGCGCATAAAGTGCCGTGCAGTTTCTCCTCCGTGATCGTCGATTGGACTGGGAAAGCTGTGAAAGAATCCGTCTTGTACCGCAGCGGCGGCGGTAATGACGTGGTGGAGACGTTTCTCCGGACTCTGCCGCGAAGACGTGAATCGATTCGAACGCGATTTCAACAGACCCCTCCGCATGACCGAAGAAACGAAAGCGATTTTCAGAACTGCACCACGTGCCATCTGTGTAAGAAGAGTATAGAGCGCGACGCGGACGACAAAGTGCGAAACCACGATCACGTGATACGCGAGTACTTGGGAGCCGCACACAACGTGAGTAATTTAAACTATAACGTGCCCCAACACGTTCCCGTCTTCATCCACAACCTGCGCGGTTACGATTGCCACCATCTCATCCAAGAGTTCCGGAAATTCAAACACGACGAAATCAAGTGTATAGCCACGACCAGCGAGCGGTAAGTGTCCGTGATCCTCGGTCCTCTCCCGTTTCTCGATTCCGCGCAGTTTATGAACGCGTCGTTGGAGAAGCCAGCGAAGAACAAGCGAAAAAACAAATTTAAAATATTACGACAATTTATGCGAACGGACGGAAACAAGGACAAAGAAGAAGAAGAAGAACGCGTTGAAATGCTGGTCAGAAAGGGGGTCTATCCGTACGAGTACGTGACGGACGATAGTAAGTTTGAAGACGTTTCTCTCCCCGCGCCGGAACACATTTACAACCGCCTAGCCGAGACGTCCGTGTCGTCCGTGTTGGACGGCTTTCAGGATGCGAACGTTAGGCGATTATCATGATCTCTACCTGAAAACCGACGTTCTGCTCTAGGCCGACGTATTCGAAAACTTTCGCGAAACCAGCCTGCATTAAAACGAGATCAATCCGTATAACGAATACTCCGCGCCGGGACTCGCGTAAAACGCGATGTTGAAAATGGCAGGAATTCCACTCGAACTACTTAAAGATATAGATGTGCACCTGTATATCAGCGGGGTAAGAGTGGGTACCGCGATGGTGCCCACCAGATACACCAAGGCCAATAACCCTTACGTACCGGACTACTATCGCGAACGGGAAAACAATTACTACCTCTACCTGGACTGTACAAACTTGTACGGCACTGCGATGAGACAGCCGTTACCTCACTCCGGATTCCGGTGGCTTGAAAGTGAAGAAATCAACGCGTCAGATTTGAGCACGTTAGGCGCGGAAGACAAAATCGGTTACATTCTCGACGTCGATCTAGTTTATCCCCGCCGTTTACACGACCTACATTCGGACTACCCTCTGGCGCCGGAACGCAGAAATGTCGGTGATCACGAGTTGTCCGCGTACAGCAAACTTTTCAAGTATCTGAAGGATTTCCGTTTGCCCGCCACCGGCACTGTCGAAAAACTGATCACCAGCCTTGAGGATAAGGTAAAATAAGGCTGCAGCTGTACCTGAAACTCGGGATGGAACTGAAAGCCGTCAATCGCGTTATAGCGTTCCGTCAGAGTGCGTGGGTGAAGCCGTTCATAGTCTTTAATACGGAGAAACGGAAAACCGCGGCGAACGTTTTCGAAAAAGAATTCTTTAAACTGATGATCAACGCGGTGTACTGCAAATCGTTAGAAAACGTCCGGAAACGTATAGATTTTCGGTTAGTCTCCAACCAATGCGAAATGAAAAAACTGACTGCGAGCCCGAGATTCGTGCACGCAAACGTTTACAACACAGAATTGATAAGCGTGATAATGGAAAAGAGAACCCTGTATCTGAACCGTCCGCTGTACGTAGGATGCACCGTGCTGGACATTAATAAACAGGTAATATACAGTTTATTGTCGCGAAGTACGGACCGCGTGTGCGATTGATACGGACTCTTTGCTGTACGATATACGCACTGATAATATGTACTACGTCATTAAGGAGAACCTACATCTATTTGACACGTCAGAATATCTCACGACCCATCCCTGTTATAGCGCGGTAAATATAAAAAGGTTGGGAGAACGTTCAAGGACGAGACGCACGCGAAACCCATTGTCGAATTCGTCGGCTTACGCGCGAAATCGTGTTCGCTGCTGGTGTTGTAGGACGACGGTGAGAAAAAGGAGAAAAGCGTAGCGAAAGGGGTACCGCGAGTGGCTATACAAAACCGATTGACTCACGCGAAATACAAACGCAGCTTTCTGTCACCGACGATATCGATGTCGACTAACCGAAAATCGTAAACGTCCGCGCAGATCATAAGCACCGAAGACCATCGACTCTACACGCGCCAGACAGTGAAACTGCCTTCGTCGCCGTACGACTACAAGAGATACGTCTTGCACGGCGGACAGAGAACGTTAGTCTACGGACATTACAGAATTCGCGAGACGGAAGATGGTCCTGCGACGGTTCAACACCGCCCCAGCATGATACGGACCATGAACCGCGAAAGCGTGATTCGGTACGCGTGAAGAGCGTTAGTGGCAGATAAGGAGGAGGGGGAAGTATATATATATATATATATATATGTATATCTGTATGTATATTGTAACGAATAGATTTTGTGTATCTTGTGTGTTATAATGCCACACGTTGGATGCGTCAATATGTAACGAATAATTTTTTGTCGTCTCTGTCAAAATGTGTACCAGTTTTATATTTGTGTGGTGTTAGTGCGTTCGTCTCGCACTGGGTTCGTTACATCTATTTTGCGCTAACGATGTCCGTAGCGTTGCGGTAATTACCAGTACAACACAGCAGTAACCTTACCTGTTCTTATATAGGGGTGTGTTAATCACGGGTGGCACAAAATGGATTTATTAAGTGTTTATGCTTTCATCATTCACTATTTTTCCCTATGTTAATATTCTATATTTTACATTGTTCTCATTTAATCATTACCGTCACTTTTAAATTATTTATAGTTTATTATAATTTAATTAGTGTATTTGCTTTATCACTACACTTTGGGGGTTTTACACTTTCATTTAGCACTTCACAAATGTTTTTGTTTTTAAGTGTTTCTATATGGGTAATCCCTCTAATTACTATCTCACTACCGTACTATCTCTTTCATTACAATATATCTTTAATAATATTAACAACTTTATGTCTTGATATTTCTATCGTTATATCTGACTCGATATAACATTGAACATTGTTTAATTGGGTTTCTTTCAATTGTCATTTACTTTTTTGTCCATTGATGGATAATAACGTGTACTTTTTTTTTCAAAGGTTAATTATTGGTCTTTTTCCAATATTACATTTGAGTGTATTATTTCTCCTGCTCATATTCTTTATTACTTGTTTGTGTATTATCACTGGTTTTCATTTTTATTTATTTCCCTTCATCTTGGGTTTGTTTCTTTTTCATTTCCCTCCTTCTTCATTTTCATTGTATTTGGCTAATACCTTGGTTTTCCACCTTCTCCTTTGGGTTCATTTTAACATGTTACATTGAGTCATTCAACTCCTTGAATTTGTTTCATTTTTGTTTGGTTTTGTTTTTTCCCTTCTTCCTTTGTTTTGGTTAATCACTTTCTTCTTCGGTTTTATTCTTGTTTGTTTTTTGTGGTTCCCTTCTTCTTTTGTTTCCTTTTGTTGGTCAATCACTTGGGTTAGGTCATGTCGTCGTTTGTCGTGTCACTGTCCTTTTATTTTCTTTATATTAAGCATTTGATTTTATATGAAGTATTATTTTATATTTAGTATCATCTTTTTCATCTCTGGTATTGGGGTGGCTTATTTGTGTTGTAACATAATGCCTCTCCTTCAAAATTGATCATTTTGTTAAAACACTAGCATAGTTTTTTATGAAATTATCACTTATATATTATTTTCTCCTTTTCTTTCTTGTTTGTTTCTTCATTGTTATTTCTCTTCTTACTTGATTCATTCTATTTTATTTAGATCTGTTTTTATTTATTTCCATTAGTGTGTTCTCCCTTTTATATAATTTTTCCCTAACTTTTTAGTAGTTGGTTTCTTCCATTACTACTCATTTTTTCTGAGACCAGAGGAACATCATGTCTGATCAGTTTATTTTGATTGCTGGACTTTTTCAACAGTCAATCTTAAATACCTTTTTTGTCAACTTGTGACTTAAATTAATAATAATAATATATTTTGGTGTTGTCCACCTTGTGGTTTGTTTTTAGGTCACTTTGTCCTTTTACTCATTCTTCCTTTCGCTGTACCTTTACTATATACTGTAATCTACCCATACAGTTGATTGTTTTTTATTTATTTATTTGCTAATTTCATCATATCTAACTTTTCATTATTTTGTTTTTTCTATTCTTCTTTTGTATATTTGTTTTATACTTAACTTCTTTTTCTTCCTTGTACCAGTTCAGTTTTTTTTTATACATTAAATTCATTATTATTTCAGGTATTTATCTTAGCAGTTTTGGCTTGATTTTATTTTTGTTAATTTTATTTTGTTTTAAATATTATTTTTGATAATTTTTTGTAAGTTAGTTTTTTTCACTTTATAGGAATGTTTGTAACTTATTCCTTTATTAATTCTTTATATTAGGTCTCATAAGTCATCGAAATATGGTTGTAAGTTGTGCTCACATAATTTTTGAATTTTGGTATATGTTTATTATATTTCCCTTATTATGGTTTATTAGTTCTCATTTAATTCGTCTTAGTCGTTTAGCCGTTTCTTGTCAAATCTTGTTTTGGTTAATATTAATTGGTTTAATTAAATTAATACTCCTTCCTCTCCTTTGGTTTGCTTGTACATTATCCTCAAAATCTGTCCCATTTCTCTGCGTTCATCTTCACTTTGTCCATCAACTCCTCGGCACTTGTGGTTCGGATAACCTCGGTGTGTAGAACTATTTTCGTTCTTGTGAAATAGGTATCTTCTATCTCGTACCATATTTCTTCTAATATCATGTGCTCATTTGTCTCCATGACTACGTCATTCACTACATTTTGATTAATCAAAGAAGTTGTTAATTGTACCTCCTTCGTTAATGTTATTATTGATTTTTTATTTTGCATTTCCCATTCTGGTGTGCTCCAGTGTTTTGGGAACCTCCTTAATTTGCCATACACTGTCTTGTTGTAAGTCCTTTCTATATCTG
This sequence comes from Magicicada septendecula, assembly GCA_034769895.1. NCBI lineage: Eukaryota > Metazoa > Arthropoda > Insecta > Hemiptera > Cicadidae > Magicicada > Magicicada septendecula. The sequence continues at coordinate 330,746,189 of CM068375.1, forward strand.
GCATTTTCCATTTTCTCATTGAATTACTGAAGTTTTCGTTCACGGGCTTTTTGTGAATTCCTTTTATTTTGGGTATCTTCCATTCAGGTATTGCTTTTCTCCAGTTTCTTCTCGCTGGTCGGTAGTTCACTCTTTCTAGAATTACTTTTAGAGTTCTCCTGCAGTCCATAAAATTAATTCTTTCGGTATGGTTGGCCATTGGTACATTAAACACATCGATTAGTCCGTTCATCATCATCTCCACTTCTTGTCTTGTTTTTATTGGTTTTCTTTTATGCCTTTTCTCAGTCTTCATTTCCATGGTTTGGATATTCTCTTCGTTTTGGTTATTTTTATTTGCAGATAACAGTATACTTCTTTCTTCTGTAATTTCTATTTCCTCCCGACTATCTTCTATCTTCTGGTCTAATTCTTCCTTGTTATCACGAAAAATTTCTCTCATCTCTTTCCTGTGCTGTTCAAACATTTCTTTCCTAATCCTCATCATTTCTTGCAACTGTTCTTGTGTGGATACTGTCATTTTCTTCTGTTGCTTCTCTCCCACGTCTTTGACTGTTTATTTTTTTTATTTGAGTTTTGGTTGTTACATTTTTTTATTCTTTGGCATTTCCTTGAACTCTTCTACTTGATTATGTACCTTCCTCCAATTACAAATATCTTCTCTGAATAGTTCAAACATAACCCTTATCCATTCCTTTAATTCTGCGTTTTCTGTTTGTATTGGTTGTTCTGGTTGTCTTATTGATTGTCTCTATTGGTCATACTCCTCCTGTGTATATTCCTCAATCACCTGTGCGTATACTCCCGTTTTTTCGTTTTTCATTTGTGTTTCATAATTGTACCATTTTTCCCAATCTTCTTCAGTCATTCTTTCCACCTTGTTATCACGTTTTTCATGGGCTGTCCCGAAAGACTCTTCTTCATTATACTTGGTGTCCAGCTTCCACATTTCATCATAAATATCTCTCAGTAACATTTTGTCGTTTGGCGATCCCACTGCATTCGCACGACCCATTTGTGCTTGTTCGTGATCCGTGGTATTTTTCTTGATGTTCTCCATCTCTTTGCTGAAATTTTTAAATAACCCTGTCGTCCATTCTGCGTAGCTCCATTGTTTCTGTTGTTTGGCCATTTTCGTTTGTTGTTGTGTCATATCTTTCTGTTTCATTTTTTTCGTCGTTTTCTAGTGACCATAGAGTGTCTCATAATCGCCGCTGGTCTTCTTCTAAAGCCTCACCGATTGGTCGCCAATCTGTAACGTTATGACTTTGGACGTCCGTCTTCGTTTAAGCCCCGCGATGGAAGCTAATCTGTAACGTTATAACTGTTGTGTCTCTGAAAAAATGTGTACCAGTTTTATATTTGTGTGGTGTTAGTGCGTTCGTCTCGCACTGGGGTCGTTACATCTATTTTGCGCTAACGATATCCGTAGCGTTGCGGTAATTACCAGTACAACACAGCAGTAACCTTACCTGTTCTTATAAAGGGGTGTCGTAATCACGGGTGGCGCAAAATTGTTTATTAAAACAATTAAACTTATTAATTATTATCTTAATATGGTGTTCTCAGCTATGGCGGTCGGGGCGTTCAAATAATTCCAGCTCGTTCAGCCTTCTGGATCGATTCGGTAGTTGTACGATTTGCAACTTGAACGCTGACAATCAAACCTAGCTGTCGTAAACGAACACAAGTAATATAATGCACTCCCTATGAAATAATAACAACGGTTACTCCCTGCACTAGTTATTTTAGTGTTTGCTAAGTAATATTTTCAATTTTGACAATTAAATTATATTAGTTGATTTCCAACTTTGCACCGACTTCTTACATGAAACAATTTTTCTCAGGATGACGAATCGATTAAGGAACGATATATTCACATCAGCATGGCAGCGGAACGTGTAGTTTTTGTAATTAATTTCGTTCCAAAATCGGTGAATTCTTTTGATTACAAGGCAAAGAATTCCTATGATTACAATAAAAGTATTTTACCTTATTCTAAGTGTACATAAATAATAAGGTGTGTGGTTACAATCTGTTCTGTAGTGTCGTTAAATGTGTTTCGAAAGTTCGTATTTAAACAATAGGTTAGATCTTGTGTTAAGAAATTTTCAGTGTGTTTATTGTTCTTAATTAATCTTTGAAAGGGAATATTCGGCTTATAGTGAGATCAAATTACTTTTAGTAAAATTTAGAGTGATTCTATTTTTGGAAATAAGGTAATTGAATGGTACTTAACACATCAGCACGACTTGGTGTTTCATTCATTGGATCGAAAGAGGATTGGGCTGCAATAGTTTCTATTTTCATGAATCTTTGGACTTAAGTAGGTCTAGCGTCCTTTTCATATAGGATGTGGTCATAATTTTCTTTTAATTTTTTCTGTTTTATGGTCCTTGGTTCTTTAGTTGACTGCTCCAATGGTGCGTCTGCTTCTTATTCAGCCATAGTTTTGAATTTCGTTCATTGTTTTACATTATTTAATTAAAAATTGGGCTTCCAAAATTCGGCTTCTGTCCTGGTCGAATGACGCTTTACAAGTAACGATATTCAACGGTAATTTTCGCCACCAACGTCCGTTTCTATGGTTACCAATGAATTATGATTGGCTTAGCTTGGTATAAATCCATTGTTATCAAAATTTGAATTCTTTTCAAAATCCTAGTATATTTTCTGATTGCTGTTATTCCTCTATCTTCCTTCCTAAGCATTAAATATTGTCACTATAGTGTGTATTTCCTTTCATAGATTAATTTGATACCCCTCAAGTTTGGGTTATTTTAGGTTTCATAATTTTACAATTATTTTTATCCTTCTTAATTACATTTCTTTTTGAATTCAAATGCTTATTATAATAATTGGTCTTAAAAATGATTTACAATTTAGCCTTGGTTTTTTGTTCACCTCGGATTTACTAATTTCTTTGTTACTTTGTTATTATTTGTAGTTGTTTGTTTCTGACAGTTCGGCACTTTCATAGGCATAAGTAGCCATTATGGTATTTGACTTATTTCATTTAAAATACATCTCATTTTAGCCTAATGGGCTTTATTTTGTTATTATAATTGGTAATGTTATTTATTGTTGTGTTTTGGGTCTGTTTATGTGTTATTACTTTGTCACTATTATTTCTTACATAATTGTTTACTATCTGGTTTCTTCGTTTTCTAGTCATACATTTCTTAACTTTTTTACTTATCTAATTTGTCAATAATAACAATGTGGTTATTATTTACTAATTTTTGATCTTATTAAATACAATATTTAGGCCTATGGTCTGTATAATTCTTCCAGCCATCCTACTCATAAATTTGCTTAAATAATTATTTGACTATTATTTGCTAATCTTTGTTTACAATTTATCTTACTTATATCATTTTTTGTGTGATAAACAACATCACTTTATATGAACTTAACAACGATCCCTTATAACATGGGTGTTTATTGATTTGTTTTAACTCCTTAATTTTTAAACAATCTTTACTTTCCCTCCATGTTAACACTATCTGATTTTCCTTTCAGGGTATTCTCACTTTTAATTATAATTGCATTCACTTAAAAACAATAACATTCTTTCTTGACTAAATACTGTCTTCATCACTTTTCAGCTTTCATTATACCTCAATTAATTGTTTATACTTACTACTATTCTTAATTACTAATATTTTTCACTTTTAATTATTTAGTGTTTCATTTGGATTTATTAAGTGTTTATGCTTTCATCATTCACTATTTTTCTCTATGTTAACAATCTTTATTTTACATTGTTCTCATTTAATCATTACCGTCACTTTAAATTATTTATGGTTTATTTTAATTTAATTAGTGTACTTGCTTTATCACTACACTTTGGGGTTTTTACACTTTCATTTTGCGCTTCACAAATGTTTTTGTTTTTAAGTGTTTCTATATGGGTAATCCCTCTAATTACTATCTCACTACCGTACTATCTCTTTCATTACAATATATCTTTAATAATATTAACAACTTTATGTCTTGATATTTCTATCGTTATATCTAACTCTAATTTGTGGGTTAGTTTGCTTTCTTATATTTAACATTGTTTAATTGGGTTTCTTTCAATTGTCATTTACTTTTTTGTCCATTGATGGATAATAACGTTTACTTTTTTTTTATAGGTTAATTATTGGTCTTTTTTCCAATATTACACTTGAGTGTATTATTTCTCCTGCTCATATTCTTTATTACTTGTTTGTGTATTATCACTGGTTTTCATTCTAATTTATTTCCCTTCATCTTGGGTTTGTTTCTTTTTCATTTCCCTCCTTCTCCATTTTCATTGTATTTGGCTAATACCTTGGTTTTCCACCTTCTCCTTTGGGTTCATTTTAACATGTTACATTGAGTCATCCAACTCCTTGAATTTGTTTCATTTTTGTTTGGTTTTGGTTTTTTCCCTTCTTCTTTTATTTTGGTTAATCACTTTCTTCTTCGGTTTTATTCTTGTTTGTTTTTTGTGGTTCCCTTCTTCTTTTGTTTCCTTTTGTTGGGTCAATCACTTGGGTTAGGTCATGTCGTCGTTTGTCGTGTCATTGTCCTTTTATTTCCTTTATATTAAGCATTTTATTGTATATGAAGTATTATTTTATATTTAGAATCATCTTTTTCATCCCTGGTATTGGGGTAGCTTATTTGTGTTGTAACAATATATATATATATATATATAATCACGTTTATCCATCATTAGCTACACATGCAAGTTCTGACCAGAGAAGTTGATCTTTTTGAGACCCCATATATAAAAGTTACGAGTAAGCTTAGACATTTTATTCTTACATATTGTAACGTAACATAGTTGAGGTTCCCCAACGTTACATAACAAAAATTGAATGAAATATGGTCAAGGACCATACCCTGACTTAAGGTTGTTCAATAGTTCATGTGTTTGAGAAGTACCTCAAGTAAAAAGGGGTCAATGACTAATATTAAATGTAAAAGAGCCAGACCAATGAATGATTGGATGTAATGAAATTTTTGTTTTGTACTGTGACATGTTAAGGTCTACAGAGTATTTATATTGTATGTTGAATATGTTAAAAATGAAATGATGTTGTTTGATGATAATGCTTAATCAATAATTATGTTTATATTTATATTAGATTTGTTTTTATACAGCCCAGTATAGTTACCAATGTTAGGCACTGTACTAAGTTGTCAGTATTGTATAAAATTGAAAAATACTGTTATTCTAATTAATGTTTATAAACTGGATCAGGAGTGTGACCAGTGTTTCAAGTTTAACAAGTAGTTCTGACAATTATGTCATAAATTATTAAAGGGTTCCAGAACCAGTTAATTAATATAAAAACAAATAACCACCAGTAAATTAAAATTCATGTAATTAACTATGTAACCAATAATTTATTGTACAGTAGGTCAGGTAAAAAAGAAAATTAAGTTAAAAAACCAAATAGTGTTATAATGGTTGTAAATGAATCTATAGGCCTAAATTCCATATTAGAGAAAGGAAATTAATACCTTTTTAGTAAACCCAGTCCAACGAAACTCTGGTAAAACATTTACTGTTTAGTAAGGAAGGTTAGGGGAGAATTTTATGTGATTCAAGATTAATCCAAGCATGGAGTATTTTATTGGAAAGAAGTAGTAATATTCTATAATGCCGGCTCAAGGATATATAGAAAACGTGGTTGTTAAGGCAACTGATATATAAGTAGTTGTTGATTTTGAAATTCGTTCTGATTGTTACAAGCTATTTAGATTGAGATGGACCGACATATTTAAAATATATGAATAAATATAAAGGAAATATATATCCGAATTGAAAAAGCCTTTTTGTAAAACAATTATATTTGAATGCGAATGAATCATACAAATTAAATAACCATCTAAATTATCAATGAGTACAATAAAAAAGAATTGAAAGCTTCTCACCTCATTCACTAAATAATTCCGCTGAATTTGGTATCAAACCCATTCATGCTATAATTTGAAGACCAATAAAGAGTTAAAGCCTGAATTAACGGAAATATTTGGAAATACAGAAGACTCGGTTTGACGAAATAACCTTCATTGGCAGCGTAAGCTGAGATCCTAATTCCAGTTCACTGGGAACAAGAATTGTGAAGATCGCAAAAGAAGAATAGAAGCACAAGAGTTCCTGTGGGTTTACCAGTACACACCATCATCAATTTATTGAAAACCAGAGCAGTTTCACTCGATGAAGACGATATAAACTGGATTTTGGCCGTTGTTGACAAACGTTCACCGCCTAACGAAGTTTCGTCGGTTTGGTAAAAAACAACTTATTTTCATTCCACTGTATTTTAAGTAAATAATATTATTTTGTAAATTGAACAACCTTAATTATGCGTTTTACCTGGCCTTACTAATGGTTCAAAGAACTATACGAACCCTGGGATAAGAATTATTTGTCATTATTTTCAAGAGTATATGTTATTTAGAGTTTGAATAATTAAGAATCGATATATGTTGGGATAGTCGATTGGATCGTCTTATTGTTTGTCTGAGACAACGTAACTTGTTAAATATCAGAGAAAAATAAATAAAGTACATTTGTTGTATGAGATAACGTTTTAGTCATTGCAGAGAAAATACTATATGTAGTTGGTGTAATAATTTATAAACAGATTGATACAAACACTCCGAATAACTAACCTATAAGTACAATTATTTCTAGTAACAGCGCTTAAAATTTGCAGCTGGTGGGACGGGAGATTGATGAACTAACTGGTTTTTTAATACTAAATTTGAATGAAATTTTTATCATTGAGTGACTAGGGTTGAAACAAATACCACTTACATTCAGTAAATACTCCATATATATTGCTCATATTAAACAATCACTGAGAACTAAGTTAAGTCTATAGAATAATACCATTATAAATTCAGGAACATAATTCTAATTTTGTTGACTTAATAATCTATGTTCTGAGGGTTTCACCGGTCACAACCGAAAGGTATATTAGTTAATAACATATTAATTAAACCAGGTAACAGCATTTTAATTGTTACGAATCGCCACCTACAACGTATTACTTGGCATTTGTTACACAGGAGTCTCTTATAACTAATTACACCCATAGACAAGATTTCTTTACAATTTGACGTTTCCATCGTGCAGTATATACTATAACATACGTCCTCACATAATTAACAAGTAGTTCGTTACTAAATTGATTTACAACAAAGAGGCTTTAAGGAGAGTTATCGAGTCAGATACAAATTGGCGCTCAACGAGTGGGCTTTAGTTAAGTAAAAAATCATATTATTTGTTACTTAACTTAAGCAGGCAACCATTAGAGGCACAGGAATGCAGAATACCAGAGGCAGATCGAAGAAGAGGGCAGAAGAGAAGGAGAAGGAAGAAGGTGGACAGGAACAAGAAATAGAATTAGTCACAGACAGTGAAATGGATCAACGGACAGGTGATACAGAAGAAATCGAAATAGTTATGGATACGGAAACGGAAATAGTGGAAGAAGATGCCCAAGGGGACCAACCAGATAAAGAGGAAGCCAGAGGAGGCCTAGATTTACAAAAATTATGGGAATTAATTAAAGAAGATTCCAAGAAACAGAAGGAAGAATTAAATAAAAAATTTGAAGAAAACTCTGAAAAAATAGACAGTATTAAAGAAGATTCCAGGAAACAGAAGGAAGAATTAAATAAAAAATTTGAAGAAAACTCAGAAAAGCTAGAAAATAAAATAGACAGTATTAAGGAAAATACTAGTGAACTTTTAAGGCAAACCATAAATGAAAATAATGAACGATTGAAGGCCGATTTTACACAAATCAATGAAAAGATAGACAGTATAAATGAAAATTCAGAAAAGCTGGAAAATAAAATAGACAGTATTAATGAGAACTCAAGAAAACAAAACGAAATTTTGAGCGAAAATTTAATCAAACAAATGAATGAAAAGTTTGACAGGAATGACGAGAATTTGAGACAGATTCAAGACGATAACAAACTAATGAACGAAAAACTTGAGGAAAACAATAAACGAATGAAAGCAGATCTTGAGAAAATCAATGAGGATAATCTAATACGAATCGGTGAGAGAATTGAGCATTCTAACAAGGAAATAAGGGAAAATGTTGATAAACAGAATGAAGTATTAAGACAAGTTATTAATAAGAAAATTGAGGACGCTAGTGAGGCAATCAGCCAGAAGGTAGTTAAGAACGACGGCGAAAGAAAACAGGAGATCGCGGAAACAAATAGAAAACTGAAAGCGACCGATGAAGTTATTACACGAAATAGAGCTGAACTAGTGGTCAAGCTAGGCCATATAGAAGAAGGAAACCGAATTCAAGTGGAATCAATACGAACAGATTGCGGAAACCAGCATCGAAATTTAGATACGGTCATGAATGAAGTACAGGAGCAAGGACAACGTAACCAGGATAGAATCGAGAACCTACAACGGTCAGTTGACAACCGATCGATCACTATCCCATATACACAACCAACATATAGAGGACCGGGAGACTATCAACTTTAAGGCATACAGGAGAAATCCAATGGAATTCTTGGAACGGGTCGGCGAACAAATCATGAGAACTGGTGAAAACAGGTGGCCAATAATTCGTCGTTATTTAGACGAACATTTTAAAGAAACTTATGATAACTGGTGGACAGCCACCAGGCACGAGATACGAAACTACGAAGAATTTAAAATAGCTTTTAAAGCCAGGTACTGGTCAGACGCCACCCATAACGTAGTAAGGGAGAGCATCAGTTATGAAAGATATGACGCCAGCAGGGGAACAACACTTACCGCCTACTTCCTGGGAAAAGTATGTTTGGCAAGACATCTTGAACCAAAAATCCCAGAGGAAATTCTCGTCACCAGGTTAGCATACCACTATGATAACGGTATATCAATAGCACGATCGGGTGGACAAATAAAAACTATACAGGCCATGTCAACGCTATTGGAAGAGCACGAGCGTGAGGTACATTATCAAAGGAGTCGTCAGAGAAACGACCGGTAAGGGAACAGGGATTTCCCAGACTATAACAATAGAAACAATAACCATAACAGTCATGAGACGAATAACCGGACGAATTATAATGGCAGGCCGGGTAATTATGGTAATGAGGCGTACCAACGGCAAAATAACAACAACAGCCCAAGGAACAACGGAAATAATTACGGGAATAGACAGAGTATTCCGAACAACCAATATAACCGGTCGTATAACCCAAGTTACCAGAATCAGAACACGAACAACCGAAATTATGATAACAGTAACCGTAACCCGAATAACCAAAACCAAAACTACAGAAGAGTTAATTATGTGGGGGCGTACGACAATTATAACGGGAGGACATACTACCAAGGACGTCGGAGTTTTAATAGGGACACCGACTGGAACCAGTACAATAATAACGATAGAAGGGAGACTAGAACTAATGGGGGCAGAAGTCGGAGTCAGGAGGACTACCGCCGGGACTACGAAGAGGATCGTCCATTACGGGTTTCCAGACCAATGGTGAATTTTATAAGGGCCGAAGAGAATGGTCCAAGGAGTGATCAACACCAAGGGGAGAATGATAATGAGTGTTTACAACGGAGCAATAGCATCGGAGAATCCAGATCCGGAAGCGAGAACCAAAGAAGGGACGATCCATCTAGGAATGTCCGAATAATTTATAATCAACAGAACCCACCAGAACGCTGGATTCCCCTAAGAGGAGATGGCCACCGACCCAGTACATCCCAGGATGTAAGACAAGAAATAAATGAAGAAGAAGCCACGGCCGACAGATGGAATACATAAAGAGAATAAAAAACCCAAAATTCTAAAAGCATGTAAGGACTTCTTACTCAAGTTATTTTGAAACCATATAATATAAAATAAAGAGGATAAAAAAAAAACCCAAAATTCTAAAGAAACTGTAAGAACAACTTACTCAATAATTATTCAGAAACAGTATAATTTAAAGTGAAGAGACTAAAACCCCAAAATTCAAGAAAATGAAGTAAGCTCAACTTACAAACAAGTATCTAAGAAAACAATTTATGAGGTATATAAGAAAGAGAATTTTGAAGATAAAAAAAAAAATCACCAAAGTCGAAAAATAAGTAAGAACACCTTACTATACAATTTAGAAGAAATTGCTTCAAACTAATATGAAAGAAAAAAAAAACAAAATAACACTGATTCAATCTAATAAAAATCATCAAAACCAAAAAACAAGATGAGTTTATCTGATATAATATAATAGCGAGAAATATAATTTAGAATGTAAAAGAAATAATAATGATCGTGCCAGAATAATATAACTACATAATGTAATATATAGTACTGACCAAAATCTCATAACCAGCTGTATTGATCACAAAGGAATATGAGCCAATGAAGAAAAGAGAATGAAGAAGCCAAAATGGAACCCTCAAAAGGATCACAAGAAAAGAAAAAACAAATATTTAAGAATTATCCGTAAAAAACCAATTAATAAATGTCAATAATATAGCCAATTATTGGAGAGAAAAAGTGTATCATAGAAGGAAGAATTAATATGAAGAAATAATATGATCTGAGTTAAAGTACAGTGAATAATCCCTAGAATATGATTATTATTTATTATTTTATTGAAGGTCACATGATGACTACCTTACGAGGCTTATTAATGAAGATTGACTGTAGAATATTCCAGCAATCATTTGACTGGGCAGAGATGATGTTCCTCTGATCCCAGAAAGTATGTAACGGACGACGGTAATTGGTTAGCCGATAGAGCACCACCGATTCGATTCCAGTTATAATGTTAGGGAGGTTTAGGAAAATTAAATATTAGAGGGAAAACTCACAAATAAATATAGAGAATTAAATAAAACCAGATCCAAAATGTATAATTAATAAAGAATGTCACAAGAATGATTATAGAAATAAGATTTAAACTTGGGAAATAATTGATTTTAAGAAGGAACGAAGAAATGATAATAATATAACGGATAATTATGAAATATAAAAGTACCATAAATAGGAAACCAATTGGCCAAATACAAGTTAGGAGTTTATTTCTTGCTAAACTTTGTTTATACCAAAATAAACTTATTTCGAAGGGGGGGTGTTATGTAACGTAACATAGTTGAGGTTCCCCAACGTTACATAACAAAAATTGAATGAAATATGGTCAAGGACCATACCCTGACTTAAGGTTGTTCAATAGTTCATGTGTTTGAGAAGTACCTCAAGTAAAAAGGGGTCAATGACTAATATTAAATGTAAAAGAGCCAGACCAATGAATGATTGGATGTAATGAAATTTTTGTTTTGTACTGTGACATGTTAAGGTCTACAGAGTATTTATATTGTATGTTGAATATGTTAAAAATGAAATGATGTTGTTTGATAATAATACTTAATCAATAATTATGTTTATATTTATATTAGATTTGTTTTTATACAGCCCAGTATAGTTACCAATGTTAGGCACTGTACTAAGTTGTCAGTATTGTATAAAATTGAAAAATACTGTTATTCTAATTAATGTTTATAAACTGGATCAGGAGTGTGACCAGTGTTTCAAGTCTAACAAGTAGTTCTGACAATTATGTCATAAATTAATAAAGGGTTCCAGAACCAGTTAATTAATATAAAAACAAATAACCACCAGTAAATTAAAATTCATGTAATTAACTATGTAACCAATAATTTATTGTACAGTAGGTCAGGTAAAAAAGAAAATTAAGTTAAAAAAACCAAATAATGTTATAATGGTTGTAAATGAATCTATAGGCCTAAATTCCATATTAGTGAAAGGAAATTAATACCTTTTTAGTAAACCCAGTCCAACGAAACTCTGGTAAAACATTTACTGTTTAGTAAGGAAGGTTAGGGGAGAATTTTATGTGATTCAAGATTAATCCAAGCATGGAGTATTTTATTGGAAAGAAGTAGTAATATTCTATAATGCCGGCTCAAGGATATATAGAAAACGTGGTTGTTAAGGCAACTGATATATAAGTAGTTGTTGATTTTGAAATTCGTTCTGATTGTTACAAGCTATTTAGATTGAGATGGACCGACATATTTAAAATATATGAATAAATATAAAGGAAATATATATCCGAATTGAAAAAGCCTTTTTGTAAAACAATTATATTTGAATGCTAATGAATCATACAAATTAAATAACCATCTAAATTATCAATGAGTACAATAAAAAAGAATTGAAAGCTTCTCACCTCATTCACTAAATAATTCCGCTGAATTTGGTATCAAACCCATTCATGCTATAATTTGAAGACCAATAAAGAGTTAAAGCCTGAATTAACGGAAATATTTGGAAATACAGAAGACTCGGTTTGACGAAATAACCTTCATTGGCAGCGTAAGCTGAGATCCTAATTCCAGTTCACTGGGACCAAGAATTGTGAAGATCGCAAAAGAAGAATAGAAGCACAAGAGTTCCTGTGGGTTTACCAGTACACACCATCATCAATTTATTGAAAACCAGAGCAGTTTCACTCGATGAAGACGATATAAACTGGATTTTGGCCGTTGTTGACAAACGTTCACCGCCTAACGAAGTTTCGTCGGTTTGGTAAAAAACAACTTATTTTCATTCCACTGTATTTTAAGTAAATAATATTATTTTGTAAATTGAACAACCTTAATTATGCGTTTTACCTGGCCTTACTAATGGTTCAAAGAACTATACGAACCCTGGGATAAGAATTATTTGTCATTATTTTCAAGAGTATATGTTATTTAGAGTTTGAATAATTAAGAATCGATATATGTTGGGATAGTCGATTGGATCGTCTTATTGTTTGTCTGAGACAACGTAACTTGTTAAATATCAGAGAAAAATAAATAGAGTACATTTGTTGTATGAGATAACGTTTTAGTCATTGCAGAGAAAATACTATATGTAGTTGGTGTAATAATTTATAAACAGATTGATACAAACACTCCGAATAACTAACCTATAAGTACAATTATTTCTAGTAACAGCGCTTAAAATTTGCAGCTGGTGGGACGGGAGATTGATGAACTAACTGGTTTTTTAATACTAAATTTGAATGAAATTTTTATCATTGAGTGACTAGGGTTGAAACAAATACCACTTACATTCAGTAAATACTCCATATATATTGCTCATATTAAACAATCACTGAGAACTAAGTTAAGTCTATAGAATAATACCATTATAAATTCAGGAACATAATTCTAATTTTGTTGACTTAATAATCTATGTTCTGAGGGTTTCACCGGTCACAACCGAAAGGTATATTAGTTAATAACATATTAATTAAACCAGGTAACAGCATTTTAATTGTTACGAATCGCCACCTACAACGTATTACTTGGCATTTGTTACACAGGGGTCTCTTATAACTAATTACACCCATAGACAAGATTTCTTTACAATTTGACGTTTCCATCGTGCAGTATATACTATAACATACGTCCCCACATAATTAACAAGTAGTTCGTTACTAAATTGATTTACAACAAAGCGGCTTTAAGGAGAGATATTGAGTCAGATACAATATTCGTAATCACCATAAAAACCGTAAAAATATATATCCGTTTCAAGATAGTTTGTTGAAAAAAGTTGAATAATAATTATACATAGTTACCGTTGGTCTCCAGATCACTGTATATGATTAAATAAATAATTACCTTATTTTATCCACTAAGTGATCTTCTTTTTCTTTTTAATTACTACATGTTTCAGGGCTTATATCCCCATCTTCAGGTAAAAGCAAATCTACCCTATTATTAGGGTTTCGTTAAAAATTCACAACGACACAAACACATAACACACTTAAATAAATTAACATTGAACATTAAATCTGTATCGGAACACGCTACAAACGAACCAGTGCACTGGCCGAAGTCCGACTTTCAATAATAATAATTACCCTGTTAACATAAGAATAATAAGAATAATAATTACCCTGTTAACATAATCGTTACAAACGACTCACACGTGTAAAAAACTGCATTACTATTTTATCACGGATATCGGTTTAGCTTTTAGTGATGAAAAATATGCACAGTGTTGCCACAAAATGTATATAAAGTCACGAAGGTCACAACGTTGCCAAGTCTACTGAACGTAAGCAATTCCTGCAATATTAGCAGGTGGTGTGTCTCGGCTGTTTATACAATTACTGCTTCCAGTCGCCTACGTTTAATTCCTGTATACGATCTTAGTTATTTTTAATTTCAGCACCGTAGTAAAAATAATCTTTGAAAGACGTAATCAACTATTTTTCAACGCTGTTATTAAAAAGTGGGTTAATCATTCAATGACAGAAAACATATAAGGTATAAAATGTTGTGATCACTTTATTCACACGTTCTTTTCTTGACACGTAAACAACTATATACTAAATAAAGATATAATATGTATATCTTCATTGTACATTAGTATAATATGTAGTTGAAAAGTACAGTACAACCTGTCACACCCGGACATGTGATATCCGGAACCTCCCATATCCTGACGTATCTCCAAACTAATTTTTGCAATTTTGGTTAGCGAAATGGTTAGGGATGTAAAGATACTACTCAAAAAACACGTTCTTCTTCTGTGTATCTTCTGTAATTGTTAATTATATTAATTGAGATTTTGGCTACTTATAGAGATTTAATTACTGAACACAATGCAGTTTTCAGAATTGCTGTATAATTATTGGTTTTGAAGTTATCGCAGGTTGAACTGCAAAAATGAATTGATTAAAATTCACTCATCCGCCCGCGAGCTTCACTGACGAAGTTAGAGTGAGATAGTTGCTTATTATACGCTCTCTGTCTAGCGTACGGCGCAGCGCACAGTGTGTCCCTTTCAATACATTATATTTAATGTATCTTTTAAATGTCAATAAATTTCAAATGACATTTGGGTATATCTGAAATCCTTGAATAATTTACGCACCCGAAACTTTCGCCGGTATTTTTCGTCAAAAAAGTGCGTTAATTATGAGAGAAAATACGGTATTTATAAATGACCTTGTGATATCCGGATTTTTCCATATCCGGATCGGCCGGTCGCCATATTAGTCCGGATATGACAGGTTGTACCTGTACTGGTAAAAGTATGAATACGGTACAGATAGACTTTTATTACAAATATTTTTTGCTACGGTTTTCTATAAATAGTAACTATTCTCGGTAAAATAAAAATAAAATAAAATAAAAGATTAAATACAAATATCTAATATTTTCTGAATAAAATATATGTTTATTTTTAACAAATAATAATTATGTAACTCTGAAAAAATTTAAGACAAATCTTCATTAACTCTTGTAGGGAATTAATTAAATCTTCATTAATCTTTAAAACTCTTGTAGGGAATTCGTTTTACACACTTAGGCCTATATGTATTGAACATAATTATTATAAAACCATTTATTATTAAAAGGGATTGTTTAAATTACATATTTATTCCTACCATTCGCCCACTCCGATTATTTCTTTTGTTAAATAAACCTTATGACATGTCTTTTATATGTTTTGTACACCTCAGATTTTGTGTACACTGTATATATTTCGTGTTTTCAATGTTTTTAGCCTAAAACTTTAAAGTTTTAATTGGCCTAGGACACCGGTCCTTCTCAAAATTTGCATATAATTTTACCCTGATTAACGAAACAGCTCCTCTCTGTCTGTGTACCTCTGTCTCACTTTCTTGCTCTCTCTCTCTCTCTTTCTCACCCCTTCTCTCTCTCTCTCTCTCTCTCTCTCTCTCTCTCTCTCTCTCTCTCTCTCTCTCTCTCTCTCTCTCTCTCTCTCTCTCTCCTTATTCGTTCTATTTCTTTCCCTTATTTTTATTAAAGAATGAGCCAAGGAGGTTATGTACATTTACACCTGCCGGACACCTCTAAGGTTGCCTCTGTAAGAAACAATAAAATTTCTCAAGTGTTTATGAAATAAGGAGGACACTGGAACATGGTAAACGCATAGTAATGTTTATTTGGCTGAGACAAGATAAACAAGAAACATGACACATTTCTGGCGGGAACGATTATGCATTTTGCAAACTGGCGTCTACGTCACACACGTCCGTATTTTCTACAAACATTGTGCACAGTTTAATCTGAGTTGTGGTATCTCGAACTCAGAAATGGTTAATATACGTCAGCCACTGCTATGTACAGTGATATGTGTTGTGTCTATTCAGCGCTAACACCACAGGTCTCCAGCACATAGACAAGATTTCTCATTCCCGTCAACATGAGTACCTACTCAAGGTCAAATAACATTCTTAATGTTGTAATGACAGACGTGTACGTTTACAAAACACTGTTTTGGCTGACACATATATACACATCTACGTCTGAACCCGCAACCTCTTATTTATCAGCTGGCCGGTTTTACGTTTCCACCAAACGTGTTCCAGAAAATCATATTAAAATAATATGAATATTTTATAGTAAAAACATAATAAAAATTATAATAATATACAATTTAAAAAGTTAATACACTACCTCTTGCTTATCCTATGTTTTGTGCGGAGAAATACCTGACCCAGTCAGTTTTCCAAGGATTCATAAAATTGTTATCTCGAATGATACATGGATCTTGTAGAGCTCGTAATCCTAATGTTCCTTGCATGATTGATGGAATATGTACACATAATAACCGAGCAACATTTTACGTTAAACTATTGAAAATAACAATGGTTTTCCAAAGTACCGGAGACGAGATGACGGAATTGTTGAACTAAAAGGAATACCGTATATCATTTGATAATCGTGATTCGTTCAATACAATCGCTTCCTAATTCTACAGTACAATGCTCACATCAATATTGAAAACCGATAAATACATGTATAAATAGGCTTACCATACGTCCCGGTTTGACGACCTGATCCCGGGGTCCCGGCCAGTTTGTCAATTGTCCCGGTTTGAAAATTGACGAGAGTAGTTTCCGTCCGGGCGAAGACGTTGTGCAAGCTAAGCTCCCGATTTTTGGTTAAATCAATAGAAAAGAGAGTTTGAAAGATTAAAAGTAATTTTTCATGAATGGAAAATTCAAAAGCTGCAGTAGTCACTTTGCACGAGTATACACATTCAAATGACTTAGGGAGCATAAAAATCCTAATGTGTGCTATACTTGCTTTCCTTCGAAAAGATGTAGAATGTGGCTGGCAGTATATCCATGGTCAAGTTCCAGAGGAAGAGAAACTCGATTAATTCTTTAATTGTTTCGTAGAACAATAGCTAGACAATGATTAGTGCCACAGGAGTTACGGAACTGCTACTTCCGACGACATACAATGAATAATACCGTACAAGCACGCATCAGAAACTAAACAGCCACGTTGGAAGACAACATCCCAGAATAAAAAACATTATCAAATGTTTATAATCTGAGGCAGAGAAATCTATTCAGAACACGATGTAACGATGGAGTGAAATTTTTAAGCTATGAAAAGGACGAAAAAGTATACTGAATTGGATAAACTAAAAGATATGAAAAAGATTCTGAAGTTGGGATGTTTCTCAAGATCACGTCGTCCGTTCTACAATTTAACTAATAAAAATAAATAAAAAATAACCTTCCTTTTTAATTTAGAGAGAGAGAGAGAGAGAGAGAGAGAGAGAGAGAGAGAGAGAGAGAGAGAGAGAGAGAGAGAGAGAGAGAGAGAGTGAGAGAGAGGGAGCGGCTATGCAAGTGTGTGTGTGTGTGTGTGCGTTTTATAAAAATTGTAACTTGGTAAACGTAGTTGGTAACAAAAAATACATTTAACGAATTATAAAAACATAAACACAATACAGGGTGGATGTACATACATCGTTGTTTGTGTGTTCGCAAGTGGGAGGTACTCTCACGTATCAAAAATGAATTACGTGTCTTATCTACTTGAGTGTTCGCAAGTGAAACGAGTTGCAAATGCCACTGTTCGTAAGTGGGAGCACACCATCGTCGGCCGGATACGAAAAGCAGATTAATTTACCTGGTTTCTTCGAGACAAAAGCATCAACATGAATCAAAAAATTTAACTTGCAACCATTATTTTAGTAAAACGTAGATGATTGTGGGTACCATAGCTTAGGCTTTTAGAGCATAGGCTTGTACATTTATCTAGGATTTACATTATGTAGCTGATGATAGAAGTTCAAATGCGAGTTCCTGGTCCCTAAAAACATGGGTATCTCAGCTGGGATAGTGAACTCCAAGACAAAATACTGATCCTTCAAATGTGTGTGTGTCGGGTAGGTATAGGCCTACTAGTAGGCCTACTCTGGGCTCCTTAAAAAAGCTACTGCTAAAATAACAGTGATTTGTTCTAATTTTGTTTGCTACATAATAAGGTGACGCCGTATAACATTAAAATTTGGGTTTGGCAAAGATTATCAGAATTGGCACATTCAACAATTAAAAGTTTTGTACGAATGAGCAGAAAATAATTGTATTTAAAAGGAACTATAAAGACATATCTTATGGTCATAAACGAACCGTAGAAGAAATTACTATTGTAATCAGTATAGTCATATTTGGACAGGTGTAAAAAAATATGGAGAAGCCTGTACAGGTGTGTCGGTGCTGATGGGAACACACATAAAAACGTTTGTATGAGATTAAACGTATGTATCCAAGATAAATACCGTTTTATCTACAACAGGTGGCTTCGAAATATGAATTTGGGGATTTCCCTTTTATTTAGGGGGAATTGTTATAAGGTAAATACAGTACAACCTGTCACATCGGGACCTGTGATATCCGGAACCTCCCATATCCGGACGTATCTCCAAACTAATTTTTGCAATTTTGGTTAGCGAATGGTTAGGGATGTAAAGATACTACTCTTGATGTTTTGGCTGATCACCACTTTTTCTTCACTACACTTACTTTATAGTGGCTACTCACTATATCATTCTGCAATATGGTTCACTATTTTTGAATATTTAAGTTTTTACAATTGAAATACTTTATTTGGGGCAACTGAGTCTGGAGCAGCGGCGTCAGGTCGACTCACTTTGGCTTAATGGCTTCCAAAAAACGTGTGCATTGTATGAAGCAGCCGAATCACAAACTTTTTCAAAAACTGATGTAGGCGTACTGTAAGTTTTAACCAATTTTACTTTTTGTATTTTAAAGAGTACAGTGTACAAATGAAAATGCTAAACCAATAGAAACGGCTAAAAAAACACGTTCTTCTTCAGTGTATCTTCTGTAATTGTTAATTATATTAATTGAGATTTTGGCTACTTATAAAGATTTAATTACTGAACACAATGCAGTTTTCAGAATAGCTGTATATTTATTGGTTTTGAAGTTATCGCAGGTTGAACTGCAAAAATGAATTGAATAAAATTCGTCTAAAATCATCCGCCCGCGAGTTTCACTGTGAGGAAGTTAGAGTGAGATAGTTGCTTTTTATACGCTCTCTGTCTAGCTTACGGCGCAGCGCACAGTCTGTCCCTTTCAATTAAGGCTCAGATATGACGACATATTATGAATCGTTATATATGTAAGATAATCAATTTTTGTGAAACCTATAATATACCCATTAAATAGTGTAGACTAGACAAGTATGATAGTAGCTTAATACAGTCTTTTTTCCGGTATGAAAGGGAAATTATAATATTGTGCGCTTAAGAATGAAACTTTGTTTGTTACTAGACCAACGTTTAAGAAAATCTATTTGTCTTCATTTCTCAGATTGTAATAAAATTGGAATCAATTATAGCCTATATAAAATTAAAAATTTTTGCCAAAATTATTTGTTACTAACCAAGTTTACTTTATTTTCTTAACCGATGGATTTTTGCATATCAAATTCTGTTTATTAGACATCGATTTTTCAATATAAAATTGGTCTCTAGATTACTGATTTGCGTTAATGCGTCCAAGAAAAATAGTAGTTTGATAAACCTTATTACTAAGTTTTAATGTTTGTTTACATACGGCGTTTTCAAGAAACTGTAACAGTGTTAGAATAAATAGGCCTACTTAAAATTTGATTACATACCTGCACCTAGTTTCGTATACAGAAGCAGTGTAAAAAGTATTTTGTAAAGCTTTCTTACAAAATTATAACATAACTGAAGCCCAAATGATGTTTAAGATTTTGCACGTTAAGTCATATGAAGTTTACTTAAGAACCTGTTACGTTCAGACTTACTGAGATACAATTATTGAGAAGAACAAGAGTAACAGAAAGAAAGAGAGAGAGAGAGAGAGAGAGAGAGAGTGAGAGAGAGGTCAAAGTACATGATGTTTACTACAGTTGGCTACTTATAAGGAACTTGAAAATAATTAAACTTATTGTAATGTAGAAAGTTAACGAAACATGAACCAAAAGCGAGGATTATGTGCAGCAGACTCAAGAGTTTTATTAACAGGATCCAAACAGCCTTTGGTGAAACGATTATTACGTTAAATAATTTATTCGCAATTAAGAAGTGGTACATTTTGAAGAAAGGAAAAAACCGAGGATGAGGATCTTATAAGTTGCTATTAAAATATGTAACTTACCTTTTGGATACCTAATTATTTTACAAGCAAGTTACGGAAACTATAAAAAAAAAATTAATTCTTAATATGTAAGCCTTCACGTATTATTTCAAAAAAATTACATTACTGCTCACTGTGATATACGAAAAGCAAAAATATAATTAATGTAACATTACAACTCTTCAACTCTGTAAGATATAAACTCTTCTGCTTCTGCAGGTTGTTATTTATATTATTGGTACTTGTAGACATTTTTATTAATCAGAATGGTGAATAAATTTCCAACGGATGGGAGTCAACTTGAAACATGTTGCTTCCGTACTACTGTATACCAATAACTGCATAACTATATTCTTACAAATGATATTCGGTATGAATGAGAATAATTAAAAATTCGTAATTCTCTATCCCCCGTCTCTCTTCTCCCCCTCACTCTTTCTCTGTCAATTTTCCCCATCTACCTCACTAATAGGGACAAACCTCACTACTACCTTTAATTAAACATGACTACCTCACTATTAATTTCCTTTTATTTTCATTAAGTTAGCACGGCAGGTCCTTCTGCGACTGCACCCAAAGCGCGCCTCTTTAAGTGTTGGTTGAAATGTTACACTGCTACAAATAGATTACTCAAGTTTGAATGTGTAGTCTATACGAACACAATGAATGATTAAACAAACACGCACACCACACTACCTTGGACAGGCATATGTACATATGACTGTCATCTCACGTTTCTTATTTAATTTTTATTGTAACTTTGTAATACTTTTATATGTATAATTATTATGTAATCGTTAAGGATAAATAGGAGAAATAACTCTTTTTAATTGGCTTCATTATATCAAAAAGTAATTCCTTGCTGGATCGTGAAATATTTACAATTCATCTTTATTTACGTAGGTCTTGAATGTTGTGACACCGATCCTTTGAAGTATTCTCCGATCTTTATATGTACGGTATTCTTTTCCGGATGTCTCTCTTTGACTATGATCCCAGGCATTCAAAGTTTTGTGTTTGGACTCCTATGATTTTCTGGCCTACTATTATTATACATTTTTATGTGCAAGAAAGTGGCTGAAGTTTCCATTTGTAAACTACCTGATCCCTCTCGAACAGTCAGTGATTACTATAGACCGGGGTGACACGAGTTCTGGAAAGACACTCTAGAGAGTATCGCTGTATCTCTTCTGTACCGTTTTGCTTCTTCCATTCACTTTATGCCCACTCTATTTTTGTTAGTCTACGACAAACAATCTTTGGTATTAGATTTCTAACGACCAAAAATACTTCCAAAGAATTTGATCTTCTTGCCTGTCCTTTCAAACGGAGCACTGTTTCTATTTCAACAGGACGCACAATACCCTACAGTTTAAGAATATATAGACGAAGAAGTGTATGTAGCTGCAGTGAGGCGAACGAACCCGACAGTATCATACCGAGTTTATCTAAACGAATACCGGAGAGATGCGGACACGGAGATTTGCGAACACAAGCTATTTCCGGAGATTTGCGGACACTAGGCCTTTTGCTACCTGAGAGAGGGATGACAAAATTCCAAAAGTATTTCTATACCGGAGGCTTGCGGACAGGCCGTATCTGAGGTGCGCCCGCTTGAATAGCAACAAACTTTCGTCAATTACTAAATTTTCAAATGGATTTAAGGCCTCTCTAAATTTTTTTCTTGTGTGTTCGACAATAAGCCGTATTTTTACAAGGCTATCTTGAGTAGGGGTAGAATTGTCACAAAAATGTAAAAGTCGCAGAATTAGTTTGAATCGGTCCCTAGACATAATTTGGGGAAATATCGGCGTCAGTAATAGCAAATCCTTTGCCCAATATTCGTCTATTTCTAATTTGTTTACTCTTGGCATCAGCAGTGAACACGCCAAGAAGAAATTAAATTCTGCAGGCTCTATATCTTTCCATCGGGACAATCGGGATATTAATGTCAATTTTGCGGTAACAAATTCGTAATAACTATTTAATTCTGTGCAAATGACAGAAATAAATTCTAAGGGGAAAAATATTTAAAAAAATCTAAGTGAGTTGCCGTGTCTTCGAAACTAATTCGTAATCCGCTAACTGCTTTATCAAAAGAGTGACGTTTTGTCGCAGGACTGTTGCCCGACCAATCGTAAATTCTTTTTCGCTTCTGAAGATTTCTTACCTCTTCTTCTTCTTCTTCTTCTTCTTCATCATCATCATCTTCTCCTGCTGATGTTTCATTTTCTGATGAAGCTGCACGTGGTGTTGAACGATTATGAGAAGGCCCGGGAGCATCCATATCTTTGTCTGAGAAAATGTTGTCTTCCTCGTCACTACTCTTCATCAATAATTCCATAACTTCCTTCTCGGATTCTGTGCCATTGTAAACACAATATTCACACCTACTGTTTGCTAAAGAGAATCACAAACATGACTGAACAGATGTTCTACAGACAGAAAGTAATTATACCTTGCACCCAATGTTGAGAACAATAGCCGTGGTAAGGAATTTGAAGAAAGAAAATGATTTTTCTTCATGTTTTGAGGGTAGTACAATCAGAATCTGCCCTTATCTCGAACACGATGTTTTTCGCGATAACCATACTTCCATTCCTTACGAAACATGGAAGTAAAAAAGTTGCTAGCTGAAAAAATAATAGAAGAACCTAAACATTAAGATATTAACACCATTCGTCAATTTTGTCAACCCTCTGGGGGTCCGGTCTAGTTCATCCCTCCCGTAAATACGCCTCTAACCACGAGATGACATTGTTTACATTCTAACCGCATTAAAGTTTTGTTATTACAGTTTTCCAGTAAGCTACATTTTTCAGATTTACAGTAAATTATTATATTTACTGACAAGATGTACAAAGTGCTTTGTTTATTTATGGTCAACCATTCGTCGAGCAGGACGTAGTATGTGCCTACGCTTGGTCTGCATCTGCAATGTTTATGGGTTTGTCAAGTCGCAGTTATTATTTTCAGCCCAACGATCCATAAATCAATCGTAAATTTGCATCGTCGTAACAAAGGCTATTCAATTTTGGTTTATTACTGTGCTCTTTTTCTTATATACGCTCGCGGGCGTGCCGAAGAAGAGGACAGAGTTATACACGTTGCGAGCGAAGAGGATGCCGCACCGTTTCTGGTTTCGCACAGTACTGCCTCTGAAACGGGGAATTACACGACATTAACCTGTCCTAGCTCCTTACAAACCTGAATAATGTGTTAAACACTAACATTTGCATTTACAATTAATATAAATATATATATATATATATATATAATATTTCTGTATTAATATTATACAAATTCTGTATAATATTTACCTTATTTCTTCCGTCGTGTGATTTCGTGTTGCGTTCGATTGAATATCTTTACGCGTTTCGAAACGTGTTTTGTCTTCAGAATAAAAAAATCACTCAAAGTGAGGTCGTTAAACATCAAAATTGCAAATATTAAAACAGTTCTACACATGTCCGCATTACATGAGTGCGCACTCGAGTCTCTCGGTATTTTCCTGTTGCTTTCCTCTACTATTGGGGGTCAAAACTGGAACCCTTGCGCTGCCAGCTCTTATCGCAATGTGGACTGTGTAAATACCCGCTTACGCTACGCAATTACTGTACGCAATAATTTTCCCATCTATATTTTTATCGTCAGTAATTAGGACCAACTGTCTGGGGAGGTGTGGTTTGTATTAGTTTACTTGCGAACAGATTTTAATACTAAACAAAATAAATGTATTTAATTATGGCAAGGAAAAAACAAAATCGTTTTAATTTTTTCCAAACCTAATGTCTATTAATCCCAAAATTGGTGGAACAGGGAAATGAAGAAACAGATCAACGGTACATGGGATCTAGTCGGCGAAATAACTGACCTTTTTTCCTTTCGTTGTAAACAGAACGAAAACGTTATAGGCCTAACAGACTGTTACGACATTGCAGAAAAATCTACGTGTTTCTCGGCTATTCCAGTGGAATCCGGCTGTAATGCGTATGTGCGTACACATTGCTGCTACTTTGAGATGGACAATTACGTGGCACGTGTCATGAATCCGCAACGAGACCATACCGATCCGCGCGTGCTGTGTTCAAGGCCGCAATCAATTACTTTCTAGTGTTTTGTAGTAGACGCCTATTAGCGAATATTCTGGAACCTTATCGGGTACTCAGCGAC
Organism: Magicicada septendecula; assembly: GCA_034769895.1. Taxonomy (NCBI): domain Eukaryota; kingdom Metazoa; phylum Arthropoda; class Insecta; order Hemiptera; family Cicadidae; genus Magicicada; species Magicicada septendecula. The sequence continues at coordinate 330,770,801 of CM068375.1, forward strand.
GCTCAGTTCAGTTTGAGTTGCGATTGAATCGAGTGCTGTTCGAAGTAATTGTAGCGAAGTTTTTTATAATTGTGCGGGGCAATTGTAATACAATACAGTAATTGTCTTTTATATTAGTTGACATTTTTATTGCGTGTGAACAATTTTTAATTGATTTGTTGCAAGAGACTATCTTGTTGATTACAAACTGTATAATTGTGATAATTTAAGCTGGTGATTAGTGATTTAATTGGTGTCTTGTATTTTTTTTCCACTGTACCATACGACGATCAGTAGACCGTCGTAACAATACGATGTTCAATATTCTACATTTAATTTTTAGACTGTACTTTTTTTACTTGTACTTACAATTACTTTCTGTTTTTAGTAGGACCAAGAAAACGCTGATAATAGCACAAGCTGGACTGAGATAATAATATTAACACTTTAATTACCAACGAAACTAAAACGCGACATTTATGTTGCCAACACCTTAAGTTGACGCGACACCAGCAGTGATTACATGTTAACAGCTGATTTTTCATTTCCCTCCCTCCGCTCAGAATTTCAAAGTAGACGTGCCCTTAGCTCTTAATACTACTATACGTAAATCGATAAATGGAGAAATTAAACATATGGTACTAGAAGAGCATGACCCCACGCGTCGAAGACGAAACATGATATAAATACACCTTGATTATTATTATTATTACGTATTATATAGTAGTATTAGATATTATATGGGAGAAATTAACAAAGTGCGAGGGGGCAGATAAAGGACAGTGAAGGATTGTGTGTAACACTGAAATTGTTGACAAGAAAAAGAAGAAACTGTACGAGTTGGCGCGCGTGCGTGTGCGCGCGCGCGAGAGAGAGAGTGAGTGAGTGAGTGAGTGAGTGAGAGGACTGAAAGAGAGAAACCTGGGCAGAGGTAAAAAAAATCTGTCGCATTAAATTCACGCCAACAATATTCTTAATGTCGTAATGACACAACAGTCTATGTTTACCAAAATTACTACCGTTGTGACGACACAAATATACAGATCTAATGTGTGTTGGCAGGCTGACGCGTTCGTACTACTAATTCATTCGAAGGCTGTATTCACTCCTGTCTGTATTAAAATAATACAAATGTTGTTTTATAGTAATAATATAATAATAATAATAACAACTATCACGATTTGTAGGCTTAAGCATTCATAACATAAACAGTTTTCTAACGTTCCCTCCTCTCACGACTTCTATGAAATTTTTTAACCTATTGATTTTACTCCATTTTTAATAATTCACCAATCCCTTCAGTTTATAACTTACTGCTTACATGTCGGAGTCATGTGATAGTATGAAACTTTTATTGAGCAGAATTCAGTATGACGGATATTCGTGGCATACCTACGGAGATGTGAAAGTAACGTAGTTTTACTTCGATTGCAGCTTGGATTCACTAAATTCTGTTGCCTTCTGTACGAGTGGGTAAATTCTATGCAGGAATGGGAAAATTATTATGTAAAAAAAAGCAGTGATCATTAAAGACAGAGGCACTGAGAATAGGAGATCAGACCGTTGTAGGACAAGTACTAGTAAAACCTGGAAAAGCTTATCGTCCACTACTACATATTAAGTAGGTTTAATGAAAATTATGTAAATGGAACGGATGTAATTTCGAAACTGTTAATTTCCTTCAAGTGTGTACTAAAGTAAAGAATGTTACAATTTATAAGTTGGTAATTACATTAGGTAGGCTTAAAAAGGTAATGCTAACAACCAGTAGCCTACTGATTCGAATGTGTGTGTGAAGAGGGCTTTTGAGTCGATAATAACGCTATTACCTACTTGACACAGAAATTCCCGTGTCACCTGCATTTTTTATTATGCAAAAGTTCGGAGGATGTAAATTTTTCAACAACATTGTTGGAGTGCCAACCTTTAGAATGAACCGTTGTGGCGGAATGTAAGATTGATTTAAAGAATTCAAAAATTCTTGGAGATAGTACACTATATTTTCAATATTAAATACGGCGTTTAATAGATTCTTCGGACTTTTTATTATCCCCAGAAAATTTTTCCAAACTTTTATCATTATTTTCCTTCACAGGTTCGATTCTTTGGGAATAAACACTTGTAATTTTTATCAAGTAAACACTTGACGTTTTGCACAGAATTTAGCAATTAATACAGTTGTACTATTTACTATGTCCCAGTTTTTCGTCAATTTCTGTGAAGCTATCGTCATTAGGAACACTACCGTCACCGAGGTGCAGTAAGTTTGTAGAAAAATCACCATCTCCTCCTCCTCCTAAATGGGCTCTCATATTGCTTTGAAAATTTAGTCTCAATAGCATTCCACATCGCCGAAGACTTTAAACACACTGAGACAATATCAGCGCGGGTTCCTCTTGCAGTTACCGGTAATCTCTAGCGAGAATCCTCTGAAATAAGAAATGTTACGCTACCCACTAATTTGTTACAATTTCTTAAGTCTTGGAGAGTTTGATTGACCGTTTCTATACAGTCCACAAATCACCTTCGTTTTACCGTTCATGATTAGTTTCCGTTTTGATCGCTCTTTCTTTTGTCATGCCTCCTCTTCAATACGAATTGCTTTTTTAATAGGAGTCAGTGAGAATACTTGACTTTTTCTTCTTGGCGCATTTTTATTTTATTTTTGCTGTCGCTTTCGGATAAGGGCGAATTTATTCTGGTGTCAATTGTGATAAGGTATTAGCAGATGTCTCGTTTATTCCCGACGTGGGAGGTCCGGCTACTGTGGTCTCTTGACAATCTTTTGTTGGTGTTAATCTTCCTTCATAATTACTTTTGTCTCCTATCTCTCTGTCAATTACAGGTGAACACAGAAAATCTTCGATACTGAATACATTTTCATTTAATGGCCAAATTCCCGTTGACCTAAAACCTGCTGTCAGTTAGATGGTTTAGCTGCCTTTGAAAGAGTATCTTTTGCTAGCCCAGGTATGTCATGGTTTACCTGGGTTTATTGTCATCCAGCTCTCAGCGGCTGCACCGAAACAGGCCATATAAACACTTGTCTAATGGCTGAAGTCAGATTGTAACGGGTATGAGGTATAAACTGTTTCATAAATAGTAAAAAACGAGAGGCTGTAATTTATCTTGATGGATGTGCTACTCCAATACAACCTGCTGGTCCATAAATAATCAAAGTGATATCTACATAACACTCTGTGGATATAACGATAAGTGGTGGTTTCCAGCTGCCATCTATGAAAATACCACTGGTTTCACCCTTTTCCAAAGGGGTAACCCTGCTGACTTGTTTATTTCCCTTCAAACTGACAACTTTGTTAGGACAGTGCACTGTTGTTATGCTGCCTGGTTTCCTTCACATTCCAAATATTGTGACAATAAAAATGAAGGCGACTTGTCACAGAATTCCAATATTGAAGAAAGCTTTATGTTATGTTTATTAAAACTAAATGCTATTGCAAAACTTGTTGCTTCAGCCTCTCTAAAAGACAACCTTGAATGTCGCTGCATGAAGCCAGTAAAACAATCTTTTACCGGCCCAGTTCACCAGAAAATCGACATTATTTGCAAACACGTATTCGGAGGCTAACATACGAATATTCTTAGGGTACAAACCATAATAACTAACAGAATAGTGCAGATCATAACACAGAAATCTGATTTTTCTTTTTGTTCTTTCCTAAATACAAGTTGTGGAAAACGCTGAGTCTTTGTAGGGTTTGTGAGCTACATCGCCCCAGAAAGTTTTTCACTTGTACGTTTGAACCAAATATGAAAAAAAGAAAACAGAACAAAATGTTTTACTTACATTGTATCAACATACCACTTTCCTTCTGGTGAAATTGAAGGTACACCTTTAATTTTAAAATTAGTGGCTGAAGTGTAGTGCTGCTGGCCACTCTACCTTTAGTGCGTGTGTCGAACACTCACTTTAGGCAACCTATTCTACCTCCTAAATTTCCTAGGCGGCATAAAAAGGAGCCATTATTACTATTATCATTTTAAAAATTTTAGTTTTTTAGGATTTAATAAACACGTAATCTTCATTATAGGATCACAAGTAACTGACACATAATTAATTCTGAGATCTGTTAGGTTATGAATTAATTTTCTTTTAAAAGTTATAGAGAAACATAACTAGCCCTCATGTTGCCACATTGCTTTTGTATTAGTATGATTCAATTGTACACTTACCATGGATCCAACAAAGTACGTAGCTGTAAACACCCATAGCAAATTAGTGACAAAAAGGTTGCTTTACACGTTCTAAAATACAAAAGGGAACAAAGACTCATTTTACTGTACACTGCTATAATCAGACTGGAGGAGCATGTACTACAAGCTATAACAAAAACGTTATACAGTTGCAGAGGTGCTGCGACTAAGGGACACTTGAAGAAGTACAAAGTATCAACTTATGTCTCTCTGCTCTCCCCTATATGGTAATACTGTCTTATAACGACTGTTAAACAAATCAAATGTATTGTATACCTTTATATGTGTATTTATACACAATATATCATACAAGTTTTTGCGACAAAAATATCTGTCAAATTTTTGTATGTTGTAATGGTACATATAACACTACCAACACCAGCGTACCACAAATAAGTTGAAAGCCACTACAATTAAGAATACCTACAAGGTCAAGCATACGATCATGGATAAAAAAGGAAGTATCATAAGCCAAAACCAAGTGAATTAAAATGAAGAAAGAATTACCAGTAAATGTGCAACTAAAGAAGATAAAGAAAGACTAACGACGAGACGACATACATAATTACCCAATAGATCAAACAGTGAGAAGGAAACCCATTAAAGACAAAATCAAGAAGAAACCTATTAACCGTGAGAAGGAAACCAGTGAAAACAACGCCATGAAGAAACTTATTAAGAGGTAGGAAGGAATCGGTGAAGAGAAGAAGAAAATATCCAGATCAAACACAAAAAAGGGAGATAACATGAATTATAATGAACTAACATATGGCAATAAAAGAATTATTATAAAAGAAGAAAGAATAAATGGAATAAACAACATGATTTAAACCCCTAAGCTGTAAAACAAATTGACACTGACCAAAACTTATTAAGTGAATACCTTCCTTGACAATGTAATACAAACAATAATCAATAAGAATGAATTATTGAACATAAAAAGTAACAAAGAGAATGAATAATAATAAGTTCTTAGCTAAATTATGTGCAGACATGAAAAGAGGGCTATGTCCAAAACACCAATGACCAATTGTAAAGTGGTATTGATATTAGAAATAACCACTAATTACCAATAGTAAAGACTGTAAAAGATAAACAAAATGTAATCTAATAATAACCAATAGATATACCAGTACTACATAAAGTCAAATAAATCAAATGTTATACATAAACACAAAACCGACAATAATCCATTGTTGTATATTATAACTATATGCTTGCCATAGAATGGATGCATGATGAACAAAATTATCTTGTAAACTTATCATAAAAGAGTAGGAACTAAACCAACAAAATTGAATGAGGCAGAATACTATTCGAATAAGTAAATTCAAGGATTATAGCCACCCAAATACTAATAATAACAATAATAATAAATAAACCATGTTGACAGCTAGATGCAAGTAATCTTGGTTACTTTAAACCAAAGCAATTTTCAGTATAAATGCAGAATGAACTATTGCACAATAATAACAGTGCTATCAAAACAATGATAAGAGATATTCAAGGAATAATGAGAATAATTTGATAGGATTACAACCCATATAAAAAGGTAACTTCCTAAAGTATAGTAAACTCACCTAACAAATTATAGTTAAGGTAATAAAACCAGAAGATGAAGAAAAAGGACACTATCAGAAGTGACAATGACCAATGCAGTATGCATAGGCCATAATAAAATGTTATTAACTATTAATGTTAGTATAATAGTAACTATCATGTACATGTTGTGTTTATGTTAGTGTCTATACAGGAAAGTACAGAGCAACTCACCGCAGCTAATAATAGAAGAGTCAACGCAAATTCTTCAGAATCGAACTCATGAAATGGAACAAAAAACATTCTGAACTATTTAAACAAAATTAATAAACGATGTCAAAGAGTAAGTAAACCGATTTATTCATATCGGATTCAATAATAGATTGAATTGGGTAGATAAATCAATAAACCAAAAATTAATAATAAAAACCAAAACGTTAAGAATAATAATAAAACAGACAATCTCGTCGTGCTAAAATGTTCATACACACTTTTTAAGAGAAAATTACTTAAAACTTCGAATCTAACAAGAAAAATATTGTGTCGAGTATTCATAATACAAACCCTTAGATATCAAATATGAAATGAAAATATAAGAACCAAGTAAAATGTATATTCTATAGCCGGCAGAATAAGGGAAGAACAAATAAAATAGAGGCAGGATATCAAGAGAATGGAAAACATGGGACTACCTAAACAAGTAATAAGATACAGACCTCAGGGAAGACGAGATATAGGTAGGGCAAGGAAAAGAGATGCCTTCAGTGAAGGCAAAACAGGCTGTAATCCTATACCTTGACATGGAGAAGATTCCTAATACTTAATAGCACACTTAAGAACAAAATATTGGTATGGAGAATCATACACGACTTCCATGTTCTAAGATTTATATATAAAATCATTTTCGAAATGAAATATTTCCATTGAAACTACTTCTTTCTACTTACTGCTTCAGCCACTTACTGTGGACACTAACGTATACCACCTCACGTTATCGCACTTGATTTTCACTGATGATGGAAGTCGATGGCACTGGCGAAACGTCTGGTTTTGCAGAAAACATTGGTCTACGGCCAAACAGGCCGGGAAGGAATTTTAAAAACAAACTGCTTCTTTGTTGTCAATAACGTAGTACATATATACAAAAAATTATCAGGTAAACTATTACGTTACAACAAACAAATGTTTCAGGTAAACTACCCTTTCCCCGTAACCAATCTTCACCAAAATCAATAGGCCTTGAGTCCTCTATAACTCGGGCACATATGTAAAAAAATATCTGATTCTGTTTGAATTTACGGCAGTTATCGTTCATCATGAAAAAATTTCTCTTGTTACAACATAAAATATTGCCGGTAAACTACCCCTTTGTCTTAACCGATCTTCACAAAAAACAATAGGTCTTGAACACTCTACAATTCAGGGCTGTATGCAAAAAATTATTTGATTCTGTTTGAATTTGCGGCTCTTATCGTTTGCCATAAAAAATCTAGATAGACACACAGACACTTTTCGAAAAATTATTTTTTTTCATGTTTTGAGGGTAGTATAATCAGAATCTGCAAAAATCTCTAACACGATTTTTTTTGCCATCACCATACTTCCATTTCCTTATGGAACTTGAAAGTAAAATCAAAGTAAAATTCTGATGGCAACAAAAATCAAATATTCTATCAGTAGTAATAAAATGGGAACGAGAGGACAAGGTCATCCCCCCTCCCCCTCCCCACAATGTTATCAAAACAAACATACGTCATCAGGTCATCGTCCCCCTTGTAAACAAACACACGTCATCAGGTCATCGTCCCCTTGTAAACAAACATACGTCATCAGGTCATCGTCCCCCTTGTAAACAAACACACGTCATCAGGTCATCGTCCCCTTGTAAACAAACATACGTCATCAGGTCATCGTCCCCTTGTAAACAAACATACGTCATCAGGTCATCGTCCCCTTGTAAACAAACATACGTCACCGGGGGGGGTCATCATCCCCCCTCCCGCCTGACATCATCGGTTCAACGTATCAACATATACGTCAAGTATCGTGTACGTCATCGCATCATAAACGTAACGTATACGTTGAGTAACGTATACGTCATCGCACGGTTGTATTATCTTGAAAATATGATTTAGTCGACTGCGGTAAAATAGCTTCCTATAATATCAGGTATTAAGTGTACCTCCTTCGTAGGTTCAATTCCCCCATTCGACTAATTCATATTTTTTTATTTTTTTATTTTTTTTTTATTTTTTATTTTTTTAAGAAATGATTTAGATTTTCTCATCGGTTTAGTTGAGCAGTAACACCACATCGAGATGGATCGATCATCGTGTTTAACAGCAGCGAAGTTATTAAAAGATTTTTTCGAAAACGAAGGTTTTGATTTTATAGAAGATTCGTGTGATATTGTGTGTAATAATAAATGTGGTTTTGTAACGAAAACATATCATACTATAACACATATTCAGTTTATTCACAAACTTTTACACCCGAAATGTAAAAATGTTCGTTATATACCATACAAATACGAAAACTTTGCCAAATCAAAAGAATCTATTGAAAATTATTCAGAAGCGAAAAAGTGTGTTGCTATAACTGAAGAAATGATGGTGACTACATTTTATTCTTGGCCAAAACGTGCACCATCAGTTGATAAACTTGTGTCAGCCGGATTTTTTTATACAGGAACCAGTGATGAGGTTATGTGTGTAGAGTGTAAAGTTCTTCTATATGATTGGAACTCTAACGACGATCCGTGGATTGAACATGAAAAAGCGTCGCCGAATTGTTTATTAGTTAAATTATACAATAAACAGTTTTAGATAAAAAACAGCGTCATTATTTATAATAAGAATTGGAAAGACAGTTGTAATTACTCAACCATGAAGTAGAGACGGAACTACAAGATGACTAACGATAATTGCGTACTTCACCTTTATCAAGTCACGCGCTCAGAGTTGCAATTGATTACATACGGAAACTGGTTTGAAAATAATGGGTTTTGCTATTTCTCCTTCTTAACAACATTGCACAGCATATCTACACACGGAACGGAAATTAATTATGTTATTTTTTGTTATTTCCTTTTCCTGATGACATTGACAGTTTTACTATATAACATGAAACTATTGTTAACTCAATCACAGTTACTTCTAACGAAGAATAAGCTACTTTAACTATGTGTGATAAAACTGAGAAGCGAGTTTTTTATTTAGACGGTACAGCCGCCTGCTTTAAGTCTAGCATCTTATCTAGGCTTAATGAAGAAGGCGTTTGTTATACATCTTCGTCGGATTTAACAGATTTGAGAGAGTCGTTTCCAGCGCTATATACACGTAAGGATGGTGTACAGTTTAATACTATTGCATGGTATAGTATGTATCAAACTCAATTATTTTTGGATGGGAAAATGGGTGCAGAATATACAGTAATGTGTTGTGACAGGTCACCATTGGCATCGTTCGTTTACGGCATCATCAATAAGAAGGATAATAAATTAACTGATCAGGAGCTGGTAGAAATTATTCCTCATTGGATTATAGATTATTTTAAATCGACAAATGCGATGTTTTTAATCGATTCAGATATTAAAGCTGTTAAAGAACGATTAGTAAAAAGGGGTGGGTTTGATGTTCATTTAGCGACGAACGAATATTTCTTATTACAAAATAATTATTTTAGGACTATCGCAGAATTATGTGATATTCCAATTATAGATATAAAGGGGAGAGATTTTTTAGAACTGTACGAATATATCAAATCTTGGATATCAAATAAAATTAAATTTAAAAATACGGTATGATAATATTATGATATCTATTTATTCACCTAACAATACAGGTGATACATATAAATCACTGTGTATCTTTCACAGGAAATCAATCTCTAGAAATATTGATATGAATGGTTGTAAATGTAAGAATATATTTGATTGTAAAAACAATTAGAAAAAAGATGATTTTATATAATTATATTAATGTGAGTGTCGTATACACTGATTGTTAAATCTGTTCAATGTAAAGTGTAAGGAAAGATATAACTAAAAAATAAAATGTATAATTTCAATACAGTTGTACTTTTTTTTCTCCTTCACAACTAGTTACAAGTGAGAGAGGTTGGGTATAAATATAAAATAGAAGTTTTTTTTAATTAATTTTATTTATACATAAATACAATTATTTAGTGAAACTTTTTAATAATTCCACTAGTTTATAAATTAATCGGTTACTTACACAATTTATTCCAAATAAATTTAAATCATATTTTTCAGTTTGTTCAACAACATTTTTAAATTCGTTATATTTGTACACATAACCATCTTTAAAGAAGTAAAGAAATCCGTCAATGAATCTAAATACGGAATCAATATTTTTTGGAACACCAGGAAAGTCGTCGTATGTATATCCATGTTTTTTAACTGAGGAAGAACATTCATCCAGTTCAATATAATATTCATCATTATAAAATATAAAAGTACGTCCTGTATATGTGTTAACAGCTCCATTTATTTTGGTTGTCGAATCAAAACCAATACTAGTTGTTGAAACAGGAAAATTATTAACTAAACGTAATGATTTTATATCAAACATATAAATATTATTATCAACAAATATTACAACCTCTCCCGACGGTCTCTGGTACATCGCTGATATATTAGCAAAATTCGGCGGTATAAACTTTAACCATTTTGTAATATTTTGAGATTTTCCATAGGATTTTTCTCTAATATTAAACATCCAAAATAGTTTATTCTGCAAAATATATAGATGATTGTTGATTACTAGAAATAAATGGGATCCATTAACTTTGCAAATATCAAATTGTGAATCTATCTCTGTTTTTTTATGAAGCGGTGGTTTTACAGTTGTAGAAGATGTTGCAGCTTTCGTAGTTGGAGTAACTGATGGAACCGGTGAGGGTGGAGGTAATGATGGTGGTAATCCGTATAAGCGTTGTATACCCTGTACATCATCCTTTCCTAATTCAATATTTTGACCATTATTCAATATGTAGAATGGAAACATAATTGAAGTATTATCGCTCGAATGCCCGAGCCCCAACGCATGACCAATTTCGTGTGTTAAAACGGATAATAAACTAATTTCATCACCAGCTAAATTTGAATCGTTGTTATAATACCATTTTTCTTCAAAATCCAAATGAATTTCAACATGTGCACGGTGGGGGAGAGGATAGAAGGCATGACCAAGTACTCCTCCTCTACCATCAAAATTTTTATCACAAAATGAAGACGAATTTTTTATACAACGATGGTGAGACCATCGAAACGAGATAAGTATGTCAGGTTTCTGTTGATCTCGATAAAATTTTAACGCTGAGTGTTTCTCCCATATATGGAAAGCTTCTGTCGTAAGTTCAATAATATTTTTTATGGGAGATATAAAATCCCAGCTTAATATTCTTTTATTCCACCTCGATGTTGCACGAAATTCTCCTAGATCTTTATTTCCACATCTCGGTTTCTTAATTAGATTTAACGTTTCATTGTTTAATTTACCATCATTCGGTAAACCAAAGTATTCTTGAAATATTGTAAGGTATGAGGATAGAGACGACTCGTTTAACACAGAAAGTTCATCAACATTGTTTATATATCCAAAATTTGAAAGATAATTAGTAATATAGTACAAGTCGGTCTCGTTCTCGGGCCGAACACTGGAAATAGCAATTAAAAGAGGTATTAGAGTTTTAACTAACCACATTCTGATATCTCTACTGAACACATCAGCTTTCTGTAGTTTAATATATAGAAGATATTGCATCATTTTATTTTTTGGAGAGGGGGAAATATATTTGTAAAAATTTTCGGTTTTAATATTAACTCAATTCTGTTGTTAAAAATAATAATTGAATAAATCGTGCTTTGAAATTTTTTTAATTGTATTACATCTGTAATTTGAATCTAAATTATTGTATGAATCATTCAATATATTAAATTCCAAATTTAAATACTCTAAATTTAGATTGAATAATTTTTGATCAAAATTTATAGATCTAGGAAATGAAATGAATACATTTACATTTTCTTTAATTTTATTAACAAAACCATAATCTTTCTCATTTATAAGAGATTTTAGATATTCCATCCATTTGGTATGACCCACATCATCTTTCATGTTAAACATTTTTTTAAATTTTAATCGCATGATGTATTCAACTAAGGCCAGTGTATGTAGTGAAGTGTGTTTATATTGTTTCGTATGTTTTAGGTTTAGAAGGTGGTATTTGTTACAAAATTGTTTTAATATATTATAATGTGTTGTACAATATTTATATTTTGTGTACTTATAGCACTGCTTCCCTGTAATTAAACAAACCGCATCACAACGATCTGCTTCATCCCACATTTTTTTACCAAACCAACACTGTTTTTTATTTATTCCTCTTGAAAACCTATCGAATTTTTTATTTCCATATCTTCTATTTACAGACATCTGAAAAAACCAACCAAACAGGAAGAAAAAAAAAATAATAATAAAACAATAGAAATTTACGACATTAGGTTTTTATTAGTTATAATAATTTTTACAATACATTTATCTTTTGTAATAATTTAACTTCAGTTTTTACTATTATATTTTTATCTACAATTTTTTCACTTTTTTTATAATATCTAGCTTAGTTACAGTTACAGCTTCTAATCCGATACTTATACCAACGAAATTCGTTTTTACAATCTATTAATATTGTAATTTATAACATTGTATATATAATATAATTGTAAATGTATAACATTTATCTTTTCTTAAACAAAATATAACATTCAACATATTTCAGTTTTACTACAATATTTCACTAGAAATTTTTATTACAGATAGAACATTCGAGCTTAGTTACTAGAGGACAGAGGAAATGATAGTTATTACAGTTACAGCTACTATGCCAATACTTAATTATAAATTCAAGATATATTTGCACATTTCTTTTAGTACAATATTCTATATTATGTGGAAATGAACAATCATCAAGATTATCTTTCAAGTTTTCTTTTAATTCAACCAAATTACTACCACCCAAGTCATCAATATTTATAATTTTCATACACCCCGGTCGAATAAAAATGTTGTTGAGAAATTGTTTCTTTTCACTACCTTTCACATAGATACTGTTACACTGTTGAGACAATTCAAAATATATTTCGTATAATTTATTATACTGTTCGAGACCGTCAGACCATGAAAAACCATGAATATTTGTTTTTACCCAAAGCGCTTGTTTTTGCTGGTCTCGTGACAACTGTTCAAAATTAAAGGGTGGTAATAACAAATAGTGATTTACATTAAATTTTCTTCTTGGATATAATACATTAAAACATTTATTGCATAAATCAAACTTCCGTTTCTTTTCTTCTGTCTCATAATACACAGGTTTGTCTATCGTATTAAACTCTTTTTTGCATATAGTACAATGTTTCTCGATTCTCAGCATTAACAATCTGGCTTCGTCATCTCCAAATATTTCGGAGTAATACAATACATTTCTTAAATTTTTTTTTAATAATTTATCGTAATTAAATTTAATGAAAGATATTTCTTTTATAATATATTGGTTTTTCGCTGCCTTAAACCACTGTACATCTAGTACTGCTCTGTCCATTATTTGATCTAAAGAAAAAAGAAAATAAAAAAATATATATTAATTACCAGTCGACCCAAAACCTCTATCTCCACGCTCATCAAAATCATTAAAATATGCTGAAATATATGTTTCTAATTCAACAACATCTTTTGGTTCAACATATCTTTCAATTATTATTTGTGCGATTTTATCCCCTCTATGTACGTAATATGGTTTAGGACTATTATTTACTAATATAACCCCAATATTCCCCATATAATCTCTATCAATTACACCACCAGCTACATCTATAGAGCTGTTTAATGCTAAGCCTGAACGTGATGCTATCCTACCATAACACCCAGCAGGTATTAATATTTGTAAGTCAGTTGCGATCAGTTCTCTAGAAAATGGTAATAAACAAGTATATCTAGGGCTTCTGAGGTCTAATCCAGCCGACTGTGAAGTGCTTCTAATTGGTGCAAAAGCGAAAGGAGATAGACGTGCAAAGCTGATGGTTTCCATTTTTTTTTCTAAAAAAAACAATATAAGTTTTAATATTTAACTTTTTTTCTAAAAATTAATAGGGTCTGTTTCTATATATTTTTTTAATTTCTTTTTTCACACCCGGTGTTGAGGCGATGTTTTTCCCCGCTTCATGCAAAATTTTATTTAAAATTTTGAGATTATCATCATCAGATGATTTAATCAGAAAAACAGCTTTTTGTCCAATTTTTTTCCAATGGTCATTTTTTGGAACACCTTTTAAATCACGAGTATCAGTGAGTTCAATTTTTACTAAATGACTACCCCACTCACCGGGTGTGGTGAGAATTTTCTGTTTATCGTTCGAAAAAATTTGAATTACTTGAGGTATCGCTTTTTTTTCTTTTCTTTTTTTCTTACTATCATCAGTAATTGAATCAAAAATCTTACTGAATTCATCATCAGAATCATTATTATCACTATCCTCGTCCTCACTTTTTTCAGTTACATTATCATTAGTAGTAGGTAAAACGCTTAGAATTTTTGATTTAAAAGCTAATACGATATTCTTTTTATAAGATTTTATACTAAAATCTTCAGAGAGTGATTTAATATGGTTCATAAGTTCGTCCAAACTAAATATGTATTTTTGTAATTGTATCATTTTTAGTTGAGAATTTATTTCTAACGATAGTTCATTTTTATAGGAATTAATAATTGAATTTAATTGTTCATATAATTTAAAAATAGCTAAATCAGTATTCTCAATGAATAATTCTGTTAATTTTTTGAATAAATCCTCCCACAAGCCAAATGTAGTTATTCCAGAAAAGTAAAATATTTTGATTATCTCTTCAATTGAGTAAACTTCTTCTGGCATTTGATCGGCTACTGGCGTTACTTCAGACATGATTTATTTAATAAAAATAGATCTAAAAAAGAAAAAAATATATTACTAATGAATTATTATTAGAGTTTTACAAATAAGGCGAATTAATATAAAAAATATTTACCTGTAGAGTAGCGATTTACAAACTTAGAAGCTGTAACTGCGAAGCTGATTGAAGCAAGAGAGCTCGGTATTGGGTTGTGTGTGTCGAATCATTGAAACTCAGGGGTTTATATAGTTCAGAAGAGTAATGTTGGGAAACAGGATACATCTTGCATTAATCAACAACACGTGTATTCAAGGTAGTTAAGTAATTACCATACTTGAATGAAAGACGGAAAGTGTTCAAGGTGAATATGTAATCCGTGTTTGTGCAACCAGTATGATAATGGTACATACATCATCGATATAAATATATAATCAATGTTTATGGAAACCAGGATATATAACGTGATTGCTAAAGGCAAATCTTCGTCATCGATATAAATAGGAGCATGTAACGTGTTTTTTTTTTCAATCGCTTTTATATCTATTTCTAGTATAAACCCAACCGGAGAATCGTTCGAAACATTACGCTGTTCTTAGATACCAGTTTAGACATTTATTTCACTTATGGATAAGAATTTACCTTTCAAAAAACGGATCTTCCTTAGAGAAGACAGCTATAACACCGAGTTAACAAATTCACCAGAAGCGTTACATCATGATATGGAGAATACAGCTGATCCATCCACTTCAAACGAAACACAACAGATGGGGTATTTGTCATCATCATCATATTCTGATCTAACCGATTCTGCTGATGAAATGGAGGATGAACCCGCTCTGGACACGACGTACAAGAGGAAAGTCAACCGCTTAAAAAACTTGCAAGCCGAGGATGATTTTATTCAAATTGAAAACTCTTTTAGAGGTAATCTAAAAACTTTTTATTATAAGAACCACAACAAAAATATTAAAGATATTTGTCTATTATTAATTCATATAAAAACAAAATTAGAAAATATTTTAAACACCCTACTTACTGAATTTGGACCTATAAAATTTAATATGGTTGTTGAATGCACTTATATAAAACATGTTATAAATGAAAAACAAGATAGAGCGTTTAAAACTAAAAACACTGAATTATTTCTAGAGTCTGATGTGAGTAAAATATTAGATAATTCAATAAAAAATATTTGTTATGAAGAACAAACATATGAAAGTCATAAATCTGGATGGGCTCTTCACAATGTAGATGGAATATTGTTACGTATAAATAAATATCGACCTTTGAAAGGTTCGTCATATATTGCTCTTCCAAATTTTTTAATTTCAAGATATTGTATTATTAATCCAAAAAATTTGAATGATGAAAAATGTTTTAAATGGGCAATACTATGTCGTTATGTAAGTGGTTTACATGTTGAACGTATAAATTATAGATATAATGATTTGGAGACAAAGTTTAATTTTTCTAAAATTTCATTTCCTACACCTATTAAAGAAATTAGAATTTTTGAAAAAAATAATAATGTTTCTATAAACGTTTACGCTATAGATGAGGAAAAAAATATTTATCCAATTAAAGTTTGTGATAAAGAAAAAAACAATCATTTTGATTTGTTATTATTATATGATGGAAATACAGGAAAACAACATTATTGTTATATTAAAAACTTTAATATTTTAGTTAGAAAACAATTAACAAAACATCATGGAAAAATTGAAATTTGTAAACGATGTTTTATGCATTTTTATAATATTTCAAAATTAAAGTCGCATAAAAAATACTGTGGTAAATTTCAACCAACACGTGTAGTAATGCCTGAAGATACTGTTTTAAAATTCAAAAATCATCAATTTAGTTTCCGTATCCCAATTGTAGCTTACGCTGACTTTGAGTGTATTCTGAAACCTATTAGTGGATGTTTTCCAAAATCAACAAAATCTTTTACAGTAGCTAATGAGTTACACATTCCTATGAGTTTTTGTATTTATTTTCTTATTGATGAGGAAATCCCCTATAGTATACGATGTCAGTTACCAAAAGTACCTTATATATATCGGGGTAAAAATGCTGCAAAAGAATTTATGATGTATCTTGTTAAAGTTGTTAATACCATAGGAAAGCTTACTAAGGAGATAAACCCATTGTAGATGACTGATAGAGATAAATATAAATTTCGCACAACCACTCACTGTGAAATGTGTAGAGACGAATTTACTATGATAAAAAAACCAGTTCGTGATCATTGTCACTTGTCGGGTAGATATCGTGCAGCACTATGTAATAATTGTAATTTAAAGAGGAGAAAACAATGTTTTATTCCAGTTTTTATTCATGGAAATTCTAATTATGATTCTCATTTTATTATACGACAATTAGGATATGATAGTAAACAAATCTATGTAATTCCAAATTCGTCTGAAAAATACATTTCTTTTTCTAAAAAAACACAAAGTGGGATAATAATTAGATTTGTTGATACATATCGTTTTCTAAATTTCTCCTTAGCGGATTTATGTAGTTTTCTTCCAGAAGATTGTTTTATTCATTCAAAAAAATTTTTCTCATTAAACGATATTAATTTAGTTACAAAAAAAGGTGTATATCCATATGAATATGCGGATTCTTGGAAAAAATTAGAAGAAAAACAGCTACCACCAAAAAAAGAGTTTTTTAGTAAATTAAACAATGATGACATATCTGACGAAAAATATCAACACGCAGTAGAAGTATGGAATCATTTTCAAATAAATACGCTTGGCGAATATAGCGATTTATATTTAAAAACTGATGTTTTAATATTATGTGATGTTTTCGAAAATTTTCGCAAACTCTGCTTATCAATATATAATCTAGATTGTGCTCATTACCTAACTGCACCAGGTTTTGCATTTGATGCTATGTTATCCTATACTAAAATAGAATTGGAATTATTATCTGATTATGATAAATATTTAATGATTGAAAAAGGGATAAGAGGAGGGATTAGTCTCTGTATTAAAAGACATGCGGTTGCGAATAATAAGTATATTGACAACACTTATAATATTAATCTTCCCAACACTTATTTAGCTTATTTAGACGCAAACAATTTATATGGTTGGGCAATGAGTAAATATATACCTTATGGTGGGTTTACCTGGTGTACAACAAATATTGATATACTTAATATACCGGACGATTCTCCGGTTGGATTTATATTAGAAGTAGATGTTGAATATCCTCAGTTTTTACATGATAATCACAGCGATCTTCCTTTTTTACCAGTTAATAAATGTACAAATAAAAGTAAACAAAGTAAATTATTAACAACACTAGAATTAAAAGAAAACTATATTTGTCATTATGTAAACTTAAAACAGGCTGTTAACCATGGTTTAGTAATTAAAAAAATACATCGTGTTCTTCAATTTTTTCAAAGTCAGTGGTTAAAATCATATATTGATTTAAACACTGAAAAACGTCAAAATGCTAAAAACAAATTTGAAATTGAATTTTTTAAATTATTAAATAATTCTGTTTTTGGAAAGTGTATGGAAAATTTAAGAAAACGATCAAATCTCGAACTTGTAAGCAATGTAAAAAGATTACAAAAACTTATTGCACAACCTGTTTTTAAGGATAGAATTATTTATGATAAAACACTATGTGCTGTATTATTAAATAATAAATCGATTTGTTTTAATAAACCGATCTATGTCGGATTTATTGTACTAGAATTGAGTAAGACATTGATGTATTCATTTCATTATGATGTAATGAAACGAAAATACCAAAACAATATTGCTCTTTTATACACAGATACTGATAGTTTATTTTATGAAATTAAAACGAATGATTTTTATCATGATATGCTTAGTGAGGAATTAATAGATTATTTCGATACATCTGATTATCCAAAAGATCATTTTTGCTATTCATTAAAAAATAAAAAAGTTTTAGGTAAATTTAAAGATGAATGTAGCGGTCTTCCAATAATAGAATTCGTTGGATTAAGACTGAAATTGTATTCGTTCAGAATAAAAAAAGAAAAAAAGAATATTATAAAGAAAGCGAAAGGTATTAAGAAAAACATAATTGAAAAAAACATAAAATTTGAAGATTATAAATTATCTTTATTTTTACCAGGTAATAGTGGAAATATGTACAGATTAATGCGACTTTTTCAATCAAAAAAACACGAAATAAAGACGATTTCATGTAACAAACTTGCATTAAACAATGCTGACGATAAACGTGTGATTTGTAATGATAAAATAAATACTCTACCCTATGGTCATTACAAGCTATTAGAAAGTAATGAAATCAAATTGTAATAAAAAAGATGTATATGTAAACAATATTTTTCAATAAAGAATTTATTTATGTATAGTGGTACATATATTCTATGTTCTCACCTATTTACCTTTTTAACAAAAAATATCATACTTTGCATTTACAGGATAATTAAATGAAACAAGAAATAGATATTAAGAATTTTTTATTGATTTAAAAAAAAAATGGTACATATATTTTACACCAATGATTTTCTTACAGATCCACTTAACGGTGTATATTCAAGTACTGTATCATAGATAATTAAACAATTAATCGTTGTTTTGTCGGGGATATCCTCCGTTGTTTCTATTTCCAGGCGAACATCTACTGAACCTGTTTTTAAATTTTCACTCTGTTTTGAACAATCTATAACATATAAAGGAGCTTTGGCTAAAAACGATGTTACATCCATGATAGGCTCGTTGTTACTTCCATAATAATAGGAAGATTGAAAACGTGTGTAAAGCATATGTAGAAGTACAGCATCACCATTTATATTATCGTATGGATAATATTCTGAATTCAGATATAATTTTATATTTCTCATCGAGCAAAAATCAAAATTTGATAAACTTGAATACTTATTATTTTTTCTATTTGTTTGAAAAGCGACTATAACATATCGTGGTTTCTCCAGCTGAGCAGTAGATTTAATCGTCCAAATAAGTTGCTTCGTTTTTGGTGCTGAAGGGTACTCATTAAGTTCCCATCTACGAAATGGAATTGGTATAGGAATATCGTTTCTAACAATTTCTAGTAGATCCAACCTTTTTTTATCACTCACATGAATATAAGGAATTTTCAAAGAAATATGTGTTAATGTTAATTTATAGTCTTTCGTGGTACTAGCTGTCATGTATATTGCATTATCATTGGTCGATGAGCGAATAAGCACCAATTCCTGCTTTACATTCAAAATAATTTTTTTATAATCCTCCATAAATCCAAGCATCATTTTCAATGGTACACAACATGAAAAATCTTTATTTACAGTGAGATTATCTAGTAAATTTTCATTACAACCCGCAGTAGTGAGAATATTCTTTTCTTGCGGTTTAAAAGTTAGTAGGTTCTTCATTATCGATGTTAGTCCAACATTTTTAACACGATCCACTTCAGTTCCACATATTTCGTATCGAATTTCATCAAATAAATGTCCTACTCCATTTGAAACCATTTGAATCGTATTATCAGCCGCATTATTAGCCCCAACCAATTCGCCTTTAATATACAGAAAGCTTTCACTCGGTAATGTATAAATATCTTGCTGATGAATTGGAATACGAATTTCATCATTGTTATTAAACGTTGTAGAGGCGTAGGGTGTATGTGTATGAAAATCATATCTAATTATAGTATCATCTTCATATACTGATTTATTTAATACATTTAAGATACTTCCGCTCATTTTCTTTTTGGATATTCTCTTATTACTGTTAATCCTAGAGATTGTAAAAAATGTTTATTCAACGATGTTAACCGTTTAGTGTTTGTATCTTTACTAACGTTGATTGAGGTGTTAATACCTGTTTTATCGGCTCCATATGAAAAAAGTAAACCCATTATTGTTTTCTCAAATGCAATCGTAACGTTATTGCTTCGTCTCTGAAATTAATTAACTCTCCGTTTTGATCTTCTAACCTTATACTAATATTTCGAATCTTAAATGTGTTTACTGGTAAATATATTACGTTTTTTGGAATTTCTATAATTTTAAACCCTGGTGCTACAGCTGGATAAAATTCGTGTAATACGTGACTTTCGAATCCGTTAATATATGATCCACAAACAATACTGCATACGACTCTGATGCTGTCAACTCTAATAATAGATACTTGTGATGTAGAACTGTGCAATATATTCGGTTTTAATTTGATTTTTTCAAATCCTAATACCGATGCTAGTGAATCAGGTTTTTCAAAATTAATCCAAACATTTGAAAAAATTTCACTTTTTAGAGTATTATTATTAGCTTTAATAGATATTTTAATATTATTTTTCTTTTCTTTTTCAAGGTAATCGCTTATATATCTGTTAATATCTTCAATTTCATAGGAACCTGTAGATAATTTAATTTCTTCATCATCACCATAATACAATACGTTATTAACATTCTCTTCTATATTTGGAATTGAATTATACGTCATTAGATCTATTAAAGCAATTTGCCACTTGTATTTTCCATCGAGTTCGAGCGGCGGAAAAATATCACAGCTCAAAGCAGAACTTCTACCACTTAAACAGAACATTGCAGAGGAACATCAAACACAGATGTCCGCAAATAACTGTGTTCATATTCTGTCTACACTCATAATTATAAACAATATTAAGCGGTTGTTGTGAGGATGTATTAAAATATTCAACTAACTCTAAGGGTGGTCCAAGATTACCATAGCTATCGAAATAACATATATTTTTCCCATTTTTTGAATAGCAAACCCAATGTGTTCCGCTACCAAAAATACTATCTAAATTAACAACTCCTGTCTCGCTATACCAAATTCTGCTTGGTAAAGTATCACGCATAAATACCCCTCTAAAATTTGGGATTTTTAAAAGATTAGCGTATTTTAGTAATTCACCAGCTGACAGTGGGTGGATAGGAATTTTTTTAATTATTTCCATTAACGTTTTTTGTTTTTCCTTCTTTTTTTCAATTTTTTTTTTTTAATACCTTCCCCCGTTTGTTTATAAGGTTTTAAATATAATCCCTTTCCTTGTTTAATACATTTTAAGAGAGATGATTTTATTTTAGAGGAAACGGATTTTTTTCTTCCTTTATTCTTTTTCCTCATTCCACCTCCAAATTTACTTTTTGCTTTCATTATGTTTGTTACAGTCCAAGCCGCTGCTTTTTCCCCGAACGAAGAATCGCTTGCTTTTACACGTTCCCAAGCTCTCTCCGCTAATCGACGATCAGCTACTGCACGATTTGTACTATCCGAATACTTCGAATATGCGATATCGTGTTCTTTACAAGCTTGATCAAGTTTATTAACACCAGGGTCACCCCTTTTTAACCGTTTTGATAGTTTTGTACCGGGACCGCAATATTGATAACCTGGTATATGTAGCTCTACTGGTAATAAATCGATTGATTTATTTATAACGGTTCCGGCTATACCACTTAGTAAACCACTACCTTCTATCTTCTTTGAATACACACGCATTTATGATGTTGTAACGTTAAATACACATTCTTTTATATTATTCTCCAATATATATAATCACGTTCATTTTACAGAAAATTAATTTGTAGTATATCTCCATTTTTCGTAAAGCGGAAACAAATCTTGTGATATTAACATTTTCTTAAATTCGTCAATACTTTTAACCTGCTCATCTTTAGTTAGTTCAATATATATTCTGTACAAAATTGATAGAATTTTTTCATCAATTGAACCTAATATGTCGATAAGATAACGTACACTTACAGCGTCATTTTCATTATCCGGTCTACCTATATTAATTAATCTTTCATTGTTAAAATCCAACCCTTTTTCAGTTTTTTTATAACGAATTTTTCTGGTAAATTCATTTTCTAAATCTTCCTTATAAGTATCCATCACGTGAATTAATGTCTCCTTGTTCACAGCATCGGTTGCGTTTAGAGGTTTACCTATATTAGTTAATTTTAAGTTTTTAAAATCTAATCCATATTTATTTTTCGCATAATGGATTTTATCATTACAATAACTTTCTAAATCGTGTTTATATTCGTTCATCGTTTTGATCATAGTTCTTTTATTTACACAGTCGTTACTATTTATTGGATCATTAATGTTAATTAATCTCGTTTGTTGAAAATCACACTCACCATTTTCAAAAATTGGTAATTTATTATCAACATACGTTTTATTAGCAACATGCGACTGTTCCTCAGGTATTTTTATTCCTCGTATAAAGTTATCATTAGCGTTAAACCCGTCTTTGTCTAATATAAGAGTATTTTCTTTCATATATTTTAAATTTACAGCATCCTGTTCGCTGATAGGTTGTCCTGTTTCTGTCAATCGGTATCCATTAAACGATAAACTATTTTCTGAATTAATAATTAATCGTTTATCTAAGTGTGATTTATTTACCGCATCTAGAGGTGATTTCGGGTCACTAACGTTACAAAGTCTTTTGTTGTGAATATTGTAATTTCCGTCTTCTGTAAGACTAAAACCTTCTCCTGGAGGACCGCGAATAACTTTTAGTTTTGAGGAGGTGCTGTGATGTCCGAATTTATCAACACTCATTTTCCAAATGTATATCTAACCATTGATGCACTCTCATTTATTATACCAGCTTCGTGTAGTTCCTCAATAATAGATAATATTTCATTATCGTGACCTGTATGACCTGCATTTTGTGATGCTATCAACAATCGTAATCTATCGCAAAGTTCGTTTACATTGTCCCAATAAATATAGTTTGGTTTAGTATTAGTTACTTTCATCATTCCACGACCGTCCATATGGTCCCACCAGTATTGTTGTAATTTAAATGATTTAAGGGCTGGTTTAATTATTTTATTATATTTTGCACTCTTACTACTTTTTATTCGTCCCGACGGTAAATGAATATGAGCTTTAGTTGTTTTTAGTATATCCGCATATGATTGTAAATCCTCTTGTGTATAAGTATAACTATCCGGGTTCTTCATAAAAAGAAGTTCGTATAACCCCGGCGTTCCTCCGTATGTGTTATTATTAATTATAATATCATCATCGTCAAACGTGATGGGTTCTTTTCCAACCATTAATATTTCATTATCGTTATAATATGGTCCAAAGACATGATCGATTTCATGTTTTACATCGTTAAAAAATGTCTGCATATAACGTCGTACGAGATTTCCTTTAAAAAGGTTATCAATATAATCAACTCGTATTCGTTCATCTGATGTTGACAACGCTTCTTGTACTGATGGTGGAGATTCATAAACAGTTTCCTCGTTCACTATCGGTATTTCCTCGGTGGACATAACAGAATCGTTATTAGGTTCTTCTATTACGGGTCGTTTTATTTTTTCACTTTCATGTAGTACCGAATCTTCATGCGCTCTTTTATTTTTCATTCGTTGTTCTATATCATCCATTTCTATATCTTGACTATCATTTATCTTTTTCTCTATTGCCTTTGGTTTTTTCTCCTTCTCTATTAACAGTTTTAAAGGTTCTGTAATGGGTTTCAGTGATTTTTCCATCTGTTGTTCTACATTCATAATATCCTGTGTTAAAGCATAATGTTTTTGACGTATATTTTTCTTTATCTTGCTAATTTCTTTAACAAGATTTTCACGTTCATTCACCTTCGACGCCATTCTGAGTAATAACTAAATGCTTGTTGAAATATTATTAATATAGATATCAAAACCAATACGATAACGTCCACAATTTAAATCATCTTCTTTGTTTATAACAAGAAAACCTTTTTTGCTCGAATTCCATGCTTTACAACATATTTCTTTAAACTTATCAAAATCCATGTCTGTATTAACATTATCGCTATAAATATGTTTTAGATTAAGCTCATCTTGAGAAAATACGATTATTACATTGGTGTTATCACGAACTAGTTGTTTTGGAACTTTACTATAAGTTTGACATAAATAAAAAACATCTACATTATTGTGTCTGCCCATTGTAAAATAATTTGTGATATTATTCTGACGTTCACACGCAATATCATCAAATATCATAACTGAATTCTGTTTAACATCGTTGGGATGGGTAACTTGCTCGTTTTCAGTAAACGTATAGTATCCAATCAGTGGAATTTCAGATAACACTTTTTCTAGAAACACGTATTTTGGTTGATATAATGATTTTGAAAACACATAAACATTTTCAAAATATAATCCATTAATATCAAATAATAGGTTAAACATTAAATTTGTTTTACCCGACGACGACGGTCCTGATATTATACATCTAATATTATCAGGTAATAAATCACCATGTTTTTTATTTTCCATTACTTTATCGTTACAAACTATTTTATCGAAGTTACGAATTCGCAACCTTTTCCTCTGACGCACAAACTCCATTAATAAAGATTTCAATTTTTTGTTAAGCTTTATATTACAGTACTTTTATCAACCCAGCTATCATAAGATTTGTCATAACCTTTCCATCGTACAAGTAATTTATCTCCTTTACGTCTCAATACTTTTTCAATCAAATATACATCTCCAAATTTTGTTTTACTAATTTCCTGTTCATAGAAACCACCGGATAAAATATTACCTTTATCATCTTTCAATATATATGTTTTTGGGTTAGTGGGTTTAATTTTGTAAACAGTAAAAAGTTCGTTAGTCCAATTAGGTAAGTATCCCTTAGTGAACGTTTTCTTGTATTTACTGATTCTTACTCTATCACCAACTTTAAATTTTAAAGGTTTTAACTTTCGATTTTGTATTAACTTTGAATGTATCTTGTTTAATATGATTTTTTCATTACTCATGTTTACGTTAATTGGTTTCATTCCAATAGTTCTATGAGGTGTATTATTATATAATTTAATCAAATCCGGTAATATATTCACCCATACATAACTCCCCAATTCTGTCATTTTTCTCCACATTAAATTTTTTAATGTACGATTAAAACGTTCAACAATCGACGCTTTCTTTTCCGAAAAAGTTGAATAATGATTTATATTGTAATTCTGTAGTAACTTTTTCACTGATGAATTAAACCATTCTTTACCTTGATCCGTTTGAAAATGTTTCATTTTATTAGATTTCAATATTGGTGTAAGAGCTTTTACAATTTCAGATGCTGTTTTTGTTTTCAGAGGAATGGCGAACGCGAGTTTTGAAAAACAATTAATCATAGTTAGTATATATTTAAAACCCTTATTCAACTTTGCAAACGGAATCATTTCTACAAGGTCGGCTTGGTATAAATCGTTAATACCTTTCAACTCAACATAACGAGTTTTAAAATTTCTACGAGCCGGCTTATGTAATTCATAAGCGATATGTTTTCTTATATCTGTCATCCTCTAATGCATATAATGAAATAAAAGAAAAAAGAAAAAATAAGGTATATTAAAGGAAAAACAACACCTGACTCATCTGAAATATTGTATTTTAAATCAATATACAAAAAATACAATGTTACATTGCTTTAATTATAGCACATATCTCATCAGAATAAGGATTTGTTACAACCACATCGTAGCAGTTCTTCAGTTTATCCTTCAATCTCTCCAAACTGATAGCACATGGTGAAATAATTCTAATTGTTGAATGAATGCTGCTGGTTATTATTTGAGCATCATAAAATTCTACTGCAAGCATGAAACAAAGATCTGTATAAGTTAGTTGCTCACTAAATGATGGTTCATAATGTAAACACCAATCACGACTGCTAAAATCCATTGTAAATATATAGTTAAGACTGATGTTATCCTGACAAAGCTTGTAGACAAACTGACTAATGAAAAAATATTGTTGTTGAAAATAAGCTTTTTTAATCGATTAGAATTTCTTAACTTAAGTGGGAGGACTAATTAGTAATTGACGTGAATATCCTACTAATCTTTCGCGTAATTGTCGACGAGTAAAGTTTACATCTACACGCATAAAAATAATTATCCTTTCAATGTTATTTATTAGAATAATGTCGACATCAGGAAATCTGGTTATCACTATTTTACAGATTTCCTCAAAACAATAATAACCATTTAAATAAGATAGACACCATTGAGTTGCGGGGGTATTATCATCACAACTGATTGAATTCATTCTGATTTTTTTTTTTAATAGAGTAAAAAACTAATGATACTAAATGAATAGAATACCTACAAGGCCGGAATAAGGATTAAGCGGTGCATAGTAGTCAACACTTTCATGAGCCTCTGGCTCTTCATAAAAATCACATCGGTTGGTGTGAATACATTCGGTATCCAACAAACGATTAGTTGTTCTCCAAACGGATAGATTAGCCTCTTCTAGTTGAGCACAGCGAGTACACTGAGAAAGATGTAACTGCCACAATTCATACTCCTTATCTTTGTTTTTATTGTTGTTGAGAGTAGACTGTAAACGCCAATTTGACTCGTTTTCTTCAAAAGATCGTTTAACACCAGCACTATAACAATATAAACAATAATACTCTTCTATTTTACGTTTATGAAATCGACCGAGCCGACAATAACATAAATTGAAATGAAGAACACCGGATATCTGTGTTTCATATAAATTATTCACTATATTTTTATTTCTATGACTTAAACGTTTTTTGTGTTCGAAAAAGTAACGATCAGCACACATTGTTACGATAGAACGAATATATATATATATATATAGAATCATCGTACTTAAATAGTGAATATTCTCGAGGTAAGTCGTGTGGGAAAAGCGGATGTTACTAGGAAAAATATAATATCTAATCGATAACACGTGCATTCAAGGTAATCATGTAACTTTCCAAGTATGCGGAAAGTGGTTTCAAGGTAAATCACTATGATGAAACGGTATATGTTGCAACAACTATGCAAGAAATGAAATCATGCTACGATCACGTGGACAACGCGTGCGATGACGTATACGTTATTCGACGTATACGTTACGTTTATGATGCGATGACGTACACGATACTTGACGTATATGTTGATACGTTGAACCGATGATGTCAGGCGGGAGGGGGGATGATGACCCCCCCGGTGACGTATGTTTGTTTACAAGGGGACGATGACCTGATGACGTATGTTTGTTTACAAGGGGACGATGACCTGATGACGTGTGTTTGTTTACAAGGGGGACGATGACCTGATGACGTATGTTTGTTTTGATAACATTGTGGGGAGGGGGAGGGGGGATGACCTTGTCCTCTCGTTCCCATTTTATTACTACTTCTATCAAAAATTGGGGATATACATTTTTGGTAGGTATTTGGTAGGCCTACTTGCATTGCACAAGGAATGTGTTATTTTCAATACGTTATTGATAAAAAATGACTTACAAGTACATTGATTTTTATTACAAAATTTATACCTAACAGTTTCAATTCTAAGGTATCAATAATTAATAAATATTAAGGATAACGAACAAATTATTTCTTCAGAGAAGATACATAAAAACATTGCAAAAATAATACATATCAGACAAATATTATTACAACAAAAATACCACACAGACATTTGGGCTTTGTTACTTTATCAGTAACTATAAGATTACATTAATAAAGTACATAGAATATTTATTTACAAGAACATAATTACAAAAAGTGAAAACACCTTTGATGAAATAAACATTTTATTTATTACATCAAACATAACTAAACTCAGATGACAATATAAATGAACTAAATATAGGTTTTTCTGCGAGGGAGTGTAGGATTGATTAGGGGTTCAATTAGTTCAAATTATTAAAAAAAAAATAGCATAAACTATAAATAGAAAAACTAGACTGGTATGTTTACAACAAAATGAAAACTTCAAGTTACATTTAAGAGATATTCCGTGTCAAATCAACAAGTGCTACAACCTGACCCTCTTAGATTTATTTGAAATTAAGTATGCGTGTAGTAATCATAAATAGTAACACAAATCAATTTTTTCACATTTTTCTGACGAAAGGTTACTGAGTAATGGGTGCTCAAAAATGAAAAAAAATAAATAAAATTTTTGACTTGCGCAACAATATTGATTTGTTCACAACTTGTGTTCTAATTAAGCTAGAACAATGGCATCGAGTTCATTTGAAAGCTCTTTTAAAGGGCTTTCATATGATATAAAACATAATTAGTTGAAAATATATATATTTTTTATAAACACATCATTATTACATTTACTGAATTTTGAAAAACTGAATTTTTAAAATTCTCAAAAAAATATATGTGAAAGATATTGTTTTCCTCTACACATTCTGAAAGTTTCAACTTGGGATGAGCATGGGATCACTATCAAAAGTAATTTTATGTTTATCACGATTCTGTAAAACGTCATTCAGATCGGTGAATTATTATTATTTTTATTTTCCTACCCGTGACAATTTTTCAGAATCATAGTTGGATTTATTACTTGGCCTACAAAATTGTACTTTTCTTTCATACAAATAACTGTGTTTTAAAGCTTAGCACTAGCTAAATTAATAGCTCAAAATTAATAAATTGACCTACATATCTAAAATATATATCTTAATACAGTGATCCAGGTTTTCCGTGTACAAACAAAAAAATCTCATTTTAAAGACTATATACAAAATGGTTGGTTGGTGTGACTATCTCCCATCTGTTTAGTATTTTGTCATCGGATAATATTCAGTCAGCTGTTGTCAACTGTTGTTGAAAGTGACCTGTACATTTTCTTTTGGTGTGACATAGCCTATAAAGTGAAAAAAATGTGATTAATTCTGAAATGTTGTGTTTTAAAATTAGCTTAAAGGTACTTTTGTACAATTCTCACAACAGTGTATAAGTTTATATGCCTACAACCAGTTAATATTGTAACGAGACATATGAGCCCAAATATTTCAGTAACCCAAAATATTAACACATGTCAATAATTGAGTGAAAGAGACAAACCAAGTGTTTCTTCTAAAAGGCCAAGCATGAAACTACATGAGCTACTCATCACCAAGGATAAACTCACAACAATAAGAGTTAATAAAACTAATGGTAACTAACAAGTGAAATAACATTATAAGAAAAAGAAGATGCACAGAACAATGATTGTACCACAGGAACCAACAACCCAATAGTTTTCGGTCAGTAAGGAACCAATGAAGACAAGGAAGAAACATACTACGAGAAAGACACCTAACAACCATGGCATAAAATATAGATTCCAAGAGCCAGTCAACTATAGAACATCTTACCCGTATATACAATGACTGAACAACTTACAGATTGAAGAGATGGACAAGAACTGACTAACTGAGATGACCAATATACAACAGATAATATTATAAATGTATAGGACAAGATATGTTATAAAAGAATGAAAGTAACTATACTGTTAACTGAATAGAAGCTGTGAATAAAAGCATAGTAACATGTTATGCATTGCACCCATGTAACATAAAGAAGTATTAAAATTGTCTCATAATAATAACAAATATTACTCAAATAGTCAAACAATCATGTAAGATAAGAAAAGGCAATAACTAAAGAGTTATTAGTTATCATTAATAAAACCAAACTTGAGAAAATAAGGTTAAAAGAATGTAAATTTGTACCAACCTAACATACACATTGTTGGTACAAATTTCACCTAAATTCACATCTATCAGTAGGAAAAGCCTACCTAAACCAAAATGTTTTGTGCCATAAACCAAGAAGAACTGATAAGCTTTCTACAGGTACCAATATAAGATACCCAAAATGGATTTTAAATAAGAATTTAAGTAAATAAATTGAACCAAAACCGACCAAAAGGGGATTCACTAAGTAAAACGTGAACAAAACCACTTTATAATACCAAATAGAAGTAAAAGGTTAATGTCTATACCACAAGTAAGGTGTAATGCCACTATTGTAATAGTATAAGAATATTATAAGAAAGGACATAATGTATTATAATCGTAGTTAAGAACACCTGTCATGTGACACCACATGTAAGTAATGTTAGTCAATGATATACACTAAGGGACAGAACAGTGTACAAAAAACACTAAACCAATTATAAAGAGACTACTATGATTAAACTATTGTAACTAAATAATAGTAGAAAGAGATAAAAGAATACCAAATAAGAATGGAAATAAGTGTACACCTCATAGTGCAAAATAGAGGTCAGAGAGAGATAACTATATAAGAATACAGCAGTTCTATAAGGAGAAATTTACCTCCAAACTTATAAATTTTGCACAATCATCTGGCGATATAAGAGTTTCTACAACAATGGACTCTGTAACAAAGAAAGAATTTTAGCTAACAGAGAAAAATAATTATCATTGCCAGTATCAACAAAAGTGCAAATTACTAAATGAAATAATTGCAATTTTATGGGAAATAATGTTATTAAACTAATTATGTACTGTATTAAGAACTTTTGTTTTCCAGCAGCTTCCAAAACTCTTTATATAAAAAATAATATAAACAAACTTATTTAGAGCTTCTAACAATACTTATCTTAAAATTATCATATGATTATACTTTCCAAAGGAAGCCCCTGATTTGAAAGCATTGACACATAATACTACTAATTAAAAATGATTCCAACTACTATGTTACTAAATTTTCTCATTTAAAATGTAAATGGGACTGTTAATAACTTTATATTGTTGTCATTAACAAGACAAAACAATCATTAATGGCTATTTTATCACAAACTTCAAAATCTCCTATAAAGCTTGCTCAATGAAATAGGACATTCCTGATGCAGAAAATTAACTTTGCCATAACACAAATTAAATAGGCTAACACCCAAACAAAAAAATGCTTTGAAAACAAAACATTAATGAAATATGGTATGAATTAATTGTGCTACATTCAAAGCTGATTTTCTTAATTGATTTAAAGTACCTATACAAGTCTAGTTTGTCAAGTAAAGATAATTTAGGTAAACCTAACACTACATATGAAACAAACATTAAATCAAATATGCTAATGTTACAAAATTCACAAACAGAAAAAAACAAAAATTTAAATTATCTATAGGCTAAATTGCTTTGATTATATTACCTTCTCCACTTCATATGTTTTCCACATCAATATCATCTGATGTCGATACTACTGATGGTGCAATAATAGTCATTTTTTCCCAGTAAATTCTAGAAAGTTCAGGAGAAACCTGAAAGATCATTACAAAACTCATACATAATTTTTCACTAAGTTAATAATTATAATAATATTAAGCTAATAATTAAGAGAATAATTTATTTTCTTAACCTAGCACAATATTTGTAGGTTAGCACTATGAATTTACAAAAAGTTAATGGATTTTGTGTAAATTTCTAAAAAAAATTAAATTTACAGCATAATCTAGTAGTTATTTTATAGTAATCTATTTTAATTTAAATGAGCTCAAGTCACTATTGCTTGGTTACATCCCTGCACTGAAGATTCCTGAAAAAGATTTCTAATATAATCATACAAACTCGAAAAACAAAAACTGTTCAAATGATTAACATTGAATAATATAATCCTGATTATAACGGTATTATAACTAGCAAAGACATTACGGATAATTCATCCATACTCCGTATCATTTAAATCTACTATTAAGTATAACACACCCCATAAAATATTTTAGAATATTAAGATACTATTTTTTAAAATTTCATGTGATATTAGTTGAGTATCATTTAGGAGGTTAAACAATATAAATACAATTCTACACATTAAGTTACAGATTGTAAATACAGATAATAAGAAATTAAATAAAAATAACACTATAGGCCTGCATCAATTATCGGGTTTAAGAACCTGCTGCTGTAAGCAGTGATAATTTTAGTTTAGTGAGCTTTAATCAGACTTGCATGCAATAATAAATTTTACATAAGATAAAAGAACGATGCTTTCTTTAGTCACCAGCAAAACCTTTTCTGTCTGCAAGTTAATATTATAAAATTTAAAAACAGCACAATTTTATTAAAAAATTTAATCGAGATTAAAATGCATGTTTAAGTCAAAAATTAAAGAAGTCACAGGTCAAATTCTCTTTTCAATTTTTCTTTTACCTGACAAATGTTAGCCCTTAGTTTTTAAAGCAGAGCTGTGTTAAAACAAAATTTTTATGACAAATATATTACAATTTAATGGACTCAATGGTATGAAAGTAACTATGTGTACAAACAATTATAACAGTTTGCTTCAGTGAGGATAAAGTACACATAGGCCTATATTATAAATTTTGCTGTATTAGGTCATAAAATTAACCTTAACTTTCTACCGTTGTCATATCTTATCAAGTAATTACGTTTCTCTAAAAAATGCTGAATTTGAAAGTATATTTAGAGTAATATAGCTGGACTGAAGAATTAAATAAAATATGTAACTAGTTAAATACGAGCAGAGTTCAAATTAAATATATTATGGTAAGGCCTATCATCTTGTGTTAGGTAGGACGACATTTTACGAATAAAATGACTTACAAATTGGATACATTACACAAATATAGGTAGGCTAGAGTATAGTAATTGTCAGACTTACAGGAGTATCTATAATAAAGAAAAAATTATTTAATTAAATTGCAGTCAGTGCCTTACAGCGACTTTTTTTTTTAAAATGAGTTAATTACCCCTTGGGTAATTATGAAGATTCTCATCAATGGTTATATTGCGCTGATATAATTTATTATATTCTTCTATGTTATATAAACACGAGAAAAATAATTTTAAACGGCGGTCGAACATATTTACGGAGACAAAAAATTAAATTTTTACTCCCATAAGAACGCATGGTGTTAGCCTAGGTATATTGTATTAATTAAATTAGAATGATAATTTGCTCCATTATTAAATTTTTGACAGAACACAGTGATATTATGTATAGTTGGGTCTATAACAGGTAGTGTTACAGACCCAAAGTAATTTAGACATTCATACATAACCTAACACAGCTAATTTCCTACAAACAACGGGCAACATACACTAAATAAATGATCATCTTACCTTTCATTATTATTCCTAGCGCCTCCAACATATTTTTACTTCGACTTGCAATCGCAAACACTTCATACGAATAACAAAATTCTATCCCACACACGTTAACAAACGAAAACACATTACCGCACAGCGACGACTAAACAGAATAAATATGGCAGGTCGCAATATTTCGTTATACCAACTAAACAGAATAAAAACACACATATATCTTTACTATAGTAACATCTTTTTACTTCGACTTGCAATCGCAAATACTACAATACGAATAAAAAATTCTGTCCCACACACCTTAAACGAAAACAAATTACCTCACAGCGCCAACTAAACTAATAGCCGGTCAACAACTAAACTAATGGCCGGTCGCAATATTTCGTTATACCTACTAAACAGAATAAAAACACACTTCCCTCTGTAGTGTCTGTCTTTTTTACACATGTTACAAATTTTATAGAATAATTATTACGAATGCCAATATGGCCGACTAACTGTCCATATTTCATTATATACATTTGTATATATCGAACAGGTTGTCTGGCTTCAGCGTACAGCAAAAATACGATGTATAAAAATTTGTATAAGTTTTTCGTACGCTGACACACCATAACTTGGGCAAAAAAACTTCATCACCTAAAAATGTACTTATACAAGTTCGTCAAATTTGTTTTAGATAACCTGGGTAAAAATTGGGGTGTGATGAAGAAATTATGCGTCGCTAAGTCTGTATACATATATTGTAGCATGACAGATAATCCACATAAATCAATTACTAAATGATCATTAATAAAACTCAAATATATGGAATATCCAAATGAGAGTCATTTAAAAAGCACTATGAATTGTTATAATCACAAGAAAAGTAAACATAAAGGAAAATCTGTAAATAATATAATTATACTACAAATTAAAAACCCAGGGAAATAAAATTTGATTAACAATATTACCCAGGTAGGATAGAACCAATGTACTGAAGAATAAGAAACCAGTGAAGATCCACTAGAATAAAAGAAGTGAAACGACCAATACCAAATAGAAACCCCTTAGGGAGAAAACCCAAAAACCCCCAAAATAAAAGAATCCCAAGAGAAAGTATAACACCCCAAAAAACCATATACTAATGTAAAACTGATAAATACCAAAGGTGTTTAGAGTATTAAGTAACAGTGCACCCAAAAAAGTTATTGTGTAGTTTATATAGACAAACCTTAACAGTCCCCCCATGGTTAAATATTTCATGTTGTAAAACTAGAAAAGGGCTAGTGATGATATCAGTAAATAACCATGGACAAGTGCAAGTTATTAAATTGTAATCAATAAACTTTGAAAAGGTACATGAGTTACCGTGTCATTAAATAACTTTAAGTGTTTTTGAACAGTGTCATAATAATGGTTACTTAAGTAATATGGTGAAAGATTAATGAATAATATTTCTAATAAAATGCCACTGTTTATTAGAACATTCCATAGAATGAATAAGATGAACAGCGAGCTTGGGTTTCATACATAAACTAAACGGGGAATACATCCTTAAAATTGGGATGTACAGATAAAACTGTAAATAAATAGTTTTAAAAAAGTGTTAACCATTATATGGAACCAATATGTTATGTTCCTATTCCATATATTAACTAGATAAATAAGATTTAGTATTAAGCAGTATTATAGTTATAAAATATTATTTTGTTGTTAATTTAAACTAGGAATGCAATATCTAAAGGAAGATACCATTCCTGTATTATAAAATGATGTTATTATGTTACTAGGTGTAATCAGTACACTTAAAAGGTATTATTAAAAGTACCAATTTTAAGAGTAAATAAGTGTTATATTTTAATTGTAAAAACAATTTTCAAGGTTATAAAAGTCAAGGAACAAATTGTTAATAAATTATATAAGAATAGAAAGTCAGAAAAGGGTACAAACTAACTATATTGGTAAAAATTTTGCAAATAGCCACAGATCAAATCTAGGCCATATAATAAATTTAGACTACAGAATAATTAACAAATCTATTACTATGAACCAGTTAAACTGATAATATTTATGTAAGATAAACCCAACATATAGCAATACCATGTAAATAATACTTTATAATGATATGGTCAGCAGGTAAGTAAAATTACTTATTTAACTAGTAAAATTATAAATAAAAATTGAATGTACTAACTGACATTATCAGAGGAGGAGTCATAGACAAATGAATTATATTTAAAAACAATCATTAATAAACTAAATTGCAAGAAATTAAGTAAGAATAGACAATTATATCAATTTCAGATTTAATAGAATATTAATTATATCAGAGAAAATGGCTATTATCTGCTTAGAGAACAGGAAATACAATATTAAGCCTACTTTCCAAAATGTAAGAAATATACATTTTTTAATGAAAACTTTGTAAAACTATATTAATTAGCATCAAAATAAGCAGAATAGAATAAAGAAACCGAATATGTATTTAGTATTTAGTACAGTTAGTTAATAACGAAATTATTTTCCGAGTATAATGTATTCGAATCAAATGTATCGGAAGCTAAGATAATTTGAAACAATGTATAATATATATTAAATTGGCTAAGATTTTCAGGAGACGAAGGAAATGAGAACAGTTCATTATTATCCGTTGACGAGTGTACTTAACGAGATTATTTGCTCGAAATAATCTATAATGGCGAACTATCAGTAAACCGAGTTCGGTGAAAATTTTCATAAAATTATATTTTGAGTTATTTTTGAATTGTGAACCGGTGAAATTAAAATATTGTATCACCAATAAACAGAACCACATACGCCTAATTAATTGAAATAACACCAATACCACACAATTTACGGACGAACAATCAAGGTTAAACCCGACACATATAGACCAAGTGAGATAGACACTTTTATTTTTTAATTATAACATTGTATTGATTAATGTTAAGGCATTTATCATTGTAAGCGTTATACTTTCCTGTCCATACCCTTCTCTGGCTATTCTTAAATAACCGTTCAAAGAACACTATATTATTATATATAACTCATGTAAACTTTTTTAATCGACCGACCCTGAGTGAGTCGATACTGCTTTGTAACATCGATCCTTATCGATAAATTTCACTAATTTTTTAATAAACGTTCTGTTATTTAATTTGGATTTAATTTTTCTTTAAAAAAAGCTTAACAAATAAATTAATCAAGAACACAGACTAACCGAAAGGCGGTACATACGAAATAACGAACGCTTCAAAAAGAAGAAGAAGAAGAGAGCCGTTTTTCGACTAGATCTTGAGTTAACCAGATTGTCATTAAATAAATTTACAGAAAGTGACACTATTACACTAATAAACATAATACCATTCCATTTCTACACACAAACATTAACTACGATTATTTTTTAAATATTAGGATTAAAAATTACACAAAATATATTTTCCAAAAATTTTTTTTTCTATAAAATTTAAATTTTCTATTTCAATTATTGTACAACATTAACAATCAGTTTATTTTGTTTTATTACAAAATTGGCGTTTCCAAAGGGGAACATAGGCAACATTTCTACACACATTCTTACTTATATTTTGTGTTTTATTACAAAATTGGCGTCCAACTAAAGGGCTGTAATTAGGGATTGAAAGGCTGTAATAACTCGCCCAATTTCTAGTTCAGCTTGTCAGCGGTTATCCAGTCAGAGAACCAGGAAAGATGCAACGTCGTGCCACATCAAAGAAGAGAGCGGCGGAGGCCGAAAAAGAAATTAATATGGAGGATAAGGAGGCGACCCCAGTGGAGGACGTAGAAACATTATTAAATCCAAAGGAACCAAAACAACCAGCGCCACCAGAGGAACAACCCGAATTACCCACTCAAACAGGGGACGTCCATGTCCAAGACAAGGAAGTGGAAAAGTCTAGGACTACAGAAGAAAGTACAATGGACAAATTAATGGAAATGTTCAGGCAAATGAGTAAGAAAATGGATGCTATTGGAGATATTAATAAGAACCTAGAGTCAAAAATGGAAGAAAATAATAAGAAATTAAGTCAAGATTTGAAAAAGGACATAGAAGATTTGAAGGAAAACAACCGGTCAACAACGGAAGAAGGTAACAAGAAGATGGAGGAAAATTTAAGCACGAAAGTGGATGACAGCAACCGGTCAACCAAGGAAGAAATAAGCAAGAAAATGGACGACAACGACCATTCAACCAAGGAAGAATGGAATGAAATAAATAAGAATATAGAATCCACGAAGGAAGAATTAAGGAAGGATATTGAAGAGAACAGTAAGCAGATGGAAGAAGAAATGGGGAAAAGGTTAGAAGAATTGAAGGAGGACAACCAAGAAACAAAAGAAGAATTGAGTAATAAAATTGAAAACACCAATAAAAAAATTGATGAAGCTAGGAAGAAGATAGAATACGACAACCAACGATTGAAGGAAGAGTTAATGAAGAATAGCAAAAGATGGAAGAAAAAATGGAAGAAAATAACAAGAAAATGGAAGATAAGATGGGGGAGAGGTTGGAAGAATTAAGAGAGGATAACCAACTATTACGGGAAGAATTACGGGAAGTTAACCAAAAGAATTTAGACAAGTTAGACGAACGAATGGGACTATTAAGAAAGGAAATGAACAAAGAACTCAAAGATAATAAGAAATCTATGAATGAACGGCTGGACGGAGAAACAATAACTATAAATCAACAGATAAGAGAAGTTGATGAAAGATTTCGGCTGACTGAAGTGGAGGTACAAGAAGAGGTTCAGGGAAGTGGTAAACACCAAGGTCACAAATCTTGAAGAATCTAGTCGCATGAAGGCAGAAGAAAACCGAAAGGAAAGCCAGGAAGAACTCAGTAAAGTACGGACTCAAATTACTGAAAGATGTAACGGAATGGAGGTAGTGATGACTAACGTCACTGGTCAAGTGCGGCAGAGCCAGGAGGAAAAGGAAGCATTCGGAACCGACCAACCACCTTCACTAATATCCCCATCAACGAGAACAGGGAATGGCTTAACTTCCGCCAATATAAAAGGAAGCCGATGGAGTTCTTGGCCCGTATTGAGGAATATATGGCCAAACATAGAAATAATAGATGGTCCAATAATCGAGAACTATTGGACGAATCATTCCGTGAGATGACGGACAACTGGTGGATGGCGAACAGGAGCGAGATAAACGATTACCAGCAGTTTAAAAATTTGTTCAAGGCCAAGTATTGGTCGGAGACAACCCAGAATTTAATAAGGGACAACATCTGCCATGGTCGATACCAGACCCAGTTTGGCAATACCATGACTGCGTACTTCCTTGGGAAGGTGTGCCTGGCCAAGCACCTGGAACCGGCCATACCAGAGGAATGCCTGGTGAATAAGCCTTCCTACCATTATGACGAAGAGGTCATAAGAGCACGAAGAGGGAGTCAGATAAAGGCCATCCAGGGGCGATGACGGAGCTATTAGAATATTATAAGAACGAAGAATATTACAGGCAAAGTAGAAGAAGAAATGAGCGGCCAGAATTTTGAAATAATCCGTCCTCGAACAATAGTAATCAACAGGACAACAGTGAGTACCAAGGGATCCAGTATAATCCAAATTACCATAATCAGCACCCTACCAACGGTAATAATAACAACAGTAACCACGGTAATGTAAATCCAAACATTAACCGAAATAATAACGGATTCCCCGGTAATAGAAATAATTATTACCCAAATAATAATGTAAATAGCCAGAGAAACCCCAACCATACCAATAATACCGAGCGGTTTTATAATAATAATAGGGGTTACCCAAGTAATAACAATAACAACAACAACAGGTTCTCCCGACCCCGGGTAAATTTTATACGCGCAGAAGGAAACAGCCAAAACAGGTATAACCATCAACGGCGTAACAGCTTCCATGAGGAGGAGGATCGACGGAGAAGCCGAGAACGGGAGGATCCAAGATATAACCTGCCCAGACGGGGTATCAGTTTAGATGACCCAGAACGGAACAAGAACCGAAATCAACCATCTAACACTCTTACGGAGCGGTCAGCAACCACTCAAGGTTTACCGACCATCACTCCGGTCGGGCCTAACCGAGATAACAGTGAGAATGAAAATTGGGTAGTAGTTGGTGAATATCATATTCATTCAATACTGCATAACGAACCAAAAAACGACGGAGGAGCTCAAGTCAACCATATTAAAGCAGAAGGTAGCCAAAAACCTAAAAAGGATCCCAGCCAGAGGAAGGAAAATGATTACTCCAAGGTTAACATCGATAAGTATGGATCTGATAAGCCAGAAGACGGATACATAATGAGGTGGTAAAAGAAATGGATGTCATGATAACCGACCACGACAAAAACCAGATCAGAGAACAAGAAAAATGAATAACTGTGCGACATAATAAAAAGCATCCACCTGGGTATATAAAAGAAAAATAATAATAAGAAGTACATTTGAAATAAAGAAAAGAAGAGGGTTCATACCATATTTATGGTAATAATATGATATGTTAACCATTTCATAGAGAAAATGGCTATTATCTGCTTAGAGAACAGGAAATACAATATTAAGCCTACTTTCCAAAATGTAAGAAATATAAATTTTTTAATGAAAACTTTGTAAAACTATATTAATTAGCATCAAAATAAGCAGAATAGAATAAAGAAACCGAATATGTATTTAGTATTTAGTACAGTTAGTTAATAACGAAATTATTTTCCGAGTATAATGTATTCGAATCAAATGTATCGGAAGCTAAGATAATTTGAAACAATGTATAATATATATTAAATTGGCTAAGATTTTCAGGAGACGAAGGAAATGAGAACAGTTCATTATTATCCGTTGACGAGTGTACTTAACGAGATTATTTGCTCGAAATAATCTATAATGGCGAACTATCAGTAAACCGAGTTCGGTGAAAATTTTCATAAAATTTTATTTTGAGTTATTTTTTAATTGTGAACCGGTGAAATTAAAATATTGTATCACCAATAAACAGAACCACATACGCCTAATTAATTGAAATAACACCAATACCACACAATTTACGGACGAACAATCAAGGTTAAACCCGACACATATAGATCAAGTGAGATAGACACAATAACAACAATTTACACCAAGTGAACTATTAAACCATACACCAGTCACACTCAATTAACTCCACAACTATTATACACATTTGCTGAGACCATTTAAACGGAGAAAAGGCATCTTTGTTTAAACAAATCTTTCGTCAAGTTTAGATGCTCCACTACGCATGCGCCAGTCGGCCATTTTGATTCATCGCTGTTCTCACTCCAGCTGTAGAGAAACGAATTTCTTCGGCTTTTCGGTTTGAATAAATATTATATAAACTTTTATTTTTTAATTATAACATTGTATTGATTAATATTAAGGCATTTATCATTGTAAGTGTTATACTTTCCTGTCCATACCCTTCTCTGGCTATTCTTAAATAACCGTTCAAAGAACACTATATTATTATATATAACTCATGTAAACTTTTTTAATCGACCGACCCTGAGTGAGTCGATACTGCTTTGTAACATCGATCCTTATCGATAAATTTCACTAATTTTTTAATAAACGTTCTGTTATTTAATTTGGATTAAATTTTTCTTTAAAAAAAGCTTAACAAATAAATTAATCAAGAACACAGACTAACCGAAAGGCGGTACATACGAAATAACGAACGCTTCAAGAAGAAGAAGAAGAAGAGAGCCGTTTTTCGACTAGATCTTGAGTTAACCAGATTGTCATTAAATAAATTTACAGAAAGTGACACTATTACACTAATAAACATAATACCATTCCATTTCTACACACAAACAATAACTACGATTATTTTTTAAATATTAGGATTAAAAATTACAAAAAAAATATTTTCCAAAAATTTTTTTTTTCTATAAAATTTAAATTTTTTATTTCGATTATTGTACAACATTAACAATCAGTTTATTTTGTTTTATTACAAAATTGGCGTTTCCAAAGAGGAACATAAGCAACATTCCTACACACATTCTTACTTATATTTTGTGTTTTATTACAATATATATATATATATATATATATATATATATATATATAGACTTAGCGCCGCATAATTTCTTCTATTATTAAATTATTATTTTTATTAAATTATTAAATTTTTATCTTTTATTAAATTATTATTATTTCTAAATAAAAGTATTATTTTTTAATTGACTCTCATTTGGATATTCCATATATTTGAGTTTTATTAATGATCATTTAGTAATTGATTTATGTGGATTATCTGTCATGCTACAATATATGTATACAGACTTAGCGACGCATAATTTCTTCATCACACCCCAATTTTTACCCAGGTTATCTAAAACAAATTTGACGAACTTGTATAAGTACATTTTTAGGTGATGAAGTTTTTTTGCCCAAGTTATGGTGTGTCAGCGTACGAAAAACTTATACAAATTTTTATACATCGTATTTTTGCTGTACGCTGAAGCCAGACAACCTGTTCGATATATACAAATGTATATAATGAAATATGGGTAGTTAGTCGGCCATATTGGCATTCGTAATAATTATTCTATAAAATTTGTAACATGTGTAAAAAAGACAGACACTACAGAGGAAAGTGTGTTTTTATTCTGTTTAGTTGGTATAACGAAATATTGCGACCTGCCATAATTTATTCTGTTTAGTCGTCTCGTTGTGCGGTAATTCGTTGAGTTTGCTAACGTGTGTGGGACAGAATTTTGTAATTCGTATGAAGTGTTTGTGATTGCAAGTCGAAGTAAAAATATGTTGGAGGCGCTAGGAATAATAATGAAAGGTAAGATGATCATTTATTTAGTGTATGTTGTCCGTTGTTTGTAGGAAATTAACTGTTAGGTTATGTATGAATGTCTCGATTACTTTGGGTTGTACACTAGGCCTACCGGTTGTTATAGACCCAACTATACATAATATCACTGTGTTCTGTCCAAAATTTAATAATGGAGCAAATTAGCATTCTAATTTAATTAATACAATATACCTAGGCTAACGCCATGCGTTCTTCTGGGAGTAAAAATTTAATTTTTTGTCTCCGTAAATAGGTTCGACCGCCGTTTAAAATTATTTTTCTCGTGTTTATATAACATAGAAGAATATAATAAAAATATATCAGCGCAATATCAGCATTGATGAGAATCTTCATAATTACCCAAGGGGTAATTAACTAATTTTTAAAAAAAGTCCCTGTAAGGCACTGAAGCAATTTAATTAAATAAAGTTTCTTTATTATAGATACTTCTGTAAGTCTGACAATGATTTTGTCTACTCTAGCCTACCTATATATGTGTAATGTATCCAATTTGTAAATCATTTTATTCGTAAAATGTGGTCCTACCTAACACAAGATGGTACGCCTTACTATAATATATTTAATTTGAACTCTGCTCGTATTTAACTAGTTACAAATTTTATTTAATTCTTCAGTCCAGCTATATTACTCTAAATATACTTTCAAATTCAGCATTTTTCATAAAATTCATAAAAGAAATACGTTAGGTTATGTTTCATGTCCAGATTACTTTGTCGAACACGTATCTGTTATAGAACCAACTATGCCTAATAGCACTGTGTTCTGCCCAAAATTTAATAATTGAGCAAGTTAGCATTCTAATTTAATTAATACAATTTTATTTTTTCATTATTAGCGGGCCAATTTATACAGAAACAAAAATTCTGGAGTTTTGTATTGTAGTGTTTTAGGGTAAATAGAGTTGCCATAATAAATTTAATACAGTAGGCGTATTGTTTTGATTGTGAAACAAAAATCATTTGTTTGATGTTTTAATTCAGTTCACTTATCCCCAATAAGTAAAAACCTTTACAAAGGTGCATAAGGTATTATCATTTGCTTTAAAAAATTGAATTCCAAAATAATACAAAGACTATTTAAATTAGATTTGTTCCTTTACTGCATTAATAAAACCTGTCATATACGCGTCACCTTATGCTACATAAATATCAAACACACTTAGTGTTCCGAGTTGTTAATACAATAGTGATATAAATATCAGGTTACTAAACCTTTACACAGAATAATTTTATTAGATGCATTGTTGTAAAACTTTAATATTGTAATTCCTGCTTTGTAAAGTGCAGGGTAAAACAGAAAAATGAAAATATCAGAATAATAATATTTGAATAGAAATCATAGATTCTTTGTGGTATACAA
Organism: Magicicada septendecula; assembly: GCA_034769895.1. Taxonomy (NCBI): domain Eukaryota; kingdom Metazoa; phylum Arthropoda; class Insecta; order Hemiptera; family Cicadidae; genus Magicicada; species Magicicada septendecula. Next base: position 330,814,543 of record CM068375.1, read on the forward strand.
GAACATGAGTATTTATTGTATTGTATGCAAGTTGGATGTCATAACATGAAATTATCAGTTAAGGATAGTTCAGTGTTTAGATAAGACTTTGATTCTATAACCCTAGGACTAGAATAAACTTCCAGTTAGTTTTGTGCTGATGTATTATTAACAACAGCAAAGTTCCTGTGATAATAGAACTGATTTCGCTGAAAGATTAAATATGTTAACAAAACTAGCAAACTAGCAGGGCATTAGCCGATTAACTTACAGCGGAATAGCCTGTAAGCCTAACCTAACTCTGAAATAAAATGAATTACTTTTAGGAAAAAATCAAAATTTGTTTGTGTTATGTAGGCTTGGGTGTTAAGTATAATAGGCTAAGTTCTTTATCACAGTAAATTGTCTCTAGCTCCAGATACTTGCATGTCTACATCAATTGTCGTATTTTACTTTTCAGATGACTGTGAAAGTAGGCCTAGGAGACGTACAGCAAAAAAAGGTACATATAATTTTAATTGTTATTTATATTCAGTGTATAAAAGCACCCCTTAACTCTAATCAACTAAAAATATAAAATTAACTAACCCATTTTTGAAAAAGACCCTGTGAGGGAACTGACTCCAGTTAAATGAAATATGTATTCTGTATTAAATGCTTATTCTGTATAAATATCAAGTTACTGATACCTTTACACAGAATAATTTTATTTAGATTAAGTCTGGCCTATGATAATATAACTGATTTAGCTAAACTTACTGCGGATTAGCCTGTAAGCCTAACCTAACTCTGAAATAAAATTAATTACTTTTAGAAAAAGATCAAAAGTTTATAGGCCTGGGTGTTAAGTATAATAGACTAAGTTCTGTATCACAGTTGAATTATCTTTAGCTCCAGAACTTACACCAATAGTGCATGTCTACATATATTTTCATACTTTACTTTCGTATTTGACTGGGAACGTAGTAAGTTCAGTGTTAATTTATTCATGTTACCTTATATTTGGTGTATAAAATCACCCCTTAAACTCTAGTTAACTTAAAACTAAGATTAATTAACTGATTTTTAAAAAAAGTCCATGTGAGGGCACTGACTGCAATATAATTAAATATTTTTTTTTTTATTATAGATACTCCTGTAAGTCTGACAATTATTTTGTCTACTCTAAAAAAATTCCATTTATTACTTTTATGGTGATTCATGTATGAACATTACATAATTTTAATTTTCTTACAGATGTAAGAATGTTTCCGGAAAATGTATGCGATCGAATTTCACAAGATTTAGGACACACACAAGTGTCTGATCAAGTAAGTTTGAGTGGTAGATTAGGCCTGAAATTTATGCTAAATTTTGTTCGTAAATTCTGCCTAAATTTTTTGCCAGTAATTTAATCTATGGCTTTGATATGAAGTATAAAATGTCTGAAGACAAGTACTAAGCCTTGAGTTCCTACTGAGTACACCCATTAGCCTATAGAAATATTAGCTAGACTGCGTACGTTTTCAATTGTAAAAATGAAATAGGCCTACCTATATTTGTGTAATGTATCCAATTTGTAAGTCATTTTATTCGTAAAATGAGGTCCTACCTAACACAAGATGGTAGGCCTTACCATAATATATTTAATTTGTACTCTGCTCGTATTTAACTAGATAACATATTTTATTTTATTCTTCAGTCCCACTATATTACTCTAAATATACTTTCAAATTCAGGATTTTTCAGAGAAACGTAATTAATTAAATAAGATATGACTCAATAAGTTAAGGTTAATTTTAACACCTAATATAACAAAATTTATAATATAGGCCTATGGCTACTGTAATACGGAAGCAAACTGTTGTAATATTTTGTACACATAGTTACTTTCATAACATCGAGTCCATTAAATTGTAATTTATTTGACATAAAAATTTTATTTTAACACAGCTCTGCTTGAAAAATTAAGGACTAACATTTGTCAGGTAAAAGAAAAAGTGAAAAGAGAATTTGAACTGTGACTTCTTTAATTTTGAGTTAAAAAGCTTTTTAATCTCGATTAAATTTTTTAATAAAATTGTGCTGTTTTTAAATTTTATAATATTAACTTGCAGACAGAAAAGGTTTTGCTGGTGACTAAAGAAAGCATCGTTCTTTTATCTTATGTAAAATTTATTATTGCATGCAAGTCTGATTAAAGCTCACTAAACTAAAACTATCACTGCTTACAGCAGCAGGTTCTTAAACCCGATAATTGATGTAGGCCTATAGTGTTATTTTTATTTAATTTCTTATTATCTGTATTTATAATCTGTAACTTAATGTGTAGAATTGTATTTATATTGTTTAACCTCCTAAATGATACTCAACTAATATCACATGAAATTTTAAAAAATTAGTATCTTATTATTCTAAATTTTATGGGGTGTGTTATACTTAATAGTAGATTTAAATGATACGGAGTATGGATGACTTATCCGTAATGTATTTGCTAGTTATAATACCGTTATAATCAGGATTATATTATTCAATGTTAATCATTTGATCAGTTTTTGTTTTTCGAGTTTGTGTGATTATATTAGAAATCTTTTTCAAGAATCTTCAGTGCAGGGATGTAACCAAGCAATAGTGACTTGAGTTCATTTAAATTAAAATAGATTACTATAAAATAACTACTAGATTATGCTGTAAATTTAATTTTTTTTAGAAATTTACACAAAATCCATTAACTTTTTGTAAATTCATAGTGCTAACCTACAAATATTTTGCTAGGTTAAGAAAATAAATTATTCTCTTAATTATTAGCTTAATATTATTATAATTATTAACTTAGTGAAAAATTATGTATGAGTTTTGTAATGATCTTTCAGGTTCCTCCTGAACTTTCTAGAATTTACTGGGAAAAAATGACTATTATTGCACCATCAGTAGTATCGACATCAGATGATATTGATGTGGAAAACATATGAAGTGGAGAAGGTAATATAATCAAAGCAATTTAGCCTATAGATAATTTAAAATTTTTTTTTCTGTTTGTGAATTTTGTAACATTAGCATATTTGATTTAATGTTTGTTTCATATGTAGTGTTAGGTTTACCTAAATTATCTTTACTTGACAAACTAGACTTGTATAGGTACTTTAAATCAATAAAGAAAATCAGCTTTGAATGTAGCACAATTAATTCATACCATATTCCATTAATGTTTTGTTTTCAAAGCATTTTTTTGTTTGGGTGTTAGCCTATTTAATTTGTGTTATGGCAAAGTTAATTTTCTGCATCAGGAATGTCCTATTTCATTGAGCAAGCTTTATAGGAGATTTTGAAGTTTGTGATAAAATAGCCATTAATGATTGTTTTGTCTTGTTAATGACAACAATATAAAGTTATTAACAGTCCCATTTACATTTTAAATGAGAAAATTTAGTAACATAGTAGTTGGAATCATTTTTAATTAGTAGTATTATGTGTCAATGCTTTCAAATCAGGGGCTTCCTTTGGAAAGTATAATCATATGATAATTTTAAGATAAGTATTGTTAGAAGCTCTAAATAAGTTTGTTTATATTATTTTTTATATAAAGAGTTTTGGAAGCTGCTGGAAAACAAAAGTTCTTAATAAAGTACATAATTAGTTTAATAACATTATTTCCCATAAAATTGCAATTATTTCATTTAGTAATTTGCACTTTTGTTGATACTGGCAATGATAATTATTTTTCTCTGTTAGCTAAAATTCTTTCTTTGTTACAGAGTCCATTGTTGTAGAAGCTTTTATATCGCCAGATGATTGTGCAAAATTTATAAGTTTGGAGGTAAATTTCTCCTTATAGAACTGCTGTATTCTTATATAGTTATCTCTCTCTGACCTCTATTTTGCACTATGAGGTGTACACTTATTTCCATTCTTATTTGGTATTATTTTATCTCTTTCTACTATTATTTAGTTACAATAGTTTAATCATAGTAGTCTCTTTATAATTGGTTTAGTGTTTTTTGTACACTGGTCTGTCCCTTAGTGTATATCATTGACTAACATTACTTACACCTAGTGTCACATGACAGGTGTTCTTAATTACGATTATAATACATTATGTCCTTTCTTATAATATTCTTATACTATTACAATAGTGGCATTACACCTTACTTGTGGTATAGACATTAACCTTTTACTTCTATTTGGTATTATAAAGTGGTTTTGTTCACGTTTTACTTAGTGAATCCCCTTTTGGTCGGTTTTGGTTCACTTTATTTACTTAAATTCTTATTTAAAATCCATTTTGGGTATCTTATATTGGTACCTGTAGAAAGCTTATCAGTTCTTCTTGGTTTAAGGCACAAAACATTTTGGTTTAGGTAGGCTTTTCCTACTGATAGATGTGAATTTAGGTGAAATTTGTACCAACAATGTGTATGTTAGGTTGATACAAATTTACATTCTTTTAACCTTATTTTCTCAAGTTTGGTTTTATTAATGATAACTAATAACTCTTTAGTTATTGCCTTTTCTTATCTTACATGATTGTTTGACTATTTGAGTAATATTTGTTATTATTATGAGACAATTTTAATACTTCTTTATGTTACATGGGTGCTATACATAACATGTTACTATGCTTTTATTCACAGCTTCTATTCAGTTAACAGTATAGTTACTTTCATTCTTTTATAACATATCTTGTCCTATACATTTATAATATTATCTGTTGTATATTGTACAGGAATGGGTTTCCTCTCCTTAAAACCCCACTGTTGTGTTTGTCAATTTGTACATACACCTATGCCAATGTGTTTTGAATTATTTTAATTATGTAAATCTCGGAGATATTTGGAGTTGTGGGATGTATTGATGTAAGTAATTAATTATTAACTTAGCTCTCTAAAAACTATCAGTGTTTGTGTACCTGTAACTTAAATAATTAATGAGTTATTTTATAATTCCGTTCAACCCTATTATACCTTGAAGAGAATTCTGTCTAATTTTGTATTTTTACTCTCTCTCTTTGGTGTCAGATAATTCCGCTATAAGCGCTGTAGTATCGGCTCAACGGAACTTATAGGTTATTTCAATGTTTATGTTAACCAATTATTCTGTACTTATTCAGTTACTTTTTTATTCCTAGCTCATTAAACCATACTCCAAATAACAAGATTTTGCCAATATATAAAGGTTCTTTATTTGTTTACTTCTTTAACATTGAATAATGTATGTTCTAATTAACATATGCTTGAGCTATAGATTGTATGAATCGATTGTTGATTATTCTGATACTTTATTTAAATTTAGTTATATAGTGTGTTTTAATTTGTAATTAATTTAATTCAGGGTGTGAAGGTTCTTGTAACTGTGGGGAAGATTAAAAATACATAGATAAGATTGCAAGATTTACAAATTTAAAGTGTTGTGTAGTTAGTATGATTAATATAATAATAATTTACCAGACTAGAACGAAGACAATCGTGTAGGCGGTTGATTGATAAATTTACTGTTCTGGACAATTATGCCGTACGATTTTCTTTCTTCGATTTAATAGAATGGAATTCTTCTCCTGTCCACTTCTGAATTACAGCTTTCTCGATTGGTTTACAGCCCGATTGATGCTTCTTCTGCAACGCCAGGATCCAAATACGTTCTTCTCTTGGTTGAAGCAATTAGTGTTGTTCCGTGTTTTTGAAAGGTTATAACTTCTGGTGTAGTGAATATTATTAATTGTGATACTGTTAATTCTTTCTGTTTGGTTTAATATATCATCAATTCCCTTCGGATATGGGACAGTTCAAGTTCTTCCTTGTATAATCCAGTTATTTATTCTCTATTGTGATTTCATACTGTAGTGTTATTTGGATTAAACTGTACTGGTGATAGTCATAAACATTGTCATTAGGATTTTGTGTTTTATAATCGTGTCTGATGATTTAAAATATTCCGATTAAATAGATAATTCTTGGGTTTTTTAATCTCATCACATTCAGATCATCAAAGCAATTATTGTCAAATTAACAACTTCCTCTTCTTCTGTCGTCCCTAGCAACACACGACTTCTTCCTTCCACATGTTTTGAATATAGTGTTTATTTCATATATTTTTTGTCTATTCCTTATCAATTTGCTATCCTATCGGAATGTAACTTTACCGATAGTTGGTTTATTATTTTCTACACATATTCTGCTGGTTTTTTGATATAAGCCCGGTTTTTTCCTTTTATTATATTTAATCCACTTTCGATATTAAATGTTATTAATCGATATCATGGCATTATGGTATTATCATAATTTGTATAAATTTTATTATATATCATTATTAATTTAATGTTTTTTCTAGCTCTTCAAATCGTATTCATTAATTATTATTAATTGATGTACCTAACCTTTATGTTATGAGTGGTTATATAGTGGTTTTGGCTGTTAGGCCTTTTATTGTAAACAGATCTACCTGTGTTTATAACTGGTACACATCTATAGCCCCTTTTACATAAATTCATACATATAATTAAATCTTAACTATTAACATTTACATAAACAATTATTTTTTCCATATCTAATAATAATTTTATCTTGACCTATGGATCACATATAAGAAAATTCAAATCTATTAACGTTAATTAGCTGCTTCACACTTCATTCTACAACAGTCATTGAATAATACATCTTGTTTCATTATCTTTCATTAACTCAACACATATTTGGTATAACATAACATAAACTTTATCATAACATTTGTTGTCACAAAATAATACCTCTTAACTCAAAATTCTTATTTGCTATTAGTAAATTATTGTTTCATTTTTTGTTTGTTTTTCATTAAACATATATCATCAACTATTGTCTAACTTACAGGTTCGGTTATTCTTGTTAATATTACCTTGCATCCTTATTTACCTTTATCTATGATTATAAATATAATTATTAGATCTTTGTTCTATCATGGGGTTAAATATTGACTTGTTTATTATTCTGTGAACCTTGTTTTTATGTAACTTGAGTGCTAGCATTTCTGTTGCGTTACAATATTGGTCATCTCAGTTAGTCAGTTCTTGTCCATCTCTTCAATCTGTAAGTTGTTCAGTCATTGCATATACGGGTAAAATGTTCTATAGTTGACTGGCTCTTGGAATCTATATTTTATGCCATGGTTGTTAGGTGTCTTTCTCGTAGTATGTTTCTTCCTTGTCTTCATTGGTTCCTTACTGACCGAAAACTATTGGGTTGTTGGTTCCTGTGGTACAACCATTGTTCGGTGCATCTTCTTTTTCTTATAATGTTATTTCACTTGTTAGTTACCATTAGTTTTATTAACTCTTATTGTTGTGAGTTTATCCTTGGTGATGAGTAGCTCATGTAGTTTCATGCTTGGCCTTTTAGAAGAAACACTTGGTTTGTCTCTTTCACTCAATTATTGACATGTGTTAATATTTTGGGTTACTGAAATATTTGGGCTCATATGTCTCGTTACAATATTAACTGGTTGTAGGCATATAAACTTATACACTGTTGTGAGAATTGTACAAAAGTACCTTTAAGCTAATTTCGAAACACAACATTTCAGAATTAATCACATTTTTTTCACTTTATAGGCTATGTCACACCAAAAGAAAATGTACAGATCACTTTCAACAACAGCTGACAACAGCTGACTGAATATTATCCGATGTCAAAATACTAAACAGATGGGAGATAGTCACACCAACCAACCATTTTGTATATAGTCTTTAAAATGAGATTTTTTTGCTTGTACACGGAAAACCTGGATCACTGTATTAAGATATATATTTTAGATATGTAGGTCAATTTATTAATTTTGAGCTATTAATTTAGCTAGTGCTAAGCTTTAAAACACAGTTATTTGTATGAAAGAAAAGTACAATTTTGTAGGCCAAGTAATAAATCCAACTATGATTCTGAAAAATTGTCACGGGTAGGAAAATAAAAATAATAATAATTCACCGATCTGAATGACGTTTTACAGAATCGTGATAAACATAAAATTACTTTTGATAGTGATCCCATGCTCATCCCAAGTTGAAACTTTCAGAATATGTAGAGGAAAACAATATCTTTCACATATATTTTTTTGAGAATTTTAAAAATAGAGTTTTTCAAAATTCAGTAAATGCAATAATGATGTGTTTATAAAAAATATATATATTTTCAACTAATTATGTTTTATATCATATGAAAGCCCTTTAAAAGAGCTTTCAAATGAACTCGATGTCATTGTTCTAGCTTAATTAGAACACAAGTTGTGAACAAATCAATATTGTTGCGCAAGTCAAAAATTTTATTTATTTTTTTCATTTTTGAGCACCCATTACTCAGTAACCTTTCGTCAGAAAAATGTGAAAAAATTGATTTGTGTTACTTATAACACCAAAATCAGAAATTTTGAAAATTTCTTATTTTGAGTAGAGATGTATCTTTAAGCGCCGTAACAGGGAATTGTTGTGTGAAACGCAGAGGTGACTGACAGGCAATAAAATCATACATCAGCCCCAACACGCTCACGGCAAATAGGCTGAGTTCATCGCTCTCCATACTAAGAAACGTTAAACTTTGACAACTACCTCAAATCCGTAGAAAAAAGGGCACAGAAGTAAACGAACTCATTTGAAGAGCAGCTGTAGGTATAAACAATAGACCAGAATACGTATACACGCCAGCTGCATATAGCGAACAAAAAGGGGTATATGTTATTGAAAGACTCAAACGGTCAACGACAGGACTTCGACCTTACTGAGAAGAGAGAATGCTCGGAGTAATGTCCGAACACAAGCAAGAAGTGTTGAAAGGAAGTTTGGTAAGGCCTGTAAGTAACAATAGTTGATGCCATTAGAACAACCAAATGCACGAAAACAATACTTGACGAGAAAGTTAAGGGTTGTTTTGTTTACTCCGAAAAAGTGACAGACAAGAATTATTGCTACAGTATCTAGCAGCGACCACGACCTCAGTGTAGTGACCTAGGGAAGGAATCTGGTGGGAATCCAAAGGCCTATCAGAGAAGTTCTTTCGGAAAAATAGGTGGTCTCTAAATCTGAAGAGTCGTAAAGTAGAACCAATTAGAAAACAGCGTAAGAAAAATCGGAAGTAAGTGGGAGAAATATGGAATTCGATATAGGGACGCGAGAAAGGCGCGCTCAAGGAGTTTTAACTAAAAATTTTGACGGAAACGGGAGTGTAAGTCCGCGACCGAGATTCCCATAGTTATTGGACTTAGAGAAATTCGGTACGATGGTTAGAAAAGTAAGCTCGTACTAGAACAAAGTTCGGTAAAGAGAAAACTGTAATTTTACTAGTGACGTACAAGTGAATTAATACAACACAAATGATAATTAAATAACGCTGTAATTTAGTTGTGCAAATACGCAACAATAACTTTATCATCGAGTAACATTACGAAACGAGCTAAACCCGTAACAACCGTGATTCAAACCATAACGCAGTTAATAAATAATAATTAATAATGGCTGTAGAAGCGAATAACTATAATAACAATTAACGCGAACTAATTTGAGAGAGTGAAGTTTGGTGTTGTGCAGTGTCTTGTGACTCAAAGGAGACCACGTTACAATCTGCTAATCCAGAGGGAAATATCGCAGTTACGCCAGACGATCAACATGCAACCACACAGTATGAACCGCTACCAGATTCGGATACATACCACAAGTAAAATTTTCATGCTATAATTAGTATTAGGTCCACTGTCTGTTCACTTAAAGAACTTATAAGATTTATTTAAAAGATTAAGATAAAATTTTATTTAGAACAAAATTAAATCATATTAGGAAATTATGGAAATTGAATTTATCTATGAGCACCGATTTTAAATGAATCCAGATCAATAATTAACAATGTCGTAATATATTAAATTTAAGAAAATTATTATTAAAAGTTTTGTCTTTGAATAAGAATTACAATATTTAAATTATTAGAGCTATGAATATGAGTAATGAAATAAGATTTATGAAAATGAATATGTTTATATATTGATTAGAATTTATATAGTTCATGTGTCAATGATAAAGTATGATAATCAATCATAGCTAATTGTAATAAATCGAAGGACAATTTATAAGAAAACTTGAGCATTTATTTATATTTTACCCTGAGATAAAGAGCATCTAAAATATTATTGTTATAAATTGGCTCCCACACGCGGGACATTAAAAAGATAACAGTAGAAAATCAAATTTTATTATTAAATTGGCGCTCCGGAACTTAGGGGCAAATTTTATTATTAAAATTGGCGCCGCACCGCACGGCTTAATTAAAGAAATTAGGCTAGGGCAGTGACAGACAGTGGTTAGAGATACACTAAGTTAAATAAGTAAATGTTAATACTGTAGAATAAGAACGTTATTATTGTTAGTTGTCGATAAGTATCTGAATAATAACCCGACGAAAGGCAAAAATGGCGACAGGGAAAGAAAATTCCGAGGTATTCGAAATTAACAATCAGATGGGGATGGAGCAATCTGAGGACAGAAATGTGGTGAATGAAGAGAGCTCTGCAACGAGTGAAGAGAATGGCGCCCGGGGACCACAGTCATCTGAAATCAATTTCCAAATGTTAATGACATTCATGAAACAAAAGTTTGAAGAATCGAAAATGCAACATGAAGAGACAATAAGGAAGATTAGAGAAACGAAAAAACAGAATGAAGAGAAAGGTAAACAACTCGTCGAGAAATTAGACAAAGAAATAGAGTTAATGAGAAGAGATTTACGAGGACAAAACCACCAGGTGGGTACTGATTTACAAAAACAATCAGAAAAATGGAAGAAAACAAATTAGATGGAAATACTATGGATCATATTGACACCGAGTATCAATCTTTAACAACTAAAGCATTGTCTGAACATCATATCTCAAGATCAAAAGAAAGATCTACAATTATTAGTGGTAGATATGAAGGTGATAAAGACACTTGTACTGTGTTTGTTGGCAACTTACCAAACACAATTACAAAAAAGAAAATTATCAAATATTTCAGAAAGTTTGGTACGATTGTAAATACGAGATTGCGATACGCTGCAATATCTGATCCACGGTTTCCCAAAAGACGTACTATCATTAAGAAAGAGTTTCATAAAGACAGAACAAATATCCATGCATATGTACGTTTTACTGATGAAAATGGTGCATATCGTGCTATGGAAGCAAATGGTAATGTGTATGAGGGTTACCACCTGAGAATTGAGTTAGCTAACACGGAAGCTGAAGAAAAGCAGAGAATTAAAAAGAAAAAATTGAATACTACAGTTAGTATTACCAGTACTGATAGAAAAAATTAGAAGTAGGACTGGTGAGGTGCGTAAAAATTTTGGAATCAAACCTGAGAGTAAGAAGATGAAAAACAGTTCTGATGATTATCAAAGGCGAACTGCATTAGCACGAAAGAAGAAAAGGATGAAATTTGCTGGACCATTCAAGAATATTGTGAAGATTGGTACGAGAACGAAAGGAAGATTTCAAGCGATGAAGATGAGATTTCTTAGAAGTCTTGAAAATAAAACCTTATTATGTGAGTACGCGGACAGGAAAACGAAAATAATTAAAACGCCACAAGCTGTCAAAAAACGTATTTGTAAGAGGGTTGAAAAGAAAAAACGACAAAAAAAACTCAGCGCGTACATAAATAATGGTAATATGACCGGGGAAAGTTGTCGAACAGGATGGGAAGATCCACTTTCAACACACCATAAAAGAGAGAGAGAGAGAAGAGAGAGAGAGAGAGAGAGAGAGAGAGAGAGAGAGAGAGAGAGAGAGAGAGAGAGAGGTCATAAATTCTTTAGGTGTCAACGGCCGACTGCAGGGTAAGTGTTACTATTTACCAACAAAATGTGTTGTAACGGCACTGACTTAAAACGTACAACTATGTCTCCACAAATAGGAAATTAAAAGTAATTAAATGTAACGGATTAAAGAAAACAATCTTCAGAATGTCCGAAAATTGAATAATTAAGTTAGATAATATTGGGTGAAATACCTTAGGTAAAATTGGTTGTGTAAGAATACATTAGCCGAAGAAGATAAATAGATATGAATATAATAAGAATAAAATAAAGTAAATGGTAAATGAAAACCAATGCCAGTAAAATGATACGGCATAGAGAAGAATGTAAAGAAAGGAAAGGAGAACCGAGTCCTGACGTTTACTATCCTGATATGATCGCGAAAAAGATATCATTCAGATCCTTAGTTGACGCCAGTGAAAAGTTATGAATTATAAAACAATTGTAAGACGCAATAGAGTATTAAATAAATTGTAATAATTTTAACATTAATTAAACTAAAATGATAATTGTATAATTGTATAAACGATGAAGTAAAATACTAACAAGTGTAGTAGTACTTTTAATCTTCATGATAACGAAATGTGAACTGAAAATGTTAGCGATAATTATGTTAACATAAGTACATAGACAATATATATATGTGTTAAAACGAATGCAAGTGTAAGGACAATTAATATGGTTAGAATAAGATTGTTTAATATATGTGTTTAATGTAACAATAGAATGAGAACAATCAATAAAATTAGAATAGTGATATATACATATATAAGTGATGCAAGACTCTTAAAATTCAATTAAATAATGAAATGATTGAAAAGTTACAATAAGTAAAAGATGGACTATCAAAGGACATTAATAGCGAATTATTGTAGAAAACTTGATTAATTTATGTCATTGAAATCTATAATAATATTAGAATAGCAAGATGTAATTGGTGAATTAGTAACAATTTTGATAGTAATTAGTATTTTATAAATACTGCAAGGTAATATAGAGTAAATCAATGTGAATATAAAAATGAATAGTTAAATTAAAGGTTAACATAATGATTAACATGTGTAAAATTGTACAATGAAAATAGAGAATTCTAAAAATTATTTTACAGAAATATAAAATTTATTGATATGATAAATGATGCTAGCATTGAATAAAACTTGCTAAATTAATTTTGTAAATATTATAGGTCCTGTCAGGGAGATGTAAGGAGTTGTTTTAAATTGATGCAGAATGACGAGTTTAAATTTAATATCTAAAGATTAGTTTGTAAGTATAATTATATGTTAAGTAAGGGTTGTAAGAAAAGAAAGTTAAAAGATATATGTAACGGATTCATTTAAAAACGGAAAGCGAAAGTGTTTTGGAATAGGGTCCTGGGGTACTGTTTACATTACATAATAAACAGCCCGCAGTGGGTCACTACAGGTAGCAAATCCATTACACTACGTCCAACGGATGATGAGCCAATACTAGGAATATAAAATATATGCATTTCGTCATGTTAAACCTCGATGACAAGGCGCAGAAATTTGAATCTCTTTTAGATGTATGAAATCCATCCAAAGCGACAAATTTCGGGGACGATATAACACCAAAATCAGAAATTTTGAAAATTTCTTATTTTGAGTAGAGATGTATCTTAAGCGCCGTAACAGGGAATTGTTGTGTGAAACGCAGAGGTGACTGACAGGCAATAAAATCATACATCAGCCCCAACACGCTCACGGCAAATAGGCTGAGTTCATCGCTCTCCATACTAAGAAACGTTAAACTTTGACAACTACCTCAAATCCGTAGAAAAAAGGGCACAGAAGTAAACGAACTCATTTGAAGAGCAGCTGTAGGTATAAACAATAGACCAGAATACGTATACACGCCAGCTGCATATAGCGAACAAAAAGGGGTATATGTTATTGAAAGACTCAAACGGTCAACGACAGGACTTCGACCTTACTGAGAAGAGAGAATGCTCGGAGTAATGTCCGAACACAAGCAAGAAGTGTTGAAAGGAAGTTTGGTAAGGCCTGTAAGTAACAATAGTTGATGCCATTAGAACAACCAAATGCACGAAAACAATACTTGACGAGAAAGTTAAGGGTTGTTTTGTTTACTCCGAAAAAGTGACAGACAAGAATTATTGCTACAGTATCTAGCAGCGACCACGACCTCAGTGTAGTGACCTAGGGAAGGAATCTGGTGGGAATCCAAAGGCCTATCAGAGAAGTTCTTTCGGAAAAATAGGTGGGTCTCTAAATCTGAAGAGTCGTAAAGTAGAACCAATTAGAAAACAGCGTAAGAAAAATCGGAAGTAAGTGGGAGAAATATGGAATTCGATATAGGGACGCGAGAAAGGCGCGCTCAAGGAGTTTTAACTAAAAATTTTGACGGAAACGGGAGTGTAAGTCCGCGACCGAGATTCCCATAGTTATTGGACTTAGAGAAATTCGGTACGATGGTTAGAAAAGTAAGCTCGTACTAGAACAAAGTTCGGTAAAGAGAAAACTGTAATTTTACTAGTGACGTACAAGTGAATTAATACAACACAAATGATAATTAAATAACGCTGTAATTTAGTTGTGCAAATACGCAACAATAACTTTATCATCGAGTAACATTACGAAACGAGCTAAACCCGTAACAACCGTGATTCAAACCATAACGCAGTTAATAAATAATAATTAATAATGGCTGTAGAAGCGAATAACTATAATAACAATTAACGCGAACTAATTTGAGAGAGTGAAGTTTGGTGTTGTGCAGTGTCTTGTGACTCAAAGGAGACCACGTTACAATCTGCTAATCCAGAGGGAAATATCGCAGTTACGCCAGACGATCAACATGCAACCACACAGTATGAACCGCTACCAGATTCGGATACATTACCACAAGTAAAATTTTCATGCTATAATTAGTATTAGGTCCACTGTCTGTTCACTTAAAGAACTTATAAGATTTATTTAAAAGATTAAGATAAAATTTTATTTAGAACAAAATTAAATCATATTAGGAAATTATGGAAATTGAATTTATCTATGAGCACCGATTTTAAATGAATCCAGATCAATAATTAACAATGTCGTAATATATTAAATTTAAGAAAATTATTATTAAAAGTTTTGTCTTTGAATAAGAATTACAATATTTAAATTATTAGAGCTATGAATATGAGTAATGAAATAAGATTTATGAAAATGAATATGTTTATATATTGATTAGAATTTATATAGTTCATGTGTCAATGATAAAGTATGATAATCAATCATAGCTAATTGTAATAAATCGAAGGACAATTTATAAGAAAACTTGAGCATTTATTTATATTTTACCCTGAGATAAAGAGCATCTAAAATATTATTGTTATAAATTGGCTCCCACACGCGGGACATTAAAAAGATAACAGTAGAAAATCAAATTTTATTATTAAATTGGCGCTCCGGAACTTAGGGGCAAATTTTATTATTAAAATTGGCGCCGCACCGCACGGCTTAATTAAAGAAATT